>RPOG01000001.1:1296972-1896972 GCA_008086565.1 Thalassoma bifasciatum
AACAAAGTTCCCCTTTTGACTGCTTCGACCTCTAGAGATGATCGAAAGGTAAAATGGCAGAAAATGAGACTGAGATTTTTTTCAATTAATAGAACGAAGTACATCTCCAAAAGTCATGAAGACACTTTTTTTTTTTTTTTGCTATTACAATGGTGTGTGTGACTGATGGCTTACCAGATTTCAAGAATTCATCCATGCTTGGCTCACTGATCTTGACATATTTTTGTTCATAGTCAATTTTTGTTTTAATCAACATGGTGGTATCTGTAAGAACAGCAAAACTGTATCAGCATTATGATCTACAGCACAGGGGTATACAAACCATAAACAACTGGCTCAATAATATATTAGATAGAGAACATTTTATTGTACTATTTGTGCTTTGAAATTTTAATTTTAAAGCACAAATCGACTAGCACAATTTAAATTTACTTTAAAATTAAATTTCAAATGTAAAGCCAAAGGAATGAGTGGAGTCTCTGAAGTGTGAAAGCACAAACCTAAAGCCTAATGGTAATATAACTCATCTTAAGTGTTACTTACATCACAGTACCATTGCACACAACAGACAAATCTGAAAAATAAAGGTATGCAAAATAATTAATAATAAATTACATCAAAAGATTAAACTTAACTGAGGACAATAACTATGGAGCTAATAAGCAGTCTTTGGCCCCTGCCCATTTACTACTGGGTTAACAACGGGACCACAGACTGAGGTCATTAATAACACTGCCTGTATTAACATGGCTATCTGACACTTGTGAAAACACTGATAAGTGCTAATACAAACTAACAAACATTCGACACGGCTACTAAAGCAATTAAACTGGACCTAACGCTAATCTGGAAGTCCCTCATTTGGGCTACCCGAAAATAAACAGATTATATAGCATAACTGAATCATACAAAACTAATGTGTTAGCGCCACGTTACCCTGACATCTTCTAGTGTTCACGTAGTAACTGCAGGACTTGGCGCGCAGCGTACGGAAATAGCACATGTAGCTGATCCCGCTAATGTAGTCCTGTTACTTTACATGTATTTCTGGACATTAGAAAACATACAACAGAGTAACCCCGTCACATTTGATAACTTAACCGTCACCTCTTGTCGACACTGTCTATTTTTAAATGAGCTACTGAGCCTTAATTAGCTTCGTGTTGCTGCCGCATTTAAGCTAGCATTATCGCAGTCACATTAGCAAATTCGTTCTAATTCTGTATTTAAACAAATAAAGCCAGCTGAAATACACGGCGAACACCACATAAACTTATTTTAAGATGGTGTTTCTGCAGGAATGCCAAAAACATGTCCAATAAGAGATTAGGAGAAACTTACCTTAGCTTTTCAAGGAGAAGACAAGACTGCAGAGAGTTGAAGTCCGTTGGAGAATGAAGTGGGCGGATCCCATTTTAAAATGTTACTCTCACTGTTGTTGTGATAACTCTGAAAGAGTCCATGTACCTTGACACTGCATATTTTACTCCAGGTGTTTTCACACTCAATATTTTCACCAACACTGGGCGCCATCTCACCCTATTGTACTCTCACTGTTGTTGTAATAACTCTGATAGTGTTTATATACTTTGACACTGCATATTTTACTCTTGAGAATTTACTGTGTAGACGCCTGTGAGTGCACAGGGAAAGAAGAAATAGTAACCCCACACAGTGACAGTATTGAAAAATAATACCATTAAGTCTTTGCAGCAAAACACAGAGAGCTATAATGGAATAATCTGCTAAAGACATTAACTCAACATTATACTGTCACAATGTGGTTGATACCCTATTTTCTACCATCACTATTACTGAACTGTAGGGGCAGTATGATCAACAGCGGGGTCCTGGTGCTGCAGGCTTAGAAAGACCTCAAGGATTTAAACACAACCACATACACACAAGAAAAAACACACACAGTACAGTTTATCAGCTGGTTGTGTTTTTGCCTTTTTCTGTTCATAAACAGATATGTCAGAACAGCAGAACACAGCAGACTGGTAAATCCAGTTATCCTCCNCAGATTCTTTATCCATTCCCTTATCAATTCCTCTTGTGTATTTTCTGTGTACAAAAAAATAGCTTTACAGGTTTTCTGTCAACATTATTTTTTTGAGTTTATAAGTAATGAAATGTGATATTGGTCAATGGATTTGGATATTTACATTACATTATATAATTTACATTTCTCTATGTGTTCAGTTTTACAGATTCTAAAGTAAAACTTCAAGTGGAAAATCCTGAATCAGAGATTTCTTGGGAAACGTTCATTTATCTGCTCAGCGAAGCTAGCTGGAGAATAGTTGATGTAACGTTTGGCCGCTCCAGAATTATGTAAAGAATTGATAAGGAAATTGTTTAGCAAAAAGGTTGATAATGTCAGTGGATTGAAGAATTTATTGTCAGTTCTTAACAGGAACCGGTTCTTGATACCCATATTGTTAAGTAGTTTAAAAGCTCACATCCCTCTTTAATACACTGCCCCAGTTTGCAAAGGATTCTGGGAATTTCATACTATAACGGACTTTGAATGCTACTTCTGAGAATGCATTTTCTGAAGAGCCATTTGGATTGTTACACAACCACAACCCTTCAATCCAAGGAAGAAATAGGACACCAAACCCAACTTAGCAGGATGCAAAACATTGGGCTAAAGTAAAAAGACCAAGGCCAGGAAATAGGATTAGGCCAATACATGCACAGAACAAGTGAACGCTCATGATGCGTAAACTTTGTTTTGCTGAGAAATGCCATAATGTATCCATTTGAGCTTAATGACAAGGATTTTACTTCCTCACAACAGAACTTAATAAAAAACGACTCATGAGAGTACAACCTCCACAGCCAAATAGCTCCCTCACAGCTTCAAACACGTTTTATGGATCCAAGCATCCTACTAGGGTTAGATCCAAAAGCATGCAGCACATTTAGTTTTCAGAGGAAACATTTCTGCAAAATGACACATCAGAGTTTCTTTGGAAACTGTCAAACTTGATGGAGAAACAGCGTTTTCAGTCAAGCAATACAACATGCATAGACGCCTGTGAGTGCACAGGGAAAGAAGAAATAGTAACCCCACACAGTGACAGTATTGAAAAATAATACCATTAAGTCTTTGCAGCAAAACACAAAGAGCCATAATGGAATAATCTGCTAAAGACATTAACTCAACATTATACTGTCACAATGTGGTTGATACCCTATTTTCTACCATCACTATTACTGAACTGTAGGGGCAGTATGATCAACAGCGGGGTCCTGGTGCTGCAGGCTTAGAAAGACCTCAAGGATTTAAACACAACCACATACACACAAGAAAAAACACACACAGTACAGTTTATCAGCTGGTTGTGTTTTTGCCTTTTTCTGTTCATAAACAGATATGTCAGAACAGCAGAACACAGCAGACTGGTAAATCCAGTTATCCTCCATCCTCAGAGGAAATGACCTGGACCAGGCCATCTGTGAGTGAAGTGTGTGTAATTGTGTGTGTGTGTGTGTGTGTGTGTGTGTGTGTGTGTGTTTGGAGGAAGCAGAATGGGGTTGCTATAAAGCAAAAGGACGAGTTTGCTGCTGATGCTCATGTGTTATTCATGAGGGTGCAGAGAATTTGTGGAATAAAAGCTCTTTCAAACATTAAGCAAAAGAGAGGACAGCAAAGTAAGGAAGAATAGGGGAGAGGGAGGCGAGGCTGAAAGTGTGACTTCACTTTGCTTTTTGCTGTTTTATCTTTCCTCCTCCATCTTCCATCCACTCTTTTGTTTCCATTCTGAGGCTGTCAGGCGGAGGACAGCAATGTGAGGGCCTGAAAGAGTCGAAGACATCCAGGAGAAGAGGAGAGAGGCAGACGAAGAAAGGGCAGCAGACAGGGGGAGAATTTGAGGAGACGAGAGGAAAGAGAAGTAGAAGAGAAAGTAAGATCAGAGTGATAGGAAAGGGACGGGAGGAGGACAGATGAGGCCCAGGGAGGCTGACAGGCAAAACAAGGGCAGTGTAATGTTCCAGGTGCCACATCTCAGGAGCAGAGGAACATGTTGCTGAGTCCTCTCTGACACAGACTGACTGACATTTGAAAGGGAATCTGATGCCAAATTGGTTTTATTGGCCTAGAAATGGAGATTTGCAAACAATTACAGAATGTAGCACAAAAACTGTACACCTCAAGACACAAATGAAATGAAAAATACTTGAAAACATTTATGAAAAACCTGCCAATGACACCGTTAAAACAGTAATACAACAGTCAAGCTTGACAGACCCTTGTTTTTGAAACATGCTCAAGCGCTGTAGCTTGTTGCTAATTGGTGTTTATTTTACAGCTTATCTTGTCCTTTTTTGCCGCTGTTAGAATGAGTGATTAATTTAATTCCCATAGGACTGAACCAATTATTTCTTCCACCTTCATAATAGATTTTTTTTAAACTGCAGTGATTGGTCCCAAGTGGTTGCTGCAGGGCACGTGTTCATGGAAACTGTTTCTGGGAAAGTTTTTCCTAATATAATACCATTAATATATCTACAAGAGCACAATCACTGTCACACACCAATAAAACCAAATTGTGTCCTAATGCAACTTTCATTAAAGACAGACTGTTTACTCATCCCAGGCAGAAATACTGCATAAGTGAAAAGGTGCATGAAGCTTTTTGTGGCTCCACAGAGAGCGGCCCAAATCAGATAAATTGGCTAAAGTAATTCTTAAGGCAGTGTCAGAGGGGCTGAAGACTACATGTCTGAAAATAGCTGAAAGTAAAATTTTGCATCTGATGTTCAAGAAAATAAATTTACCAGACTTTTGTACTTCCCATCTCTGCTTGAGGCAAGTGGCTTGAGGCTACATTAGCCACCACCAGCAAAACACACCAGAGGCTCCTGTCAAGCTGTCAGCAGATGAGCTGCATCCTGAGTAATGAAGGCAACAAGTTTTGACAAGGAAGAAGAATGAGTGAAATAGTAATCCTAACATCCATGGTTTTACTGAATCTATGTGATGTCTAAACTGACACACGAAATCCTCATATAAAAATGAAATGTATACATCAAAAGCTCACTACAACCTTTTTAATCACCAAAAAGACGTTTAAACAGCCAGTGCATGCAGCAGCAAAACAGCATTTGCACAATGGTTGAAAATAAAGCAAACAGCTCCACTTCAAGCTGTGAGTACAATTTTTCCATTTCACTACCACCAACATACTGAATGCACTAAACCTGCATCTGGAGCACAGCGAGTGTGTCTCTGTGAGGTCAATCCCATAAAAGTGCACCAGCAGGTGTCTGCTACAGTGCATCACACAGAATTATGCTTCCAGTCAGCCACACACACATATACGTAAATACACACAACACACATGCATGGTTGGGCTGATGCTTCCAGACATTCGACTCCAGAGCTCATAGCTTTTAAGTGCTGCTCGTTTCCTTAAATCACCTCAGAGAAAGACGAACAGATACACTGTGAGACTTCAATTATTTCTGTTTCCCTGGAGTATATCTAATTCAGATCAAATAAGGTGTTGTGTTGAACGCAAGGGTCAACCATTACAAATATTTACACCATTCATAAAACCACAGAGGCAGGATGGGTGAATGTACGAAGTCCAGATGTCTGTCTGATTAAGATGATACACTGTTATGCTTCTCAGTTCTGCAAGGGGGGTCTCGAGAAGATTTCACGGCAAGGCCTCTGATTGGCTGGCCTCTGGGTGACCCACAGCTCTGGAGTGTCTTGAGATGGCAGATGCATTTCCAGTGAGAGCTGCATTTGTAGTACCATGATGCTCCGAGGTGACAGGAACAGCGTCACGGGTTGGTGGTTGCACGAAAGACTTTTGCATCATTTCACTGATTCACAGAAAACTAGGTCAAGTGCTTGGCTGTCATTGTTTGGGTGGAAAGTGTGCCATCTTAATTGTTGTTGCTTGAGTGGAAAATGTGCATGAGCAGCTGTTTTGATATCTCAGAGAACCCAAGTGAATTGGTGTTTACTCTAAAACCACTAGTACTCCTTTGCTTCCACTTAAACTAGCAAGCTGTCCTACTCACAGCAGCTTCCTGTAACCTCACATCTAAAATTCAAAAATACACCGACAGCTTTAAGAATTTATCATCCATCCATCCATCCATTTTCTATACCATCTATCCTGCTGTTCAGGGTCGCGGGTGGCTGGAACCTATCCCAGCTGTCATTGGGCGAGAGGCAGGGTACACCCTGGATTGGTCACCAGTCAATCGCAGGGCTGACATACAGACAAACAACCATTCACGCACACACTCACTCCTACGGGCAATTTAGAGTGATCAATTGACCTAACGTGGGCATGTTTTTGGACTGTGGGAGGAAGCCAGAGTACTCGGAGAGAACCCATGCATGCACGGGGAGAACATGCAAACTCCGAACAGAAAGGCCAACCATGCCCGAACGGGGATTCCAACCGGTGACCTTCTTGCTGTGAGGCTGGAGCGCTACCCGCTGCGCCACCATGCAGCCCCTAAGAATTTATCAGACATCCACAACTACTAGGCAGCTAGTGCACAACTAGTCTCTCCGACAGTCTGACAGGAAGAGCCACAGCTACCAGAGACTTTCAGTTGGTTCAGATAAATATATCAGTGAATGACTTACAATACAGACACAATATCAGATAAGAAGAAATTGTATAAACTCTGTAAGTCATTACCGAAGTCATTGAAAGTGTCAACGTAATTAGCTTAATCTTCTTGGTACAAAAAATGAGAAGATTCAATTAAAGTAAAAAACTTTATTCATCCCTCAAAAGGCAATTTGTTCAAGGCACTTTGAATGTAGAAGGCAAGAAAAGAGTTGTAAACGACAGCTTCAAATGATACATACAAGTTGAAATTTGAAGGATGGAGTTGTGTGTTTGTGTGTTTGTGTGTATGTGTGTATGTGTGTATGAATGATGGGAGGGGCAGTTGGCTGTTGGACACAACACAAAGGGAAGATCTTCATTCTCAAACACAGTCATCCAGGGACACGAGGCTGATGAAACTTATTAAATAACCCATCAGGCCACCAACATCATGGGAGGTTGATACTGAGTTGAATTTAGGCTAGGACAGCTGATGGGTAAAACTTTTATTCTCTCTGACACAATAGTTCTTTTCATTATTCAAGGCTGCAATAGCATTATGCTGCAGCTCTGCCATCATCTGCACTTCCCTAAAACAGTGTGATACAAGTGCTATTGTGGAAACACAAGTGAAGGGGGGTCTACCCTCAAATCTTTGTACCAAAGGAAATCTGTGGTGAACTAAGCTCAGCTTCAGATGTGTCCAAGCTCATTTCTATTAATGATTAAAAAGCATATTCTAATTTGTTTGTGTCATAATCCACATACATTTTTGTCCCAAACAGTCAAGAAAAGGAGTCCACACAAAACATCCCAGTTTCTCTGCCAACATGACACCTTTAAAAGTCTCATGCTCACCCCATAGTAGTTTTAGTTTTTCCACCAACACTGAAAAACAGAGCTTTGATATGAGCATCAGTGTGTTTTTATAGTTCAAGATGATTGAGAGTATGAAATCTTGTCTTTAAGATTTCTGTTTCGAAGAATTAGAATACAACCATTTGAGATCAATTTTGTTTTCCAAAGACAAGTTATTATCAGTCTACTTTTCTTAAAGGTATCTTTAATGTTTGCTTTTATAATTTTTTAAAGTGTCTGAGTATTTTGATAAGCATTTTATGAACAATGTGAATGAAATGCATAATCATCATCATTATTATTACTGTTGGAGGTTGGTGTTTAGTCAGTTTGGGGTTTTAGAATCAACTTTATTTTCATCTGTCCAAAGATTCTACATCTTCAGTAAATGTAGTTGAGAAAAACCCAACATTTTGCTTTCTGAGTTTTTCTAAAATCTAAATAAACATAAAATCAGGGTTTCTCTATAATTATTGTACCATTACAAAGACAGTCATGGTATAATGCTGTTTGATTTTTAGGTAGTTCAATTAAAAACAATATCAAGAAAGACTACAGATGTAATTTTGACAGCAGACAGAGCAGTTGTTTTTTTTTTAATGGCGAGTAAAATAAATGTTAACATTAATACCTGAAGATGAACAAGACTGACAGATACAAACTGAACCTTAACATACAACATACAAAGAAAAAATCCAAAGGAAAAAGCAGCATTTTGGCAGCTCAGTGTATAAATTTCTAGAGCGGGCAGGGCAAACAATAACTCACAAAAAGTCTGTGCTGTCACGGATTTGTTTGGTTCTGAAATCAAAGCATTGTGAATGACAGATAGTGTGGCAGGGCTGAAAAACGACTATAACTGCAGAGACCTCACCTCTCTGGCATCTTTACTGAAGCACAATATTAAGCAAACTGCCTGTCTCTCCATCCATCTACTGGTAGACATCTCTATCCGTATATCAATCTTTCCACCTGACAATTCATCTTCACGTCTGACTAACATTCATTCATCCTTACTTCCGTGTTAGCATTCATAGAAATGGTCCATCTATACCAGCAGTGAGCTGGAGTCTCCTGGGAGAGGCTCAGCTGCCTCCTGCAGCCCTCAGACATGTTTTAATGGTAAGCTGCAGCTCTATAGGCTCCTCAGGCTCTTCTGGATGCACACACACTTTCACACACATCAAACACTGCATATAACTGCATACAGCAGCAGTGACATAATCAATGGATCACGTCTCTGAGCTCTTCCCTTTCTCATAATACTGAAACACTATTTCTTTGTTCAGGTACTCGTTTATTGCTCCATATAACACATCTTTGGTGTCCCTTTCATCAAAGTCTCCATAAGAATTGAGTATTTGTCTTTCTGTTGCATCACTCTTTGTCTTTGTCTTTCTTTCCACCCTCCACTGTCATTTCACTTTCAAGCTTTTTCCTCCTTCTGGCTTTCCTTTTTTTTCTCTTCTTCCTGAAGGCCCCTCAACACTTTCTTCTCCAGTCCTTTTTTCCTCTTTTGGTTCTTGCATTTCAGTTTGTAATATCACCAAGCCCTACAGTAAACGTCTCTCTGAAACTATGTGTCTAATTGTGTGTCTCCTGAGGACAGGATATGTGTGACAGAATCAGAAAGCTAGATAGATAGGTAGAGAGAGAGAGGGAGGGAGAGAGAGAGGGATGAAGTTAACTGTGATCTGCACAGATGGAAGGACACCTGCTCTGTAATGGTGATTTTTCAGATGCTCTCTCTTCCTCTTTCAAGGCCTCATGCAAGCTCACAAACACACACATACATGCAGTAACTTCAGAGAGACAAACCTGGGCACAACATGAAGGACTGTCCTCCTCCCATGGTGCCATGGAGGCAGAGTGATGGATGGGATGGGGAAATGGGAGAGAGATAAAACAACGATATGGAGCCATGATGGCATGTCCAAAGATGGGGAGGGGGGGTCACAGACGGAGGGGGGAGGGCAGACAGGGAGTGGTTCACACATTTGGCAAGTGAAACATGCTGTGATAAATCCAGCAGACTGGGCCTTATCTGTGCTCAGATGTGAGACTGCATGAGGTGAGTTTGGTCCTGCGAGGCTGAGAGAGCAGGTTTGTGCAGCCACAGTGCAGTCAGAGAGAGGGAGACGTGTCTTTGGAGCAAAGGAAACCCATCGTTCTCCTTAGGGGCTGTAGCTGGACACAAACTTTGGTGGTGTTTGTCCAATTTTGTTGTTTCATTTAAGATCTATCATTTAAATAAGAGTCTCAAGAAGGACTTCATATCAAAAAATTGAAGGTTTGGAAGTAGAGCTGAAGAATTTGCAAAAATAATCTAATTGCACTCATTTTCCCTTGTATTGCAAGCAGGGGCGTAGCACCAGATTCTCATCTCACCTATTGTCTCAGCCTCATCTTCGGAAGAGCCGCCAGGACTGACCACTGCTGCTCCTGCTGGTCCAGCTGCTGCAGCTGCGCCACTGTTTGTTTCTGAAACTGGTTCATGTTGACAACTAATGTTAGCTGGCCCATAGCTGTCTTTACACTACAGCCGCAAGCAGCCTGGTTGCCAACTAGCTAAGCTTAAGACTTGACGTGAGCATACAGACATCAGTAGCAGCTGTCTGGAGTGGACTATGTTAACTTGAATTGGACTTTGCACAACAAGCAAACTCGGTTCACCTTTGGGAAAGAAAGCAGTCAACAGCTGCCCCCCCCCTTATTCTGCCTTCTTTGTTTTTCTTCTCTCTCCTTCTTCTTGCAGTAGCCCATTTTCTGCTTTTTGGGCAGCATGATGCCAATTCAATATGGGTTCACTGACGTTGCACTTGTCGCCGGACGCTGTGGGGCGGACTAAACCTTTTTGCGCCTCCAAGAGGGGGCCTCCAGAATGTCCAATATGTTGGGAGGACTGTGACATAAAGTTCATTCTCTCAGCTGATGTTATCAATATATGAAATAAAGCATGACACCAATTAATTGGAGGGCCCACTTCATTTGAAAAAAAAAGAAAAAAAAAAAAGAGGATTTTAATGGGCCCTCTCCCTTCTCGGGCCGTTGGTTGTCAGGTCCACTTATCCCCCCACTACCACGCCCATGGCCAAAAGTCTCCTCAAAAGTCACAAAATACACCTGAAAATAGAGGAGGCCTTTGGTCTAGAGGTGCATAAAGCAAGCTTGACACAAGCGAGAGGTGTGTACAGCCAAGCTAGCAAACACAGTGGGGCCGACCACCAGTTCAAATGAGGTTCCAGACACCATGCACGTCAATGAGATGGTGAAGCCCAAGTGTGAACACATACACACACAAACAGAGCTAATAAACCGGAGAAAATGTACACACACACGCACACAAACTTAGGAAGTAGCAGATTTTTCCATATTTTCATGCACACGGCCCTCTAATTTTTCAGTTACAAGCAGATCCACTACAACATTGCCTACAGGTTTCATTAACATTTCAAACATAGAAAATTATGCAAACGCACTGCTAGGCTGTTAGGATGAGCAGCTCCGCTCATCTGACACACTCGTCAGCCCGCTCAGACGGAACCATTTCTCATCTGTCGGGGTCCCACAGCTTTTCAAAAACAAACATGGTGTCAACACTGTGCACACTCACATTTACATTCACGCACGCAGACAGACATCTGGTGGAGTGGAGGGTTGGAAGGTGGGGGCTGAAAAAATTGTGTTAAAGAAAAGGAAAACATTTTTTAAAGAAGCACACTCTTTGACATCTCAGATATGAAAGATGGTATCAATGAACAGTTTCTGCTCTCATCATCTTTTCTGACCTTCCCGATGGACTGTCTAGAAAAACCAATCTGCTCTTATTTTATTTCATTCCAATCTATTCTTTTGCTTGGGTGAACTGACCACAATGTGTATGTGTCACACTCGGTGGAGGTCTATGTGCAAGGCCTCAGAATATGAGGTAATCAATCACATCATACTGCCTTAGATTAGAGCCACATCGATCTGGTCTCAGCTCTGACAAACAGCCTGACCTAGAATACATTCACCTGGACAGGGCACAAGCGCTCACACTCAACCACGCGTACACAAAAACATGCGCACACACAGCATCCTTTCTGCCACTGCACATAGCACCCCCTCCTGGGAGTGCACACTATACCACATACACACATACCAGGAATATTTACCGAGAACCACAGTCTCACACAGAGCAATCCCTGTGCAGAAAACATCCAAGGTGGGATGATTTTCCCTGTGGGTGGCTGTTCATTTATAAGCCCCTTTCACTGTCCATCACTTCCACTGCCTCCATCCACGAAAGTAAACACTTGCTGCCACAGTTTGACGTTTCCGTCACTCTCAATAGACTCGGGAATGTCATGCATATTTCTACCTGTGTGTCTCCATTTTATAAGCTCACTGCCCCTGTTTAATTTATTAATGCTATATATCGTTCCAATCAATGGTCGGTGGCGTGATGAAGGTCCTTGCCTGAGGCGAGAGAGTGGAAATGGAAAAGCTCCCTAAGATGTGTAGTGTTCAGAAAATCATTAAGTCTCAGCTCGGTCCAGGCCTGTGTGAATATGGGTTAATGCATGTGTGTGTGTGTTTGATAGAGAGGGTGCACTGTGCATAAAAAGTTATCATTAGCCGGAGATAGGCAGTGAAGGTGCCACAGTGTTATTGAGTTTTTGTTTGATGATTACTCACGAAGACTCTATGGAGGAAATCAAAGCCTGAAACATCTGAAATATGAATGTGTGTGTGTGTGTGTGTGTGTGTGTGTGTGTGTGTGTGTGTGTGGGTCCATAACACTATGGCGGGAGGATGACTTATACAGCTACAGCAACGCTAGAGAATAGAGCGAGGAAATTTTTCCACCACCTGTTTTGTGATGTGAAACATATGGCAGATTCTGAGATTGAATTTAACATTTTCATTTTCAGTCTTTCCATAAGAAAAACAACCTGCTTTGTAGTATGCTTCATGCAGAGCTTCAAAATCAGGGAGTGGAAATAAACTTGAATTTAAATATTTTGCTATGACTGAAATGACACATCAAGTGAATTACAGCTAACACACACAGAACTGACATTTCCTACATATCAGAGATGGTGGTAGATGGACTTTGATACACATCAGGTCAAAATTCTAACACTAGTTGAAAAACTACAAGAAATTCCATTCTACACTTTAGGATCTTATTTGAACATTATTTCTAAAATTGAAAAAACAGGTTTCAAAAAAACAATCATTAATCAGTAGCTCTGCTGTTCCAGTTGAGCACTTCAAAGATTTGTTTCAGCATGCTTGATGCCAGTGTTTCCAGGAGGCTAGGGAACAATTGCACCAATTGGTGAAGATGGTGTCATGGAGGGCACATACAGTCTGGAACTGATGTCCAATTCTGTAAACTTCCCTCACCATCCATCCCCATTGTTCCACATGAAATTTAGGTCAGGAGAACACATAGAATGGTCCAAAAGAGTGAGGTTATTCCTCTGGAAGAAGTCCTTTGTCAGACGGGTGTTGTGAACTGCAGCGTTGTCCTGTTAAAAAACCCAGCCATAAATGCACAGGCCAGGGTCCTCAGTCATGATGGACACACCCTGCAACATCTCTTCTTAGACAGCTGCCATTTGAGACCCCTGCACAACTCTGCCGCAGCCATGAGGTTCAATTTTTTTCCAGAAAACAAAACTGTCTTCCACCTCTCAGTGTCTCATATTTGATGCTCTCTTGCAAAGTCTAAATTGGCAGCTTTTTGGCGTTGAAGGACCCAAGGCCTTTGGAGGTGTTTTTGGTTCTCAGCCCAGTGCTAGTAAAAGTTTTTGGGCATGACTTTTTTGTCCCATTACCTTCAGGATCTTTATCCATCCATCCATTTACTCAACCGTCTATCCTGCTATTCAGGGTCACGGGTGGCTGGAGCCTATCCCAGCTGTCACTGGGCGAGAGGCGGGGTACACCCTGGATTGGTCACCAGTCAATCGCAGGGCTGACATACAGACAAACAATCATTCACACACACACTCACACCTACGGGCAATTTAGAATAATCAATTAACCTAACGTGGGCATGTTTTTGGTCTGTGGGAGGAAGCCGGAGTACCCGGAGAGAACCCACGCATGCACGGGGAGAACATGCAAACATCCACACAGAAAGGCCCACCTTACCCGAATGGGGACTTGAACCGGCAACCTCTTACTGTGAGGTTGGAGTGCTACCCACTGCACCACCATGCAGCCCTCCTTCAGGATCTTTAAAGAAATTAAAAATGACAGTCCTACTGCATCCAGACTGTCTTACAGTCTATTTCAATTTAACTGTTGTTTGAAACTTAGAATTGTCACAAGGTCCAACAGTGCAAAATGAAAATGTTTGCAATCTTTTAACTGGTCTCACAATTTCAATCAGGTGTGTATGTTGTCTTTTTTTTCTCAGAGTGCCAACCTTTGCCACTAATCAGTTTGCTTTAATCATTGTAGATCTCAACAAGTCTGTGCATATGAGGAAAGAAAGACTTAAAATACAAGCCACTCCTCTGTGATGCAGCATGTTGTCTGTTTTGTGTTTCATATTGAGTTTTCTGTAAATCCCACACTTCTATGTGTTCTGGTGAGCAGCAATGAAACCCTGAGACCTGCAGAGACAACCAGATGAGCAAATGACCAATGAAGTTCTTCTGGAGGTGGGGGAACTGACCAATGGGAGAGCAAGTCTGATTGGAGGTGATTTACGCTCCTGACATCTTTAACCAAATTACCCAGCATCCCTTGCGCTGTGATTACTGTGATGCACAATCTTCTTTCTTGTATGCTTGGGAGAGTCTTTTTTTATTCCTCTCAGAGCCGAAGCAACTGCAGAACTTGAGACGACATTTGGACATGAGGGAGATTCAAAACAACCACAGAGAAGAAGAATATTCTTCTTTTCAGATTTTGTGCAACACATTGGTATCTCTGGATGTCATCACAGTTAGATTATGAAGTTCACTGAAATGCAACGTCGAGAGTTTTCTATTTGACATCAATGACTTGAGACCATAGCTGCTATGAAGACATCCAGATTTTTCCAGCATTAGTATGAATTCATGATAATCTACTTTGTTTATATCCCAATTCAAGTGAAAAACAACTGAACAAATCTGACTTCCTAATAACAATCTGAGGTCTGGTGCTCGTTGATCTTTGCCCTCTGCAACAGGAAAATGTTACTACCCAAGCTGATGTGCATTTCACAAGCTGCCTCTCTGGGGACAACTAGTTTCATTTCCTAATTTAATTTCCTAAAAAATTTATTTCTGAGAACATGAGTGATTTTTGAAATGAGCTTGAAGACTTCTTTGTCAATGTCATCAAAAGGGTTTCCAATGAAGATAACTTGCGAAATAAGTCAGATAAAGAAAACCAATTCATTTGAGTCTATCAGGTGTATACAGGGATTTTTGTGATCAAGCATGTGACGTTTTTCTAAGAGACCAGTACAGTTCCTATTAGAGTGCACATGCTCATCTAACTGGAAGCCTGCATGATCCATCAGTACATTTCAGCCACTCTGCTCTCTCAGCCCTGCTCTTTAAGACAGATAGTGGGAGACTGTCTCATTTCACGCTTGCAGGACTTAATGCTATTAAACTAGACACACAGAAACACTCAAATGTGCGCACATCACATCCAAACGCACATACACGAGTGCACACACTCACACAAAATGTAGCTGCTATCTGATGGCCTTAACAGCGGCAGGCTCTGAGATAAAGAGCAGCTTTCCTGTTCCAGTGATTCACGGCCATGTTCAGCCTCTAGACAAAATGTGTGTGTGAGAGACAGAGTGTGTGGGTGGTTGTACCTTTGTGTGTGAGTCCACATTTGCACCTGTGCTGTGACTGATGCAGGACCAATCCCTCAGTGATCCCATTACAAGGGTCTGACAAGCGAGGGCAATGTGTGTGTGTATGTGTGTGTGTGTGTGTGTGTGTGTGTGTGTGTCAATGTTGGTGTGTGTGATGGAGAGGATCATCCGAGAACTGCTGTTTGTTAGCAGCATTCTCTATCACTGTGGCATGTTATTATGTGGCCACAGCCTATGTTGCATCACTCATACTCACACACACATACATGTGTGGACACATGCACAAACACTAGCAACAGTGATCGGTCTGGACATGTTTTTGAGGACTTTCTATCAACTATGTCAGTCCTCTGTCCCAAAACACTTCATAGATGGACCTAAGTTATACTTTTTGTCATGTGGGTGTAAAAGGAAAAACTGATTGCACTTGTGTCTTTTGTTTGTAAGTTTTGAGGACCATTTTTACCTTTAATGATGACGACAACTGTAAGAAGACGAAAATGTGTGGACAAATGAGTAAGGGGAGATATGCAGCAAGAGGTCATGACCATGAGTCAATGCAGCATTAAGGGCAATACCCTCCATTTAGACTACCTGGATTTAACTAAGCAAATTGGTACAAGTCTCCTATTGGATAATTGCTGCATGGGGGATAATCATTCAGCTGGCAACAAGTTATTCAACCTCAGCTGATGCAAAGAGTAACTTCTCATTTCTTGAAAAACCATGGCGAATGACATCCTGTGGTAGTGGAGAAGATGTTAGACTATTAAAGAAGGGTCAAACCATTGGCATGCACCAAGCAGAGAAAACATCTGAAAAGATTGCAGAAACTACTAAAATTGGGTTAAGAACTGTCCAACGCATTATTAAAAACTGGAAGGATGGTGGGGAACCATCGTCTCTGAGGAAGAAATGTGGTCAGAAAAAAATCCTGAATGATTGTGAACGGCGATCACTGAAACGTTTGGCCAAATCAAATTGAAGAAAAACAACTGTAAACCTCAGGAGTATGTTTAAGTACAAGGACGAGCATTTCCATGCTCAGTTTGAAGGATTGAGATTGAACAACTGTGTAGCCTCAAGAAAACCACTAACCAGTAAGCCTAACTGGGAAAAAAAAGTCTTAAGTTTGCTACGGAATATAAAGAGTGGATGCTGGAGGAATGGAAGAAAATCTGATGAGTTCAGATTAACCCTCTTCCAGAGTGATGGGTGCATCAGGGTAAGAACAGAAGCAGGCAAAGTGATGCACCCATCATGCCTGGTGCCTACTGTACAAGCCTGTGGGGGCAGTGCTATGATCTGTAGTTGTGTGCTGAACTCAAAGCCAAAGTCGGTCCAACAAAACAAAAGAGTGTTTGATCTTTTTTTAAGTGGTACCATTTTTTTTTTTTTTAGGCCAGAGAGTTTGAAGGACATACCTAAACTGCCCCAGTATCCCTCATGCAACTTTTAGTATATTAGGCAGTAACTGTGTTTTCTGTTGGAAATACATTCTAGGGTTATATTTTGGCACACAGCCCAGTTTAATGAAAAAAACTCACAACCATGACTATATTTTAATAAAAATTGGATTTAGTGAGTACCTTACTGTGAAACAGCCAATTGTCTTGTTTTACGTCCAAGCCGTACTGAAACCCCAAGCCAAATCAATAGTCAAGCCACTATAAAAACAACTTAATGAACTCAGCAAAATAAAAGTAAGATGATTTCTACCATTCTCTGAGGCTGGCTCTATTCCAACAAAAGCTAAAAAGGAAGTCCAGCATGTTGCTCATGTTGCTCATGTTGACACAGAACCCTGCAAACATTATCAACATGCAGAACACATAATGCATTTATAAATAACAAGCATGTATCATTTTTGAAATTTTGGTGCAGCAGTAAAACAGGAATATATCAAACTATGCTGGATGTGTCCCTGTGTACACAGTGTGCTGCCAACTAGGCTTTATCTATGCAAACCTGCCCTGCAGCACCTTGTTACTGGTGCACAGTGCCAACCTGACCAACTGACAGGGGAGTACACTGTAATCAGTCCAGTCAGCTCAGACGAGAACATATCAAAATAACACATCTTCATCTGTATGGAAACAAAAATAGCTGTACACACTTAAACATACATCATGATATATTCACAACCATAACGAAGAGGTTCATAAACACAGAGCTTAAAGCTAGATACAAACCCAAGGTCCATAAATGTGCATAATCTAAAGCATCCTTTATATCTTTTATATGAATAGCCAATGATGCATGTTTATGTAAATCTTACTGGCAAGCATGCAAAGCTTCACATCCTGAATGTCTGTGAAATGTAGCTGTAAAAACTGTAAGCTTTAAGGTTTACAGCATTTTCAATGAGTCTGTACCTTGTAAAGCTGAGGTGATCATGCTGACACCACAATGTACAGATCGGCTGCATTAAAACTTTACGAAGAACTTCTTAGTAAGTTGAGTTAAATAGTCTTTTGTGTGCATGAATCTGCATACCAAGCTTTATCAGCTCAGCTCAGAACAGGTTATGTCTTCTTTTCTCATATTTCTCTTGGAGCCCCTCATTCACCCCCCCCCCCTGCTTGTGCAGGCACCTGAGAGTGGATTATTGTTTAGGAGACCTGCAGCAGAACAGGCAGAGTAAGTAGATCTCTTCCCTTCTGCTCTAATCTAATCAAATTTGATGTTTCCAAACACACAGCAGCTGGCTAAAGGCACAACGATGATACCCTAGGAACAAAGCCCACGCTTGTTGCTGGAGACTTACCTAAGCTTCTCCAATTCCTGCCTCAAATTAGCATTACCCCCTCCCTGAAGCCTAATGCTGGAAAACAACACGAAAGCAATTTAACAGGCTGACACTTTGAGCATCTGGCTGAGGTGTTTATGTGTATTACCCTCAAAACTGTCTGTTTGTGGAGTAGACATCCTCTGTGGGTTGAAGGGGGCAGGTCCCCCGTGATCCTGCGCTAACTCTGCAGCAAACCAGGTAAGGAAAATCAAACATTAAAAGAAAGCACCGACACAAACAGTCCCTGAAATATCTAAGACCTCAGGAAAAACAGATCTACACAACAGCAGCATGATCATAACCTCTACACTAGCTGTAAAGGTTAACGTGTCTCGTCTCTTTTGAATAATTTGTGAAGCAAAAACAGATACTCAAGTAGCAACACACAATGGGAATCATTTACATTTGGTGTTAGGTATGCTACCACTGTTAATATTTAATGCATTATTAAAACACACAATACATCATTTCTTCCCTTCATGTGAATATGAGGGGGAAGGGGGACTATATGTGCATCAAATGTAGCAATCATTTCACTTCATGTCAGTACTGCAGAGGTCCTTTCATCACTATGACCTATCCAACTCTCACTTTCATCTCACACTAACGAGGGGCTCATTAATTTCTAATCAAAGGGTCCCAGTCTACATAGGTCTACAGTGGATATTCAGCCTCCTACACAGAAAGTAGAGAGGGTCATCACATTTGAAACAATACATCTGAGGACCAGCAGTGACACGAGTGCTCACAACAAACACAAGGTGAAGATGTATCCACCTCTTAAGAGTCTGCTCTCTGATTTGATTTGATTTGAATCAAAAAATTCTAAAGCAGATACTTCATGGAGGAAAAAGAGAGGAGTGAGAAAGAGATGGAATGGTATGAAGACTGAAAAGAGAGCTGCTTTGTGTTGAAGCATGGCAAAAACTCCCCTCACACACATCTGGGAGGAAAACACTATCTCACTGTAAGTTTCCAATTGTGTGTGTGTGTGTGTGTGTGTGTGTGTGTGTGTGTGTGTGTGTGTGTGTGTGTGTGTGTGTGTGTGTGTGCGTGTGTGAATGCGTGGAGAAATGGCCGTTCTGCCATGTTCCAGATAATTCCCCTCACTGGCAGCTCCACACTCTTCCTTTATACCCCAGGCCAAGCTCCACCAACATACCTTCGGTCACTCTGGTCAGTGCCTGTGTGTGTGTGTGTGTGTAAGGGTTCAGGCTCAGTGTAACAGATGACTGCCCCCGTCTGTGTTGGGCTGTTTAACAAGAAACTTTGCCTGGAGACTTTGATCTGCTGCTGCTGAGAGAGAGAGTCAGTGGAGCAAATCACAAGTTTTATCAGTAAAAATCATATTCGGCTTATCAGACAACCAGTTATCGGTGCAGATTTCTGCAAAGACTCTGAATCTTGGAAACATCATTCAATAGCAGCAGAATATCCAAAGATTTTCCCTTAAAAATTGAGTTGCACAACTCCATGGTTATCTGATAAAAATGTGGGTTAGCCCAGTAATATCCAATTAAGGCACAGTGTTATCATGTGCTTCCATTTGCCTTTGGCTTGGGTTGAGGCAGAAATTAGAAATTAAAATTGTGATAAAGGAGACATGGAAAGCTGTTACTGATTCAAACAAAAGCCTCCCATTCAGAGTCAAATTAGTTAAATATCTACAAAAAACGGGCACACTTTAAACTCAGTTTCATGCCTTTTTTGGTATAACCTTTTAGAAACGTGACCATTCTGCAGCTGTCTGCTGAATGAATTATATTTGCTAAAAGGGTCAGTTTTATTTTTTTAGTAATACACTGAAATCAAAAGGAGAATTTGGTAAAATGACAAATTCAAGCATTCAGTTTACTGGGTGTAGGAAACTGTGTTAGACACAAGAAACACTCAGTCTGCTCAATATCACAAAGACACTTGAATTCAAACAAAGGACCAGGTGTGTATGAAGGAGAAAAATGAGTCAGTTTCAATACTTGACTCAAACCAGAGACAACAAAGGTCCACATGAGACAAAAGAGCAGAAGTAGTGCTCCACCTATGTTACAGTGCCATCTAGCTGTCTGATGAAGAACTGCTGCAGTGACTTTCTTTCGTAGCATTGCACAGAATCATCAGGAGCTTAGGTATTTATTCAGGCTTCACTGTAGATGAGTCAGTAACTTCTCAAACTGTGTTTTTGTGGGCTAGGTCATGGTACTGTTGTCGTTTAAGACAAAAAAAAATCAATGTTTTCATTTTACTTTGATTTTGATTCCTCTATTGAGTGGGGTATCTCTCATGTAAGACACACTGGATTATGATTCTAACACCCACATTACATTATAGATGTGTGAGGTGATAGACAACAGCTCTCAAACACAACAAGACAACCAGGCTTGTCGTGGAAAGTGTCATAACTTCTCAATTCAAATAGTTCAACTTACAGATTCAGTTACACTCTTGCTCTAAGTGCTTTCCCATTTGACTTTTTAACAAATGCCTGTTTGCCTCTCTTAATTCCCTTCTAAGGGGGAATATTTTTCCTGGTAACTTCTGGCTGTTGCCATATGACAGAGAGGCATCTATCCGCCACACCCAGTAAAAGGCAACTTGTGACACTGAATCAATTAGTTATCTGGGAGAAAAAATATAAATATCTTCCTATGTGTGGTTTACAGGAAACTCTCATATCTCCCATTTATTCTCCAAAGTATAACACATGTAAGACAATAAAAACAGCTAACCCATCTAGGTCAAGTAGGAACACATAATGAAAACGACATATTTAGTAAGCTGCAGTTCTGTCAGTCCAAACCAAGCTATTTGTACAACAAAAGATGCATCATGCATTGTGATTGGACTGCATCAAAGCAGATTCAAAGAAAGTTGACTGAGAAGAAAAGGTGTGGGTAAAAGTTTGGGTCGTGCACAAGCAACAGCGGTGACCACAGCCTGAGGAGAATTGTCAAAAAACAGTCCAAGTGAGACCTTGAAAGAGCTTCACAAGAAGTGGACTGAGGCAGGTGTCAGTGTATCAGGAGACATCAAAGACGTGTTTACAGGGAAGGGACACAAGCTGTCAAAAACTATTCTAAAACTACGGAGACAACGTCAGAAACATCTGTCCTTGGCTAAGAATAAGAAAAAAAATACAAAGAACTAGAGTGTCTAATGTCATCTTTTGTAATGAAAACAAATTTTGCATTTTATTTGGAAATCAAGGAGTTGGAGTCTGGGAGAAGAGTAAAGAGGTGCCGAATCCAAGGTTTTTGAAATGCAGTGTGAAGTTTCTGTGGTCCATGAGGATTTAGAGCGTCCACTATGTTTTTACTGAATCCAAAGTTAACACAGCTGTCTACCAGAAGATTTTAAAGCACTTCATGCTCCCGTCTGCTGGCAAGTTTTATTGAAATGCTGATTTCCATTTTTAGCTGGTTTTAGCACCTGTTCACACTGCCAAAACTACTCCTGCTGTGGTTTACTGACCATGACACAGCTGCTTGACTGGCCAACTACTTCACTCGACCTGAACTGCATGAAGAATCTGAAGGACAAAATAGAAAATTATGTCAGAGCATCTTGGGCTTCATTAATGAAGCTGAAAATGTATGTATAATAAATCATTACTTCAATCAATCTTACCTTTTTGAATTAAATAATGTCATTAATTAACTGTCCATAAAAATGAATTAAGTGAGGTATATGTTACAACAAATGAATTAATTACGTAAAATGAAGCTATGTAGTTTTAGGGATAACAATACAAGCACACACACAAAAATCATGCCAGCACAGCCAGGCTTTGGTTATAAACACTTGCAGAACCACAGAATGTTAAATAAACAAGCAGAGGAATTCAATTGAGTCAACACGGCCTATGAAAATCAGGTTTATGAAGTGTGTGTGTTTGTGTGTGTGTCTTTTGAGTAGAACAGAGCGGTGCCTGTCAAAGAGCAGTCCTGAGTAAACATTAAACACACACACACACACACACACACACACACACACACACACACACTGTTTAGAATTTACCTGCCAATGTAATTCACAGAATTTAGCAGCTATGGAAACAGATACCTTTCTCTTTCTCTCTAACACACACACACACACCACACACACAATCTCCATATGCATTTATGAGATGCATTAGTTGGTATGTATGCAACAACAAAGATTTCACAACAGTGTCTGTATGTATGGTTATATGTGATGGACTGCAAGGCAAATCAAACAGAAAATAAATAGCATGAGCATAGGCCTGCAACCTGCAAGGGCTGAAGTCAAATCAAAAGTTTTGCCAAAACTGTAGGAACACTACTGAAGGGGAGCAACACAAATCTGTGACCCCAATGACAATGATGACCGGGTTTCATAGACTGACCCAAAATTGCTGTTGTTGAACACTACTTTAAAGGTGCACATATGGATGAAAATATACAGAAACTGGTACTCAAAAAAGGAGGAAGGGTGCACACAAAGCTGAAAAGTCCTATTTCAAACCAAACATTTAAACTTACACAGCAGAAATTCACACTGATGGAACCATAAAAACCATAAGACTGTTGAATCAGCTTATGTCATGCACTGATCCATGATGTGTGCCACCTGTGTTGGCTGTGGCATGGATGTAATTTTAACCGCTAGGTGGCATCAATAGCATCCACCTCTTGTACAGGTCAAGGCAATTCTGACGCAATAACCAGATTTTATCAATGAATTTTGTTGAACTCACCCCAAAACTCTCACACCGCATGACATTGGACATAAAGCTGTTCTTTTCCTGCCGATTTCTACGGGATCGTGACATCATGCCGACTATCTTCACGTGACGTATTTCCCGTATGCAACTTCCGCCTTGCACGAGCGTTCCTGAAACATGTGGAGAACTCTGATCTGTTGAAGTGATAATAATATATTTCTCAACGCGATAATTGGTGGAAATTCAGTGGGAATATGGGAAAGCTGAATGTGGTGGTGTTGAGATACCTCACTCGAGATGACTTCCGAGTCCTCACAGCGGTACGTGAAGTAAATAACTTTTTCTCGGCACAGAAAACACGAGAGAGGCTAACGTTAGCTTAGGTCGGTTTGTTATTACAACAAAACCCAAATGAGAGAATACCTAACAGTAAATCGACCAATTTGCTCAGCAGCTAATTGATAAAACTGTGCAGAATATAGGGCAGGACTCTTTGCAGATATATTGCAAAGATAGTATCAAAGACTTATAACACATGGCTATTATTATTTTATCTAATATTATCATTATTATCAAATATTATGTATGTCTGTATGCATGCATGTATGTATGTGTGTATATATATATAAGTATGTGTATATTCATGTGTATGAATATGTATATGTATGTGTATTTATTAATATGTATGGATATGCATGTATGATTTAGCTAGAGACATTTATTGAACGTTACCATAACATGTTATTCATGTAATCAGGGAAAAGGGGTGGGACTTGATAAGTTTTACTTCTTCCTACTCCTTTTTGAACATGCTATTGTTTGATTTTGTTGTTACGTTTTTTTTGTTTTGTTTTGTTTTCGTGTATTTTCTTCATGTTCAAAATAAACCTTAACCTAAACCTATAATTTTTTCCCTATACGTCAATTGTGAATTGTCATAGTTTCATATTCAGATGATCCATGATCTACATGTGATCTGTGTTATAAAATCACAAGGATTAGACACCCAGAGAGTTTAAAGGTGCACATATGCATGTTTCATACTTGGAACACAACACATTATAGTATTAACTGTTGTTCCCCATAACCTGTGACCAGACCCTCTTACTCATACATGAAGAGTATGACATCATGACATTGTGGCATTAACAGTGGCTTAGTACATTTCTCATCCTTCTTAGCATCTCATCTGCAATTGTTAAAGTTATCACTGGTAGCTGTATTGTTCTTGTGGCTAAACTCCTTTTTTGTGCAGGTTGAAATGGGGATGAAGAACCATGAGATTGTCCCAGTGAGTCTCCTTTCCTCCATTGCCAGCCTCAAACATGGAGGCTGTAACAAGATCCTCAGAGAGCTTGTTAAACACAAGCTTGTTGTCTATGAGCGCACTAAGAGTAAGAAATTGCTCAAACCTTTCTTTATGTGCTTGAGAGGATGGATCTTATTCATGTTTCTTATTTGACATGTGTTTGTGTAATTTTAGCTGTGCAAGGATACAGATTGAATTATGGAGGATATGACTACCTGGCTCTGAAGACTCTGTGTTCTCGGGATGTAGTTATTTCAGTTGGCAACCAGATGGGTGTGGGTAAAGAGTCAGGTAAGAAAATATTCATACACATGTACACTACAAGTCACCACTCACCAGGGTTTTGACATAAATTGTTTGTTGTCTGCTAAGTGTCGATGCTACTTAACTAAGGTCAGCAACCATCATGATACCGTATCATTACTTATATCCCTTTCTATTCCTCCTGAAGATATTTATATCGTGGCGAGTCCAGAGGGAGAGCAGTATGCTTTGAAGTTGCACAGACTGGGTCGTACATCTTTCAGGAACTTGAAAAACAAGAGAGATTACCACAAACACAGGAAGAATATGTCCTGGCTTTACCTCTCACGTCTTTCTGCCATGAAAGAGTTTGCTTATATGAAGGTATTTGAATAAATCAGAGAATTGCATTGTTTCATGATGAGGAAGAAAAGTTTACCAGCCACTCACTAGAAGTCATGTGCTGCATCATTTTATTTATCTTACTCATTTCAGGCTTTGTATGATCGGGGCTTTCCTGTTCCCAAACCTGTGGACTACAACAGACATGCTGTGGTGATGGAGCTCATCAATGGATATCCACTGTATGTAAACAAGTCTTTCTATGCTTAATCTATATATTTTACCCTTAAAGTCTATTTGTATCTACTCTGTTGTTGCTAAATACCATCCATTTATTGAACTTGATGAATGTTTAGACTATTTACTTAGTCAAAGAACAATATCTAGACAAGACAGACACAGGTATCAATAGAGCATAGACATCTACATAGAAATTGCTATTCTGAAATACAAAAGTGTCAGTTTGAGGTGTATTGACGCAGATCTGTTTGTTTGGTCCACATATTTAAGGTGTCAGGTACATGAGTTGCAGGATCCACCAGCCCTGTACAATGAGTTCATGGAGCTCATCGTCAAACTGGCCAATCACGGTCTGATACACGGGGACTTTAATGAGTTTAACCTCATGTTGGATGACCAGGACCACATAACGATGATTGACTTCCCTCAGATGGTGTCCACCTCGCATCCCAATGCAGAATGGTAGGTACTGTTGCTTTATAATGAAGATCATCAACAAATCAAATATGTGAATACACGAATAAGATTTTCCCTTTTTTCGATATAGGTACTTTGACAGAGATGTCAAATGTATCCGAGATTTCTTTGTAAAACGTTTCAACTATGAGAGCGAGCTCTTCCCAACATTCAAAGACATCCGGTAACTACACATGAACTTAATGCACATGAAATCAAATGCCAAAATCTAATGGATGATGTGATGTGTAATGATATTGATGTGATATGAACATCATGATGTTTTGTGTGAGGTCTTCCTTTTTTAGGTTGACTTAAGAAACATGGAACCTCATTTTTTCTACATTTCTGCTCCTATCACCATTTCCTCCCAGGCGGTCTTGTTCTCTTGATGTTGAAGTCTCAGCGAGCGGCTTCACCAAAGATATGGAGAGAGACGGTGCATTGCTACACCCAGTGGGACCTGAGGGAGAAGACGATGATGAAGAGGAGTGTGACGATGAAGACACAACAGACGAGGAAGCAGAAAAAGAGGAAGAGAGTCTAGACATGGAGGAATATAAACATGCTATGCTGGAGCTAGAAGGCCTTAAAGTCGGTGACACACAGACAGAAACACAAACGGAGGACAGAGAGGCTGAAAAAGTGACTGAACAAAAAGAGACCAAAACAAAGCCTCCTGCTCAGAATATTGAGGAAACAAAGAGGGACAAGGAAGAAGAAGAGTCCAATGAGGCAGACGATGAATGTCCAGAGCTTTCAGACCTTTCTGCTGCTAATAAAGAGTTCAAGCCCTTCAGGTACAGTTGCTGTAAATTGCCAAAATCAAACAAGAACACTCAATACCATGATTCTCAGAGAGTATCCTCCAATTTTTTACGGCTACAATGCAGAGTAATGCATGATACAGAAAAGGTGCAAAATGCAATCACGCATAGTAAGTGTCCAAGCTTATTTTTAGACAATGCTCTCTGGATGGTCTCTAACTGCCCACACTGAAATGATGAAATAAGATAACTTGACTCTTCTTGGCTAAGACTTTTTATACTTTGTTCACAACCAATTCAGGGAAATGTATTGTGTGTCTTCTTCTTTATTGTTACTAAATGTGAAATAACCGCTCTTGTTTTGTTTTTTGCAGAGACTCGGATAGTCTTCTTCACATGGCAGAACACATCAGGAGGAGGACGGACAGCGAGGCCACAATGGGAAGCGTAGGAAGCTGCTCTACCATACCACCAGTATGTAAAACAGAGACACACATTGATTAGGCTCTCCAACATTGTGGTCAAATATTCTGACTCATTATCACTTAGAATAAAGACAAGCAATCTCTCACAGTTTCAGACAGAAACAAAAATATCCAGTAGGTGGTGTCAATGAGCTTTTTTGTGGCTTCACAGTTTGTTGAAGGATGTGAAAGGTGCTCTGTAGCAGACACAACATGTTTATATAGTGTTGCGTCTGCTTTACAGAGACAGAAAGTGGGTGCATTCGTCTGTAGTAACCTGCTGTCGATGTTTTTGTGTGTCCTGCAGGAGGTAGTCCATCAGAAGGTGCGGAGGCAGCTCACCCAACAGCAGAAGGCAGCCCAGAGACGACGTTTGCAGAAGGGAGAAGCCAACTTGATCACCAAGTCCAGGAGAGAGAACCAAAACAACATCAAGTCTAGTTTGGAGAGCGCTTCGTTTTGGGGATGAATAAGACAGTTGTCATTGACAGACGCAATTCATGTCAACATGTCTTTTGTTTTGGACTGCTCTTTTGTCTAAGAAGCCTGAAAACACCTTTTGTGACACTTTCAGTCATAAAAATACACAAGAATGACAATGAAAGCAGTAATAAAATAATGTTTTTTCAGACAGTCAAATGTAAATATCAACTACCTTGAATAATTGAAGGCTATTGGTAAATAAATCCTTGAAATACATCTAATCCAGCGTGTTTGGGTTCGAAAACAGAGGGCAATTTCTGTCAGTTATAGTTTGTAAATTTGTGCTAAGCATGCTTGCAAGCCAAGCATCTCAGACTTTCCCTCTTAGGAAGCTGCGAAGATGAGAAACTTTGAGCTACTTTTTCTGTTTTTCTTTCAAGTGCAGTCTCTGAACTTGACACTGAGCCTGATGTTGATTAATGAGATTCAAAGTGAATACAAGTTCATGAGAAGCTTTAATGTATGCTAAACCCCCTTGGTTCAAAGGTCTCCAACCATTATGATAGTTTGAATGCATGGGCACCTCCACCCTCCCAGCAACCAATCAAAAAGCAGTGTGACACAAGCATGTGGGAACATACATGCTCCAGAACACACCAAAACACTGTGTTGGAATGTGCAAAAAGCAGACAAACATTTCTCATTCAGGACAAACCAGTGCAGAGAGAAGCATGATGTGTAGAGGATGAGGGATCTTTTGGGAATGCTGAAACAACTTTTTTTAAAGGATTCAGTTCATTTCTGTGTAAGAGGCTTTCAGCAGGCGGGTGAATTCAGACCTTAACAATGGCCTTTCATATTGAAGAGGGTGAAAGGAGCTCAGTCTCAGGGCTATGTGGGCTCAAATTGGTGTGTGAAGTTGAAAATATCCCACCCCCACATCACATCTTAGACTCGATGTGATGGATGTAATTTTCCCTGAAATACGCAGCCTAGTGTTTTTTTCCTGTAAGAGTACCCGTCCAGTAGTCTTGGTGATTTCACACAGAATAAAATGAACTAACTCTGCACATGGTGCCATCTGTGGTCTGACTTTGTGCAGTTCTTTAACCGTCGAATTCTGTTTGGGGATTAACCAGCTGCACAGCTCAAGGGGAGGGGCCCGGCATTCCTGCCCAGCACCTCTGTGTGTGTATGTGTGTGAGTATGTTCATGTGTAGAAGGAGTGAGGGGCCCTCTGAGCTAATTGGCAGAAGGGTTGACAAAGGTGGTCTGCTTCAAAAAAGAAACCATGGTGAGATGTTCACACAGAGCAGAAGGGGGGAAAGGAGTGAGCTTTGAGATTTGGAGTTCTTTCCCTATGATGTCCTCACTAAGCAGTTGCATTGGAGGGGATGGTTTATTTCTTCAGTCATGTTTGCTGCTTTGATGGACCATTTTGCAGAGAAGAGTGGGCTGAATTTTTCTGAGGCTGGAGTGGAAGTAAACGCTGACTAAACATGAACAAAGTGAAAGAGGAGGAGGGCATCATGTCATACCTGTCACACAGTGAGAGCAGCTCAAGCCCAAAAGACTGTAAGTATCTGAGCAACTTCATGTGACTTTTAAAAGGGAAGTTGATTCCAGTAATCTTAACATTTAAAATAAGCAACTGCATTTACCAATAACCTCACACTGATGCATTCAGAATGCACAAAACAACCGTTGTTTCCTCATCTGTTTTCGCAAATTCTGCAAGGACAGTCTGATTACAAGTTTCTATTAATTTATGTGCATTTGGGTATTTTATTGGGCAGCACATTCAGCTCTTGATTAAGCTCAGAGAAACCCTGTCTTGAAATGTTGATAAACAAATGCTTCAGTATTTGGTTACACATTCACACTTAGAAGTGTCTCTATTTTGACATGTGTCCTCGTTACATGTGTGCAGTGAACGTTGTGTCCATGCTTCATAACTTCTGGGAGAGAAAGCAAGTGAGTCAGTCACAAAGCACTTCCAGTGAGTCAGATGGTTCTGTTGGGGATGCAGCAGTTCACTCAGAGAGTCTGCTCCTGTATGAGTCTGCACCATCTCCAGGCCCCCCGTATGTCTACTATGTTACCCTGCCTGGAGGAAGCTGCTTTGGTAACTATAAGGTGTGTTGATCATTACTTGTGCTGTTTCACAGGAAACTTACACCCACCAGAGATTTTAAAATGACTTTAAAGAGACGGAAATGCGAAGAAAGAATTAATCAAAAACTTAAGTTGTTGCAGTATGTTTCATGAATTATGGTGAGATTGGGATGCTAGAAATTAGTTTTAAATCACATTCTGAATCTACAAATGTTGATTACTCCATGAGAAAAAGTAGTATAGCTGCAATTTCACCATGCTGATTACTTGTTACACATTCTATGCATTCAACACATGTACATGGAAAACATGGTTAAGTGCTTTAGTCAGTTATTTCCTCTGTTCATTGAGCTGCAAAAGAGCTAATTTTTGGAATGAAAACAGCCCCAGTAATTAAGCTTTCTTGGTAGAGGTAATTTCTTGTTATTGTTTTACATTTCATCAAATCAACTTTCACATCCAGAGCAACAAAGAAAGCCTTTCAGAAACTATAAACAAACAATTCAAAGTTGTCGTAAAGTTATGATTTCTTTTTAAATTCTTCAACATTTTTCAGTAAGCCCTTTGTGACCCAGACAGCAACTGGCAGCTCAAAGAGGTCATGTGGTATCTGTAATCTCATCGGTAATTTAGGTTATGATTAGCTGCAGTGAAGTGTAAAATACTCAAAGATGAAAACAAAGAAATTAGGTGCCTGCTTGCACACAAGACTAAAGATAAAGTACTGCATACAAGACTCTCTTCAAACACTTATTTTGCCATTTTACCCTCTCATACTAATCTTATTGTCCTCTTTAGGTATGTGCCAGTCAGGCAGAAGCCCGGAGGGATGCAGCTCGCGTGGCTCTGATGAACTCGTTGGTAAACGAGCTGCCTTGTCGTCGCATCACCTCCCAGTTTATAACTCAGAGTTTGGAGCAGGCATCCGCTGACAGTGCAGTGAGTGAGAACATTACTCTACATTAAATACACTCCAAATGCTTTATTAACACTATTGTCTCTGTTCAGGTTTCTATCGAGGATGCAAGTGATTCAAACACTAGTTTAGGAACTTACAGCCTGTTGCTCCATGCCCACATGGGGCGGACCATGCTGGACTTTCAGGTGAAAGATACAGCCAAGGCCTGTTTTCAAAATGTTGCTTTTTTGTTCTTTTGCTCATAAATCACAATATCAGGTCAATTGGTATGAGTGGGAAAAATCAATTTTTTGCATGTTTTCTGACTTTTTGAAGTGCTCCTCTGGACTAAATGATGACAAACATATAGTTATTCATTGCTCACTGTTGGCGTAACACTCTTGATTGATTATTGTTGTCTATTCCCACTGATAATCAGCAGTATGAACACCTAAATACATGCAGATAAGCACATACACGTGAATTACCTTTACACACTGTTTCAAACATGTATGCGTGTAATCTACTTAAGAAGACATTAGATTGATGTGTTTTCAGCAGTCATTACACAAGAAGCACAGGCTGGACTGAAAGTTGGAAATTGAGCAGACTTTGACCCTGGTCAATTTATGTTGTTCTTTTCCATCTGTGTCTCATTAAATCAATTTCAGTGCATCTCTTTTCTACCACTCATGTTGCCAGCTTTTAACATAGCAGCTGTTCAGCCATACAGTGGATCATAAATCAGATCTGCTACATAAAGTATAGTTGGCTCTTAGTTTAAAAAAGATCTTTTCATCATCTGATCAGTCGTCCACTGCTGAATGTGTGCTCAAAGAAACAGCCATAATGTTTGGTTGAATGCTACGTTAACCAAGCTAAATTTTTAGGTTTACCAAACAAGTCTTGAATAAGATTTCCTCTCTCCATGCGTCTCTCTCCAAATTACTTTCTTACTCTCTTCTGTTCTGTAGGAGATGATGACAGTTTTCCAGTTGTTGCACTGGAATGGGACATTGAAAGCTCTCAGAGAAAGACAGTGTTCTCGACAGGTAAAGGTTGGCATGTCTCATCTCTGATTTGAGTTTACTTTGATAAATTATCAGTTCTCATCTGCTAGTTGATGATGACTGTTTGTTTTCTTCTTTCCTCTCAGAGTGTGATTGCTTACTACTCTCAGCGAGGACTTGATGAGTACATGCGCAGCAGTTTGGCGCTGGATTGGCTTGTTCGTGAGCAGAACTCACAGGGGCGAATCGGGGAGGAGCTGCAGGTAGCTCAGAGGGAGCTGGTGTTGGCCCGGCGGCAAGGCCTCGAGCTGCGCTTCTACAAGGAGAAGACAGAGATCCTCAGCCTGGCTTTGAGTCAAGCTTACATTCACCACACACCTGAGGCCACCAACCAGGTGCAGAGTCATACAATAGATCAAGAGCAGCTTCCTTTGCACAAGTTATGTAGCCAGGACACAGAAATCCAGACAACCCCACATAGCAGTCCTACACAGACCCTTCACAGAAACACAAAGAAATCAGTGTATCAAACTTCTAATAAACACACACCTCATACCAGCCCCTCACTGTGCTCACAGCAGACTTTTGTGCTTTCAAATAACTTTGAATAGACTGGAGTAGACCTTAGAGGATGGACCATGTCGTAGATGCATAGGGAGAAAAGAACATAAGTAAAGTCAATGTCTTAAGACCAAAGAGGAGATCTCTTTCAGGGTGAAAGTGAGACAGATCTAAGGAGCAGTGGCCTGAAGGCATTTTTGATTTAGTCCAGTGATTTAGTTCTTGTTATCACAAAACATACACATTTCTGTTTGATTTGTAGAAATAACCCACTCACCTTATTAACTATCTCTACTCACTCCTGTAATGACTGTTGAACTATAACTATGACAAGTGTGTGTTGTGTAATGTGTCCTTTGAAATTTAGATCATCGAAAGAATCTTAATCATTTAGAGTCATATGGAATTGAAATCTAGATGTGACTATTTCTCTTTGACTGATGTTTCTTCTGTGCATGTCCATTTGTGTTTTTTCAAAAGTGTATGATATACGGTGGTGGCCAAAGTTATGGCATATTCAAGAAGTTTCTGTAACTTTTGTTGAATTAAACATTAGAATACCTATAAACAAATGAAAGTCTATCTACAAACCTACAGAATCATCTTTATGCTTTGTATAGTAGAGAATAAAGCCATCATAAGGTGATTTGGTAATTTTCCTTGTAAAAAAAAAACAATCAAAGAAAATGCTAAACTGGCACCATCAAGTCCAGATCTCCCCCTTATCCAGCAAATTTGAGCCATTGGAAAAATTAGGTGGACAGATCTACTTCTCATCCAAAAGAAAGCTTTTGGCTTGAGTTGCAGATGGCATGGGATATCATCAGTGCCATAGTCATGTGGTGCTATAATAGCTGCAAAAGGAGGACAAGTCATATATCAAAGTTAAAATTATATTAAAAATGCAGTTGAACTCACTTTATCTGATATTTGTTGTTATCAGAGGAACCATCTCTCTATTTCATGATCATGCATTGGGGGGTTTGGGGGGGTGACATTTTCAGATCTGTCAGTTGTCATAAAAAATTTTGCCACCACTGTATACGCTCACCTGTAACTTCTTAGGCTCACTTCCTATTAACTCTGTCAGCAAGCTGCAGCTCCTTAACTAACTCTTCTTCTCTTCCTTCCTGCGTAGTGTGTCAATTTGTTTTAATGACATTTTTTGGCAGGGGGAATTCAGGACACAGATTGACTGTGTGATGCTATGACTGCTACAGAGATGAGGTGGGACAAGCACTTATTTGATTAAGTTTGAGAGCAGCCTGTTGTCAATTATAATCTGTTTTGAACAGAGCCGTTAATGGAGTCCATTATACTGTATGTCAATTCAGGTTAAGCTGCTTTTATAATGAGGACCCAGAACTTACTATGTTTATCATGTTAACATAGTGACATTTAAAGGGAAATTGTATATGAATGGTTGCTGTAAGTAAACTTGTAAATAAATATCATAATACTCCTATCTGCCTGTGGGTAATATGAACACTGCTGTTAGACATTTGTTAAAGTTTAATATATTACAGTCATAATTGATCATCAAATTGATACCACATTATCAGATTTTTTTCATGCATGGTCTTTTGACTGTGATCCCTGAGTAATATCATGTATTAAGTGACAGTGGAGGATGATAGCATAACAAAACAAACTGAAATCAGTGAGACACATTTTTACACAACCTCCTGTGCAGTCATTTTGAATTCACTCTTTCTGCCAGTTTCTGAGTCTTCTTAAGTCTTGCATTTTATAGTCATGTCTTTTACCCAATCTTTAAGCAAATAAAGCTAAATCTAAAACTAACCATTGTAAACATAATAACCATCTTAACCATGTAAGGGTAAATGGGGTAAATTGAGTGATTTTTTTTTTTTTACTTCTGCTGTCCACCAGGAGAGGGAAAATGATGCAGAGGAAAAAAGAAAAGAAAAAAAAAGTTATGCATTTTCTTTTAGGATTTTAGGGGGGGAAATGTTTTGTTGTGGCTCAACTTGACCCAGTTTGGGAGTAGGTTGATCCAAATCCTGTCTTTGCAAAAATGCACAAACTTGGTTTAAACCTCAGAGAAAATAAACTTGTCACTATGTACACTAGTCTTGGCGACTATGTATTTGTAAAGTATTAGTAACATAGATATAAACTTCTTTTAATTTTAGAAAAAAAAAAGACTCTGTGGCCCCTAGAAATTTGTGATGTCACTTTGGGGTCACATCCCAAAGAAGTTGGGTACCACTGGTCCAGATGGAGTAGGTCAACTTACCCCATTCTCCCCCTACAGCTGAAATATAATTCAAAGAAGTCAAACTGAATGATTGATAACTCCCTTTATTCTTACATTAAACTCAAACTTTGTGTCAATATTTTAAGTTGACGTGTTTTGGCCACTTCGCGCATGTTACATCTTTAGACCGTCTGGCTTTCCGTAAAGAGGTGGAGTTGTCACGTGATCGTCGATTGCGATCGCTGAGTTCCTGAAATGATCAAAACAAATGACAGCTGACCCGCGGATGAAGCTGAGACCCGGTGGCACTTGCTTTGACGTGTTTGAATATCATTTTTTATCATCTTGGTGACACTGTGGGAGCGTAAGCGCCGCTGCTAAATGATTTTTTAAAGGCCCTGGAAACGTAACAAGCCCCTGAACACAACATTAGCACAGACTAGCTCTGCGGCTCTGGGTGTTCAGCCTGGTAAAGTTTCATAAGGAGTGGTTGGTTTCGTTTTTTCAAGATGACTGTTGTGGATAATATGTGTTTAATTCGACATTTGGTTGTTGCCCTGTTAATTTCCGCCCGTGTCTTTCTCTCATCTGGCCAAAGGAGAGTGAGGTGTTTTGTTTACATCCCATGACAAGTGTTTATCTGGACAACACAGTCAACCACTAGCTGCTTCTGATAAGTATGGACCTCTCCAGCTCTTCTAGCTAATGGCTGCTGTTGGTGAGTGTCTTGTTTTCGTATGAGGGCTGTGAATTGTCTGTGTTCAGCTGCGTGTCAACCAGGCGACACCGCAGTCAGCTGTTTGTCAATGTGATCAGAGTTGTGAAATAAGCTCGAGTGGGCAGGCGGAAAAATAATGGAGGCTGTGAGACCAAAGAAGACAAAGGCCAAAACCAGCGGAAAATCTCAGGTGATTTAACCAAGATGTTCATTTTTATTATTCACCTTCCTTTGTTATTTCCTTCGAGATCAATAGCTCGCTTTATCTTGAGCTTGAGATCTTAAAGAAAGACTTAAAACTCCATCACAGACAAGTGCAAACTCTCTCCTCATCTGTCTTAATGACTGCATTTTATTTTTTTGGAATTTTGTTTTAATTCAGGTTACAGTTCAACAATTAAACAAAATTACTCTACATGTTTTACATCTCTATATTAAGATAACAAGAAAGAGAAAGAAAAAAGAGACAACAGTAATAAATAAAAACAACCCAGGGGTTCATGGTACAGCTAAAGTCTTAATTTGAAGTCTTATGTTTTATGTGGGTTATCGCACTCAATCCACTCTTTCCAGCATTTAACAAATACATCACTTTTAAGCCTTTGAGAGTAAGTTAACTTTTCTATTAAAAAATGTCATGCACCATATCTAACTAATCTGATAAAGATGGTAATGTGTTGACATAACGACTTTTTGTCACAGCTTTTTTGCTGGCTGCTTACAAGATGCTGAACATACACGTTGTAGAGTTGAGAGGGCATCTTTCCCAGATAAAGTACCTCAAAGCAAATACCAAATTTTACTTATGAAACTGTTTCCAAACTGTGGCTAATGGGTATCCAGTAATTTTCAGTCATAGGGCAATCCCACTGACTGTACTTAAACAACAACTCCTTGGTTATGTGCAGAAAGTAACGACAAAATCCAGATACCAAAAATCAACAATATTTTTATTGCTGCTTGATGTTTATATTTCCAGCTGGCCAGGAAACAGAAGCAGGAGGAAGAAGAAAAACACGCCACAGCTCCCTCAGCTGCCTGCGATGAGACCTCCACTTCTGACTTTACTGACATCCCCCTCAGTCTGCCATATCAGAAGCCAGAAGAGGAGCAGCAACAGGCCCCTCCTGCAACCACTTCACAGCCATCAAATATAACCACTGAGAAACAACAGGCCTCCTCATCCTCGACGTTATCCACGCCAGTGTTAACTAAGACTTCTGAGTCAAGTGTCACATCACAGAAAACTGTACATCTCACAGAAACAAAGGATGAGAGTGACAGGGTTGCAGCTCTGGGTGCTGAGCTTAAAGTTCCTGTACAGATCACAGAGTTGGAAAAAGATACAGGGTCATGGAGTCAGTCTTGCGTTGCAGCTCAGCTTCAGATCCTTAATGTCCCAAGTGCCCCCGCGCTGTACCCCTCTCTCCCAACGCTGGAGGAGGGCCCTGTGATGCAGCTCAGTGAGGAGGCTGTGAAAAACAGGCAAAAGGGACCTGCTGTTTTGGCACTACCTGAACAGGAATCATCCCCACCCAGTCTGCAGCCTGTGGACTCAGTAGCTGAACTCTGTAGAAGCAAACTCTACCCACCGTTACCAAAAACGGCCCCAGAAATGCAGGTAATCCCATTAGCCGAATGATTACATATATTAGGTTATAACTGTAGTTGTGGATTCTTTTACAAGACTGAAAAATAAACTGATTGGACGTAATCACCATCCCATTTATTTGAAACACCATATTATATTGCTGTTGATGCCTTTGCTTTGGATAGCTGGTAAAAATTTAAAAGTCAAGGCTTCAAATTTGACCCCCCACTGTAAGTTAAATTTCAGGATGTGTTGGTGGTTAGGAAATAATATTGAAAATAAAATTTCTGATGATGTAAATAAACTCAATTGTAATTGTTCCCTATGCACATGGTATAAACTAGCAGCATTTGGTAATGGTGTTGTGCTCAGATGCCATGGAAAAGAATCTATTTAAGTACTACATTTAGTCCATATTTAAGCATGGTCTTGCAAGTAGTTTATTTGGTTTGTGTAACATTATGACAGTGAAATGAAAAGTATTCAATATTCTATCAACTAGTAATAAAGCACATCTGTCATGCATATTATTGCTAAAACACATACCCATGCTTTTCCTCTGCAGCCATTCTCTCTGGAGCAGCTGAGTGTCTGGGAGCCCGCTGGAGGTTTGCGAGCATGGTTAGAGGGTGTTGAAGTGTGTGCAGCCCAGTTCTGCGTCTTAGCTCGACAAGAGAACCACGAACTGACAGAACTGCTGCAGAACTACTGGCGCTGTCGCAGGCAGCTGACTCAGTCTCACGCACAGCTTCATACACAGTCATCTGACTGCAAGAGTGCACAGAATCGTTTGTGGAGCTTCAGAGATGAACAGCTCACACTTCAGGTGAGGAAGTAACAGAAATACAGTATGACTTAACATCCTCAGCTCAAAGTCATTTCAATAGATTTTTTCTGTCTTCAGGGTGTGTGCGCAGATCAGTCCAAAGTTTGTGGGTACCACCGATTCCAGCTAGCAGAATTCAGTCAGAGTGTGCTTGCTGAGCTGAGTCGACTTTTTGAAGCTCGTAGTGAACTGCTACACCAGAAGGTGGCGCTACATGCGTATACTGCTCTGTTGTCACGGCTGCAGGTGGAATCATACTTGTACCGTCTACTGAAAAGTAAGAAACATGACCGTTACTAAACTCAAGCTGGCCATCACATGCCTCTTGTGCAAGTAATTAATTATAAATACTTACCATTCATCTGTCTTTGGTTTTTAGATTATAATCTAATTTGTACTTTTTTTTTAGATTATTTAGGTACCAAAACACAGCCCTGTTCTTTTAAACCCTTGAAGGAGGCCATCAGTGTTTTGTTTAGCTTCACACGCAGAGTCCTGGACGACACTCAGTTCCAGACAGACATCCATCACTGGCTGGAGAGACTGGTACTCACACAAAACAAAATCTTGACCTTTTTACTCATTAAATGTTTCACTGGCAAAGGTATGCCATTTTCCCCTCCCTGATATGGTTCCGGTCCTCTCTTTAGGTTTCAGTTCTGCTTCACATTGGAGGCTCTGGAGAGCACCTGTACCTGCTGTGCCATCTGTTGTGCTGTCCTGCCGGGGTCGGCAAGTGGGCTGCAGCCTTCCTTCAGGTCAGTTTGGGACACACTTGCTCATGCAGTGCCATCAGTTCAGCTAACACAAACTGAGTGGTTCCCAATTTCTGCCTCAGATCCAAGTTTGGGGGAACACAAACGGAGTGCAGAACTTTATGCAAGCTCTGGCTGTCCTGATGTCACCTGCCAGGTAAGTACAGAAGTCTCTTGAAATCATGTCCATTCCCACCCTCTGAGTTGGTACTGTACTCTCTAGCTAGTTCAAAGTAATTTATAGACCCACAGCCTTGAACCTCTAACCAGTGGCTTCTTTGTTTTGACTCAAGACATCGAGCTGAATTCTTGGGACACCTGAAGCCCTGTGAGAGCCAGAGCTCAGCAGCTTCTGGACCAGAATCTGGAAACTGGACCTTAGTGGATGAAGGTGGAGAAGAGGTATGAGCAGAAATAATCGAGAAAAGGAATGCAACTGGCTTGTAAAAGACTGAAAACAAAGGATTTATTTAAGGAACAGGTTCAAGATAATGTATGATTTTTGGTGAATGCACATGGGGCAGAAAATTAAAAGATCCCTGGAGAATAAAAAGCAAATAAATACATAGTACTTAAATGTACTGTATATGCATTACCTGATGACAAAGACAAATAAAACCATAAGATAACTGTATGTATACACAACACTGATTTCATGCGAGTACCCCTTTGTGCTGTTGTTGTGTTCTAAAAAGCCCCATCTCTGTGTTTCTCAGGAGAGTGTGATGTGCCACTTAGATTTGTAAGCAACACATTTATAAATCTGGATGTTCTTGTCTTTTTCTGATCTTCTGAGTCACGTTTCAAGCTGTTGTGAGACAGGTGCTAAGAACACACCTATGACCGCCTAAATATCAGTTTGATTGCTCCGAACCCTGACAGCACTTAGTGTTGCTTAGAAACCACCTTGTTTTGAAGACATTTAAGAAGCACATTGTGCTAAAACAGTTACTTTAAGAGCATCATGCGTTTTTATTTATTCTTTAGAAAACTGGTTTGTGTTTACCATTTTATCTTTGAAAGGATTATTTGTAGCCTCCTCTTCACTTTGCATTAAGTAGGAAAAGCAAACGTAAAACATAGCCTGTCATGACTTAATTTTCAATGCTGTATAGTTTGATGTCGAGCTCAATTTGTTTTTTTTCTCTGTTAAGGATGAGGACCCAGATAGCAGCTGGCTGTTGCTCTGTGAGGAGGATCTGATCTCCCTGCTCAACCAGTTCCCATTCCAGCAGCTGTATTCACACATGCTGGGGATGAGCAAACTGGGTCAGTGAGTCTGACCATCTTTCTGTTTGTTGGCTGGTATCACTCAATGAAAAAAAACTGACAGTTGTGTTTTCCTTCAGGAGTGTATGAACCCCAGGCTTGCTCCAGTCAGAAGATGATGCGTGTTTTTGCTTTTGCATCTTCACTCGTTGAAATTCTTGCACTGGGACTACAAACCTATAACCGGGCTCGGTACAGACAGCTGGTGAAACGAATAGGACACATTATAAGGTCAGTATGCGTCAAGGATAAAAAGCTGTACGAGCTGTTTAATCAACAGAAACACTGAACAATCATCATGCTGATTTCTCACTTGTACTTAAGGATGACAGTGTGCTATGTCAGTGATCACTGGGCCCAGTATGTGAGTTTAAGTGGTCCTGCTGGATCCAGCTCACACTCTCTATCTTTGGACAAACTGCAGCTGGAATATGACCATCTCTTCCTTCGAGCTGTTTTACATGTTCTCAGAAACAAAAGGTGAAGGACTGACCTCAAGTATCTATTTATACTGCAAGTTGTGTTCTTTTAAGCTTCTAACTGTATTTTTTGGACTTCTCTGACAGGTTGGGCATTTGGTTGTTTATGTCTGAGATGCCTTATGGGACTTTGTCAAGCTCTATGCTATGGAAAGTCCTTTATGTTATGCAGTGTGCAGAGACAGCAGGACTGGAAAAACTGCACACAGCTTGTGGCACACAATCCTGCATTCAGGCTCTGAGAGGTATCAGTATATTTATAATTTCACTGAAAATATTATCTTCAAAAAGAGTTTGTAACTTTGATTATATTAAATTATTACTGTGATATTACTATTAAAGGTGTCCTTTTAAACTCATCTCAATCCACTTAAAAGGAAATATATTTGTGGTTATATTTACATTACAGACTGATTGAGGTGCATTTGTTTTTAAAGAGACTTACCTACATTTTCATTTTTCAAAGATCCAGAGCAGCAGGAGAGGTTTGAGCACTGGCTGTGTGAAGTGAACAGCTCTGATGGCATCTCTCTCCTCACTGCACTGGCTCACATGGCCACACCTACTCAACACTCTGACCCTGCATTCATCACCACCATAACTCTGCTAGTTTACCAGGTAAATCTCTCAGAAATGTGTGGACTACATGTCACATAACACGAGGCTATGCTGCATTTACATACATGGTTCTTTGCAGTCCTGTTTCTCATCTTTACTTCAGGTGTCTTATGTGAGTACGTCCACCAGAGAAACATACTCCAAAGTGGGGAGGGAGTTGCTGGCTGCCATCGCAACTGTCCATCCCTATATTGTCTCTGTGCTCCTGGAGAGACTGAGAGAGACAATACAAAGTGTGGGAATGGTGTGTCTTGCTGCTGTGTATAACTGAATACATCAATAAGATATTTGAAGTCCCAGACAAAGTCTAACTTGTTATTTTTCCTCTATGTGCTGTGTACATAAATTTGTATTTTTTAGGTGGCTCTGTACTTATTCAAAGAGCTGCCTCTGAGTCTGTGGCGGCCGCGGCCTGAAGAAATATGTGTGATTGGAGCCTGGCTGCTCCAGCACCCTCTGTCTGCTGTGGAGAACCGTCTGGCTTGTGTCATACTGGAGGGTCTGAACTGGGGCTACACAGAGGTACTTGGTGCTGCAGTATAAATCAGGACCTCGGATATTCTGAGCGGACACATGAGTTTGTTGCTAAGCTCATGTAATTTTTTTGCAGGATGGCTCCTTGGCCCTGCCTTCATCTCTTCACAGTGAAGTGGCTTTGCTGGTGGCTGAAGCCTATCAGAAGTACCTTACTGACAAACCGTACAGTGGCCTCATATCAGAGGGAATCAAACAGGTGGTTCATCTACTCACAGCCTCTTTAATTCGGCAGGACAAGCTTTGTCTAAAGTCTCATCTTTGTCTCACTGCCTCCCCCCCCCCAGGTGTCGTACCTGGCCAGTGTTCTTCGTTTGGGTGTGTCCCCTGAGGCTTCTTTTAGTCAATGGGCATGGCAGCTGCTGCTCAGGCTGAAGCTCCATGGCAATGCTCAGAACCCCAAAGGAGCCTGGTCTGTTCCTGCTTTAGCATCCAACCCACCTCCAGAGCTTACACACAGTCCCAGCATGCACTCTGTTATCAGGGCAGTGAAAGCAGGCATCCCTATTGGATGCTACCTGTCCATTGCTATGACCACAGTCGGACATAGGTTTGTAATGTATCGCACTACGTCTCTGATAATCTTTTTATTTTATTCAACCTGTTGATTCCTGGGGTTGAATCTTTTTTGTGCTTCCTCTGTTAAAGTTTGGAGCACTTCTGCACTGATGGGGTTGGTTTGCTGAAGAATCTGATTCAGTCTCGGCATCTGAGAGCGGCTGTGCATCTTCTGGACAATATCCTACCCCCAACCTACCCACTCAGCTTCTACCTTCTCAACAATGCTCAGTGAGAAACACACACCACCTAAAAGACAAACAAAGGAAGATAGTTGTTACAGCAGCTCATGTATAAAAGACCTTCTATCCTTCTGTTTGTGTCAGGTTTGTGAGTTGTATACAGCTGTTCTTGCAGTACGACAGTGTGTGTCCTCAAGGTGTGACACAGCAGGTCACTCACAGGGTGGCACCACTCCTCACAGGAACCACCTATGGAGACAATGTGCGACTGCTGAATAGTGTCATTCAGGTTTGTCACATCACTTATTTCAAGTCAGCACAAGAAATCGTCAGAGATTACATTACATTGGTTAGCAAAAAAGTTCTAATTTAGTAAAAGTCAAGTTACCCACGGGAAAACACTTTTTTCAGTTTTCATGTTCAGTGTGAAGTTAGAAACACTGTAAACAACCATTCTACTTCTGTGCAGTTTAAGACCACAAAAAATGTGTGTTTCCGTCTTACAGAGTCATGTGGTGGAGAGTTCACAGCCGAGTCGTGTGGGAGCAGCTGCAGTGTTGGAGTTTTGGGTGGGGATCCTGACACAGCAAAACCTATGGTACAGGGACAAAACTGTCTTGTTCCTCATGGATCAGATCTGCTGTGCTGCATTCACACACCGTCAGGAGGAGTGTGTGCAGAAACTCCTCTACCAACAGCATAAGGTCTCTTTACTCAGTCTCATCAGAGATTTCTTCTTCCTGTGCCACTGAAGGAGGCTGATGTTTTTTCCTCCTTCGTTGTACATCTTTCAGAATGCCTTGGGTTACCACGGAGATCGAGGTCTGCTCTCCTCCCTGGTTGGCTGGATCGCTGGAAATGCAACACCCTCATTCATAGAGGGCCAATCCTTGAGTGTTGAGGTGAGGGTCCCCAGGCACAGACAGTGCATGCAAGTATTCTTGATAATAAATGTGAATTCTCACTCTTGACTGACAGTAAGTTGTCTGTGTGTTTGTAGGTTTGGTTCGCCTGGCTAGTTCTGAACATGGAGGGAATGTTTGAGGAAGATTCACAGCTGAGGCGCTGTGTTGAACAAGAGCTGCTGGCAGACTCAAACACTACCCCAGATCAAGCCTTAAAGGTACAGAGACACAAGCCAGAAGTCTTACATTTGTCAGGGTGCCAGTATCAGGATGACACATGCTCAGATCACACACCTTAAGTGGTCCTTGGCTGTAACAGTTTGTTTGTTTCTGTACCAGAAAGCACAGCAGAGGCTGAAGTTGCCGGTAACACCATCGCTGCAGCGGTTGCAGGTTTATCGCTGGGCATATCAGGCTTTGGCCACACCTCCTGACCATCCCCTCCTCCCACTGGTCTGGCAAAAGTTCCTCCAGCTCTACCTCAGACAGCCAGGACCCGAGTATGGGTATGTATCAAACACACATCAGAGCTTATGGCAGAGAAAACAGGCTAGTAGCATAGCCAAATGAGGTTACCACATCTTTGTTTGTGTGTGTGTGTCACTCTCCAGTCTAGCTGCAGGTGGATGCATTGGCCGAAGGTTTTTCCAGGCTTCCTATCAAGCTGCTTTACTCAGAGACTTGAGACAGAGGATTCAGGAGGCATCTGACTTCCACCATACTGCTGGTCAGGCTCTCAGGGTGCCCCCAACACACACGCCTTCTTCAGACAGCCACGGTGATGAAAGCCTGGACCATCCCCGCCCCCCTTACCTCACTTCTCCTCAGCTTCACACAGAGCTGGTCAGGTAGGTCCTTGAAGATCACTGTGATTGTTCCTCGATGATATAAGCCAAGTAGCCTTTAGTCCATTAATATGTTGGCGAGCTCTTAAACTCTGTTGACGGTTTTCTACAGGTTGTTTGGTGTATTTGCTGTGTGGTTGGATGATGAGACTCTGCAGAAGCAGGAAGTATACCTGCCCTCTCTTCCTCCAGAGTATGAACCACATAGATTGGCACAAGTCATGCAGCGACAGCAGGTTGGTCTGTCTCTGTGTGTTATGAAAACACATAACAAAGGGCAAAATAAGAATTAATTCCTAATTTGATGAGAACACAGTATGCTGTATTAATCATATTTTTAAATATATGTTACTGTGTTGGGCTATAGGAGCTGTGGATTGAATATGTGGACCAGGAACGTCTACATTACGATGAAAGAGAAGTTCTGTCTCTGTGGGAAAAGGTGCAAAGTGAGCCAGTCTTCTTGCAGACTCAGAACCCCGGCTTCATTGACAACTCAAGTCTCGGCAATGGTATGAAGCGTGTTTAGCAGAAACTGAGTTGTAATTTGAAGAATTTAATGATGATGGCCAAAAAAATAGCATCAGAACACAAATTCAAACATCTTTTGTATTATACACATGAGATTGATGGTATCACCAACTTTTATTTAGAGTATGTGTCTCTCTGTATGCAGCCAGGGAACGTATCCTATCCAACTTGCAGAAGCATCCAGTTCCACATGCAGCTCCAGAGCTACAGCAACAGAAGGCTCCAGTGGATGAAGTACCAATCAGCTCTCTCAGTGACGCAAAGGCTGCTGCTAAACTAATGGAGCAGGACCTCAGCACGCTACAGGACCAGGCCAGGTACATAGAGATTTTAAACGCATATGCATTTCCAATTTCAAAGAGTTGCATTCTCCTGCACTGCAAAGTTTCCAAACGATTACTTGAAACTTGTCTGTGTTAGAATTGCAGTGGCACGAGAAGCCCAGCAGGTGGCGCTGGAGCAGGAGTTGCTGGAAAGCCTTCCTCTACTGTACAAGAACCAACCAGAGCAAGTCAGCATGGCCTTAGAATGTAAAGGGAAGGGAGGGCAGCCCTGCCAAGGAGCAGCAAACATCACAGTCACAGTATGACTACTTAAATTGCCCACTCAAAATGTTTAAATGAGTTAAAATGTGTCCAGTAATTTCTTCATGTGTTGTTTTGGTGTAGTGTGAGCGTGTCCAGAGACAGGAAGCAGTACAGACACAAATAACATCCCTGCGCAGGGACATCAAGAAGCTTCAAACTGACTCCATGGCACCTCCACCACAAAACCTGGCCCAGGCAGCGGTCCACACAGAGAACTTTATCACGTCAGTACAAATGTCCCAAAACTAAAACAGAATACGTTTTCTGATTAAATTAGACATTCATACCATTCCTTTTTGTGTTCAGGGCTCTGGTGAATTTGTACAAGACACAGAAGTCTCCAGCAGTACAGCAGGTTGGCGTGTCGGCCTTCTACCAAGTTGTTTCCTTTGTGTGTGAGGACACACTGCGACATCCCCCAACACGCCAGTACCTCTCTTCGTGTGTGGAGATACTGGGACAGGTGTGCACACACATCCACACATCCTGGTCAATATAAAGAAGTGCTAATCTTTATACAAAACAACCTTAGAAATTTACTGGTTGGAGCAAGAATTGTAGCCTTTTGCTCCAGGTTTAACAAGGTGAAAATCATTCCCCCACATCTGTATAAAGGCAAATAATCACCAAATGGCCATGACCAATTAAATGAAGTTAGCGAAAGGGGCTAACCTCATTCGTAAAAAATGTTGACGGTCTTTTCTTGTGTGTAGGTGTTTATCCAGAACAATCCAGCAGAATGTGGCCATGTCCTGAATACAATCCTGGAGCAGAGGCGTTTGTGCCCCCTCATTTCTCCCTTCTTTACTCCCAATGCGGCATCCAATCAGCTTGTCTCTCTCTACCAAGATGTGGTGACATCCTTGCACCTGGACAGTGCTGATGTCATATTCATGTTGCTCACAAAGGTTGGTATACAACTAAATGTAACCCTTGATCACCTGGAACTGTCCACTTTCAGTAATCCCCCTCATTGTCTCTCTTCTCAAGTTTGACTTGTCTCAGTGGCTGAATGAAGCCCATCCCGTGTTTTCGGAGAGAACTCGTCTGCTGGAGTTGGTCCATGGAGCTTTGTGTGTCTGTGGCCGGGACCCTGAGCCTGAGTTTCTCACACCTTTTCACCTCTTCACTAAACACTGGACCTGGCTCTTACGCCACCATTTCCCTGATCATTACAGTGACTGCCTGCGTCTGCTCATGACCAGTAAGTGTATTTGTGAGCGGAAAGCTGTACATCTGAAACAACACGCTGAATCACCGTGTACCCCATAAAATGAGACAATGTACTTTTTGAAATCCCCCTTGAACAAGTGCCCAAAAACATCACATACTGAACAGGTAGAACAAATTACACTCTGCACATTGAAATGCAGGTTTTCTTTTTTTTTTCTTTTATGTTACACATTGTCTATTAATGCTCTTTGGAGCAAGGACTGCTTTCAAAAGTCCTCTTGTGGCTCAGTGAAGTGATTCATCCAAACGCATTCATCGTTCTGAAAGAATGCCTCCCACTCATCTTCCCACCAACAAAAGAAGTTAATTGTTAAGCAAAACTTAAATTAGTTGAATCATTCCATCGATCAGATTTTAGTTAAATAAGGATACAACCCAAAAGTGTCTATTAAATTGTTTCATCAACACAGAGTTTGGGTAAATTTTTGGTGTAAACAAGAAACATATCAGATAATGAAGACGTGATGTATTTCGTCAAAAGTCTCTGACTCAACCTTTTGACTCCATTCAACAAAAATGCTTCTTTTCTTCTTATTTTTCGCAACAGGCTCTTCAAACCAGTTACTAAGCCCAGAGTGTTGGAAAGTAACCCTAAGAGTGTTGGGTTCTTTACCTCCTTCCCGTACCTCCAAAAGTAAATCTGAACACTGCACCCCTGATGTGTCCGGTCGAGGTGTCGCATCCTCACCAGCTCCACACAGAGCGCTTATCAGCCTTTCTCCTCAGCAGGTAAAAAACGTTGGTGTTGGTTGATCCAAACCTATTTACCTAATGCTGATGAAAACTAATGTATTTGGTTAAAAATACTGAAAACTTTTCCTCTGTCATTTATTATAACTATACCCTGTGATTTAATCTGTTGTGAACAGGTGGATGAGACAGTAGACTGGCTGAGTGATTACTTCTTGCGGTGTCGTCTCGGTAAGCAAGACCTCCGCAGCTTTGGCCTCTATTCAGCATGGACGCCATACATTGCTGAAGTTGTTTCTTTCTGGGAGCATTTGATCAGTTGCTCGATCAGTGTGCAACTCAGCAGCTGTGCAAGAGAGCCAGTGGGGAGCACCAAAATTATGAAAGGTAACCACACAGCCAATCTTGAGGATGCATGTACTTAACTGCAGCTCAGTTTTAGTGTGCATTAGCTTTGTTTTTAATGTGACTTTTTGCACTATCACAGCTCTGAAAGACCTACACAGCAAAATTGTAAAGCTGTTTAAGCCTTGGATCTTCCCTATGGACACTGATGACAGCGGGTAAGGATGGCAGCATACCCCTCACTATCTGTTACAGTCATTTGTTGAAGATACGATTGTTGGTGAGGCAGATGTGAATCGGATGAAAACAGACAGAGCAGACTCAAGAGAGGGCAGCAGATCAAAAATATTCATGTTAGAGCCTCTTTTTTGCAGCGTAGATGCTTTAGGGGGTACAGCTCAAGTTTAAAGCCTACCAAACATTAATATAAAGTAAACCAAACATAGGGAAGAAAAAAGATTATGTTTACTTCTGATTTTGAGTTCTGGCACTAAAATAAATATCTAATGTGATGATAGGAATGAACTGTGATCCACTGCTGTTGAGAACAGCAGCAGCAGAAAATGAGAAGTAAAAGTCAATATTTGTGTTTTTTCTTCTTAGTAATCTCAAGTGTTACCCATGGCTGGAGACTGATGCAAGTGCAGCAGGAAGTCTGGTCAGTCTGTACGCTCGACTCACAGACACACTGCATCACAAGTTCAGAGGTAGGCTCCACCAAGCCCCAGGTTTCATGGATGTCTTGGTGCTTCTGCTTTTTGTTGTCTGTGCTATTACAGTTATTTATATCTTCGTGTTTACAGATCGTCTGCTTCCTGGCCAGAGAGGCGCTCTGTGGCTGTGTATGATTCAGTACTGTGAGAGCTGCACTGCTCCCTGCACACCTGAGTACCTTCTCTACCTGTACCACACGCACCTCCGCAGCTTGCCCTGGAGTCACCTGCATCCGGACACTCAGCTCATGCAGCAGCTTTTTAATGTAAGACTCTCTGCCCTCTGACTCATCACCCCTGACCCCAAACTGGGCACACTGGTCTAGACATGAGCAGCACAGGGGAGGTTGTTAATTTGAAACCTCAGTCCTTGGCCCCATGCACCTATTATTAGCCTGACTTCTTGTAGTTTTAATCTCAGCACCCTTTTCCTGGAAACAAACCGATGTCTCAAGACCCAAACAGATCCATTGAGATTATTGTACAGCATGAAGCCAGATAAAAAATAGGGTGATCAATAAACCCAAAATCATAACCATGAGACTGAAATTATCCATGAGTGTTCAAGCACAGAAAGAAAGAGCAGGATAAGAGGATAGAAAACTAACTGCTATTTTCTGAATTTAAAGTTAAATCATCAACATTTTTTGTCTCGATCATCATCTTATGTCAAGTTTGTAGAATTTTTTCATCAAAAAAGGGAAAATATAAAGATAGTTCAATCACTTACCAAACAATTACATTTTGAAATACATTGCAGATTATGTGAAACTGTCTCGTATCAAGTAGTAATGAGTATTCTGGTTAAACTAGACCCAAGTGGTTTGATTTGAGTAGATTTTTGTTTTGACAGAGTAAATTTAGTCTATTTACTGACCTCCCCATGTCTGCAGGTGGAGAGAGGAAGTCCCAGGAGCTGTTTCCTCTTTCTAGGAGAGGTTTTATGTGAAGTTAACTGGGTGAGCGTTCTTAGTGACCACTTCCAAGCGCTTCCTACCTCTACTTCTTATCCATCTCTACCTGACACGAACGCTAAGAAGGATTCACACAACATGCTAGTCTTTCTTCTGTACATGCTTGTTTTTCTGGCAAAGGAGGAACAACTTCTGAGTAAACAGGTGAGTTTAAAACTTTCAGAATGGGGCAAACTGTTTCAATCTTAGCAAATATTCTGTTTTTAATACACTCCCGCTTCCAGGACTCCCCTCTGCTCAGTCTACTGGTCCAGTCCACATCTCTGCCCTGGCACCAGCTGGACCTTTCCTCATACCAGGGCATTTTGGGATATGTAAGCACCCACTACCCTCCCTTGTTGCTGCTCAGTACTGATTCTGCACTTCAGCTGCTGCTGAAATCGCTGCGCAGTGCTGCCGGGCTCAACCCCCGCCCAAGTGAAGTTCCACACGGGGTGAGAAAACACAGGAATGCTTGTATTACAAGTTAGAGTTAGCCAGAGATTTCATAAACCATTGTAAATGAGTGTAGTACTAGTTTGTTGCATCAGAAGTGGTTCAAACTCTTGAATTTAAGTTCTGTTTGTAGGTTTGCATCCCTTAAAACATCAAAAGTGTATCACTGAACTTTCACAGTAATACTTTATCTAGAATGCGGTATTTCACAAAGTCCTTACTAGTTTATTCTGAACTTTGTCAAAAATTGCTCAAGTATTCAAAATTAGAGCAGAGGTTTTAAGAAAGCCCCTGTAAAGGTTCTGTAGTATTGCTTATCACACTGAAGAGCAGCATCAAAAAGGGGATCTGGATGTTGGAGAGGAGGATTCATGCTTCCCTCTATATGCATGCAGCCTGCCTGAGGCTGACACATCTTCTGTGAAAGTGGGAGGCTTGGAACATCCGCATTAGATTTAGACTTATACAATTCAGTTATCTTTGCCAGCTCTGTAGCACTCAGAGCCAAATTATATAAATGTTACTATTGAAACCTTTTATTTTTTGCTGCTTTAGAGGAACAGAAAAAATGTTTTTACTCCAGCTGATCATTTTCCAAATTTGATAGAATTTGGATGAATCTATTAAATCCAATTTTAGGGAAAACTGTACACAAGACCACTCAGCCATAAAGTATCCTTTTTTATTTTCTGATTGTCTCACTCCATCATCAGTAGTAGCCTTCCAGTCATATTAATGTACCGGTATATGCATAATAATGAGAATATGTAATACAAGTCAAAGTGCTTGAAATAAATTTGTGTGTTCCTATGACCTTATCCTGATCAATCATCTAACAGAGTTGTGTCTCTATCAGGAGGAGACGCTGAAGGCTGGAGTGTACGTGTGTTGGTGTGTGCAGTCTTTGGTGACTCTGGAGCAGGGAGGCAGCATCAGTCTGAGCAGCCTTGAAGCTCAGCTGGAATTACTTCTAGAGAACATTGTAACATTCAACCCACCTGGTGAGTTGTCATCGCCGTCTCCTGTTTCATTATCTATCAATAAGAAAATATTTCACCACCTCCCTTCCCTTCGCAGAAACTGGTTTGGAGCAGAGGCACATGGCGTTCTGCGGCCTGTTCAGCGATGCTCTGGCCCTGCTCAATGGAGTGGGTGTATCAGCAGGCGAGGCACTCACTGCTCGTGTCATCACCTGGCTTGACAGGAAGGGGAGGGGCTTCCCTATTCTGCCTCTACTCACGGCTTGCTCTCGTTGTCTCGCCTCAGTGAGGCACATGACAAGGATCATGGAGGCATGTATCACAGCGTACTTCAACCACGGTGAGCAGAGAAACAACTTCTCCACTTTCTGCAGAGAAAGCCTGCGTGCTACCTAGGATTCACATCTTTTAATTTTCATGTTTGTTTTTATGTTTTATTTTTCAGCTGAAGAGGAGTCTGTAGGTTGGGGTCCTGTGTTGGCTTCTCTGCAGGTGCCTGAGCTAACAGTGGATGACTTCCTCTCTGAGAGCCAATCAGGAGGTAGTTTCCTGACACTGTACGCCTTCGTTCTGCAGCGCCTCAATACTGAATACACAGCAGCCAATGAGAAGAGGACTTTAGCTCTAATTAACACATGGACATATCAAGTCTTTCCCAGGTTTGAACCCCCCTTCTCTTATATGGTTGTAGAAATCCAGAGAGCATGTCGACATGTTGTTTTCTGTCCATGACTTGTTACTGTTGTGTTGTGTTTTGTGTATCCAGTGGTCCAGGAGATGAAGCTAAGCTGTTTCTGTGGTGGCACAAAGCTCTCAATCTGTCAGCAGAGCAGCTGCAGCCACAGGCAGGCCAGACTGAAGTGGTGGGAGTCGTTCTGGGTCTGTTGAGGTTACAAACTAGGCTGCTTCAGCTGGGAGAAGAAAGACTGAACTCTGGGCTGTTAGGGGCTATCGGCTTAGGGAAGAGGTCTCCAGTTTCCAACAGGTACACTGTCATGCTTTTTTCATAAAACTGCTTTAAGTCAATTGTCAGGTTCCTCATTGCTGCTAAACTACTTGTCCATCTATGCCTAATGATCATTCAGATTCAGAGTGGTTGTGCGCAGTCTGGCGGCTTTCTTGTCAGTGCAAGTTCAATCCGAGACTGAGCTGCGACTCCAACCCACCACCGAGTTAGAGCTCTCTGCTAAAGCCCAGCAAGTAAGTAGGAATAACTGCAAACATTGTGTTTTCATTTTCCAGTCTGTGTTTATCTCCTCAGAATAACTTTCTGCTCTCTTCTGTGGGTGCAGACGCTGGGGATGTTGGAGGCCATGCCCAGCAATAAGCAGTATGTCGAGTTAGAGGACTCTGTGAGCAAGGCAGTGCAGTTCATCCGCTACCCAGGACACTGCCTCAGAGATGGACCCAGACTGCTGTCCCTGCTTGCCAACCTCCTTTACCCTGACCTCAGATACCTGCACATCATTCGCTAACCCAGACCTTACTTGACAGTCATGCTGGAAATGTGGGAGAAAGTTAAACTTCTGCAGCAAAGCTGTGTGACAGTTCTGCATAGAAAACAAACTATTTCTGGAGCACACAATTTCAAAGTTATTGACCCTGAAACTGATCACTTTTCTAATCAACATATTTCTAAGTGAGACAATGACCGGTCATTAGAGCTGATTGTGCATTTGTGAAACTACCGTTTGGTAATGTTGAATGCGGGGTCATGATATCAATCAGAATCAGGAGAAATGTCATGAGCTCCTCTCTAACTTTTACCTGTACTTTGTTTTCTTCTCTCCTTTTATTGCCTTTTGCTTTTATATAGCTTGCCTGTTGTTTTTCAACACAGCTGTTTTGCTCAAACTGGAGAGGAAGTTGCACATATTTATTGAAGCAGATTTCATCATCAGAGTTAGCCTTGAGGCGATAGTTTCACAGGTTTATGTGGAATCCAACAGAATACAAGATGAAGGGTCCATAGATTATATGGAGGACTTTGAAGGACAGATCTAATCGAGCTATACGATTAGTGGTACCCTCTTAAAATGGGGTGGGGGACATACCAGGGATGCTTGAAGGCGATGTTTAGTGCCTCATACAAATCATATCTGGATTCTAGCATTTAGCTACAAGCCACAAGCTGTACGCATACATATGAACACAGTGTCTGCCTGTTTCAAATAACAGAAGATATGCCAGTATTATGTTTAAGCCCAGCCAAAGTGCTTTTATTTCTTTCTGCCAAAGAGATGTTATTTTGGTTTCTTCAGCCACTAAAATCTTCTTCACAATGTATCCTGATGATTTAATCTGTCTCTGTTTGGTACATAAAACTGCTGCCTGAAAGAAACACTTGATGGAAGTACCTCTTACACTGTACTTTGCCACTTGGATTCCTTATAAAGCCATGTGTGCTGTAACACAAGCAGCTGACGCTGTTGGCATTACTAAAACAGCAGGTATGTACAGTAGAGTCTCGAGAGTTAAATCAGGACTGGATTTATGCACACAATCTGTGATTTGTGTCAGTAAATTGAGGAAAAAAGCACATTGTGATTCAGATTTACTGACTGTACTGTACATCCTTGCTTTAATTACCCTTGGCAGTTCACTTCTGTTGCTCTGTGCCATCTCAGTAATAATCATGCTGCACTTCTGCAGCCTGAAGCTCACCTTATTGCCTCTGTTCTGTGAAGACTGTTAATGTCGAAGGAGCTGCTTCTTCATGAGTCAGTGATCAGGAATGGGTCTGTGGGGCTGCTAGAGGGAGGGAGAAACAAAGGGGGGGGGCACAAAGGAAATACGCTCACTAAAGGGATCTGTATGTCTGCTGTTTGCTGGTGTTTACCATTCTAACAGGAATCGAGGATTACATGGAGTACTCAGAGTATCTGGGGGCAAGGAGAGTAAATGATAGTCCCTGGACAGGTCACACGAGGACAACAAAAGAGGACACTGCTTTGTGAATCAAGCTGTGAAGAACCAGCAGCAGAGACAAAATAGATCCAATCAGCAATACAGAATACATTGTGCAACAAAACTGGCCTGCAGTCTACATTCTCCATGCATAACAATGCAGATGGTCAAGCTGAAATTAAAGCCTCATTGTTTAAGAACAGTGTTTTGACAAGCCTGTGATGTGATTGGCATTCTGTTGTTCTTTGCATCCGAGGGAAGGTACAATACATGTCTTCAGCTGAGAGCAGCTTGTTCTGAGACTGTTCAGCAAAGAAGGGGGTCTTTAAATTGAGCTATGTACTAACTTAGTACACCACATCCTCATTTGACACCTCGTCCATCTGGGAGAAAGCCTCTCTTCAGGCAACTGGTCTCTATGGTTACAAGAAGGGTAGAAGTGAGAGAGGAGGTGGAAAGGACGGGGTGTTCTGAGCAGAGAGGAGGTGGGAGATGTGTACAGACTCACATTTCTGTCTCTTCTTCGCATCAAAAAAAATAATCCCAGGTGTTTATTCTGCGAACCCCTCGTCTGCTGTCTAGGTCGCCTTCTGTCTCCTAGATCATGCTGGGATCGTGCTTGTCCATATTTAGACACTTTGGCCCCTGTTAATATTCTTCACACACAAATATACATATCCACGTGCTCGGAGGACCCTCTGCTGAGACAGACTACTCCTGGCAGACACATCACTGTCTGGCAGATCCCTGTGTCACCATGGAAACTCAGCATCAGGTCGGGAATAGTTGTTCTTCGACTGTTTTTGGTGCACACTCAGCAAGCACGGTAGCACGTGGATCAGCTCCCCTCAGCCATCATTGAAAATTAAGACAAAGATGCACAAATGTATCCAACCTCTGACAATAGTTTAGAAGTAGAGTTAACACTGCAGTCTTCATGCACATGAGCCACATACTATAGATTTAAAATCCCTGTTTGAGCATGGGATAAACATGTCCCTCCTAGTATAACACTCCAGTGATGACCAGTTGCTCAAGTGGGACAGCTGCACTGGCTGGAGGTCCCTCACACATGGTCTCAGCTGGATACAGGAATGTCTCTGCACCCTCCTTTACAACTAAGCAACACACTGCATTGTGTTTGTCTTTTAATGTTACGTGAACATAAACTTCACATAGATAACTGTTCATAATGTAAACAGATAAATTCAGGCATTCAGATAAAAGTCTACTTAAAGAAGCAAATCTAAATGACCCCTGAATGTTTATGAGAATTAAAATTGCAGGAACCAATTTATGAAACAAACTGTTAAGATTACATGTTTGTACTGCACTGTGAAAATCTTTGCAACCTGTTTATGTTTTCTGCAGCCAAGTGATCCATAAAGATTCATCTTAAAGTGACAGTAAAATTTCAGGTCCAGGGTTTTGGGGATTGAACAACCTTTTCAAAAGATGGACCGAAGAAATCGATCGAATTGAGCTGTCTGTATATAGTACGCCTTTGGAGCACTTAATCAGGACTTGAGGTGTGGATCATTCAACTAAATAATCTTGATAAATGTTTCTTTTTTTTCTTGTCTGTACAAGTTTTCTCTTACGTAGCTTCCATTTCAAGCCATGTCTAACATAATTGGCTGCATTTTTTGTCACTTCACAAGGTGGGGCCTTGGTACAGTTTATTTAAAGATTTTCTGTTTATAGGCTAGATTAGGTAGAATAATAAGTTTAGGTTAATATATCTGTATAGTGTCCACTGAGGTGTGTGCGTTCATACAGAGTGTATATGTAGATGAGACACGCATGTGTGTCAGACAGGCTTCTCTCCATTGATAACACCCACTTTTTCTCGCACCTCCTCGCCAGTCCAATCTGAAGGGGAACGATGACTCAAGGCTCTAATGAGTCTTTATCTCTCGCTCTCTCTTTCCTTCTGCCTCTTGAATTGACCCAGCAGCACAGAGGCACTTCGCCCCGCTGAGTGTACCTTTCTGGGCACTTAACGGTAAAAGTCAACAATAATGACTCAGACCTCCACCGTTGGGGGAGTTGGTGAGATTTTTAGAAAGATGGGTAGGCTGCTTGTTGACGTGCTCTAGACTTAAAACAGTGGACAAGTCAGGGAGCAGTGTTTGGCCTTAAGGATACACTTTGTGTTGAACCAAATTCACTGAGGAAACAGTTTTATGTTGGTTTATTCCTGGATGTGTTCTGGGGCTCCTGTTCAAAGGATCAACCAAATGCAAGTTATGGGAAACAAAGTCCTGATTACTATCAAGGAAAGGTTCTTGATTCTTCATGTTTGGAACACTTTATGCTCTTCATGGCATTTGAATTGACACTTTTCGATGAACAAACAAAAAATGTTCGTTTATAAGAGCCTAATAAGGGCCTCAGCATGGACCCATCTTTTGGCCTTGGGGAACATTAATTTTAGATTTACTTATAGTAGGTGTGGGCAGCTCAATCTAAAGTATTGATATATCAACACCGAAGTTGGTATCAGTGATGATCAATAAGCGCATGATGAGATCAATATCTAAAATTATGGGTGTATTGCCGATTTTCTAAATATGATTATGTTTCTGTAATAGTTAATCTACCAGTATGTGCAAGCTGTTTAATCAAAATGATACATTTAATGCTGGAATAAAATAATTGTTGATGTCCATGAGCATTCAAATATACTAGAGAGGGTCCCGCATTTCCTTTCAGCAAATACGGGATGTTGAAATGCTGAGCATCACATTTATATAGTTATTTACTTTCACACTCAACAGAATCATTATTTTTAGCAGGTGTGTGTTATTCTTGATCATTTTTGACAAGCTGCTTCTCTATTTGAGAAGTATCATACTGGTATTGATATCAGCGACACTGGCCCCATGTTTACTTGGTATCGGATCAATACCAAATGGCACATCACTACTGCATAGCAATCTGAGAGTGAGGCAGCATTGTAGATCAGTAAAGCCTTTCAATTTTGCACAAGAACACAGGAAAGTCCCTCTTAAATGTCACTTTTGTTCCAATGTAGCACAGTTTAGTAGTTAGATAGGTGTTTTTAGAGGTTAAAGGGGGTCAAAGTTTTTTCAAAAAGACTAACCTGAGATTCTTTAGGTTGCTTCATGACAGATTCTTTGTACCAGAGGCCTGAGCAGGGTCATGGAAGGGGTAATTTTTCATACTGAGGTCAAGGTTGAGGGCAGGGTCACTTACTTTAGGGGGGAAATGCACATAGGTTTTTATGGTGGGAAAGCTGGATGTAGCACTGAAAACTCCTTAATCTTAGCAAAGATAGAAGAAGATAAAAATGCCTGTGTGTGTGTAGAGAGTCATCACATGACTCAGAGGTGTTTATACCATCTCAAAGCAGACACGACTGCTCGGACACGCGCACAAACACACACATTTTCTATCAGGTGATTGTTCTCCCTTCAGCTCTCAGGACTCTCCCTGTCTCCCTCTCTTTCTATCTCTCTCCAAATATGACTCTGTTTCCCCACACAGTGATCCACAGCCCCTCTCACATGCCTGCATGCTTACACCACTGAGTCCTACAGGAGGGGAGAATTAAAGCAATGCATCTGTGGCCAAACCTGAATAAAAACTTCCTCCTACATGTTACTCTGGGAGCCTGAGTGTGTTTGAGGACACAGACCTTGAACAAAGAGCTCTGGTTGCTGCTGCTGCTGCTGCTGCTGCTGTAACTGCTGGTGGTGGAGGAAAGGGCTGGGTTTGCTCTCCAGACTGCACACAGCTTTTAGACGACGGAGGAGGAGCAGGAGCGGACACAGGGCTGGGGGCTTGGTAAGGAGAAAATTATCTTGTTTTGTGCATTTTTGCGGCAGAAAGGTTTAATAATGCAGATTGAAAGGAATCATAGATGGTGAGGGATATTAGATGAATGCTTCTTCCATGTTAAGAGAAAATGGAGATGGTAGTAATCTAAGATCAGGCTTTTCTCCAAATTGAGGCATTCAGGCAGATTTCTAATTAATACATGAACACATATGACAAGACACAGAAATCCCCTGTCCAGATCTTATTGAACTTTCCCCCCCCCACAGTTTTGTTGTCTCTTAAAGCAGCCTGTGTGTCCTCGCTGGCGCATACTAACAGCTGTAACAGCCTCCTGGATCTGTAGGTTTTATGGCCGCCTGTATGGGCAGTTGTCCGAGGTTTTCCACTGAAACGTCAGATGCACCTCAGTGTTTGGTCACCGGTTATTTCAGAGCCTGCTGTGATCCTCCCGGCGTCCTGACGTCAATTTATAAGGACCCAGCAGTGCCGGGGAGCAGCAGGCTCAGACCCAGAAGGAGAGGAGCCGGTCCGGACCATGTTGGTGTAATGTCCCCCTGACACTGCTGGGTTTACTGGTAGGAATTTCTCCATTTACAATTTCTCTTTGTTCTGTTTTTTCGCTTCGTGTCGTCCCGATCGCGTGTACAGTTTTCGCCCTGGCTTTCTCACGCTGATTTTCCGCGTTAAACCTTCGATCAGTTATGGATAACGTGGAGTGTTTTTTGTGAGTTTTGCCTCGATGATCGCTCATAGTTGTCCGGCTCAGTAAAGTGGGGCTCTGTTTGAATACACGGAGCCCATATAGTCATGTTAGAGATGTCTGGTGTGTGCGCTCTCTTGGTTAGAGGATCAGTGAAGAGTCTGCTCTCTCACAAGCTCAGCTGGTTAAACACAGCCGATCATCAGTACAGGACCAATCAATAGTAAATCACAGCTGACTGCCAGTCTTCTTAGATCAGAGTATTTGAAACAACAAGCTGTTAAATAGCCTCTATCCTGAGCTAGTAGATCATATGAAGGGGATTCCTCCACACTTCAGCTGACCACATCAGCCCAGCATTGCCATAGAAACTGATAAAAGCAGCCTTCTTTCCTCCTTTATCTCCATCTATCTCTAACAGACTTCACCCTTTCAGAGAGCACTGAGTGCACCCTGCTCTCCTGCCAGGGCAGAAATAGGCTGTTGCTCTGGTCAGCATCCATCTAAGGGGGGTGTTATTAAATACATTAATAAGCACTCATGTTCTTTTGCCCACTAGTGACTGACCACGGCCTAAGCCAGAGACCAGGAGGGTCCCTATCTTGAGATTGTATTCGTTTGTGCAGCCATGGGGAAAGACTACTACAAGACCCTAGGGATTCCCAAGGGCTCCAACGAGGAGGAGATCAAGAAGGCGTACCGCCGCATGGCCCTGCGCTTCCACCCTGATAAGAACAAGGATGCCAACGCTGAGGAGAAGTTCAAGGAGATAGCAGAGGCCTATGAGGTGCTAAGTGACCCCAAGAAGAGGGTGGTCTATGATCAGCTGGGAGAAGAAGGTGAGGAGCCGTGATTCACTGGTGAAGCACTCTGTTAGCAAGGCTGTGTTAAACAGGCGTTATGATGTATTAAAATGTTATTGAAATAGCTCAGGACAGACTGAACATCTAATATCATAGTGGTGTCCTGCAGTCACTGAAGTAATAAAACTGTCTCTTTGAGGCTCTCATGTTTGTGCTCATGTGCAGGAGTGTGTGTGTGAGAGATTGTCTGTTGTTACCTTCTGTATCAACAAGCTCTAATACCTTATCCACAGCTGCTAGTGTAGTATTTGTACAAGTGTGTGTGTGTGTGTGTTTGTGTGTGTGAGAGAGATAGAGAGGGAAAAAGAGAGAGAGGGGCGGGAGAAACAGAGAGAGCTGACAGACAGATGGCTTAAGATCATTACGTGGTTGAGTTATGAATAGCAGCGACTGCTGTAGTTTGCATGTGTGGGTGTTTTGTGCATGTGTCTCTTTTGAAAGGTGTGTGTTGGTGTGTGTATTAGTGTGAGTGTGTTGAACGGAGTGACCTGGTATTTTATGAGGTCCTCCTCTGGCAGAGCTGTTTGAAGATTGGTGATGCTGTGGGATTTTTCCCACCCACGTGGGCTCCACTCTCCTCTGTGCTGTTATCAACAGTCTCTTCTGAACAGGGTCCAGTGCCTGCTTTCTGAGTTAATGTGTGTTTTTCAGATGGTGGGTGTTTGAGTTTGCATGTGCCTTGAAGGTCTCACATTCTCCTTCTCTTTCTGCATTTTGTACTCTCTTAGGTTTGAAGACAGGAGGAAGCAGCTCCTCTGGTGCTCCTGGTAGCTCAACATACCATTACACCTTTCATGGAGACCCCCACGCCACTTTTGCTTCCTTCTTTGGAGGCTCCAACCCTTTTGACATGTTCTTTGGCTCCAACCGCAGCCATAGCCGCTCCAACGGGTTCTCCTTCCACAACGATCATGACAACGAGCAGGACATGGATGTTGACGATGATGACCCCTTCACTCATTTTGGGAGACAGTTTGGTTTTCCAGGTGGGATGAACAACGGCTTCCCAGGGGAGGGGCGCAGGAGAAGGGGGGCACCATCAGAGCGCCTGAGTGCTGGGAGGAAGCAGCAGGACCCTCCAGTGGTCCACGAGCTGAAGGTCTCCCTGGAGGAGATCTTCCATGGCTGCACCAAGCGCATGAAGATCACACGACGAAGGTTGAACCCGGATGGAAGGAGCATGAGGACAGAGGACAAGATTCTCAACATCATCATCAAGAAGGGCTGGAAAGAGGGGACCAAGATCACCTTCCCGAAGGAGGGGGACGAGACCCCTGAGAACATTCCTGCTGACATAGCCTTTGTGCTTAAAGACAAAGGACACGTCCACTTCAAAAGAGACGGTTCCAATATCATTCATAACTGCAAGATCAGTCTGAAAGAGGTACGTCACTCCCTTTTCATCAAATCTTTCTCTCTCTCTCTCTTTTCCTCCTTGCTTTTATCTTCTCTTTGTCATGTGTCTCCATTTTGGTGAATTTATAGAGCTGCTGAGTTTGTGTATTTGATTCCCAATGAAGCAAACTGGGCAGAAATTGAATTCAGTCAAGAGCTGATAAGTTATGCATGAATATCCAAGCAGTGGCACATTTTCTCTTTCCTTTTGTGTCATTTTTTTGTTACTCGGCCTGACCAAACAGTGGATGTCATGGAGAGGTGTGACTGTAATTTAAGGGGAGGATTATATCCTGGGTGTGTGGTCTTATAAAACCGTTTGATGAGTGAGTGTGTGTATGTGTGATGCTGGAGGGCAGGATCAGGGAACAGCAGCGTCTCTGCCACCGCAGTGTGAGAGAGGCAGCAGGAATGTCTTGTCCTTGTGTGACCGGCGAGGAGCCATCGTCCTCACTTGTTCTGCACTGCTGTCTGAATAAATATACTGAAAAACACATCCGGGGAGGCACACTGAAAGCTACACAGAGACATAGACACACATGCAGGCATACACACTCGTGCATCCATGGAGCATATTTGCAAACACACCCTCTGTTAAAGATGGATTTTAGTGTGACAGTGGTGACAATTGCCGCTGCTATTACTGTGACTGGCAGCACATTTAATTAGCCGCTCCTGCGAGGGCAATGGGTCCAGCGCGGCTCTGCTCTGTCTATGAATTACACAGGCTTTAATGTTTCTAATAGAGGTTTCTAATTCTCTGCAGCTTGCACTCCACATGGCTGACTTAATGGTAGGTGTCCTCAAAGAGTTGGAGATGCCAGGGGAATTGTTTGTACCCCAATCAAACCAATTTTGAATAGTTTTGCTCTAAAAGCCACTCTGACTCTCTGCTGAAACTTCATCAGAAGAAATTCACCAGGAAACTTGGTAACGTGCGCACAGAACAACTGTGGAGACAGCGTAGTTAATGAGAGAACATTAAATTTCATGAAGTCAAATTAAGCAGGAGATGGAGCTCCATCAGTTTGTAAGTGTGCACTGCAGAACTCCCATAACTAAGTCCTCTGCTCCTACAGCAGCAGATAAGAGACTTAAGTGTGATGCAGCTAAATACTTTGTGGGGGAGAGAAGGGGAGGTGTGGATGGGGGTTGGGGGGTATCTTGGGAATATAAGGGAAGTGGGTCAGATGATTCAGTACCCAAAGCAAATAGGAGCTCATATTCCTCTGCTTGGTTTTCCCAAAGATGCTGCAGTAAAAACAGAACCAGTTACATTCTGCACACCAGACAACTGCAATATAGATAAAGCAAATGTTAAACAATGCATTAGCAGATAGTGTGTTATGCCACAAGACGATTTTCCTTGTTGACAAAAAGGCTCCATGAGTTTTAAGACTAACAAAATAAATAGTATGATTCTCTAGCTATGTGGCTCCTCACTTTTGCTTCCCGCCGGAAGCATGCCTTGTGTGACCAAGCTTTCAACTCTGTATTGTCACATTGAGATTCAACTCCCAGCTCTGCCATGTCTTTGCTGTGACAGCAGTCGAGAGTAGTTAGAGAGCTTAGTGCAAATTTGACACATTGATTTCCCTAAATCTGACCTATACCTGGATTTAAAGGCTGCCCATTCTGCTGTTAATGATTTCTCTGCAGTGTGCCGATATATTCTGTGCCAGTGCTTTTCTAACTCCTCTAATAACTGCACCCATGCTGAAACACACCAAGGTGCTATCTGTAGCTGTAAGGACTTGAGGGAGATGTGTACAGCTATATTTGTACTGTTAAGACAGGCAAATACACTATTTCTACAAGGATTTTGATCACCAGGAGTGGAGTAGGGTTTGTATGTTTCAGCAACTGGTTTGTTTCCTTTTAAATAACTTCTTATTGGCGTGTGACAAGCATGTAAAGTAAAGCGGCACAATAAAACACAATTCCTTTCTCATTGAGAGATGAACAATGCATTTAGCAAAAATGTCTGCTTTTTCACAACAGACATGCCTTTACATCTGCACTTCAACATTGAGATTGAGCCCTGGACACATAGACCGTACATTCACACTAGGTGGCCAAACAAACAAGCCCCAGTGGATGAAGTTTGGTCAGGTTTGTATTTGACATGGTGTCAAGAGAGCAGATTTGATACAAACAGCATGTAAAACACGCCAAAGGAGAGGAGGATATATTAATTTTAATATTTCTGTATTTATTACACATCAAATTCCCTTCACATTGTTAGGGTATAGCACAGATTTTTCTCATGTTGTACAGGTCAACACAAAGCTGTAATCCTCCAATCTCAATAGGATACTTGGACTCATGATGAAAAATTAAGTTATTTTTTATTCATAAACAAAGGGCAAAAGGATAAGGCCCCCACTAATGGGCCAAAACTCAAAGAGCATTTATACAAATAAAGCAGAATCAAAGCCTGTGTGTAATACGGGGTCATGTTGTCTGAAGATTATGCAATCAGCTGGCCCCCAGATCAACATCACTGTGTGTCGAGTGTCATGGCAACGTGTCTCTGTGTGTAGGACTTGTGTTGGTGAATGGGATTGTTTGTAACAGGAGGATGAGCCCTCGTCTCAATCACAGTCACTTGCTGAATTACCCTCGAGTGTATGTAGCTCGTAAAAGAAAGCTGATGTCATAGTTGGAAATCTCTGTCTGTCCTCTGAAGCAGCTGTTCAGCTTCAGTGGTCTTCAAATGTCCACGTCCAGCCCGAAACAGACCAGACAAGAAAACCATGGACAGTCTCGAATCAGCATCAGCCACATGGTTACGACAGACTGAATGTTGGAGGTTAAGCAGGTGCCAATATATATCATTTAAAGTGTTACATCATGAGAGTCTGGTTGCCTGGAGATGGTTTGCAATAAGAGTCGGTATGTTTTGCGAATGTGGTCCTGTCTATTAAAATTAGCATGGAACAACACCAAGCTAAATTAATGTCTAATGTTTCATTCGCATCTTTCCTCTTTCAGTGTTTAAGTTAGCCAACACCACAGCTTTAGCCAAACAAACTGGAATGAAAGTTAAGGGTGGCTGACGGCTTGCTGACCCTTCAGAGTGTCAAATTAAATTATTTTAGTGGTAATGATAGAAATGTTGCATTGACGCTCTCTTTGTGTTATAGTGATGCTGCTTTCAAGAAACACCGCATCACATTTCTATTTCCTTAATATTTCAGTTGTATGCTATCCAGAATGACCAAATGTCCTCTTTTGCCTGGACATCTCCTTTTTGACCGTGAAATTATACCCACAAGGATTTTATAAAATTCCTCAAAATGTCCAGGTTTTTCTCAGTTGTTCTACAGACCATTGACATTTACAATAAGTTGTTGCACTTGGCTCCTAGCTTTATCCCAATGCCCCAATCTAACAGTCAAATTTATGAGGTAAAGAGTCAAAATTATGAGAACAAAAGTTTTATTTGTAGATTAAGTTCTTTTTTTTAATTGAGATGTCAAAATTTATAGATTAAAAAGTCAAATAATAAGATAAGTTTAAGTTTTGAGATTAAAAAAAATAATAATCATAAATTTAAGATCAAAAGTCAGAATTTTGAGACTATATAGACAAAATTATTAGAAACCTGGTACAGATAACCTCACCTGTTTAAACACGTTTCTCAATGAAACCAGCATGCTGCAAGACTTTTGAATGAAATTTGTAACTCCAATGTTAGTTCTGTTAGTACAAATGATTTGTGGAAATTGAGACGGTTGATAAATGCTTTTCCTTCCCTGTTTGTATATACACATACTGCATAAGTTACTGTCATAGTCAGGCCACTCCAGTCAAAAAGTCCAGATCCAATTGTGTTAGTTGTGTTAGAAGTTAAAAGTCTCTGTGTTGTTGTTTTGTCAACTTAACCTTACTTTTTCACTCATGGGGATTTTTATTTTATCACTAGTATCTCATTCTGCCTTTCTCCAAAACATTATGGCCTTTATTCAATATTTCCTTTTGTAACAGTTGCTTACTAATGCATTACATAAGAAAAGTTTTTATTGGTCAGGATGTTCATTGATAGAGTTGTGGGTTTAAATAGTTCTTTCTATTCAGCGTAAATCTGGCCAGTGATGCTCACTGGAAAGCCTGTCGAGTCGTGATAACCACAGATCTCCATGTTTAGTTTAGCGCTCTCTTCACTGGCTAGATTCATCCGGCATTGTGATAAGGAGGTGAGGCTTACTGTGTGTGTGTGTGGGGGTGTTTGTGTGTGTGTGTCCTTTCTCCCTGTCTTGCCAGCCAATCTGACAAACCCTCCAACTATTTACGAGCTCAGCCGATTCCTGCCTCACTTCATTAGCCCCTGCTATGAGACTGTTGCTAAAATTAGCCCCCTGTGCAATGTGTAGCCCCTCCGACACTGACACACACCCCTTCTACCTACATACACACACACACACACACACACACACACACACACTCAAAGACTGGAAAACTTCCCCGCTGCCAAGTCATGTTTTCCTACTGGTCCTGTTCCAAATGCTGTTCAGTAGACCCCACAGTGCTGAAGTCGATACCAAAACAACCTGCCAGGAAGGCTTACATCCTGTGTATTACTGTCTGTGTAACACAAACACATGATAAACACACAGAAAAACATGTGCAGGTTGATTTGATAGAATGACACACAGAGGGGAGATAAACGTAATTTTCTCATTTTTGTGTTTCTATAATGGAAACATTAGGTCATGGAAATATTCATGGCTTTGGTATTTCATTCCTACTAAGAACATTAACCCCTTTGTTTCCTCTCTCCTGCAGGCGTTGTGTGGCTGCACAGTTAGCATTCCCACGCTCGACAACCGCATCATTTCACTACCCTGTCATGACATCATCAAGCCGGGAACGGTGAAGCGAGTCAGAGGGGAAGGCCTGCCTTTCCCAAAGAACCCATCACAGCGTGGCGACCTCATCGTGGAGTTTTCCGTCCGCTTCCCCGACAGGATCCCCCCTCAGTCAAGAGAGATCATCAGACAGCATCTCCCTCAGTCATAAGGAGACTCATCAGCCCCAAACACATGACAGACTTAGAGGCCCAAACCAAGAAAAGCAACCCCTCCTTCATCTGAAGCTTTTTGACGTGATTTTAATTTCACCTTCCACTCCAAGTCTCCATGCTCTGTGTTAAGACACGCAGCATTATACATTATCCAGACACTGATGTTTGCAGAGCTTTTATAGAGGAAGGACAAGGCTGGGATTCCAACATGAGTGGCAGTATCAAGAGTTTATTATTGGTGTTTTTTTAACGCCTAAGCACACAAACAAACCCATACACAAACACACAAGCGGAGAAGCTTCTGAGCAGTGGAGCAGTGCTGAGGATGGGCTCAGCATAGTCATGGCTTTTACCCAATAGTCTTTCTTAACTCTGTTTTTTACGGATTTATCAGTGGTTTTATATTATGCTTGACTCTCTGATCCTCGTCTTTTTGTGATAGGATAAAGCCTGAGATATTTTATAAAAAAGACTTTTCACAGGACTTTTCTTTGGAAAAAGGAAGTCCCAAATAGGATTATTTATTTTATCCATGAGTGTACCAGCAGCTTCAGTGTGCTTAGAGCAAACCCCAGTTTGAACATAACCCTTCCTCCTTCTGTCTTCATGCTTTCAGTCTGATTAAGTGTTATAGATCAAATCTCCAGGCTGCGTATTGTTTAAGAAGATCTGTCCCCCCCTAAATATCAGTCGTTTCCTGATGCATACAATGCCATAGCGCACTCAGAGTTCTGCATCACTTAGATTACTATTTCAGATACATTATAAAGTCTGGGATTGACAATCACACACTAACAGCTGTGTAAGCTTGGATAATACAATCTGCACATTATATGGGTGCTTTCCCTTCTGAGCTGTGCGACTGATTACACTGAACAGCCTAGATCGCCATATGAGGGACATTAAGGTGCCTTAGCCCAGTGTCATACCACACATGTGAACATACACCTAGGTCACACTGTTATACAGAAAACCAGCCATAAAAGTGCACAACTTATGATGCCCTATGCTGTGTTAGACATTATCTTTGGGATCTGGAAAAAAAAAAACACAAGAAAGCAATTCAACTTTGAAAGTTGTTCTTCATGTAAGCAAATACATTTGTAACAAAACTGATGAATTCTGCCAGTTCATCCCTGTAAAGTGCCGTACAAGTGCAGACTGGGTTTCTCAGAGGGACCGAAGTTTACCGTAGTTTTGAGTCCAGAGTAAGCTGTTAAGATTTCCCTGGGAAACCCAGCTCTGCTGTATATTCTGCTTTCTCCTGTGCCATGTGAAGGCGATGTCTCGGTGCTACTGTGAGCAGTGCCAAAAATAGACCCTCTGAGATCTACCTTTGGTTTCATGAGTTCTCAGTTTGTGATTTGAAAACTGTCTGTCATTGGTAACATCTCTCCATCCAACCAGTCTGTTTTTCCAAGTAGGAAATTCTGGTTCATGGAGCAGGTTTTGTTTAACTGCAGCTGCTCTTCTGTGTGTCAGCTGCAGGGGGCTCTAAAGCTCCCTTCAGCTCTTCCAACTGTAATTTACAGCAATGATCTGATGTGTGTATGAATGTGATTTATGCAGACAGCCCGAAGGGCCATATATAAAATCTATGTATGGATAAATGTTTGAATGCCAATATTGAACGAGCACTTTCAGGTCATAGAAGACACCAACTGAAGCTACGAGACAATGGGACAGACTTGAATGACTTGTCTCTAAGTGAAGGAACGTCCCGCCTCTCTGAGATGGAGAGGATGCTACACCATGGTTAAAACCAGAAGGCACTTTTGCTGCTGCTAAAAGACTGACACTGCTTCTGTTCATTTTAACATATTTATGATCTTTTGGAAATGGAAACAAATAAACCAAATGTGTGAAGTTAACTCTTCATGTCATGTGGATTTGTCATTAAAAGAATGACCTGATGTCTGAGCATAACTCTAGTGCTTGGTCAATTTGTGAGTTGTGCCTATGAGAAGTTTGCCAGATCTTTCCTGTCAATGCCAAACAACTTATTTTTATTAGCTATTGTTTGGTAGATGAGACCATTTAAGTCTGAAGAAACATGGCATGTCAATTTAACAGTTTATTTTTTCAGCTATTGCTATGAACTTTTGTTTTGAGCTTCTGTTACTCTCAGGTGCTGCCAGTCAACACTTATGAGCATGAGCCGCGGTTGGTACATGTCTGCCCTAAAAATCTGTATTCGACTGATCTGGATAGAGCTCATGTGACAGGGCAAATGGATAGTCCCTCTAAATGTGTTAGCATTTAAAAGAGTAATTAACAGACTTTCTTTGGGTATACGATTTATTGCCATTGTTGAAACAAAGAAATAATCAACCAGCATTTTTGGGCTGAGTTGACATAACCAAGGTGAAAGTAATGATGTGCTTCTTTTTGTTTGATCTAAATTGATGTTCAAGCTCTTGTAAGGAACGTAAAGTTTCTGCTAAGATTGGTGCCCCCCTGTGGAAAAAAAAACTATATTGCATCCCTCTGATTTCAACTCATATGTGGTATAAGGTTTTATTTTTTTCTGGAAAACTCTCAATCTACTTTCTTTGAAACATGAAATGTTCCAGGTAGAAAGTCTCTTCTTCAGATGTTTAAGAAAAAGGCTTTTTTCTGCAGCATATGCATCCCTTCTTCTCAACTGTGGCTTTAGGCATTATGAATTTTTATACGAAAATAATCAGTATTCATGCTGATGGTTTGAGTTTTGCTTGTAGGGGAAAATGAGGCATCACTATAGTCTCAGCCTGTTTCATAACCAGTTAAAATTTCCATACAGTTTCTTTCATGGTTTATTTTGTTTTTTTCATGAACACATTTATTTTATATTTTGGGACATGTTCACCTTCATTGGATAAGGAAGCCTAAAAAGGACATGATTTACAAATCGTGTTTAGAGACAGACAGATATTTACACTGATGCCTCTTTTTGACCTACACAAGCTGACAAGACAATCTACAACAACGCTGATGTTTATATGTAATGTTAATTGTATTGTATTGAGCTGCTGCAGGATGGTAGTTGTCAGACCAGCCAACTGACCCAACTCCGAGTACACAGCCTTTTTAAAACTCTTTCCACTGTGAGTGACACATTTCATTGTTTAAAGACAGAATGGTAAGATTTTCTGGGGGGCGCTAAAATTTACACAAACAGAAAGTTTCTCGCAGGAGCTTTGAAGCTGTAGCGTTACTATGACTATCATCTTTTACAGCATCAAAACATCAAATTATAGACAAATGCTCCTCTCGTAAACTCAGGGTTAGTTGTTTTTTTCTCAGGGACCAATAAAAAGCAGATGAGAAAAAAAAAAGGTTATGGGACTTGTATGATCAGGTGTTGGCAGAACGTGTTTAACTGTATTGGTAAGTGAAGTTCATGGAGTTTGGATACGTTCCATCAGCTTGAGTCACAGTTAAACAAATGAAGCTAGACTTTGACCTCAGCCTGTTAAAAACCCTCAGCTGAGCGGTGGTTCAACTATCAGAGCGATCCCAGGTAGGAACTTGAGAGTCGAGTGAAAAATAAAGGGATTTAACTTTTGTGTCGAGCCTGAATTTCCAGGTTATTTGAGCAGTGAAGTAAATACTTCCCTACTCAGATCAGGTAGATTTCAGAGTTGGTGACCTGTGTTAACAAAAAAATCATGTGATACCAATATAGCTGCTAATGAGTTCTGTGTGTGTGTGCATCACATGTCTAGGATCTAACAGACAGTTAATGAAGCATGGAGAAGCTCCAAGATGTGCTGCAGTAAAAACAAAGTGTGACTAATGTAATATTGCTATGTCAGCTATTTCTGGCAGTGAGGCTTGGTTTACAGAGGGTTTAAACTTTCTCTGACACACACTTCCAGCTTAGAGGGTGGAAAAGATAAGGGGAAGAATCAGGTCACCAGAGATTTGTAATTGTTTGCTTACAGGCAGAAATACACCTTAAAAAGACCGAGTAATAACTCTAATCAGCTTATTTTTGTCAGAAAATATATTTTTTTAACTTACTGGGTAAATTTTGTGTTCTGTTTTATGAACTTGGGAAGCATAGTTTCTTCTAAATCATCCTAATATAATATCATAACTTGCTAATATAACTTTGTGATTAATTAACAAGCCTGGCCCTGGTCCACTTTGCCACAGTATGATTTTTTAATTATTAATTTCACACTTAATAGGAACAGATAATTACCAAACAGATTTCATTGGTTTGGTGCCTATCCGTCACTACAGACCAAGGCAAAACACCTTTCACATGATGGGAACACAATATGAGTCATTTCAATCATTGGGAAGGAGTCTACAACAGCAAATAGACAGTATTTGGCTAAAATAAAACTGTAGTATGGCAGACTTGGTCTCTTATAGGGGTAGATCAATAAATTCTAAGGCTCTTCTATACACTGTATAGTGTAGTGTGGTATAGCATAACATAGCATGACATTCAGTACATAGCATACAGTATTGTATAGTACAGAATAGTATACAGTTTAGTAAGTGGTGAAGTGTGCTATAAACTACAGTATAATAGAGCAAAACACAGAAGAGTACAGAGTATATAGCTCATACTTTATATTCTACATCATAGTATACAGTGTAGTTTGCAGTGTTGTATAATAAATAAGATAACACTGCATGCCGAATAAAAGCGTATTCCCCCATAATGTAGGGAAAAAAATTAATCTTTTAATCCGACTAAAGCACTTGTTGGTCTGCCCACACTAACTGGATTCTTTCAATGGTAAATCTCTACATGTTTCAAAACTTTGGCATGTTTTCTTGTTCTGTTGGCAGATGATTGATTTTCCTGTCATTCATTGCCCCCCAACTTACTTTTGAAAGCTAATACTTTGCTGTGCAAGAATGACAGCAACTGCCTTGTAAGGATTCTCCATACACACAAACAACCCCATCTGCACTGCAGGAGTTAATGAATTCTGGGGTGAGTGTGAATCAGTAACAGGACAGTATTAGGACTTAGTCATGATGACTGGGTCTGGTTCTATAGAAGTCTACATGTGAACACCTCACACACTCCTCCATCATTGTCATTGCTTCTTCACAGTTTCAGTGCTGAAACATGAGCTCCTTCGTGACCCTCTCAACGGGGCAGAAGATGCCCATAGTCGGACTAGGCACATGGAAGAGCGCACCAGGACAGGTAGAAACATCAACCCTTTGTCTAGCTTGTTTTTTTTTTAGACTTTATTTCTAAAAGATTTCAATAAAACTATTTGTGTCTGAATCATGTGTTGCCAGGTGAAGCAGGCTGTGCTGGCAGCGTTAGACTGTGGGTACAGACACATAGACTGTGCTGCTGCATATGGAAATGAACAGGAGGTGGGAGAGGCTCTGGCTCTCAGAGTCGGCCCTGGAAAGGTGAGAAACAGACTTAGAGTGAATGAAACATTGGTTTTGACTTGATTTTTGATGGACAAAACAATACAGTGTAACATCCACAGTGTTTGATTTGATGCTCTCAAGTAAAACCTACTTGTTGTCCAAAATGTCTTTTTTTTTTTGTAATGCGACTTATAATGGAATGAAGAACATATGTGTTTGTTCTGATTGCATTAGTGTCTGGATTGATAAAGGGGTCAAGACAATCTGGGTGATGAATGTTGGGGTGTAAAAAAGCAGACAATAGTAGTCATGAGGATCTGGTTGAAATTTTGTTATATTTCACACAAAGAGCAAATCACCTGAATAGACATTTATCATCTTCCTTCCAGGCTCTACGTCGTGAGGAGGTTTTTGTTACATCTAAACTGTGGAACACCAAACATGAGCCTGAGGATGTGGAAGAAGCCTGCCTGTCCAGTCTAACTCACCTGGGACTCTCATACCTGGACTTGTACCTCATGCACTGGCCCATGGCATTTCAGTAAGCGCATGCTCATAATAAATTAACCATAATTACTGGTCCACGTATATCATAACTGTGTGTGTATGATTGTGTGTTTCAGGCGAGGGAAGGAGCTGATGCCTCGGCGAGAAGACGGCAGCATCTGCTACTCTGACACACATTACAGAGACACCTGGGCAGCCATGGAGAGTCTAGTGGACAAAGGTCTCGTCAGAGCTATAGGACTGTCCAACTTCAATGCTAGGCAGACTGATGACATCATCAGCAGAGCCAGACACAAGCCTGTAGTCAATCAGGTACAACTTGGGGAAAAAATATTTGTCAAAAATAGAGTCAAAATGAGTCCAACTAAATGCCTTGTTGTGCTCCAGGTGGAATCCCATCCTTATATGTCCCAGTCAGATCTGATTTCTCATTGTCGGTCAGTTCAGAAGCATTTTCAAGTTTTGTCCATCATCTTTTTAAATACTGTTTTTGTTGTGCCAGTAATAATCCTTTTACCTTCTCAGCTCACTGGGGGTTTGTGTAACAGCCTACAGCCCCTTGGGTAGCGGGGACAGACCCTGGGCCTCTCCTGATGAGCCAACTCTTCTGCAGGATCCCCGACTAGAAGTCATCGCACAGAGGTACCAGAAGACACCTGCCCAGGTCATACTCAGGTGAGATGCCAAAACTTTCCCTTTAAGTAAAATGTTGGTATCCGAACCACATCCTGACATCTTTGAGTTGCTAAAACCTTATGCTGTTCTTCCTGCAGGTGGCACGTTCAAAGGGGTGTTGTGTGTATCCCTAAAAGTGTGACTCCCTCTAGGATCCAGCAGAATCTGCAGTTGTTTGACTTTTCCCTGTCAGAGGATGATGTAAAGCTAGTTGAATCCTTCAACCGCAACGAGCGCTTCATCGTCCCAGCAGTTGAGGTGAGTCACCGTTTTTGTGACAGAGTAAAGTTTTTAAACAGGAACTTCCTTTCCCACGCAGGGCCACTTAATATCAATGACCTTTGCTTATAGAAAGAACATGCAGCCACCTCTTCAGTCCAGATTTAGATCCTCTGATGACACCACAAGGCTGAAACAGCAGCCTGTTTTAGATCACCATCAATCTCTGATATGCTCATGGGATATTCTTTCTTAGAGAGCTGGACTTCAGGAATCTAGGTCAAACATCACCACATTTAAGTACTAACTTAAAGAGGATGACTTATTGTTGTTTTTTTCCTTACAGAGAGATGGCAAAAAAGTGTGGAGAGATGCAGAACATCCTCATTTCCCCTTCCATGATCCTTACTGAGTTCAAACTCAAAGAATGAACACTTTTGTTTCCTGAGGTATATGAACATTGCAGAGATTTCAGGATTGGAGGAAGATGATTTTTTTTCCAATTTCTTCACATTGTTCTCTTTGGAGTGAATGGCACGCATTTCACTATTTGGAGGGAGCTTAATTTGTTAAGAAAAATTATGTTAACTTGTATTTTCTCAACCATGTAACTAAGATTGCAAAGAAATCAGAGGTTGAGTTTTAATGACACTGTGTGGTCAGAGACAGAACTGCCTCTGCTTGAAAACTTACTTTGATTAAATGGTCTCTGCATCTGTTTAAGAGTATGAATCAATGAACATGTCACTTTTCAATATTTAAAATGAAATCATGAATCACTGATCAAAATATATGAACTAGAAACTCTTTGAGATCCTGTCAGTGTTAGCAACAATTAAATCCACTAATATAATGTGAGGGCATACAAAGTGTTGTTGCTTGTGAATAAACAATATTAAAAAAAAAGAACAACTGAATGTAGATTTTCTGAACCAAATGTTTTTCACATTTATTTGCTTCAAATAAATCTAAAATGAACTTAATACAGACTATGAGGTTTATTTCAGAACAAAGAAAGCCCAAATCAGACTGAATGTGCAAAAACTTTGTCTCAATATTGACGTTTTCAATCAAACACTGAATATCACTTCCATTTCGTGAGATTTTATTTTCAACAACATAACCTTGACAAATTTGTAATACATTATATGCTACTGTTTATTTAAAAAAAAAAAGAGGAAGTCATTAGCAATATGTTTTTTTCTTTTCTTTCTTATAGTCTAGCATAGAATCCCGTCACTAAAGCCATTCAGGTTGGTTGTGATATACTGAGAATGAGGCCACTCAACAACGCCCCCACCCGGATCCCCTCCCTCCCCAGTCAGCATCAGTCACTCACCTTCCAGTTCCAACATCCCCTTACCCCCACCCACATCAAAGCCAGGGCAAACCAAGCGGCTACATGCTTTCTCCGAGGAAGTCATACAAAAAAAAGGAACACATGAAAGAAGCACAAAGTCCTAAAAATGTGGAATCTGGTGAGAATTTGTACAGGTGTGATCCCAGTACTGACCACCGTGGGGCAGTGTATGTTTATCCATAAAGGTCATCGTCGTTGTCTTCGTTGAACACTGGACCACTGCCGGTTCCACCTGAGCCGTGACTGGGACCAGTGCCACCTGTAGCACTGGAGGGAAACCTGAAACAAAAATGGAGTAATTAATTGCTTTATCAACACCAACACAACAGTAACACACAGCATACATAAACAGAAGAGGTAACCAAGGACATGAGCAATGACAGCACTACACTCCACATCAAAGATCTCCATTGGGAGGAAATTAACATGTAAACCTGTCCCTGGCTTATGTCTGCTGTACAGAACATTTTTACAAAAGGATGAGCATATCAGCAAGTAGTCAGGACATTTACTATTTTAATTCTACTATGCCAGTGCCAGAGAATCAATCAGAGAGAGTTCAATGTGAAAAATACAAACAAAAAACGACTCCTCATAGATGCCAGCAGACAACAAAGTCCAACACCAAAAATACCAATTCTTATCATTTCACAAGATGTCGGTTAAATTACCTGAAGCTGCCGAAGCCACGGCTCTGCTGCAGGGTCTGGGCAAACATCTCATATTTGCGAATGTCATTATCACTGACGGAGCGACGCGCGAATCGCATAGCTTCCTCAAAGTGGTCCTTCCTGATCTCTGGAACAGGATCGTCTTCCTCCACCTCCTGTAACAAAAGGGGAAAAAAAAGAGATGAAACGTTGTTGACATTCAGAGACTTAAAGCAGCAGCAGCAGTTAGCAGAGATATGAGGGGGGGGGGACAAAGGGACAGAGGCAGCACTGACCATGGCTGATGGGTTGGTCTGCCTCTCCCTCTCCCTGCGGATCTCGTTCTCAATGCTCTCCCTGATGGCGAGTTTACATGCTCGCTGGCAGATCTCTGTAAGATCTGCTCCAGAGAACCCGTTGGTCATCTTTGCGAGGAAGTCCAAGTCCACATCCTTTATTTAAAACAAAACAAAATGATAGAATCTAACAAACAGTGAAAGTCAACCTGATGCTTATGAAGTGCTAATCCGTAGTATTTGGGAAATGTTAAGAACCGTTCTTGTCTGAAGTACCATCTTACTCTTATTTGACGTGAAAGTCCATGAAAAAAACAAAATATATATAAGTGTCTGTTAGCTAAGCTGATAGAAACAGTTTCCTCTATGTTCAAGTCCTGTTTGTAAAATTTAGCGGAGTGCTGTCACCTTGCTGATGGGGCTCTTGCGCAGGTTAGCCTTCAGGATGCTCATCCTGCTCTTCTCGTCAGGCAGTGGGATGTAGATGAGCTGATCAAGGCGACCGGGTCTCAGAATGGCAGGGTCAATGATGTCTGGTCTGTTTGTGGCTCCAATGATGAAGACATTTTTCTTGCTTGACATACCGTCCATCTCAGTCAGGATCTGGTTGATGACCCTGTCGGCTGCTCCACCTCCATCTCCAACATTACCACCACGGGCCTTGGCTATGGAGTCCAGCTCATCAAAGAAGAGCACGCAGGGGGCTGCTTGACGAGCCTGGAAATCAGGGGAAAATGTCTTAGAATGCTAAATGGAAATGGTTGCAAATACTTAAGCATATAGTTTCTTTTCGATTAACTGTATAGCTTTGATATGTGTTCTATTCTGCAACAAAGCTAAACTAAAGACATGAACAAGTTCCTTACCTTGTCAAAAATCTCTCTGACATTAGCCTCAGACTCTCCAAACCACATGGTGAGCAGCTCAGGTCCTTTGATGGAGATGAAGTTTGCCTGGCACTCATTTGCGATAGCTTTGGCAAGCAAAGTCTTACCACAACCAGGTGGACCATAGAACAGCACACCCTTTGAGGGGGTCATACCAAACTTGAGGAACTTGTCCGGGTGCTCCACTGGGTACTGGAAAATAGGATCCAAAGGTACACCGTTAAGAGAGACTGTCACATTTTACATTTGATTGTACCGTTTTAAGAAGTTATTCCTGAAAGTGGTTCATACCTGCACCAGCTCCTGCAGCTCCCTCTTGACATCTTCCAGACCTCCGATGTCATCCCAGGTAATGTTGGGAACCTCAACAACTGTTTCCCTGAGTGCAGAGGGGTTGCTCTGGCTCAGGGCCCACTGCAGTGCAAAAAAACATGTTAGTGAGAGGCTCAGAGGGCTTTAATATATGGAAATAAGCATTAACCATATTACAAATGTTACCTTGAAGTCATCCATAGTGACAGCAAGAGAGTTCATGACCTCAGCATCAATGGTCTCATCTTCAAGGTCGATAAGGTCCATCTTCTTTCTGATGGCCTGCAGAGCGGCCTCAGAGCAGAGAGCAGCCAGATCTGCACCCACGTGGCCATGAGTCTCGTTGGCAACCTACAGTAACATTTGTGGACAAAGCAGGCATAAATTCTCTTTCCTTCAGAGCAGATGAGTTCAGTGTCATGTTATGTCACCTGAAAACAGGAAATTTATAAAGTGCACAAACCTGTTCCAAGTCAACATCATCAGCCAGTTTCATGTTCTTAGTGTGGATCTGGAGAATCTCCAGTCTGCCAGTAGCGTCAGGGATGCCGATGTCCACTTCCCTATCAAAACGCCCTGAAGGAGGTAATCAAACTTATTAGTCTTAAGTAAACAGAAGAGAATTTAGGAATCAAGATCATTCAATCAAGAGCACAACCTACTGTTAACTTCGCTCCTGCCATCTCATAGTGTATAAGAGTATTGCAGGTCTGAGTTCAAATGAACAACCAAACATTTTGAGCATCAGTGTGCTGCATACGAAAAATCCAACTCCAAGACTATGTGTCAGGGCTGTCATAAAATATCTCATCAAATCAAGGCCTTTAAAACTGGGAAGCTGCACAGCGCTGTGAGAAAATGACCCAGCAGTGAACTGCAGAGCCCACAAAATAAACAGCATCAAGCAGCTTAAATCAGTGATAGAACATGGTTTGGTGGGCCAACAGACACGCAGACAGGGTTTCTTTAGGTATCCTTTTGTTGGGCACGAAAACAAGGCTAGAGGTCAATATATTATGTAATCTTCTGAAATAAAGATGTTCTGTCTCTTTTACAGTGAACTTCCTTATTTATACTCACAAGAAAGTCACAAGATTGTTTGCATGGAAATCAGTTCCAATAAATGCTATGCAGCTCTTTTACATGTTCATATCTTTAGCATACGCACAGTATGCATCTCTGAGTGTATTGGGGACAGTTTATAGTTTAATACATGGAAGGGCTTAGGCTGCTCACTGTCACTACTGCATTATCCAAGCAGAACTTACCAAATCTCCTGAGAGCGGGGTCGATGCTGTTGGGTCTGTTAGTGGCAGCCATGACAATGACATGAGCTCTTTGTTTCAGGCCGTCCATAAGAGTCAGCAGCTGAGAAACAATGCGCCTCTCCACCTCTCCATGAGTCTGCAAAAGGCAAAACAACAGTTACTGCAACACAATTAACTTTTGAACTGTCTAGACACTTGTCTAGGTCCCAGAACAGGCAGCCCATACAAATACATTTCAAACCTGAAAATGTAAATTTCTTTGGCTAACCCTTTGCTGTTCATCTTTTCCGGCATACCTTCTCTCTCTTAGGAGCAATAGCATCGAGCTCATCGATAAAGATGATGGCAGGGGCATTCTTCTCTGCCTCCTCGAAGGCCTTTCTCAGGTTACTCTCACTCTCTCCAGCCAACTTACTCATGATCTCAGGGCCTAGAATGAGAGACATTTTGTTTCCAGAAGCAAGTTTTAACACATACTTTTCCAAAGTGCAAGTTTAAAATGAGAAATGTACAAAAATTATTAAATAAGCCCTACATTGTTAGATAAACAGTATTGTAGGTCTTGGACATAATCCAACACAGTGCATGAAAGACAAATATTACCAGCAAAATAGAGCTTAACCTAAGACAAGTCAAGCTTTGTCTAAGGGCAAAAACACCTACCAATTTCAGAATATTTGTCCAACATGATTTGCACTCTCTACAGTTAGATGGTGTTCATCTATAAGTGGTTGAAATCAAAATTCAAATAATTTGACAAGTTTATTTCTAAAAGTCAGATGTTTTAAATATGCCAAAATTAACTGCTATGATTGATAACTACAATGTGTTTACCAGTGACCAGCAAAATATGTGAAAGTGCCAGCTCAGCATAAGCCCAGAAACACTAGAAAAGATTAAAACATTCTGATGAACTCACCGTTAATGAGGAAAAAGAAAGCTCCAGTTTCATTGGCTACAGCTCTGGCAATCAAGGTCTTTCCAGTTCCAGGAGGTCCATACAGCAGGATTCCACGTGGAGGCTGGAGACAGCACAGACAGTAGTGGCAAGAGTAAAGAAAAATCATCAATTCTGAAGAGCTGGAGTATTACATAACTTCTGCTCAAGCATGAAGGCAAACTAATTACTTTTGAGTTTTTAAATGTTGCTTTAAGAGGACCTATAACCCTCTATGGGACAGAATTATTTTAACATTTATTTCAAATTCCACAATGAAGGCCAAAAACTGTGGGGGTTTTTTCCTGTCAAAGAGTGTATTTTACCTTGACTCCTATGGCCTTAAACAGTGCGGGGTGCCTGAGGGGCAGCTCCACCATCTCTTTGATCTGAGCTAACTGCTTCCTCACTCCTCCAATGTCATCATAGCCCACTTCATTCAGGGACTCTTCCTCATCCTGTAAAATAACAAACGAGATGTTGAATATAATTCAGCTTATTCCTCAGTTGTTTAGAATATTTGGCCAAACAGAAAACCAACCTCTCTCCTGATAGGCTCTCCCTCACAGTGGATGACTGTATCAGGTGCAACAATACAGTATGGAGAGGGATCAGTCTCTACCACCTTGAACTCCACAGCACGCATGCCTCCTCTGACCAGGAAAATGTCACCTTGGCATGGGGAAAAAACATTTCATATTTTAACACTGCATTTCATCTACTGAGAGAAATTAACTCGTTCTCAGCCAAGGGAAAACTGCACTCACCTTTGCGGATAGGCCTGTAAGCCTCAAGAAAGTATGGCTTCAGGTAGACCTCAAACAGGTTGCCAGTAATTCCTTCTACTGTGTCATCTATTGGGAGGACATGGATCCTCTTTCCATACTTCACATCAGGGCATGGCTGAATGCTGGAGGAAAAAAATGCTTCGGTTACAATGATTTCTTTTTTAAGGGCAGTGGGAAGAGTTGAAGAGTAAATTTTACCCACCTGATGACATCCCCAAGCCGAACCCTAAGGTTGTTGCGGACCACCCTGTTCATGCGAACCTTTTCATCGGAGCAGGTGTCATCAGACAGCACAATACACACAGTCTCCCTTCTCTTCTTTCCCTTCATCAACACTGTATCTCCACGGAAGAGCTGCAGCTCATCCATTTTGGTCTTGGGAGAAATTGTGAATCTCAGGGTTATTATGATGAAATTATCCACATAAAAAATGCTAAATACATTTGATGTGATACTCAAGAGAACAAAACGTCTGGCATCATGAGAAAATATTGACAATGCAAGGAGTATTATATATGTCTACCTGAGAGAGGGAGACCACACTGTTGTCTTCATTGATGGATTCATCGACAATCAGTCTGTTGGGTCTGTTCTTCTGTTTCAGAATTGCAGTGGATAGGTCATCATTTTTGGATCTAGAAAGACAAATGGATGAAACAGGTGCTGGGTCAAACAAAAATTCCTTTTGAGTGCCCTTAAGGTGTCATGCAACTCCTACAATAACCAAACACTTAGGACAAATGAGCAATGGCTGTTCCTCAGTAGAAAACCCACTGATGTTAAACTGTTGAGTTTACTCTTTTTTTTTTTTTTTTCTTTTTTACTAAAAATGTTGAAATTGAACCAAGCAGTTAATTTGCTCTTTGTAATTGTTAACGTTCTCCGAGTTCCAGGTACTGTTGTCCTGGTGACAATTTGGCTTTACCTCACTTAGATAACCGTTCTACTTCACAGGGGGTTAGCCGACGTTACACACTAAACTCGTCATTGAATATACCATAAAAAGGTATAAATGCATGTATTTACCAATAGAAAGATAATTTACAACAATATATCTGTTCAACGCATAAAAATATTGAAAATTGATCTAAACGTGCGTGTAAACAGGTCGTTAGCACAACCTGCTAATTGACATTAGCTATAAAGACGACTGGTTTGAAGGCTGACCCTGTGTAATACCCACGTTTATAAGTGCACTCATGGGTAATAACTAGTAGGTATAACTGGCATTCTGAAGAAACAGAAAATTCCAAGACCATGTTGTAGTTTCTCTTTCATTATGTTAGCATGCTAATAGTAGCTTTTCGGCTATCTGACTGGCGACCAAGGGAGCCCAGATGACACAGCAAAAGAAATAGGAAAAAAACTTTGTTAGCCCGCTAGGTTCCCCCACAGAAAGACTACCGTTATAGGCTCGTTATGACAAAATACGTGTACACCACCAACGTTTACCGCAGCATAAGTTACAGAGTAATCGGGCAGGGGAATGTGTTTTTTGCCGTTTAGCTAGTAGCGAAACAGTGCCCGAGTAAATTGACGATCATTACAATGAACCGTTAGCATGCTAGCTGTGGTGCACTGTGTAGAGTGGCCAGCTAGCTGTGAAGTTACCAGTCCGGATGATAAACATTTAACAGTTCCCTTGTTACGTATTTGAAGGCAATGTATCATATGGATCTAGGACAGTCATGTAAGCAACTGTAGGCACATTACAAGTGACATCCTATTAATCAGAGCCTAGGCCAACTTAACGGTGTGGTAGAGGATGGATGTGGCCTTGACATCGTTGCTAGGCTAACATTAGCATTCAAACACGACAGCAATGACTGCGCTTTGTCAAGACGCTGTCACACAGCTGGCTGGTGCTACACCGGTAACTGTCAGACGACCACCTTATGGACGACAACATGTCAACAAACAATAATACTGCAACTATACAAACGGAACTGTCAGCGTTTGTCATGTCTATGATACCCAAACGTAAAACAAATAGTGCGGAGGCTGAACTAACTGACCTCATTAGCTCTGCTGCTAGCAGTGTTTTAGCAATCGAGCTAACTTTTGTAAACTAACGCAATTACAGCAGCCGTTGACCATTTAAATACCATTTGTCGATGGGGGTATTGTGAAACAAAATGTGTTTGATTGGATTCAAAATATTTCTACTTACTCCCCTCCCGAAGCCATGGTCGTCAACCTTGATTACTATCAATAAATAAAGAAATCCTAGCTAAATTTTCCAGAGGATCAAACCGGTTCTCGTAACTCGACGTTCTCTGTGATTTCACACGAAAAAGCAGCCGTTTCCGTGCTCCTCTTTACGCTTATACCATGAGCTGTATGCATCCGCCGTTCTGATTGGTCAGAGGCTGCCCATCAAACACAGTAACCAATCGGAGGACAAAGAAACCGACGTCAACGAGAATATTGTGGAAACCTGACCAATCACAAACGAGTGAGGCGTTTTTATTTTCATGTACCTCTCTCTAATTGGTCATTTCAGCCAGTCATCAACTTGTGTCAACCAATTAATGAACACCGCGTTGGTATTGAAGAACCGAACATAAATCGTTTTAATCTTCATGATAGCTCTATTGATGTAAATAATAATATTAATTATAATACAATACAATACAATCTATTGGTAGTAATTACAAACAAATTATTTACTTAACAAGAAAGGCCTTCATATATATTGTATATCTCACTCATAATGTCATATTTGTCAGTCTGTTTTGATGTATGGGAAAGTACACAGAAAACATACAAAGACCCAACAATTGAACTCCAGAAAAAAGTAATTAGAATAATAAATAAAGCTTCCTATCATGAAACAACCAATGAATTATTGATAGAGTCCCACACTCTAAATTTCTCAGATGCCGTGTACTTAAAAATATTAGTGATACCTTTTCTGGTAGAGAATAAAAGGCATCCCACCTGTATTTGAAATCTTCTTAAGAGAAAGTACTTTTAATTCAGGCAAGTTGGGTATCTCTGAAATTAGTGATTTAAGGACTCATGTTAAGTATAGATGTGTGTCAATTTAAGGGTTAAGTTGTGGAATGGACTTGGTGATCAGTTGAAATTGTGTAGATCTCTTTTGACTTCAAACATAGAAAGATACAATAATAAAGGATTACGATATACAATGGCATTAAGCTGAAATTATTAAGAATGATAATAATGTGGCATAGTTCTTGTCATGTTTCTTTTTCCCTTTTTTGTATCGTTGATATTCTGGGTTATTTTATGGATTGTACAGGATAGACATAAACAAACTTTGGCTTTAGCATACTCCTTTTTCCATTACAGATTTTGTATTCTTGTGTGAGTGAATGTTTTGTGCCAGCATCTATATAAGTTTTCTTTTCTTTTGCTCCTTCAGGGAACTTATTGCACAAAATGAAATTTTTGTACTGATGATTATAACTCGAAAAAAAAAAAATCATTCATTCAAAATACAAACTTCCAAACTAAATGCGTTGTTCAAATCAAGAAATGTGTACAATATACTACTTAAGTGTCTTAGAGTTATTTTTCCCAAATAGCGTACATAACGTATTGTTCTTCACCAAAAAGCATTGCTAAATACAAAAGTTACAGTAATTACTTCTTCTGTCAGTAATATGCATGTTTTATTCCACAAAAGCAAGTTTTATACATTTTAAGGCCAAGTAGCTCCACAATTGAGCATACATTCACCCGCTGCTGGGTTTACCACCCACATAGTTTATTATGAAACACTGATTTTTTTTCAAAGAGTCTTTATTTTAATGTTTCTGTAGATACATAAGTGCTATGCCCATGAGTTTCAGAGCACAAGCCAGATAAAGTTGCTCCAGTCCAGTAATAGATTGGGTGTCCTCCTTCCAACTTCCTTTAGGCAGACAACATACCATGTTCCCGTATTCTGTGTCGCAGCTCTGCAGAGTCTAAAGCAGGGCCAGTCTGGGGTTCCTTTAGGTAAACAGAAAGACTCCTGCAACACAGAGGGCATGTGCCAGTCAGCAAATAAGCATCATCATCACAGTATAGTAGATACACTACAAGAAGCAACAGGAGAGTGATTTTACTAACCAGAGCTTTGAGAGGATATTTTCCTTTTAAACCCTGAATCCAGATTTAGAGCTATATACACTTAATGGGCTCTGGTAAATTGTCACCCAAATTTAAAGTACCTTTTGACTAAAATCTGGTGAGAAGAAATGGATTTTTTGAGTAATACACTGATCTACACCAGCTTCAACCTATTGTTTGTGTTTACCAAGGTTGTGCACGGTGAGTGTACATGACACAGCTGGATTTTAAATGCATTTTGGTAACATCATCTGGTGCTGCAACTCACACCTCAAGTATTAAATGAAATGAAAAATGTATTTCTATTGACCTCTGACTGTTTCCCAATACCCCAATGCTGGCTTTCTATTGTGTTTGTGTCTGTTTTTGCATTCATATAGGAGAGCTATACAAATGTAACCACAGCCCATCTAATATGTGGCTGACAGGTAACAGGGGTGAAGCTTGTACACACTGGATGACAAACAACACAGTTTAAACCACAAACTTAGCAGAGAGTGAATTCATCATAAGAATTAAACTGCATACTCTTCTGAGGACTGTGTGGTTGCACTCCAGGTTTTTTCCCAACAAGCTGCTGCCTCCAGTCTTCTGCCAAGTCTCCAGAGCACTTCACCACACCACAACCCTGCACCCACACACTCTGAGAGGACACATAGAATCATAACATATGAGAGAATGAACACACAAACTTGGAATAAATATATCTGCCCTACACTAAATTTCTGTTGAACTCATGGGCTACCTGGCTCATACATTAGAGTGCTATGCAATACAACCTTACAGAATAGACAAAGACACGCTAAAAGCAGTATGTCACTGATATGTTGTTCAGACCTGGAAGTGCCTGTAGACTTAGCTGGAGATCTCTCAATGCCCCTCTCAGCTGGTCTGTCTGAGTATAGCTGATGCCTCTTCCACATAGTGAAAGTCCTTTTAACCTCTGGAGAATACACAAATCTGTTCTCTTTTTGGTAACCATATCTGCACTTGGGATCTGTGGTGGGAAACCTGTAATGAAGAATAAACAGTATCAAATGCAAAGGATCAAAATGTGGCTTCAAGAGAAAAAGGAAAAAAGGGGAAACTCTCTTTAGAGCATCAAAAAGACAAGGTACCCACCACTCTTTTTAAAGCGAACCCTCACCAGCAGGTTGATACATCTGTAATTCAGAGACAAACATTATTTCTATGTTGGTCATCAGACAGAATCTAAAAATAATCTGACAAACCTTGTGTAATGAGTGACAGATTGTTTCCAGTCTTTGAGGTGAACATAGCAGTGACCCTGGAGCAGGTAGGCAGAAGCCGTCCAAAGCAGCATCTCAGCCTTCCCTTCACCCTCTGCACACCCTATTGTCTCAGCCTCTGGGTTTTCCTCTGGCTCTTCCAAAACCAATCTTTCTGGCAGGAGCTCAAGCATAGAGCTTATGACTTCATCACACAGTGCCATGCAGTCAGCAGGCCGTTGGGCCATGAGCAAGGCAGCACCAGCCTCCAGACAGAGCTCAGGCATCCTGGGGAGGGGAGGAACTTCAATATGCACCTGACACAGACAGATAGACAATACACAGGTGGTGAGCAAACTGTTAGAAATTATTCACTTCTGGAAGGTTCTGTCAAAAATAATGTTGATAATCAATCCAAAGTCTGTTTTATCTTATTTATGTTAGTCTGAATTATCCTGCATGTCTGTGTATTCAGTCTTACAGCATGTTGATTTTCTGAGTGAAGAGCAGCCAGCAGGTCTAAATAATATTCCACACCCTCTGACACCCTAGAAAAACAAAAAAACACACCCATTATACAACCAGATAATAAATCTATCTTTCTATTCTGCCTCTGTTTTCTCTGTGTCACAGTAATGGTGAGTTGCCAGAAGCAGAGACTCTGAGCGTCATGCAGATCTTCTCACCTCCCCTGGAGCACACACTTTTGGGCTACAGTGTGAAGGACAGAGAGGGCAGAGGGAACCCACAGCAGGCGGCTCAATGATTGGCTACGAAGCAGGAAGGACTGTGATAGATGAGTACCAGGCAGAGCAGGCTCAGTGGTGCTGGGCAACATCAAAGTCTACGGGACAAGAGAGGTTTCATGTTTCAGTTCAGACGTAAGTTGGTGTGAACTGTCTGACTCACCTGCCCAGGGATAATCTTACCAAAACAAAGGTGAATAATATTTTCAAACAGTAGAAATATTTAAATCTACAAGAAATCATTTGGAAACATTTGCAGCCACTTGTTATTTTTTTCTGCCTTCTGTGTGTAGTATTTGGGTTACTCACAGAGTGCAGCAAGCGAAGAGCTTGTATCTCAGCCTGTGTATTGCCCATCTGTCTGTAAATGAGCATGCTCTGGTACAGGGCACACACACACCGGGAGTCTGTCTCCAGTGCCTTCCTGTAGCACTGTAATGCCATCTGAGGGCGGTTCTGAGGACAAAGGCAAACATAGCCACACTCTTACTGTTTGAATGGACTCAAATTTCCTCTTGTGCATGCACAATACATGTTACTGCTCTGTTTGTATGTGCTGTCTGCAGTTGTTACCATATGAGCGAGGCAGGAGCCTGACAGAAGGTGCGTGTATGCCACTAGAGTTCTGGGAGCAGACAGGGAGGAAGCTGTCTGGAGATCAGACAGAGCTTCTGAACTACTACCTTCACCTAAGCTCTCTGCACCTAAATGACAGGGGGCAAAAGTTCAAGGAATTAAAACTTTAGTACTGTCATACATGTTACTTTTCATTTTTTTCCCGATCTGAGGGGTGGATTACAAATCAGGTTTCTTTTTAAGCCAGTTCTGTTGTGTTTCAAGCAAGACTTTGTAGTATCACAGAGCTGTTTCTCTTTTATTTTGGCTAGTTAACCACGATCTTAACCTCTCTGGGACCAGCTTATCTTCAGTGTCTGCTTTATATCTGATATAAAGTGCCATCCCCTGTTTTTGACTATGATCTATGTGGACAATATAGAATTGAAGCTGAGGTTATGTGATTATGGTAACATTTAGTACCACATTGTTACTTCAGTTACATTAGAATGAACATAACAAATTAACAAATTATATCACGTGTATGTAAAATATTAAAATAAAAGCAGAATGCCGCTGACCCTGTGCAATGAGAGTACAGATTTGCAGCTGTTGAGAAAGCTGTCTAGGATCTATCAGCTGCAGTGGGAAGTCAGAGGACCCTGCCTGGCTCTTCTTTTCATCCCCAACTCCATTAGAGAGAGTCTCAACAAGAAGAAACAGTTCATCCTGCAAAAACAAGAAGAAAATAGATTTACACAATGGTTGTATCCCCCGTTAATTTCCACAAAAAATGTTGTTTTTATGCTATTTTGTTTTCTTATGAGCACTGATGAGGATGATGTATCTGTGTAGATAAGCTTTTTTTCACAGGAATAAAATAAACAAAAAAGGAGACATTTGAACTTTGAATGTTCCAGAGCGGACAATAATCCAGTCCAATTTAGTCAATTTGAGGATATAAATTTTTGGGTGGAACCCAAAACGGACAATGTTAAAGCGACCTGCCTTCTGTGTGAAGTATCTTTAGGTTAGTTGTGTAGTAGGTCTTGACTGTGTAAATTAACTTGATGACTTCACTTTAAGCCCTAACCTCTAACACACAAAGGCAAATTAACTTATTTTCTTAAGTCTGTGGACTACTAAGGTTATGACAGTGTCTCACCTTGAAATCTTGCATAGTTTTCAATTGACAGGTGGCCAACCATGAGGCCCACTGCAGACACAGAAGGCGCAGTACAAAATATTTCAAAATATTACTTCCAACTGATCTGAGAACTGTTTTCCACCACACGAGAGGGTTTGAAGCATTTGGATCAACTACCACCTCCTGTAGAGCTGAAGGAAAAAACAGGATGCTGTCAATGTTTCAGTTCTTCAAATCACATGAAACTGGAAGTTAGGCTTAAGTTTTTCACAAGTTCTTTCCTGTCAATCTGTTTTCATTGACATGTTGATCATTTAATACTGTGACTGATGGTGTTTGTCATTTTACCCTTTGTGAAATTTGTACTCTGCAAACTAATTTGCCCTTCAGAGATCAATAACGTTCCTTGATTCCTATTTACATGTCTCCTACTTCACCAGTTTTAGTTAAATTTGGGTGGGGTGGACTTACCCCTCTCTATGGCTTGTTTGAGAAGCAGCTCAGCTTCAGTGAAGTGAGACTGAGCTGTGATGCACACACAGGTGTTGTATACCACTGTCAGTTCCACTGGTGTGTGATCTGCAAGAGGAGGAATACCTACAAGGGGACATAGAAATGGAGGGGGTTAATTATTTTATATTGAGGTAAAATCCTCATCTGTGATAACTTGGATAAATGAATCAAAAGGATGCACCTTGGATCTTCTCTAAAAGTTTACAAAACTCATCTGAACACAATCTCAGATGTGTCTGGTCCTGGTCTCTGACTGAGGCATGACTTCTTCTATCCTGTAAAAGAAACAAGGTCGTGGAGAATAGAGGTATGTGATGAATGCAACAAAATTAACATACGAAGCTGTTTCATTGTGCTCTGGGGGGTGAAACTTTCCCCACATTAATCCATGACAAGGTACCACTCTTTAACAAATCAGCTCAAATTTAACGAGAGCATTATATTGCAACCAGTTACAAAGTTAACACATTCTAACTGTCTGATAAGTAAATTAAGTTCTATAAAACTTACATTGCCAAGTAGTGAAGGCTGTAGTATAATAAACGCGATGGTACTTAAGATCTTTTTAAGATGTCAACACTAATAAGTGAAGCCCTAGAAATACAGTACTCACCGCTGCTTAAACCTACCTTCCACTTCTTTACCAAATAGTTGTTTTCTTTTATCCATGCATCCAATAAAGAGGTTGGTTGGTACATGTTAGTTGTCATTGTATTGCTTTTGCTGATGTTTTGTTTAAACTTTCCCTCGTTTGTCAGAGAGAGCCCAAACAGGAAATAGATAATAGAGAATCTAATGTGGTTGTAGCGGGCAGTGCTGCCCCCTGTGGACAAACCAGGACATGACGCCTGTAGTGAGCGAACTGCCCAGCAGACGGTGCTGTGGCAGAGCAAGTTCAGGTGTGTTCTGGAAACTTCAGTCACTGTGATTTCAGTCAGCAAACTGTGAGGAGCATCTTCTATTTTTTTCAAAATTATTATTACTGGCCTCCTTCTTTTTTGTTAAAGGTGCAGCTCCAGTGAAACTCTTCATTTAAACCTTAAGACATATGATGGGATTTCCTTTGACAAAGTTTGATACCTTGTAATGCTTGTCCTCTACTCCCCTGAACAACATTTACTACTGTTTGTCACGACCACATGCCCTCACATGTATTCAGATCCACAGAAAGTAAACATAATCCCAGGCCTTAATTGTATTACAGCTGAGTCATCCTTGAGACTGCCAGAACAGCCATTTTTCTGGTTGTCCCTCTCAAGGTGACTCTCTCTTTTCTCACCCAGTCCACTCCCCTCCTGTCCTCTCATCCCTTTTTTTGTGTACCCATCATCCCTCCATCAATGCATCACCCTCTCCCTGTTGTCTGCAACCTCCATTGTGTGCTTACAGCACAGCCCCCAAGCTCCTTTATTCTTTCATTGTCTCAAACCACAGAAAGCTCTAAATATAGGCTCCCCACCATGGAAATAACAAGAGAAGCTCCTGACATTCATCCTCTGAACAATAAATCCTCAAGCACTTGAAGCTGGGCATTGATATCTTTCACTCCGATCCCCTATTCCAATTTTTGTCCTGGTGTTCTGCTTTTTTTGGACATTTTCCTCTTTATTGATTGTGCTATTTTCCATCTCTCTCTCTGTCTTACTGCAACCCCCCCTTCCAAGGACAAGGTCATGGCAGGAGCCTTCCACCTTCTTTCCTGCTGTCCCTCTCCCAATGTCACTGGCATCCCAGGAATTGAAAACTCAGTTAAACATAGTGTACTCAAATTCAGCAAACCTAAATATCTCAAGTGCAGAATGTGATTCTTGAGGAACAAATCGGGGCCCCAACTTAACAAGGTATATCTGTCTATATTTGCAGCGGAAAATGTCATGTTGCATGGGAAAGAAATAGTTGTAGGTGAATTCAATCAACAGCTCCTAAATGCAAACCATCAATGAGAATTTCTCAACATTTTCAGGCCCCTTTCCCCAGTGAAAGTTTCTTCATAACACAGGATGGGCTGTTCTGAATCTTTTCTCTGTAGAAATTAGATGTATGCAGTTGGTTCAAATAACAAGGAACTGAGGAACATGAGCTGCTGTGTATTGACATCAGATTATCATCACATCACAACTGAATTCTGCCAATGCTACAGCAGTATCCTCATTTATAAAACATGAAGGCAGAGTATAGGGGGTGTTGCATGTTATGTCTATCCTGCATTACCCTAAATTCTCCCTCTATGTCAGGGTTGGTGCAAGTACATGCCACCTCACAAAAACAGCAGTATTGAGAGGATTATTAAAAGAGTGATAAAACCTTACCATAAAGGACCTTGAAAAGATGTGACACTAGCTGGAGGATGGATGGGTTAAGAGCTTGCATGTCACAAACTGTCTCCTGGGTTTCACACACAGCTGACACAGACAAATGATGAGCCGATCCATCTATTATATAACATACATTTCAAGGGAAAGACACATGAATAATTCCTCTCTGTTCCTTTAAGGTTTGCAGAGTAAACTCATTCACCCTGAGTATGAGAAATCAATAAAGACTCTGGTCCTCTCCTAAAGGCACTTTAGATCAACAGAGGCAGCTCAGTTTGTTGTGTGTCACTGCTGTATCATCTCAGAGCAGGTGTCCTGATGTGCCTGCATAATAAACTTTCTTTTAATGCTTCAGCTGGTTCTATTTTCTGTCAGTGCTTTCTCATAAAAAGTAACATTTAAGAGAAAGGGAAAAAAAGTAATGAGTAAATGTGAGTGTGCATGTGAGCATTGAGAAAGGGGAGGAAAACACTGACAGTGGCCCAGCAGTTCACTTGAGTCCCCTGGGTGTTGGCATGGATCTGCAAACTCACACTGCAGCATTGAAGCTACAGAGAGCATCAGCAGAAGCAGCTGCACACTCCAACAATCACTACACACAGCCTCAGCTAACCCCAAGGATTATTTATTAAAATTATTTCAATTGTCCGATGATTTTTTTAAGAAAACTAGCAGTATTTAAAGATTAATTGTTGCTAACAGTTGCAGAGATGTGTTTAATGAGGCACCCCTTAAAAAAGTGAGAATAAAAATGTATTTATTCCCCATGTGTAATGTAAATGTAAAGATGAAAAGTTTTGTTCCTAACGCAATCCCACGAGTTTGCTTTTGTGCTCGAATGCTTCTTCTACATGAAGTTAAAGTCAAGAGGCTCTGAGAGGTGCAGAAAGGTTTTTATTTCTGCAGGAGCAGTATTTTGTGAGGCAAAGATGTCTCTTTAAACGGAGTATGAGCTGGTGCTGACTAGTGACTTTTCCCTCCCTCCTATAAAAGCCGGCACTCCCCCTCCTGCTGCAGTCACTTCTCCTCCGGCCCCGTTCAGGATGAGTTTCACGGTAGAGCATCACTTGTATGGCCCGGGTCCTTACCGCAAGGCTCGGCCTGCCTCCGTGTCCTCTAGCGGCTTCCACTCCCAGCGCCGCCGCCTCACCTACAGCCAGCCCTCTACTGTGGAAAGCCTTGACACCTTCAACGGCGACATGACGCGGAGGAGCGAGAAGGAGATCCTGCAGACCCTCAACGACCGGTTCGCCGGATACATCGACAAGGTGCGCAACCTGGAGATGCACAACCGCAACCTTGAGGCTGAAGCGGCGGCTCTGCGACAGAACCAGGCCGGCCGCTCCTCCGTGGGAGACCACTATGAGCGAGAGCTGGGGGACCTGAGGGGGCTCCTGCAGCAGCTGACGGCAGAAAAGGCTCGCACAGCTCTGGAGCGCGAACACCTGGAGGAGGATATCCAGCACCTGAGGGTGAGGCTGGAGGATGAGGCACGGAACCGGGAGGAGCTGGAGGCTGCGGGCCGTACCATGAAGAAGTACGTGGAAGAATGCCGGCTGGCGCGTGTGGAGTTGGACAAGAAACTCCGAGCCCTGGAGGATGAGGACGCCTTCCTGAAGAAGAACCACGAGGAAGAAGTGGCGGAGCTCCTGGCGCAGATTCAAGGCGCGCAGGTGAGCTTTGATCTGCGGGATTCACTCAAGACGGACGTCACCGGAGCTCTGCGAGAGATCCGCTCCCAGCTGGACATCCACGCAACCAAGAGCTCAACACACGCAGAGGAGTGGTTCAAAGGTGAGCTCAGTCGAATGCTTTATGTTTCAAAACTCTTTTTGTTCTAGAAAGAATTCCCAGTTTCTTCATAATGATCCACTTGATCTTTGATAATGGGGCTGAAGTCAGGATACATCTCTCTGGGGTTTACATTTTCTGATACAATCATTTAAATAATTCAAAAACATCATCTCACACACCTACTGGGAATATAATAAAGAGGTTAAGTCTGTAGTCATGGATTGAAAGCGGCCACTCATTTTGCCAGGTTACAGTTCCTACCTTTCCAAACTGAGAAAAATCAATAATTTAAGACTATGAATCTCTTTTCTGCGCATTCATTGTTAGAAACATGCTGCTTAGTTGTCAAAGACAAGTCTGCAGGAGAGAGATGACACACTGAGAGGATATCATGATTAATTTGCACTTTCTCAGTAGGGGAACTGTTGCTGTGTCCTTGCTTACACCCTGAGTTTGCCTCTTACCCTGAATCAGAAGAAGAAGAAGTTGAAGAAGGGGTAGAAGGGGAAAAACGTTTCAAGGTTGTTGTGTGTGTATGTGTGGGTGTTTGTGTGTGTTTGTGTGTGTGTGGAGGGAAGGTAGAGAAGCCAGAGAGCCAAATGCTTCATCACTGAGCTCCAGCTTTTATTGCCCTCTCGTCTGGGGTTATCCAAGGACGTGGCTGCAGCTATGACTGGATGCAAAGGCTCACTGGAGTCATACCTGAGAAATCATCTTTTTTAAACAACTGGAAGAATCCTCCTCTGCAAGTATACAGCGAGGAGATGCAGCATCACCCACCAACACTTGCTGACCTTTGTGCTACGACTCCAATACAAGATTGACAGTTTTAAAGGTTTTCCCTGTGCAGCAATTTAGCTGCATGTCACAGATCTTGATGAGCTATAGATTGACTCTTTCTGTACATCTGCATGCTGACTTGATACAAGCAGTAATGGGTGCAAAGAGAATGACCTTCTGCGTGCTGTCCAGCTGACTGCAGCAGTGTGTCTCATTCATGCTTTTATTAGGAGGCGAGCTGAGTCAGACCACTGACTGACAGATGGACACTGTCAAGGTTAGCAGGGCTCCCAGCAGTGACTGTCTGCTCTCTGAGGCCTTTTGGACAGAGAAGGAGGAAAACAAAACAGCATGGCCTATAACTCTAGTATGCAGTTGATGTCAGATGGCCCAGAAAAAAAGGGATATAACAAGTGACTCAGCAAACTGGAATTTTTGTACGAATACATGACTTTCAATTGTGTTATTTCTGCAGTGCGTGTTGAGCGTTTATCCGAAGCTGCAAAGTCCAACCAGGATGCAATTCGTGGTACTCAGGAGGAGATTTCAGAGTACCGTCGTCAGCTCCAGAGTCGCACAATCGAGCTGGAGACTCTCAGAGGAACAAAGGAGTCCCTGGAGAGGCAGCGTATGGAGAGTGAAGACAGACACCATGATGACCTCAACTCACTACAGGCAGGGCATCCACATATACATCCCACTAATCTCTCATGCATGTTATCTTTTTATAGCATCGCCAGGATATTTGACTTGGAGGGCTGTGTGTTTTCATTTGCAGGAGACCATCAATCAACTGGACAATGAGCTGAAAACCACTAAATGGGAGATGGCGAGTCAGCTCAGGGATTACCAGGAGCTGCTGAATGTCAAGATGGCCCTGGATATTGAAATTGCAGCTTATAGGTTTGTCCAAGCTTCACACTTGATTAATTGACTACTCAAAGTCAAAATCACTGATGTTTTTACTGAACTTTTTTTAATTTTGTAAATAGGAAACTACTGGAAGGAGAAGAGAATCGCTTTGTGTCAGGAGGAAGTCCTTATTCCTACCTAGAAAGCCGATTCTCCAGCCACTTCAAAGTGAAAGGAGAGGAGATCTCAGACACTGTCATTGTGGAGGAACAGACCGATGAGACCCAGGTGACAGAGGTGACAGAAGAGGCAGATGAGGAGGAAGAGGAGAAAAAAGAGGAAGAAGAGGAGGAGGAGGCTGAAGAAACCAAAGAGGAGGAGGAGGAGGAGGAGGGCGAGGGGGAGGAAGAGGAAGAGGAAGACAAGAAAGAAGAAGAGGAGGGAGAAGAGGAGGGAGAAGACAAGGGAGATGAGGAGAAAGCTGAAGAGGGAGAAGAAGAGGAGGCTGGTGAAGAGGAGGAGAAGTCCAAATCTCCTGATAAAGGAGCATCTCCCCCAACAAAATCCCCCCAGCCTAAATCTCCTGCGGTAAAATCACCTCAAAAATCACCAGAATCTAAGTCACCAGCAGCCAAATCCCCGATGCCCAAATCACCTGCCAAGTCGCCTGCAGTCAAATCTCCAGCCGGAGATGACTCAAAGTCACCTGCACCAAAATCACCTGCATCGAAATCCCCCGAATCTAAATCTCCTCGACCTAAGACTCCTGAACCAAAGTCTTCAGAAAAAGATAAGGCTAAACCTGCTGCTGCTGCCAAAGACACCCCCAAAGAGGAGAAAAAGGAGGAAAAGGAGCCTGTTAAGGAAGAAAAGAAGGAGAAAGAGCAACCCAAGGAGGAGAAGAAACAAGAGCCTAAAGAGAAAGAAGAAGATAAGTCAGACAAAGCTGATACAAAGAAAGACACCAAGGCAGACGTCACTCCCAGCAAGCCTGCAGAGGAGAAGCCTGCCCCAAAGTCTGAGCCTAAAGAGAGCACCCCCCCTGCCAAGGAGGAGAAGAAGGCTGAGCCAGAGGTAAAACCTGCCTCTAAACCACAGCCTGAGAAAACAGAGAGCAAGAAGGAAGAAAAGAAGCCAGAGGAAAAGGCTGCACCTAAAACCGAACCTGAAAAAGCAGAAAGCACAAAAGAAGAGAAGAAGCCCGAGGAGAAAAAGGAGGCAAGTAAAGAGGAAAGTAAGGAGGCAAGGGAAGGAGGAAAGGCGGAGAAATCTTCTGGCACTGAGTCCAAGGAGAGCAAGGAGGAGAAAGGCAAGAAGTAGGAGAGATATTCTGCTTTCAGGGCACCAAGAGAGGAGGTGGAGATGCCAAAGAACTGTGAATGCAGAGCAGGAGAAAAGGGCAGTGTGATGTCCAAAAGCAAAGCAGGTAATGGTATGTAAGCAATAGTGATTTCTGTAGCAAATAACCCCTTGCTCCTTAAGTATGCCCCCCCCTCCCCTCTTCTCCCCACCCTGATGCTTCTGATGTATGATTGTAGTGATTGCAGAATGCTACAAACTCTCTTTATCTGAATGTGACAACTGCCCTTAATAAATAACAAGTGCATTTAAACTGAAACCCGCTGACAGGGACAGCAGAGGCCTGCTGTACCTACACAAGCCTTCAAGGGTAGAGATGTCAAAACAATGTAAAGCTAAAGATTGTGAAAGATATTATATATGAAAAAAATGTATATTTAAGAAGATTTAAAAATGTCTATTATATTTAATGATACACATGTAGGAAAGACTTGAATTTTGCTTGCTGCGCACCTTAAATGCAGCATCTCACTCCTCTGGTCTGCTGAGTTAGGACGATGGTGACTGTGCTATGTATAAACTGCTGAGAATATGCAACATGAAACGGAAAAATAAAAATCTTAAAAATCAAACATGAAGCTTTTCTCCATCTGTTTAGACGGCAGGAAAACTCCACAGCACAACTTTTAAGTGAGGCTCATGTGGAAGAGACAAAAATAAGAAAAAGAGGTTTGAGGCTGAAAGGTAAATGCTGCACTGCATTGCGGCTGAGGAGAGGTAGCTGTGCTCACCAAAAGCAGCCACTGCACCCTTTCTCATATCCCAAAGTCCACGCTCATGTATAAATCAGGAGCAAAGCTGCTGGCACGCACAGAACAGTTCAGATGTAACTCATAACTGATGTGCCTCACTGCTACAAGAAAAGGTCACAAACAAGGGGTAATTTCATAATCATTGTCAAATTTGTAATTACCATAATGATTAATTATATAGTATGCTGGGAATTATTTCTTGGCTTAGGGCATCAGATCTGTAACAGTGCAATGATTCACAGCAGTACTTCAGCTATTCATAGAGCTCATCAGAATAGGTGTTGCTAAATTTTTAATAGGCTTTACAGATGAGTGCAGCAGCTGGTAAGAGAAGTTATAAATTTTCAATCTCTGTCTATAAAAAGAAGTTAATAAGTACAATTAGCACCGCTTCTGTCACTGACATCAGACACATTTTGGTTGATGAGAATAATCTCCCTAGTGGATTACCAAGTGTTGGTAATACAACCCCAATTCCAATGAGGTTGGGACATTGAGTAAAATGTGGGAAAAAAAACAAACAAACAAACAAACAAAAACAGAACACAATGATCTCAAGATTCATTTATTCACAGACTATTGTACATGTTTCAGTACAAAAGAATTTTCCAGTTGCATCCCGTCCAAGAAACATAAAAAAAAACAGACATATGACATGGAGAAGACAGGAGAACCGCATTTCAAATCCTCTTCAACTTATATTCAGTTGAATACATCAAATATTTGCTCATCTTCAAATGGATGCCTGCAACTCATTTCAAAAAGGCTGGGACAGGGGTACATTTACCATTGTGTGACATCACTTTTCCTTCTGAAGCTTTGTAGCTGGAATTCTTTCACAGTCTTACTTGATGTACGACTTCAGCTGATCAACAGTCCGAGGTCTCCACTGTTGTATTTTGTGCTTTAAAATGCAATTGAAAGTTGAGAAACATTGTTCTGAAACTGTTGGACTATTTTCTTCAAGCAGTGATCTTAGCCCCATCTTTGCTTGTGAAGGACTGAGCCTTTTGGGGATGCTCTTTTTATACCTAATCATATCACTCTCCTGTTTCCCATGAACCTTTTCACCTGTGGAATGTTCCAAACAGCTGTTTTTTGAGCATTTATCAACTTTCCCATTCTTTTGTTGTCCCTGTCCCAGCTTTTTTGAAACACTTTGCAGGCATCGAATTCCAAATGGGCAAATATTTGCTCAAAAACAATTCAGTTTTTCAGTTTGAACATTGAATATTTTGTATTTGTGGTGTATTCAATTGAATATAGGTTGAAGAGGAATTACAAATCATTGTATTTTATTTACATTTTACACAACGTCCAAAACTCATTGGAATTGGAGTTGTACAATGTGTTTTTTAATGAGATCAGTGGGCAACAAGTAAATGGGTTTTTTATTACAGGGTATTGCCAAAAAGAAGAGGTGATGCAACATGCAAAACAATAATGAGCAAGCTACTGTCCCAACTTTTTATGCACAGTCCTAACAGGCTGCTCACATCTCAGTAAAATAAAAAAATCCTTTTAAAATAAATTCTGAAATAAATTTTAAAATGATTTACACATTTTTTCACTTTCAATGTTTTGTCTGCACAGTTTTCAATTACATATGGAGTTTCAAAGATTTTCAAAAATGTTATTCTTTATTAACATTTTATAGGACATCCTTTTTGGGAGTCAGGGTTGCATTTTTTGTCCCAAAAACTACTTTTCACTCAAATTTGCAAGAAATTGAGGAATTTACTGTCAATCCCTTCTATTGAGTACTCCAAGCAGATAATGATTTAAAAGTTACCTGGAAAGCAATCGGCATCAAGATCCCAAAACCAAGGATGATAAATCAAAGTTCAAAGGCTAAACAATACACAAAAAAAGATGTTCCTTGAACACACGTCTCTGGGGAAATGACTCAGCTCGCTGTAGCACTGAACCACAGTAGCATAATAATTAGGTAGTGCAGCCTGCTTCTAAAAATAGAGCACCACAGAGAGAGGTGATGGGGAGAGGGAGGCAGAGGGAAAACAAAGCATGAATGTTTTAGCTTTAAATAGACTGGATACACTCATTCAAGAAAATAGTTACTTTTTATTTTCAAATTGTTATGAAGACTTTAAAAAAAGGGACATTTTGTGTTTTTAAAGAGACACAAAGGTAAACTTGAGGACGATAGAGTTGTAAACTACAGCAGGATGAATCATATGGAGATAGGTTTAGCGGTGACTGAAGAAACCATGAGGATGGTTGTACTTGAATGGCTTCAGACGGTTCGGGCCCCTAAAGGCAGAGAGAAGGAGAGAAGATGCAGTGAATCTATTCAGGCATTTCATACAAACTCTTGTATAACTGCTTCTTGTGACTGTTTACCTCACGGTGCGCAAGCACATCTTTTCACGGGGAAACTCTCTTGGTCCCTCTACACCGTCATCTTGTCCTTCTGTCTCCAAATACACATCCAGGCAAACACACAGGCGTGAAATCTGATTGGTCAGGAGCTGGTATCCTGGCCGTGGTCCTTGCAGTTCATTTTTGAACACGTTGACCTCGCTCTCCATAGCCTAAAAAAGGAACAGGGGATTCAGTTAGAGCCTGATAAAGACATCAAAAGAGCTTTCACAGGCAAAGCAGACAATCTCTCAAAGGATAAGGGATCAATAATAAATAATGCTCATACCCGAAGGTTGTCGTCAGTGCGTCCACTCCGCTCTCCCTTCCAGCTGAGAGAGAGGGAGAAGAGGGGGGAGATTTCTGGGTAGCGTGGGCTCAGTACCACAGCAGCATGGAGACGAGCTTAAGAAGTAAAAGATCGTCGATGGATGGTAAGTAAAAGACAAAAAGTCAATTGCATCACATTATTATATCAGTCAATTTAGTGTCAGTATTTACCTGTGCCCCTCTCCACCACAGCCATGAAATACAGATCAGTCTCCTTTGCAAGCCCAGCTTCAGTCACATGATGTGTGTACCGTAGATCCTACAATGAAAGAGCATGTCATTGTGAAACATGTACGACAATGGTGTCTTTTTTTGCATTATATCAGAGCATGTGATTCAAACTACGCTAAAATATGTATACCATATACTCCTCATAAGTGATAGTGCTCCAGCGAGCTAAACGGGAGATGATCTTAGCAGGGAAGAGGTGCCGACTCTCACTGGAGACCGGGATAATGCTGTGCTCTGAGGACACACACACAAAAAAAATCTCAGAGGTTTCTCTGACTTAAAAAGGAGTACTGAATGTGTGGATGTTAACATATCATGTACCTAAAGATGCAAACTGTTTCTGCAAAGCCAAGCGGGACTGAAGCCGTCCCCTTAGCAGCTTTATGGTGCTCTCCATTTGGCTGGCACTCAGTGAACTGCCCACATGCACACCCTGGAAAATCAAACACATATGTTAGCATATATATTTAATAAAATGAGCTCAATTGGGATTATTCTTGGCTTTTTAAACACACCTCTGAGGCATCTTTGGGAAAATGGAGCCCTCCCAAAGTTTGAACCCACATGTATGGGTGGCCAAGCTCCTCCACATAATCACCAAAACAGACAATCCTACAGGAAAAGTATGTGTTACAACAGCAAGAAATCTTTCATCCCTTGGAATTTATGCCAACATGGCATCTTGTTCATTTGGATTATATGCTCCACAATCTACCCTCACCCGACTTTGTCAAACTGGTAGCGATTAGCAGGGTTTGGTGTTTCTCTTCCGAGGTCGCTGGTGTAGAGACAGCTGAGCAGAGTTTCTGATTTCAGTAGATCCCTGCAAAAGAAGATATAATCAGACTCTCCTGTCAGAAAAAGAGAAAGTGAGAGAGAGAAGGGAATGCTTTGATCTGTACAAACCCTGCGCTGATGGCTGTGCTGAGGTCTGAGGAGGTGGAGACCTTGGTCTTCACAGTCATAATGTTCAGATTCATCAGGTAGTAGAAGTACAGGTGGAGGACACTGCCATCTGTAGGGACATGATGAACACCACAGTGATGAATTAATCCTTTACTGGATTATGCCAATACTTCCCCTCAGCTGCTCTCTGTTCATTAATCTGTCTAGTGAGCTCCCCCAGGGTTTACTTTACTCTGCATCACCTCAGACAGCAATAAAAAGGTGCGATCACAATGGAAGGAAGCAGCACCCAGGGGATACATACGATGCTGATGGTCTTTTTTTTTTTTACACTCTCCTGTCTGCAGTCATGGTGAACTCAGAGACACTCTGTCACTCAAAGACACCTACACTGCTCGTTTTTTGCTTCCACTGCAGTAAACTGACTGCTGCAGCAGTGTTGATAACGGGGAAAGGAAGGGGTAATAAAAACAAGACTCAGAGATGAGAAAATGTGCTTACAGCTTGAGGTAGCTGCGGCAGACCTACAGTGCTGCAAGCGTTTCTCTCACCTTTCTCCCTCCTCCCCCCTTTTAGGAAGAGTCACGCCTGCAATGCAGATTGCCTTTAGTCAGCCACTATTCCTTTTGTTGCCAGCAGAGGGAACAAGAGGGTCAAGTGGTGTCATGACATCAAACCTCTATCTGGTAAGTTTAGGGTGGCCACAACTGACAGAGCACCTCTGGTTATGTTACAGGGAACGTAACAGATTAATTGAGAATACTTGGAGAGAGACAACGAGGCTGACTGCATGAAACGGAAAAACATTCTGATATACGGATTAAAAATTATAAAACTAACAATGGAGATGGAGTTACCTTTACACCTTAGATCCAAACAGAGAGACAGAGGATGCCTCTTCAACATCTCCCGTCTTTTATCATCCAGCTGGCCTCCGGTAGTCGGCCTTCTCCTCTTCTGTCAGACACACACAAAAAAAAAGTGAATGAGACATAGTAAAAAGCAAAGCTGATATTGTGGCATTTCAAATATATGAAAAAAAAAAGAATTTCAGCTGCTGGTAAGAGAAATACAATTGGCACTAAACATGACTGACAATGAGCCTCTTGCTGATCAAAAGTGAGCCTGAATGATTCGAACAGAAAAGCGGGCCATGGACCGACATACACTGACATTAAAGTTTGTACATAGCATGAAAACAAATCTTGATGATTTGACTTGAAAAATGTACTTCTATTTACGCTTGCAAGTGCCGAGTTGGTGCAGCACAGTGAGCATGCCAGACAAGGGCTCAGGTTACAGTCACCTAGCTTTTCCAGGGAAAATTTCCCAGAATTCCCCGGCTGGCCCTTGTCCCAGTGCAGGAAGCGGTCAATAGCTTCTGCTTTCCAACCCCTCAGACCACAATATGTGACAGCTCAGGCTCCAGGGATTTAGTTAGTTTCCGCAGCAAAGGCAGGCATGTCAAGAAATCGCTGATCTCTGTGACATCGTGGTATCAGTGTGTGGGTGTGTGGTTCTGTGAGGAGGTGTGTGTAGGGAGAAAAGCCAGGTCAAAGACTCACCGTTTTCTCTTGCTCCTCCTCTGCATCTGAGTCACTTTCATCATCTGGAAGAAAACACAAAATATTTCATTCCATCTTTTGGTATCTTCTAAAGCAATTCTCAAAACAATGACATCCTGAATAACTTAATAACATACAAAACAGCCAGACAGCACAGTTCAGCATAAGAGTGTGCATATGCTGCATGTATCTATAAACCTTGAGAATCTTCGGGTGGTTTTGACAGGGCCTTGGCTTCGTCCACATCCCCACTGATTGAAACATTCAGGTTCTTGTCTATAGAAGTAATAAAAGCAAAATATTAAACTAGACTTTCAAGTGCTCACCTTTGGAGAACTATGTTCTGAACCACTATGTTTCTTGACTTACCACAGGCCTGGCCGTAAGCATTGGCTTGAACAAAAAGAACATAAAGAGGTGGAGGCAGGTGGCGTGAGACCTCTGTCTGCTTCTGAATCTGTTCAAAAGGCATCGACAGATACTGCTGCACTGGCAGAGAGGCCTATGGGGAAAAGACAAAACATAATTATTGGCATTCAGGATGTATATAGGATGTTTAGAGTAGTTTACAGTTTCAAACAGCGACCATTACAAGCTGCTTAGACTTTCAGTATCTACAATATGGCACCGAGACATTTATTATACCTGCATGATGGCATTGAGTCCTGGCTGCAAGCTTGTTAGATGTTCCTTTTTCTCCTCAATGCTTTTTTGGATCTTCTCCTTTGTTGCTTGAGACTCCTTGTACTTCTCTGCCAACCTGTATTCAAACAGAAAATTCTTACAAATGCATTCTGCTCCCACAGTATTTCTCTACACAGGAAGTTAACACAGCACTGTGGTGCATGAGGGTCATCATACCGCTTTCTCTGTTCAAGCTCCCAGTCAAGTCGTGCCAGTGTGAGTTGATGGGGATCATTTTTAGTTAGGTGAGGCCTGGAAATGTCCTGTGGCGCCTCCTGGTAAAATTCTTTCTCAGACACCAAGTCTATTTCTTCATGCTTAGACCTGCATCAAGGAAAAGTTGTAACAATCTTACAATTGAAGGTGTAGTTGGAGCAGCTAACTGGAGCTTTTTGTTACCCCTTTGCATGCCAATACATAATTTCAATTACTTTTATTGTTGGTTGTTTGAAAAGTTCAATCAGATGCTTTATCCTTACTTGAATTCAAGACACTTGCTTATCTCCTTCTGAAGATGCATGACTTCATAGAGCAGGTTCTGTAACTGAAGATGCAGCACATCCACTCTTTGCTTTGCCTAATGAGAAAAAGAAATATCTGGTTATGCTTGGTTTCAAATGCAGCCGCTGTCAATCTCCATTAAACAGACCAAGCAATATTCCAAAGTTTAAAACCAGTATGCATTACACACAGAGATAATTAAGTGAGACTAGGCGCAAGATGTCTGTATCCCAAGAGAAAACATAACTAGAAAATCATAGCTCTTCTTGGCTGAATGCAGTTGTAAGGTGTAAAGGAAAACACAAAGTGCTGAGTTCAACTTGCCTTTTCTGATCAGCAGAAAAAAAGAAGCTGAGGCGGCTCTTTTGCGGCAAATACATTTGTCTTTATCTTGTTTTGTTGTACAACAGTGGAGTGTTTTGTGGGAGTTACCTCATGTGTCTGGTCTCTGCCTCTCTTAAGTCGCATGTGAGCCAGACGGTTGAGTTTTTTGAGATTCATGAAGTGGATGCAGCTCTGCATGCGTCTCTGCTCGATCTCAGCACACTGAGAGCAGACGAAACAGGGTAGACTTGATTAAGACAAATAATAAGCTTTTTCTGATATAAAATAAACAATGCACAAGATTTACCATTGAGAGACCATGAATTGATATGTACACTGCCTCTGCTATGAGGGAATGTACCTTTACATACAAGTAATAGTGATTGCCATGATCGACAAAATCATACTATCTGCAGTGTGGCTGTCAGAAATCTATCAACCAGTCAGCGATGACATGGTGATTCATGTGAGCATGCCTCTTACCCCTTCCTTGGCTCCATTGGCTTTAAGATCCTGGATCTCACTCATAAGTGTAGCCAAACTCTCACATGACTCTTTGTACTGGAGGTAATCCTGCTCAGGGTCCCTGCCGTCTAGCTCCACCTCCTCGTTATATACACGCACATCCTGAAAGAAAGAAGGATATATTAAACATGAGTTGATGTATAATGCCTACTGTATCTATATGGGCTATGGTACAAACTGTGTGTGTGTTTAGCATCCTGTTGTAGTTTTACCCTCTGCTATAGTTGTTTGTGAGCAACTAAGTACTATGCAGAATATTATTTGCTTTGGTATAGGGCTGGGCAATGAATTGAAGATTAGGTTAAATTGCAACATAGCCTGCTGTAATACTCTAATCGCAAAGGGGGCAATATTTCTTGAACCCCAAACAGGGTACTTGCAAGTTTTGGCAAATCAGATTTAAGACTTTTTAAGTCCTTTTTAATGCCACTTTGAATGAAATTTAAGGCCAAAAAAACACATAAATATGGTCTATGGTTTGGGGGTCCTGCTGCATTACAACCAAATCATAGCATGTGGCACTTAATGAGACTCATTCAAGTTTACTTTCTGATTGTTTATTGAACACAAAGCTGCTCTTTGCTTAATATTTGTATGCAAAAGTACAAACAATGACCCATAGTCATAGACTGCCTAACTAAGATGCAGATTAATTATATCAGCAGCTTGGAAGACAGTTTTCACACTACATATCCTCCTCAAAAATACCCGCAAAATATTTTTTTTTTACAAACAATAAAACATTAACAAAGCCTGCCGTGACAATTTTAAGACCTTTGAGTAGTCTATTTAAGACCAGAATATATAATTTTAATGAATTTAAGACTTTTAAAGGCCTTAGTTTTTAAAACATGGATTTAAGACTTTTTAAGGATGTGTAGGAACCCTGCCAAATGTGTCAGACCAAACTGCCAAACTGTTGAAAATACGTGTGGGGGAGCAGCAATTTAAGTTGTCAAAAGTGGCAAAAACAGCAAGAAGTAGCATTGAAATAAGTTTAGAATGGCAAAAAATAGTCAAAAGGCAAGAAAAATTGTCAGAAAGTAGACAATTTTTGACCTCTAAATTACAACATAAATTTATGACAGTAGCGTCAACCCTACATCCGTAAGACTGTAAACACTGGGTGCAGTCATGTAGTTTTTACACGGAATCACTTTCACTGTACCAGGAGTATCCGAAATGAGCACATCGGTTTTTGAGAGATTTGGCCAGGATAATTAATAATTAATAATCAATTGTTCCGTGATTCAAGTGACTTTGAAGTATTCAGGACTTCAGTGTGATTTGGAGTTGCATCCACCTCTAACTGTGTATCAGTGGTGATCTCGCATCAGCTTTTCCCTTGTTGCTCCTGTAACTGTTGGTTTTTGTCTGTTTTTTACCTGCTGGTCTCCTTCTCCACGACCCCGCTTCATCTCAGGGGTTCCGCCTTCACTGCGGAGAACCTTCGACTTTCGCTTCTTCAAGGCGTCCGACATGACTTTCTGTATCAGCAATGAAGAAAAATCGTACAATGAAGATAACAAACACGTACACGTTTAGTGCTCCCGGTGTCTCACACGAGCTTTGATAGCGAGGGCGAACTAGCTTAGTGGCTAAAAGTCGTTAGCTTTTCCGCTAAAATAAAGCAGGTTTAATATCAGGAACATTATTATTGATATATAATATTCTGTGCCTCATACAGACAAATATTCACAAACCTCTGGGTCACCAAAGCACGACTGAAGCTATTATTTTGTGTGCAAACTCACATAGACAGGTTACTTTGTTTCACCGCTAGCGCTCAACGCTGACGGAAGCCCGGCTGTGCCAAAACACTCAAACCGGATAGAGCTGTGGGAGGAACCAGCAGCAGCTGCACTGCCACCCACAGTGAGATACATGTAAACACCTGTGTGGAAAAGTCACGAAGACCGCAATACGTGGAAGAAATACGGGATTTCCCCCCTCTCCATCGCTGTATTAATTTCTCCTTTGAGATACTCATCATGAATAAATGCAATAAGTCCTGTAAAAGTTGTAATGCAACAACGAGGAGACATCATATGTATGTATATATGAAAATGAATGAGTTTTTTTCCTCTATTTGATCACATTTTATTACAAAAAATAGAGCAGTGACACTGTAGACTACATTTACCGAGATCGTTTTATTCACAGTCCAAAAGGGGCACTTAAAAAGTATACAGACATAAGACAAGGGTCAGCATGCTAAAGCTAAAAAAAATCCCCCAAATACCTCCTCTGTTTGTTTTCATTTACATTTGAAAAACAAGGACAAAAATCAGCCCACCTTCACTTGGCCATATCTATCAAACTCTGTAACGATGTGGGCACCCAAGTCTTCTCCCCTTGAACAAACACAACCCCTCTGTCTATGTAGATGACAATACGCCCAAATGTGTACAGTTGTTTGCCCTCGTGTCGTTTGGCCACTAAAGGCATAAAGACGATGTTATTCTCTTCAGCCTTGGTCTGGATGAGATCTTTAAAGTTTGTCGGCACACCAGCACTGATGCCTCTGTGAGCAACGCTCTCTGCATCTCTGCGCTCCTGCATGGCTTCATACTGGAAGTCCTTTCGTCTTTCTGTCTGAGTGAGATATGCAATATTTTCCCTTGCACCTGGTTGCATGTATCCACCTGTGGGTGAAGAAGAAAGAGTGGTCAGGGGGGGTTTGATGCAGCGGAGGGAAAAATGCCTAACAAGCAATGCAATATTTTATGAACAAAAGGTCTCGCATTGTTTCTCTGTCAGTTTTCTGAGGCTATAAATGATACCAACCCATGCCAGAAGACACTGCTCGGTTCATGATGTCCAAAGCTTCATTGAATTTCTCTTTAATTAGTGGCTGTGCCAGCAAGACATCACTAAACATACTTTTCCAACCCAGGTACCACCTGGTGATTTCTTCATAGTTAGGACTGTTGCTCAACCATGAACACAGGACCTGCAGTTGACAAAAGACAAAGTATCAAATATTTAACATATCAATAGTTACTTGGAGCATCTTCATTTATTTCCAGCATGACTGGTCACTGACCTGCAGCCACTTAGTGAAGAAGTTTTTATCCAGCAATGACACCAGGCTGGAGGGGGACAGCATGCCCTCCCAGTCAATTACCCAGTGAAATGGCTCCATTTGCTGCTGGTGAGGGTTGATAACCAGCTCTTCCAGACACAGAGCTGAGTAGGGAAACAGGGGCAGTCATATGTTAATGAAAAGCAGGGGGAAAGGTAAGAAATGGATGGGAAAAGACTGCAGGGTAGACTTCTATTCACTGTCATAATGTATTGATGAAGCCATACCCAGTTTAGGGATTATGTTTTTCACCATGAAGGCCTCCCATGCCCCAGGTGTGAAAACATCTTTCCACGGCTGTAGGATAAGGCGGGCTGAGGCATCGCTAGGGTGCCACCTCTGCAGAGCATTGGACAGTTTACTTCTGATTGGTGGGTAAAGAGGCTCGAGACGTGTTTGAAGAAGAGGGAGCCAAGGATGGATCCAGGAGTGGATGGGCACTGTGTCAGTCAGAGGGTTCCAGTTATCCACCTAAAAAAGTAGAAAATAGGAATAAAAAAAAAAACCAGCTTGCAATGCAAAAGGACCCACAAATTTGTGATATAAAATGACCAAATATCGGGGGACTTTTATAAGTCAAATCATATCTTTGAGTGGGACATTGTGTGTATGTCTTACCTCTCGCTGTAGCCGGGGTAATATCAGCTGCTCTAAAATGTGATCCAGGATCCACAGGGGGAGAAGAGGAGCCCACACTTCCACACAGTCCACCATTGGCCCTACTATCCGAGGCTGCCAGCCTGACACACAGGACTGCATCACTGGGATCCAAACTTCCCACAACAATCTAGTCCAACAAAGACAAAATTAACAGTCGAAAACAAGCTGTTTCACCAAGCCAATGAAGTTAAAAACTGAGCATGATCTGAAGTATGTTCGTTTGTTTGAACTGACCTGTGGTAAGGGTCCATGTTTGAATCAGGGGCATTTGAGTGGAGATTCCTAGATTCCAGTATTGCTCTCCACTGACCAATGTCTTCCAGGCAATAAGAGCTGTCCTGAAATTAAAATAGAAAGATTTGAGAAGTAGATTCTTAATTGTGATTCATCAAAAAAAGTTAACTTGGTTTACAAAAATGTACCTTCAGAGGGTCCCAGGAGCAAAGTTTTTCTTTGAGTAATGGCTGAACAACAGCTACAGCCAGATCTGCCAATCCCATTGTCTTATATTCTTCATAATAGTCTGTTTGTAAGGTCTCAAAGATCCGTGCACACTCCTGAGACCAGAAAAAAAGAATACAGAAACAGTCAGCTATTGTATGTTTATGAGAAACCAAAGATAAGACAAAGAAACAACACAATAACTGCCTGTGTGTATGTGTGTCTACCTGTAGTGTGGGCCCCTCTCCTGGTGCCATCTCCCCAGAAGGAAAACGCTCCACCAATGCTAGAACAGCCTCCATTCTCTGGATGGCACCTTGCTCTGCATCCAGTCTGCCCTGCAGTGCTCGAGACTCATGGCTCAGCGACACAACAACATCTTTCTCATGCTGCAGTCGCCTGGCAGACTTCAGGAGTGTGTGATGTAACAGCAAAAGAGAAAACGGGTCAATATATGGTGACAAGCATTAAAGTGTTTCATAGAGAACTCATTTCCTTCCTTCTTCACCTTGTTTACAATCAAAAGAAATATGTCTAGAGAAGTATATCTTTGGTCCTGTCATACCTGTAAAATGTCTTGCTCTGTGAGGTCTATCAGAAGCTGGAGGTTGTGCTCCAGTTCAGGAAGAGCAAAGCCAGTCCCTTTTTGATCCTGAGTGGACATGCTTGGTGGACCTTCATCTGGAACACTGTGCTTGCTCGACATCTGGCTGTAACTGTAATATACCTTTTGCTCTCTTCCAGTCATATCTATTACCTATGGATTAATGTGGATATTGAAAATTTACATTAGATAAGACAGTATGAAGCCTGACATTTACTTACATAATCAACACAAATCATTCAAAGAAAATTGTGCTGCGTGTGAAGGCCCAATTAACTTAAGCATTTGAATAATGCAGTCTTTGTGCCCTGATGACACTCCTGCGATACAGAAACAAAAGAATAGATCAGAGTTTTCTCAAACATACCTTAACCTGTGCCAACTCTCCTGCTGATGCAGCTGTGCTGCGCCCTGCCAGCTTGCCTTTGGCTTTCAGCTCATCCACAGTCCTGTAGGAGTACTTTGGTTTTTTCTTTCCTGCAGGGCCTGCAGGATCCTTACGCCACTGACCCAGCTCCTTCTGAAACTCCTGCACGGACAGAAATGCAAAATGATGTAAAAACAATCATTACATTGCCAACCATTCCACTTTGGTAATGAGACATGAAATAAGATGTCACCATACCTTCTCTTCCTCTTCTTCTGAGTCAATAACAGGGAAGTCCTGAAGACTCTGCTTCGTTCGCTCATTGCCGTAAGCACCCACTGCTCCCTTGCCTTTACGGACTTTTGCCTCAATTGGATTTATAATACCTGTATCATAAGGGAGTGCAACGTTAGAACATACTTCTATCTTATGTCATGTTATTTTGTTCCTGGATACCACACAATACTACTTGTGACAACAACTTAGCCTGAGCCAGCAAACCCACCTTGAGCATTCTTGCCCAAGCCTTTGCCTGGTTGGTAGCCCATTTTCTGTAAAAGTTTCTGTCCAATCCCTCTTGTGTGCTTCTCCCAGCCACCAATGCCTTTACCAGACTGTATGCCACCAGCAAACCTCTGGGACTGGTTTCCCCTAAAATTACCCTACAAAATATAAACAATTTATGTTAGAAATTACACTGCTCAAAAAATTACAGCCATAGGTCTTAAACATTAGGTAAACAGAAGCCCACCATCTGGAGTTTCTTGGGTGCTGTGGCACGGGAAGATGGGGTTGCTGAAGTAACATTATCATCGTCAGAATCATCAGTGCCTTTTTGCTGTTGCTCTTTCTCCTCTGCAGCAGTCTTGCGCAGACCAGCACTCACAAAGTTTACAGGAGCACTATAATCTTTAGATCTGACAGGAAAAAAGAACGACAGGAGTGATTGGTATATCAGTAAACCACTGAAATGACTAAAATGTGATCTATTTTGCTTTGAGCACTGTTTCCTCAATGTAGGATTTATGCTTTATGACAGTGCTTTATGGTTAATGCTGCAGAGATGATCACTTTGGGTTAAGGAACACGTTTAGGAACACGAAGAAACCATTTCAGTGCTCTATAGGCATTTCAGTAGAAATTTCAAAAAGCAACAACATCAATAAAAATAACAAAAACAAATGAATTACTTTTTTCCACCAAAGCTGGGTCTCTCATCTTCGTCTGAGTCCCTGTCAGCCCAGATGCCGTAGGTGGCCTGGTCCTTGGTCTGCCTGTGTCTGCGGCGGTCTGGGTTAAACTCATTAGCCAGGTCCCATTCTGTCACCTCGAAGCTCTCAACCTCCACTCCTTCCTCCTCCTCCTCCTCCCCTCTCCGCCCATACAGATGGGACATAGACATCTGTAGGTGTCACAGTCAACAACAAACCATAACTGAGTAGAGTTAAAACCACTGATGAGCTTGATCTAGAGCAAAACCAACTAAACTACAGACAAACTACATCTTCTGACGAAAGCCACCAAATGTAGGAACATTCAGCTGTCAGTTATTTGTTATAACCGGTATGGTTATTGTACTGCTAAGTATATTTCCTTGACGGTAACTGACAATCATGAACGGTACAATGTCACAGTTATAGCTGAGCAAAAATGTTGATAATTGGTTCTTCCTAAATAAAACACATAGACAAATTTGAATGTTCATCCAGCGCGAGGTTAGGTACGCATGTGATTAACGACAAAAGCTAACGAAAATTGTGAAAAATTGATAAAGAGAGGCTAAAAATAACATTAGAAGTTCTAGTTACCTGCAACGTTTCACAACTTCACTCTGCACCTCATAAAAACAGTTCTATAGCCTTGAAGAAATGTGATTACACGGAAACCAGCTAAGTAGCTAATACGGTTTTCTTACATTACAAGTACTTCCGGGTGTGTGTCGTCATGACAATCGTCGGTGTTACGACACATTTGGTACCCCAATCATTTGTACTTCTTCCTTTTATAAATTGTCTATACTCTTCAAATAAAGAAAAGAAAAAAATACCGCCACCTAAGCAACAAAAAAAAAAAAAAAAAACAGTTGGTACCCCAAGACTTTTCTTTACCAGACATAGAATAGAATAATCTTTTTTGTAAGACCATAATTTCCACGTTGCAGCGGCTCACAAACATTCCAAATAAATGTTATAATGTTACATATTTGAAATCAATTTTATTCTTATTTAATTTTACAATTTTATAAACAATAGAGACAACAACAGATAGAAGGAAAAAGAAAAAGCAAAATAAAAAACTCGACAATAATATAGGAGGAGAGGAGAGGAGCCAAGCAAGTTTTATATTTTGCATTTACAGCTATGCAGTGAGAATATGAACAGTAGTCAAGAGCAACCTGACAATGTCTGGTCACTTTGTGCAGTATATGTGTGTGTGTGTCGGGGGGGTGTAATACACTTCAAGGACAGCATTGAATTTTTATTACAAACAGATACAATTTTCAGTGTTATCCCTGTACTCGAGTGTACATCACATAGCACACACAAACTATGTATATTACATTGGTGTCTTTTCTAAGGGTGCAGACTTTAGCATAACACCGGAACAACATTCGCGTGTTACAAAAATAGATGTCCGCCTTGCTCCGAGACTCGTGGGCAAAACCAGCCGCTGTCACTTAAAAATACCTTCCATACCCCTCCATATGCGCACGCCACCTGTGTGACAATGGATCAGTGCTGAAAGTTTCACGGATGGACACTGTGCACGAGTGGCAGATAGCCCGTAGACGGAAAGGCGGCGCGCGGAAATCAAAAGCAACTCACCTGTCATCTGATCAAACCTGCTGTCAGGAGCAGTTAGACATCGAAAAAACAGTCAAACGAATCCAAGACACAGTGTAAGACCCTCATCGAAAAGCAAAACCTGGTATCTGGTGTGTATTTTTTGTGGACTCATATTTTGGCAATGGGTTTTCAATAACATTTTTCTTTATTTCTATCAAGGTCTGAGCTTCGGTGTGAGGAGTTTTGGCAGAAATGGAAAGGTGAATATGCAGGACATCAACCACTTTACTAGGCTGTGAAATTACCCAGGTTACAGCTCAGTGAACTATTCATGTTTCTTGTTTTCAGAGCAGCTGTCAGTCGCAAGATCAGCAGTCCTCTCCAAATCACCAGAAAACAGAAACAAAGAGGAACCTACGGAGCAGCCGGAGAGGAGCAGAGATGATGGTTCTCATGATCAGATGGAGTGTGTGTGTTATGGCCTTGGCTCCTTCTCCTCCTGTGTGTCAGCTCGCTACCAGCTCGCCCTGTTGCTGCTGCTGCTGGAAACTGGACAGGTAGAGGATGTGTATGTGCTGTGAGACAGGGAGGGTCAATGAGGACACTTGTGTTTATAATAATGATATTACCATGATTGTTTTTCCTCTCCTTTTAGATTCTCTTAAAGGAATGTTTCATCTATGACCCAGTATTTTCATCTGGAGAGAGAGATGTTTTGAGAGAGTTGGGTCTCACTGTGCTCACAGAAAATGAGGTAAGTTGTTGGTTTTTAATGACAAAAAAACTATCAGCAAGTTTATAGTGTCAAAGAATGTACTCAAAATCCTAAGGTCACATGATTCAGTTTAATTCAATGGTTCGAAAACCATTTTTTTAACTAACTTCATTTGGATATGAAAACTATCAGGTGGAGACAAGACTGGTTTGTCTCTTTGTCAGAATTATTGTTGTCGGTTGTTGTAAGCTTTCAGCTGTTGCTGGTTTGATGGTCATCTATCGAAAAGGAAGCCTTCCCATCATTTTTGCCAGAGTACTAGATCAGACCGAGATAGATGTTTTTATGACCCCCTAAATAAAGGGTCCAATAGTATTCTGGAGTTACTGTTTGAGTTACTTGAAAGCAATTAAGTGTAAACCATAAATACTAAACCCAATATTGGTGAATGGATGTCAGGCTGTCTGAAGTAGGTTTTCATAGTCTCATTAATTAAAAAAAGAAAAAGAAAATCTCACTTTTCTTTATCTCCCTGTGTTGTGCAGGAAGGGAAGCGTTTGGCGACGAAGCCCACACTCTTTTATCTGATGCATTGTGGGAAAGCCCTTTACAATAACCTTCTTTGGAGGAACTGGAGCCCTCAAAATCTATCTGTGATGATAATGATTGGAAACAGCTTCTGTGGCATTATGGACAGGTGAGGTTAAAACTGTACTATTTTAAAAATACTAAAAATATGAAGTTTGGTGACGTTTTTTGTCTGTTATCCCATCAGGACTGTTGAGAGAGAGTTCAAACGTGACTACAGATACATTGCTGAGGCTGTGTCTGTGTGTAAGGAGAAACAGCTGCCTTGTCCATCCGGAATGATTGACGTCTTCAGTGACACAGCAGTTATCACTTTTCCAAACAGTGAGCTTGACAGACTCCCTATATCCACCTGGGCGGAGCAACCTGAACCCCAGTACCAACACTGCCCTGATTTGGAGATAATTCAGAAGGAACAACCAAGCTGAAACTGGAGAGGCCCACAAATCTGAAGAGGGTTTTTTTATTTGTGTCCCGGAAACATGGTGTTGTAAACAAATAAACTCTCTGTCCAACTGAGAATTGGATCCTGTGATTGTAAACAACTAATTTTATGAATTTTTTACTTCACCAATTCTTGTTGGAACAAACTTACTTTTAAAATAAAATCAGTCAAGACCATTTCTGCACTGAATATTTTGATACATGTAAATAAATAGAAAAAACACCATTCTTATTGCAGCATGGTTTCTATATAATGACTATGTTTTTGTCATTAAAATGAAAAATCTACTCAGGTCAAGTCGTCATGATAAAATATTTCTGAAGAGTGGTTTTTCAGCTTTGAGTAATTTTCATATTTTCTCTGTGTTTTTTTTTTTTTTTTTTTTTTTTTTTTTTTTTTTTTTTTTTTTTTTTTTTTTTTTTTTTTAAATAAAAGTGCAAATGGTATGTTTTGATTTTACTCTGTTACTGCCTGTTAATTGCTGAATCATGACTAGGTAGTTCATTTGTACTTCTCCATCAAAAACCAGAACCTCTTGTAAACCAGAGTAAAAAGTTTATTGTTGGAAAAAAAACAACTCCACAGTACAGCCCTCTCCCAGAATCACCAATAATATCTCAAACAGTGTAATACTCGTCACCTGTCTGTCATCCTCTGCTTTGTTTCGTGATCTTTTTTTTTTTTTTTTTCAAATTACATCTCAGACCCTGGGAGAGTTTTCTCTTACAGCAGTAATTTGTAAAAACTCACAATCCTGAATTCTTGTTTAATATGTTTTCACTCTGCTGCTCCATTAGCAGTGACACTGTCTGCCACTCCATTGACTGCTTGGTCTGTTGCTGCTTCTCCATTTGCTACAGACACTTTGGACACAACATCAGCCCATGTTCCTTTAATCTTCAAGGCCGATGGACTGACAGGGAAGTTCACAGCTCCATTTATTTCCACATTCACCTCTTCTGGTTTAATCTCATCAGTTGTTGCTTCACATTTTATCTCCCCGTTGGCTGTGCTGCTGCTGATTTCTCCATCGATTTCTTCTCCTTTAGCCTTGACCTCTGAACCCCCGTTCACCTCCTGAATCTCTGCACCTGGAGAGTCTTGGTCACTCTCCTCTTCATCTACTGTTTGCGGCTGTTGTTCTGCTGGCTCCACTACATGATTGTTGGATGAAAGTACAGTAGCACTCTCCACTGAAGTCTCCTCCATTTCCAGCACCTCTTGGCTCTCACTGCCCAGGTTTTCTTTTTCCCCACTGGTTGTGCTGCTGGTTTCGCCATCAATTTCTTCTTCTTTAGCTTTGACCTCTGAATCCCCATTCAGCTCCTGAATCTCTGCAACTGGAGAAACTTTATCACTCTCTTCTTTGTTTACTGTTTGCTGCTGTTGTTCTGTTGGCTCCACCTCATGATCGTCGGATGAAACTACATTAGCACTCTCCACTGAAGTCTCCTCCATTTTCAGCACCTCTTGGCTCTCACTGCCCAGGTTTTCTTTTTCCTCTGCTTCCTGACCTCTTCCTGTCTCTTGATCTGAGCCCTTCTCCGCCCAGTTCAGGGAGTCCAAGGAGAAGAGTGGTTTTGCTCCCAGATCAAATCCCAGCTCTTTTGCAACTGCTGCTTTTAGTTCATTGTGTTTCTTCCTGTATTCCTGGAGCTTGTCACTGTGGAAAAAGAAGTTGTGTCAGCGATTTTCAAACTTGATTGTAATTTTCTTTACACTCAGATTTCACCACCTTGATTTGTAAGGTTTTTTGATAACCTTTATTGGCTTCAAAAATAATCTGTAATCCTGTAATATCAGGAAATGATGTGAGAAATGGTTAATGGCATTTTAAGGTGGAATACCCTGCCTGGCCCCCCAAAAAGTTTCCACCTGGATTTAACTAAGCAAATAGGTATAACCCTCCTACTTAATAATTACTGCATGGGTGATCTTTCAGCTGGCAACAAGTTATTTAACCCCAGCTGATGCAATGATTAACTTCTCATATCTTAAACAACAATGGCAAAATAAAAAACACATCCTGTGGTCGAGGGGAAGATGTTAGTCTTTTTAAGAAGGAACAAATCATTGGTATACATCAAGCAGAGAAAACATCTGAGGAAACTGCAGAAATCACTAAAACTGAGATCCTGGAGGAATGGAAGAATGCCATGTGGTCTGATGGGTCCAGATTTACCCTGTCCCAGAGTGATGGGCACATCAGGGTAAGAAGAGAGGCAGGGGAAGTGATGTACTCATCATGCCTAGGGCCTACTGTACAAGTGTGTTGGGGTAATGCTATGATCTGTGGTTGCTGCAGTTGGTCAGATCAAGGTTCAGCAACATTATGTGACCAAAGAATGAGGTCAGTTGACTACCTGAATATATTGAATGACCATGCTTTTTTTTTTCTTCCCTAATGGCACAGGCATATTCCAAGATGACAATGCCAGGATTCATGGGATTCAAATTGTAGAAGAGTGGTTCATAGAGCATGATGCATCTTTTTCATACATGGATTGGCCACCACAGAGACCAGACCTTCACCCCATCAAGAATTTTTGGGATGTGCTGCAGAAGGCTTTGTGCAGTGGTCATCATCAATACAGGATCTTGGTGAAAAATTAATGCAACACTGGAAATCAAACTTGTCAAATTGCAGAAGCTTATCGATACAATCCAACAGGGAATGCATGCTGTAATCAAAGCTATAATCGGTCCAAAAAAATATGGGACTGTGACCTTCTTTGTTGGTGACTTTTTCTTTGCCCAGGCAGTGTATATGCATCTTCATTTCTATTTTATGATCATTAATAACAGTTTTTTTCTTCAGTTAATATGGGATCTATATCGAGAAAAGATCTACAAAGTTTGCTTGAAAAGTATTTTGGAAAAATTTTGAACAGGAAATATTTACCTTTGTGTAATCCTCCTGATCCCTGTCACCAGCACCAGCTGCTCCAGCACTGTGTCCGATGAGGGAGTTATACACTTAAGACACAGAGCAGAGAGATAAGTAAACACACTTCTCTCATGTCAGCGTTAAATACCCACATATTCCATATGTTCTTCATACAGACCTCCACAGCTTGCTCAGTGCAGTCAGCTCCGGCCTGTCTGAGAGAACGCTCCACCTTAACTGCCTGCTTGGTAATGGTGCACAGAAACTCTTTGCTGCAGTTTGTTTGAGAGTGATCTTCTCCAAACTGAGAAAGAAACAAACAAAAGATAAGATGATCTGCACACACAATCAGTTCAAATCTCTCTCTGTATCACGTGTGTGTACTAACCAAGGCAGTAAATGCAGCAAGAGCCTCTTTTTCGTGTGTCATGGCACTTCTGTAGTCTCCCTTACTGCACATCTTCTGAGCCAGCATGTGCTGACTACACAAATAGAGGACAGGGAGAAAAAGGATGACGATATTAAAGAAATGGTATAAAACAAGCTACGGTAAACTATTTCTAAACAACTGAAGTGTAAGCTCTAAATGGTGCCTCACCTGAGAGCTGTGTGCAGATTTGTGGGTCCAAAGAAAGAAGTGTTGAGTCTGAGGGCATTTTGTAGGAACTTTTCAGACGGATCCCCTGTTAGCACCAAACCAAGACAGCTCTGCATGAAAGCAAAGGGAACATTTCAGAAACGGTTGTATTGTGTTCAGTAACTCTTTTTATTCTTAAAGTAAACTGCAAAGTTGTGTGACATACATCCAGGGTTGCGACGTATGGGTGGTCCTCTCCATGAACTGTTTGAATCAGCAAGCGAGCTCTGAGGAGACACTTTTGAGCAAGCGCTGTCTCCCCTCCAGCAAACATGTACACAGCCAGTAGGGCCTACGTATAGAAAGTAAAAAATACCATCACAGTTTACACACATGATCTCTACAGCTCACATCTCTTTAAAGGTCAAGATGGGTTTTAGTTTTGTGCTCCAGTTGGAAAGGATGTTTTGAAATACTCACATATTGCTGGATTGTGTTTGCGTGATCAAAACCAAGGACTCTCTCACTGATGACCACTGCTGTCAGCTGGATACTGCGAGCCTTGAGGGCAGAGAAAAGTCATGCTGAAGAAAGTGGCCACATTTTTGTGTATTAAGCCTTCCATCCCTCAAAACCTCTTGCTTGGTATATCCCAGAGCATTTAAATGTCTGCTATTCAAGATCACTCTTAGGCTAAGAGAAATTTTAGGAGGTAACAGAGCCAATAGCATATAACAGAATTGTTAGATGTAGTTCATTTAAGATTTAACATTTCTTTCTCAAAAGTAATGTAATAAATTAAGTTAATGGGAAACTTTTGTTTAAAGCAAAAGTACCTCAAAATGCACTTCTATACCACACCAGAGTGAACACTGATGATACCTTACCTCAGCTGGCTTTCCCAGTAGGTAGGTCACTTTGGCCAACATGCTGTGGCAGTGGCAGGCATCAGGGTGCAGGTTATCACACACTCTACCAAACAGGTACACTGCTTCTTTCAGGCGCTCATGTGCCTGGTCCAGCAGACCTATAGTGAGTTAACATAAACAAGTTCGGCTCATCTCTAGAGACGTGATGTTGTTTAAATGGCTTTTTGAAGTGAATGATGGGAACCCGTTGGCAGTTGAGAGCTAAAAACAGATTTCTCTTCCTTACACACCTTTCTGAACAAAGGTCAGGGCTGCGCGGAACGCTGCTGAAGCATCCGCAGTTGGCATGTGGAGATGCTTGACAACAGGGAAAATGTTAAGGATGTCGTCTGGACCAATGGGAGCTTTGTTTTGGTTGTCCAGGAAGTAGTCCCTCAATCTCAACTGGTGTGGGCACAGAATAAACAAACTGTGGTTCTACTGCATTTCATGTCAGGTTTTTATCTCACAGCAAATTTTAAAATAAAACTGAACACTAAAACACAAAAAGTCAACGTGTTTCAGGATGAATTTTAAGAGACTTGTAACACACTTATTCAAGTTTTGGATGTTTGGTACCTGCACTCCTGTTTTTAAACAGAATTCTCGAAGCAATGAGATTTTCTGGAGGCCATAGTGCTCCACCAGGTGATTTGGACCAGAACTGTGACAGAGAAAAATAATGTCTGTATCAAAATAAATTGCAAAATAGTTCCAGAAAAATTAATTGACACAATTTTTCACATTTTCAAAAAGAGTATTTTATGTATCAAAATTGGTATAAGCATGGCCAATTTTAGACAGTTTGACAAAATATATGGCCTTAACAGCAAATATGATTAAGTTTTTCAGTATTCATGGCCTAAAATTAATAAAGCATGAAAACATTTTAAGTGGCTGCAACCTGTAACCTGATGCGCCAATATCTACTACTCATTCCTGCATCCAACCAACACGACTGATAGTTTTTTACGAGTTTGTATTATTTAACTTGAAGAGGGAATGAGTGATATTGTACTTCCTGGAAGACTCCAAAAGACAATTTGAGTAAAGAGTCCAACCCTAACCAACAAACACCACAAACTGAGAACAAACACACTCTGAACTCTCACCCGAGGCAGTCAGCAATGCAGTATGTTTCATCAGCGTCCTGGCAAACCAAGTTCCACAGTTCAGCCCCAGTGAGTGTGCTCCAGGGCGTACTCTCAGAGGCCCCAGCCCCTCGGCCACGCCGCCTAGACTTCTTTTTGGTGTCCTCCCCCACAAGAGCAGGCGTGAAGTGGGGAACCAATAAGCAGCACAGGAAGTGACTGACAGCTGCAGAGAGACTTGGCACGTCCACACCCTGAAGAGAAACAACCAGCGGCAGAATTTTATTCTATCTGGAGTAAAAAACCAACACCTTGTAGTTCTTTCTCTTTTTTCTCTGAAAAATACCTGGAGGAAATGGTTGTACACTCGTCTCGATGATCGGGTGAATATTTCACCCACAACCGTCCTCTGGTTGAGACAGAATGAAGAATGTTAGAAAGCATAGACCGGATAGTAGATACACAGATGGGACTTCTGCTGGTTTGATTCACTTATAAATGAAATGTACCATTATATGCCTCAGGTGCTCTTTCTGCTCTGATTGGCTGACAGCCTTGGCCACATGACCAAGATAACGCAGGTTGATGCCTCTTTGGTGGAGTGTCTGTTTCAGAGACGCTCCATCCATTGGTGCCTCATTGCTTTGTAGACAGTGCTCAACCTGCATAATTACACACACACACAAACACACACACAACAGTTTACATTGGCTGAGCTTGTTCCATGTTTGCAGAGGATCATGAGCTAATTATAGTATGTAAACAGTGCATCCTCTTACAAAGGCTGGTATCTGATGTGTGATGATGAAAGCAGCAGCTTCCTTCAGTAACCTCTCCTGCAGCTCTATTGACTCACTTTCAGAATCAGGGAAGGAAACCCCTGAAACACAAAAAGCCTGTCACACGTTGTTCATGAAAAAGCTGTATTTTTTCTGTGTGTGAGAGTGAGTGGTGTCTCATGCTACCTGGAGAGAAGACGTTTGGGTTGAAACGCATCTCAAACAAGATGTTGCCAACAGAGCCTATTTCTTTGCAAGCAGCCCGTACAGCATCAGTGGATCTAGGGTCACCTGCAATGATCAAAATATTTCTCAGGTACGATATGAGCAAAGATTCACACGAGTTAATTGTATGTTCTGTGTTCCTCAATCTAAAACTTTTAAAAATCTTCTTACGAGCTGTTGCACATTCTTCGGATCCCCCATTCTCATTCAGTATCTCCTTGACACGCTGAGTGAACTGACAATGTCTGAAAGGAGCATATCAAAACTTTGTAAGAGAAAATCAAAATAAACAAAGCATTTTTTGAAGGTGCACTATTATGTTTCACTCACTTGTGCTGGATGAAGAGCTCCACCAGTTCTGGTCTCAATCTACAAAGTGCATGAGGGAAACTCTTGGGAAGCCCAGTGTCTGAATGATAACTCTCTGGCCAGCCCTGTTTTGTGCTACTCTTCTTTTGCTCTTCACAGCTTTTTGCACTTTCCTCTTCTCCATTGTCTATCAGACTTCTTGTCTCTATCTCAGGACAGAAGTTGGCATCTGCCGGGAAGGTCCTGAACACATCCAGTATGTAGAACCTCCCATCAGCCCCCACCAGTCCTTGAGTGTCCACTGAGGTGAACAGCGATGCCTTGTAGCTGTTTGGCAACATGACAACGTGTCTCTGAATGGAGAGACTCTTTGCAGCGCAGGCCAAGTGCTCTAATAGCTTTCTGCGCTGGGGACCCTCCCCGGCTTTTGAATTCACTCCATATAGCAGTCCTCTGTAGAGAGGGAGGGGGTTATCAACCAGTCTGATAATAAAACTACTGCAGTTAACTGGTGTATTATTTCTCTGATGGGTTTACCTTGTGGCTGGAGTAATTTCAGCCTCCTGCTTCTGCTCCTGCTCCTGCTCCTGCTCCGTACCCTCCGAACCAGGAGCCAGACCCTGAGCAGTCAGACGCACTCCTCTGTAATCAATGACCGCTGTGGGCAAAGTGTGCAGTCCCTGCTGCCTCATTATGTTACTATAAGCCTGGACTCCTTTTAACTCAAGCCTCTGAGCAGCCCTGCATTTAGAAGATGATGAATAGGATGTAAATAATCTTTGCATGAAACAATAAAAGTGAAAGTCAAATTATGCTCTTATCAGACAGGGCAAGGTGAATTAGTGTACTTCACAAAGAACAGTGTAAAAAGTGTGAAAGTGCTGCAAGCGCAGGATCCTGTTGTTTAACTTTTGTTTTACGCTCACCTGCGACCTCTGTCCCCACCAAACATCAAATTTGCAGCCCCCTGGTTTATGAACAGGCCCCCCCACATGAAAGCCGGGTCCTCTGGGTTTCCATTCACAGGCTCCAAAAAGCCATCTACAACAGTCTCTGCCCCCTGTGCAGCGGCCCTGGCAAAAGCACTGTTTACCTGAAGAAACAATCATAACACAGAAAAGAAATGGCAAATGAAAGCAGGTGTTAACCCTGTAAGCAGTCTTTTTCATTTCTGCTGAATTACACATTTTCTTTGTTACCTGGAGCAGAGCCCTCTCTCTCTGCAGCCGCTCCTCCAGACTGCTCACCGGAAGATCTCTGGCTGCCTGCAACTCCTCATTCCAGTCTGGAGCCTGAACATAACAAACATGGTTAAGTTAAACCTCATAGCCAACAGCATGTCAATCAAGAGACAAAAAGAGATGTCTGCATTGTTGTGTGTAGTAAATTACCTGTGTGCCTTGCTGATCATCCAGTCCCAGTCTGCTGAAGGTATTTTTGTGAGTGCGAGAGACACAGGGAGGCCCGAGCCAGCTCAATGTGTGGTAAGGAGTGGGCATCATTTCCACCGCAGGTAACTGGGGCCTAGAGGGAGGGAGGAGGAGTCAGATTTCCATGTACCATAAATGCATCACCAAAATCCTCTGCTTCCTTAATTGTCAAAAAGACAAACCACAGTGATATCACGGTACAATGATACCTGTTTTTGCGTGCCGTAAAAGTTTGCTTGAAGGCAGGGCTGATGTGAAAAAGTAGTTCAGTGAAACAGTGACAGAGTGGGGCAGACTGTGCAGGACGAGGGTCAAATACTTCTTCTGTAGACCTGAAAAGGGAAAAGGCGTGTAATGAAATCTAAAGATTTATATAGACAGTTGTCTAACACTTATCAGATAGGTCTGTGCAAAGAAAAAAAAAATGAGGCATCCAGGTATGTTATCTTCCAACACTAATATCACTCTACTTAACTGAAAAAATAAGCAGCGAATCATTTCGGCCAGTCTGAAAATAAACTTCACAGACAGAAGATATTTAGTTTCCTGTTGTATTTTCTTCACCTGTTGAGAAAGAAACCCTTTGGACAGGAAGTGATGTCACACCGTCGTCCTTCCAAGGTTACTACAGTGATGTACAGGAAGTCTCCTTGCAGTTTCCTGTGTCCTGGAGGTGGATTCCAGCAGCTGAGAGATAAATCCTTAATGTAGCTAGGGGCCTGTGAGACATTAACAAAGTCCAGGTGTCAGCATGTGTGTCAAAGTGTATCATAGTGGCTCAAGATATAACAAGACTCCAGGTATGTTCATACCTCTGGCTGGGAGCTTTGTGGGAGCAGAGCCATGAGTGGTCTCTCTGAGGAACCAGGGAGGAGGTATTCAGGAGGAGCGCTATCCTGGCTTGCTGTTTCTGTTTTTGTGTTGCTTGAAGATCGTTTTAAGCTTTTTCCATTGGGTAAACTAGAGTCTACAACAAAAAGGAGATATCAGGTAGAGCCTGACCTTTGATGTTTCTTCCCTGTCTGAGAGCACAGTATGTGGGAATACCTGCTGTTTGCGTGTGTGTGAGTGTTTCTAGCACGCTGGGTGAACGCCCTTCTCTCAGTGCATCTTGAGGTCCTGACGCTCTCAGCAGCTCCAGTACACGAGCCAGATGGAGCCGGGCCGAGCGGTAGGTGTAGGGTTCTGGAAAGACATCCAGCTGGTTAGAACGATTACACTGACCTAAATGACACGGCAAACACTGACATGATTCAAGCAACTACAAAAAATAGCACAGTGGCTCTCAAGGATTTACATAAAAACAAAGAGATGATATTATGATGTTTTACTAGATGTTCAAACTTGATTAAATATATGTTAGTCACTAATGAATACTCTTAGGACACAACTCTAATTGGTTACATACTGCACAAAATGAAAGTTGGCAGAAAGGATCCTTTGCTTTTGTATTTCATCACCCAGCAGGTGAGAAGCTGACAAATTAGTTGGCATAGAGTTGTAATCTCTGCAACTATGAAACCCTGCTTGAAAAGATGAGTCAGCTTTTTGAATTGAGCTGTGAGAAAGTTAAGTGTGTGTGGAAGAGAAGGCATAACAAGGCTAATGATAACACCAACAGGATTAAGTTTTAACTATGGAAGATGATAGTAGTCATCTTGGCAAATTGGTTTCTAGTGTGTACTGTTTCAATATTTCATGAGGACAAGCTTAGTTAGTTTGAGATAATAAGCCAACCAATCTGAGATTCCAAAACAGCAAAATAAAGTATCCTGTGTTCAATGACTCAAATGTTAAACAGAGATCAGGAGTGCACTGCCTGCATACAACTGGCATTCAGGCGGGTGATGCAATTTTGATTAATTTATCAAACCATAGCTACAAGCTAGTACAGGACATACCTATTAGAGTTTAAACCGACTGAATAACAAGCAGTGTTTTTTTTTTTAAAAAGCTGAAAATGCAATATTATCTACTGTTTCATCTAAATAGGTAAAAATTACCTCTTATCACAAGTGAGCTAGTTTTACTATTACACATGCATTAAAGGGACATGTTTAAATGCATGGATTACATACATGAAAAAAAAACAGTTCCAACAATTGTAGATCAAAAATCAATCTGAATATAAAGAGGGGAATCTTAAAAAATTTCCCACACTGTGTTACACCTTCTGCCAGGCGAAGGATGGCGCCTGGTTTGAGCCCCTTGATGCTCTGCAGTTCTGCAAGTGGGTCCAGAGTCGCTCCAGCAAACGTCAGTGACAAGTTGGAACGCGGACACACCTCATCCCTCAAAAGCAAAGCCATCACTGCGTCTTGCACAAGCCAGAATCCATGGACCTACGAAAATACAGTTTTACACGGCTGTAATAGTAAAACATTGTATATGAACCTGCTGAGTACATGTAAAATGTCATTTTTCTAAACCCTGTATGATAGAATTACAGATAGCTGGTCAAGCCTCAGCAACTACGATGATCAAACACTGAAAATCATGAAATACCAAGTACATGTTTCAATATATTCCAACTATGCACTGCAGTAGACTGGTTTTAGTACCTGCATCTCAAAAGACTCCACTCCTGCTCCTTGGATCTTCACAGAGAATGATGTGTCATCTGCCTGCTTGATACCAACAACCTCTTTTCCATCAGCAAGGCCAGTTACAACTGTTGGAAGCACAAATCGGAGAATAGAAACTCAGTAAGGATAATCACAAAGCTCTGAAACAGGAAGGAAAATAGTTTCAGTCCTTTCTTGCCTTCTGCTTATTATGTTCTGGGAATACTTCCAGCTTTCTGCGATGATGAAAAGACTTGCACTGTATGAATCACTGGATGAAAGAATGAATGAATGAATCATGGCTGCGACTTTTTTGTTGAGATTCAATCATGTATTGTCCTGTAAAATTACCATGAGCTGGTGTGAAGAATCAATGTGTAAGTGTGTGTGTGTGTGTGTGTGTGTGTGTGTGTGCAGACGTGTGTGCATTTGTAATTGCCTGAGGGTGGGAGTGAGAGGGAATTTCTGCTACAAAATGTCACAGATAGGGAAAGTTGGGGTGTGTCTGGCTTCAACACAGACACTCACTCACACACACACACACACACACACACACACACACACACACACACACACACACACACACACACACTGAACAGGGTGAGAGCAGGACCCAGCGTGTTCCTCAACCTGCTGTGTGACTAAACCTGTTGAATTTGCCTACTGGCCTTCATGTCATCTCAGGGTGAAGGGACAACCACACCCAGCGCTGGCATGTGCAGATGCGGATTGGTAAAACACACAAACCAACAAACATAAAGCTTGGTGGTAGAGCCTGTCTGCATGGATGGATGCACACACATAGTGTTTATTCAACACTTTTAACACATGGACAGCAAAGAAGGGAATTCACTTTGCACTCATGTCTTAGTACTGTAGTTCATTACACTGTGATTCCTTGGTTCATGCTTTCAATCTGGGACTACTTTACAGCTGGAAACCACCCAAAAATGGATTCTCTATTTTTGATTGGCTGGATGCATGTCCCTCCTCTCTGCAGGTCTGGAGCATCAGCCTCCTTTCTACTTAAGCTGCTCTACAATAACGAAATCAACATTGTTTCAGCCCTGACAAGTTTATCTTGGCACTGATTTAGCAGAACTCTACCTCTGTATTTAAACCACACAAGACAACTTCAAATTGAACTCTTATGGGCTACACAAACAGACAACACCTGCCAATCATAATGCTGCACCCATAGGTGCATATCTTCTTTTAGGGAGCTGTGTAAGCACCGCAGGCAAACACGAACTCTCCCTTAATTCAATCATTCTGTCATGTCAAAGGGGAGCATATAAGTTTTACTAGAGGTTAAGAAAGTTTCTTGAAAGGGTGAAGAAGCAATTTTAAGACAGAAACTGGGCTAGGGGCTTTGTAAAATGGAAGCACATAGTACATTTTGCGTTATAAAAATTTAATAGAATATCTAATAAAAGATGATCTTTGTCCCTGAGAGATACTCGTTGGAAATGAAAGTTTATCCAGGAGGTTTTAGTTGATCAGCATGTGACTGTAAATTAACACACAACAAACATGAAAAGTTTATAGTTCCCCAAAACAGTTAAAACTTTCTGAAGCAGAATAAAGCACCAGCCATGTTTAGAGCAGCATAGCTGTGCTAAATCTCCCACCCTCCTCACACTCTCTGACGAGAGAGGCACCACACGTTTAAAGAAGGAAGAGGAAAGTGCAACAGACACAGACACAGTAGGGAGAAGAAAAAACATAACTCAGGGATTTCTCACCAGCCTTGGCCTGATTTCTTCCTCCTCCCTTCCTCACTTTGTCCTTCATGGCTGCGTGGTGAAGTTTTCTCTCTAGCTGTTCGCTGGTTTTCACTTCTTATGTTGCTTCCCTTCAAAGTCAGGCTTCACAGTGCTGGAAGAATGCACCAGAGAGGGGGAGAGAGTGAAGAAATGTGCAGCTGGTTTGTTTGAGAGCCCAGCAGAGTGAAAGTAAAAACGTCTGTCTGTTCAGGATTGTAACTCCTGCCCCTCTTTACAGGGAAAACTCAGCTTATCTGTTCTCCCTGACTAAAAAAGCCACACCCTCTTATTGCTCCACACAGGCTTATTACTCTACATGTCTCTCACATTTTGTTGGACTGGGTGTGTCTATGCATTCTAGCTCAACTCACCCTTCCTCCCCTGGCAAGATTCACTCCTCCCTCCCATGCCCCGTCCCTACACAAGCCCTGGAGGAGAGGTGGAAATTGCATGCGACTTTTTACACTCAGTATTTGAAGTTGCAAATGTGTTGGTTCATTTTATTACGTTGTGTATTGATTGTTTGAATGAAGTACATGTAGTAAACTTATCAAGCTAAACTTATTTTTCTGATCTGAGACATCAATGGAGTCCCTAAGCAACTTCTATGTTGACTCATGATAATGAAGTCAGTTTACTAGAAACACAACTGATGACAATTCACCTGCCACACATGGGCGTGCCTACCCTGTGATGTGGCCGATCATTCATTGCTGAGAGGCCTACACTTACTACAAGAACATTTTACTCATACCATGGTGCATATTTCAGGTCAAAGCAAGCACCAGGGCTCCTGAGCCTGACTGTACTTCTGTGGTATTGGTTTGGATGCTCTGTCATGTTTATTGGAGTTTTATCTCCCATCTAAAGTTGGTTCGGCTCAACAAGTTACCTCTTGGCAGAACAGGAAAATCAAGGACGCACCATCTGCATACTCTTGAAGTCACCACGTATCGGGCACAATTCGCAAATTGCATGGCAAAAAAATATCAAAACAGATTTCTCAAAAGTCAAACAGCAATCAAGCAAAATCATTGCGTCAAAATCACTCAATTTAGGAGATATTAACAACGAGCTGTCACATTTTTTTCACCTCAAATGGTGTAATTTTATGGCCACTTTTGCTTTAAATGTTGAGAACCATTTTATTACGCTCAGAATAATACATGAATAACGATAGGTGACGTCATTTTGGGGGCGGTACCCACGTGATGTTGTGATGTATTATGATGCTTTCCAGTGCTCTTCGTAAGTTCCATGTTTACAGACAATAGTTCTGTAATCTTGTACAAAAAGGAAATATTTTGGAGGCCTTTTAAAAAAATCAAAAACTCAAACTCATTCTTTGTTTCTTAACACAGGAAAAAACTCAAGATTCTAAAATATGTCTTGACTACATTTTTAATAAAAATTAATTAATTGATTGATTCTTCAGCTTTTTATTGTCAGTCTCCGTTTACAATCCAGTGATGAAAATCTATCTTTGCTGTTATTTTTTCGTTTCTATAAGTTATATGTTTTATGTATATTTTGAATTTAATGAATACATTTGACCTTGCTTTTTGAGAACTTTAAAACCGTAATGGGATTTTTTCCGGGGGCACTTAAACTACACACCGCTTGACAGGGTGCTGCCCTTTGCTAGCTTAGCTAGCTACAACGACCTAAACACCGGACACACGGCCTCGGTATGAGCTGTAACGTTATGTAAAACTGTAGGTAAGTTGTACTAACGACTGCTGGTTTCTTTTACTTTAACGGTCGGTGTAGAAATAAGATGTGAACGCGGAGAGCTTGATACGACTGTTTCTTCTTCAGCCTTCATCACTGAGCTTTTAGCATGAGCCTCAACTTACCTCAACAACTGTCAGTTTTCATGTTTGTTTAATTTTCAAAGTATAACACCAACTCTTCAAATGAAAGTGAGCTTTAGCTTGTTAGATCAATATAAGAATGCGCATTATCAACGATTATGAAACCGCTAATATGAGAAAAGTGACTTAACGGAGCAGTTAGCTTGTTGTGACAGTCATCTGACTGTTTACATTTTCCATTGCGTTAAACGTCACTGATCAGCAGCTAATGAGACAGCTGGCACTGCAGCTCCAGAGCTGGGATTACAGTTAGTTACCTATTAACCATGCTGCTCTCATACACGCCAATAACATTTCAAGTAAGCACTGCATGTAAATGACATAGGCTGTTGTGTGTCGTTCTGACGCCTCTTGTTTTGTCCTTCTTCACTGAACTGTGTTTTTACAGGGTTCGTGTTGCTGTGCCACCCGTCCCCCTCAGGTCAAGACTGAGGGTTGGGGTCAGGTCCTGTACTGATGTCATGCAGTCCTGGTGAAGAGGGGGGTCTACCTGAGACTGCCCCAAACACCAACCACGAAGAGCTGTTTGACAAGCCCTCAGACTCGGGGAAAACAACTGTGGAAGTGGTAAGGGAGCATTTGTTGTTATTGCTTTACCTGTGCTGAGTTTACCTGTCGGGTTAATTTCCTGCAAGTTTGGACAAGAATTTTGGGTAATCACTCATTCAAAATAATGTTGGTTTAATGTGATATAAGAGGTTACACAATATGGACAAGACTCAGGAGTTAATCATAATATAACCATGTGCACCCTTTTTGTAGATTTGCTTGCTTAATTTTCACAATTAATTCAAAATAAAAATTTATAAAAGCATGAAACAACCTGTAGGAATTCTCAGTCATACTTTTACTTAACAGTCCATAAGTTGTATCCTTGGAAGAGATTATCAGTCATATCAATATTTCTCATTGATCAGCTGCAGGGGTAAAAGAGAGCAGAGTCCTTGTTGTGAAATAAGGTACAACATTGACATGTTATCCCCACTTCAGTTTATTTTCAGTCTTTGACTTGGCTGATCTGTGATTAAGAAAACTCTAAAAGGTTTAAGCAATTGGATAAAGTTGGACTGAAGTACATTGATCCTGCATAACAAATCATGACACATTGCACAGTTCCAAGGCCATGCCAATTTTCAGGTGCCACATCTTGGCAGTGAAATTTTGGTTAAACTTCCAAGTCTAAGTGTTAACAATTTGGACATTCATATCATAACTCTAAAAAGGGATCTGTTAACCTGTTTAATCTCAAGTCAATCTCATTAACAGTAAAAACAAAGTACAAAGTTTGTGTTCTCATCCCCCTAGTGATACAGAGATAGCTGTTGCATTCTTTAGTCACTGAATGACAGGGTGTCAATGTAAGCTTGTGAGGAGGGTAAAATGGAAGTCACATACTGCTCATGTTTTACATTTTCGACACCGCAAGAGGTTAGAGGAGACAACAGAACCAGTGTGTTGTATGAAGCCTGAGTCAGAATATATCTGCCTGAAGCTTGATGATGGAATCTGTCCCAAGATGGTGTCACCATAAATAATTTTCCCAATGACTTTACTGCTTCATTAAAAATGTTCTTGTTTAATATGACCTTCCTCAAAATAAAGAGTCAGAGTACACAAATATCCACACAGTGCAAGTTGCCCTGAAAATATTTTTATTTGGTAGCTGTATTATTTTTTTTTATTTAAGAGAAAGAAAGTTGTTCATGAGCTGACACAATGAGTTGAGACTCAGACAAGAGAGTGCTTGTAGAAGAGGAAAGAATATCATAGGGCTTTGTGCCTCAGGCCACGAGGAGTCCGGATCTGTTCCTGTCACTGTCCTTCCTTTTGTCTGATGCTAAGGTACTTGATAAAAGCTTATTACAAAGGCACAGACTTAGCTCAGACTGCAATTATGACTCTCTTTTAAAAATTCAACATTAAGCCGAGGGTTGTTCTCGGAAAGATAAAAACAGCTTTGTGAGTGTCGTGAACAGGACTTTGATTTTTCTTCCTATTTGGGCAGTACTGCAGACATGACATAAAATACTGAGTTCGCATCATGAACTCCACTTTATCATATTTTTCCACAGGTGTCCCCTGCCGTGGATGAGGCCTCCCCTGGTTCCACATCCTCCTTCGAGATGCTTGACATGGAGTCAGTCCCCCCTCCTTACCGAGAAGTACAGCCTCACTGGTTCTTCTGTCGACGGGCTGAGGACAGCACCTCCTGGCTTCCTTTCAGTAGAGAGGACTCTGACAAATTAGAGTATGCCTGGAACAAAGGTAATCATGCTCAGTAAAGCTGAAGTGAGGTGTTCTTAAGGGTTTTAATTACAACCACGAGTAGATTTCTCTTGTGAAAACATTACTATTTGTGGTGAGGTATCCTCTTTGTGTACCCAATAACTACTATCAATTGATAACAGAAACCCAACCCAAGCCAAGAGAGAATGTAGATAATGAAATATGAGGTGAAACATTTTACAACAATGTTTCAATTTGAATTTTTGCAAATACTTTTGAGGTGGCATTTCTGTTGCCCATGCACTTTGTAAAGAAGATATTCGAATGACTCCAAAAAAGGGAAACTGGTGATGCTGCCACAGACGCCCAAGTCTGCAAGTGATGCTAACTTCATGGTAACAACATTAGCCCCCTCAGAGTTTTACAGATCAAGAAAAGACCTTTTTTCTGGAGTTAGAAGAAGACTGTGTTTGTGTGTTTACTGTGCAGTAGCTAAAAAGGAAGAAGAGATGGTGGTAGCTGTGGAAGGCGAGCGGTACGATGTCCACGTCAAGGAGAGGAAGCGGCACGCTGTGTATTGGGAGCAGGCTCCCACCGAAGTCCGGCGCTGCACCTGGTTTTATAAAGGAGACAAAGACACCAGGTTCTTTCCGTATCCTGAAGATTTCAGCCAAAGCCTGGAGGTAAACCGATGCTGACTCTCACATCACACTGCCCATTTCTGAGTTTGATTTTTACCATAACTGTGAATTTTCCAGTTCCCATGTTCCTCTTTTTACATCTACAGTCCTTTTCTTTAAATCCTACAATTTCTAGGAGGCTTACATGATCGCAGTGACCCTTGATGAATGGAAAAGGAAACTGGAGTTTCCCTCTGGAGAGACTGTTATCCTTCACAATCCCAAGGTAAAGCCCTTTTTTGTTTTTTAATGTCACCGGGTTAATGAAAATTTGTACATGAGAAAAAAAGACACTTTTATCTCATCCCTTGATCCTGTCTCAGCTGATAATGCAGTACCAGCCAATAGGAATGCAGGAAGAGTGGGTGTCCTCTCCTTCAGAGCAGACCCGGCCCCGAACAGTGAAGAGGGGGGTGGAAAACATCTCTGTAGAGATCCCTGATGGTATGTACCTGGTTGGAAGTTATAAATGTAGGTCATGGGATTATGACACTAATTGTACAAAAGCACTACATAAAGATGTCTGTGTGCCCCTTCAGGAGAACCAGATCAGGTGGACCAGCTTGTCTTCATGGTCCATGGCATTGGCCCTGCATGTGACTTGCGCTTCAGATCCATCATTCAGTGTGGTGAGTACGAATTTATGTGTGTAGATAGTGTGTGTAAAATTGTATTTAATATATCCTTTTACTTTGCCTCTTCAGTAAATGACTTCAGGAGTGCTTCCCTGTCCCTCCTGGCCTCTCACTACAAGCGTGCTCAGCAGGATGGCACTATAGGGAGGGTGGAGTTTTTACCTGTTAATTGGCACAGTGCTCTACACGGAGATGCCACAGGTGTTGACGAGTGAGTATGAAGAACAATGACTCCATAAACGTGAAAATTCTCTGTTGTGCAGTGTTACTCATGCACCTCACATTTTCCTGCAAGTTTTGAACACTGTCTCCCCTGTGATTATTTTCTCTCGCATTCACCGCTTTTCAGAGACATCCAGAGGATCACTCTACCTAGTATCAGCAGGCTGAGACATTTCACCAACGACACTCTACTGGACCTGTTTTTCTATAACAGCCCAACTTACTGCCAGACCATAGTGGACACAGTGGCCTCAGAGATAAACAGGCTTCACACCCTCTTTAAACAGAGACACCCAGAGTTCAATGGGGCAGTTTCAGTCGTGGGCCATAGCCTGGGTAGGATGTGTGCAGACACGTGAAGTTTAATTGAAGAATGAAACTAACTTTTGTCAATGAAAAGCTGACTTTCATCTCTTTTGCTCTTCAGGTTCCTTAATCCTGTTTGACCTGCTAACCAATCAGAGGACTGGATCAGAAACTAGCAAAGGGGTACAGTGCTATTTGCAGCAGAAAACAGCTAAAAAGATAAGATAAGATAGATCTACATATAAAAAGCATTGCTAGTCTGTGTAAGTTTGCAAATTCTCTTCTCTGTGATTTAGGAGCCCTCTGATGAGCCCTTTCATCCAAACTGTGCCACACTGGAACAGATTCTCACCAGACTGGGACTCCAGCAGTACCTGGATACATTACAGGCAGAAAACCTAGACCTGGAGTCACTGGTAACACACATGTACACACATGTACACACACACAGACACATACACATACACATACATATAAAACTTAAAAATTCTTGTGTAAGATTAAGTCAAAAACCTATAAATCTCCTCTGGCAGACTCTTTGTCAAGACAGTGATCTCAAAGATTTGGGGATTCCTCTTGGACCTCGGAAGAAGATCCTAAACTATGTCAAGAGGAAATGGGTTCCAGAGGTGAGACTTATCTGAAACCACAACACCTCAACCTTTTCACATTGCTGTCTCACTTGTCTGGAGTCAGTTTTTATCCTGAAATCCACAGACTATAGATACATACCTCTTCCATGTCACTGTTCTATGGGTTTAAACAAAGACAAATACTGGCTGTGTATCGCATGTTTTCAAAAAAATATTATAGTTTTACTGGGAATCTACTGTCCAGAAGTAGTGCATATTGTGTTAATGTTCCAATCTCAACAGGACTGTAGGAAAGGAGCAGTTTGTTTGGCACCAGGATTGCAAAATCCACCTCTTGTGAACAGTGATCTTGATGGTAACCAAGCTTCAGGAGTGACAGCTCAGCAGTCCCAATTCCACCGGGCACAGTCCATCACCAGCGCTGTAGACTATGAATACTTTGACATGGGCATCGGACAGGTACCACACTTGGACTCAAATATAAAAACACCACCTTGGAAAGACACATAGATAAAAGCTTTGATGCATCACCTTCCTGCTTCTCTCCCCCCTCGCTTGCCTGGACAGGCCAATGGAGGCATAGCCAAGGGACAGGTGTGTCTCACATGGTGCCCCCATACTCTGAGGCTTTGTCCTTATATTAATGCCTGGAGGTTTTCTCACAAACAGTCCAGGCTAGTCAGGGAAAACTCACAAGGACTATATTAAAGTGGATTTTTTTTGTGCACAATAGGGTTTCCTTCATTCCACCAGGATAGAGGCTACTGTCTTTATCCCATCAAGTTGAACAAGCACCCCACACTGTAGTGTTCTCATTCAGTCCTGCATGAGTGGTCAGCACCCAGCTCTCTACCTTGCCTGCTGTCATACTCCCTGGCTGTTGCTCTGATACCATAAAATGTTGTTTCAATGTACCTGACTTATCCATGAAGTTCGACTACTTTTTTCCCTCTCATATAAAAACTGAGTGTCAGGCACAACTCTGTATTAAGTGAAGTGTTCCTCACCCCACAGGTTTCCATAGATTACCCACAGCTGGCTTTCCACCCTCAAACGTTTTTTGCTTTTGGCTCTCCCATTGGAATGTTCCTGACTGTCCGTGGGCTTAAACACATCGATCCCAACTACACCTTCCCCACCTGCAAGAGCTTTTACAACATCTACCACCCAGTGAGTAATCCCATTCAGGCACACTGCACACACCCTGCAGACTTTATTCACTGGATTCTGAATTTCCAGTTCCATGTGCAGGTAAAAGAGCAGAAACAGATCGGAAATAGATATTTTGTCAGATTTCCTGCTGCACTTTCAGAAGTGTGGATTTTGATAAATGAACACACATGATGAGGAGAACTGCACATATTCTTACAATCTTAGGTGATTTAGCAGCATCCCCTCAAATATCTTAATATCTTCACTGCTGTGCAGTATGACCCAGTGGCCTATCGTATAGAGCCCATGATTGTGAGAGAGGTGGACCTGGAGCCCATGCTGATCCCTCACCATAAAGGCCGCAAGAGGATGCACCTGGGTACAGCTTTTTATTCCTTTCATTTTGCCTTTGTTGAGCTTTGTTGGCAGATGAGCTTTTGTTTGGCAGGCTCAGTCATAATCTCTGTCCCTGTTTCCTGATAGAGCTAAAAGACAGCCTGACCCGGATGAGCATGGACTTGAGAAACAATGTTTTGGGATCACTGCGGACAGCATGGCAGTCCTTTGCCAGGTTACCAGTTGCTGCACTGCCTCCAGTTGAGGAAGGAGAAGTCACAATAGAGAAGGACCTTCAAGAAACACAGGGTAGAAAAAACATCATTATTTGCCTTTGAGCAGTTGTGGTTTGTGTGTGAGTGTGCATAAGTGTGTCTAAACCCAGTCTCTTCGTACTCCTATCACCCCTCCCTGCATGCCGCCACCTTTCCCCGCCCTTCTTCTTCTTCTATGTGTGATTTTGCTCCTATCTCCCTTTAACCCTTACCCTGTTACCTTAAACCTCAGCCTCAGCTGCTGTCACTGCTTCTGCTAAGACGGAAGAGAAAAGTGCTGATTTTTGGACTAAAGTACTGGAGTGGCCCAGGGCCCTTCATAAGCATTACTTCCAAGGTAAGCCAGGATAATCACTTGGTCCAAAATGAGACAAAAAAGTAAATTCATTTTCTTATCTAACTTAAAGCTCTGGGAAAGAGTTTTCTCTGAAATGTTATATAATGCCTTACATTATTGCTGCAGGCTCTCTCCACTCATATGCCCCCCACCCCACCCCCATGCACTAACATTTCTTTATGTCTAAACTTCAACTCAGCATTCCTTAGACTGACACTTCCCTCAGGCTCTTCCCCCCTCTCTGGCTGTCAGTTATGATTGGCTGAAATTATTAACTGATTCACTGTCAACTTTCAAAAACACCAAGAGTAACTGTCTGTGCACACTCTCCAAGGTCCTGAACAAGCAGGACAATTACAGCAGTGATGACATTTGTTTATCTGAAACAGGATTAGTTTATTGGACCTTTACCAGCAGGTAGCATCATTCATCAAAAGCAGATTGCTTACAGTGGCTGCATGCAAGTACATGTCCTACACTTTCATACCACAGCTCAGTTTCTCAGTGTTTTAATTTATTACATAGATCAAATGAAAAGCAGCTGCTGTAGGGACAGACTGTATGGGTAATTTACTCAAACTATTTCCATCTTCTTTTTCCATTGCTCTTTATTTATCAACCTGAAAACCTGTATTTGTTGTACCAAGCAAGGTGATGAAAGATCTAAAATATTAAGTGGACTATTTGGAACATTGCACAATGTACTTCCAATAGAGGAAGTCAGCAATGAGCATTATTTTGTGAAATGGTTATCAAAAATGGATGCACCTAAAAGATACATACTTCCACTGTTGCAACAACTTACATGAGACAAATTGTTCATTGCAATCCAAGACAATTATGAACCATTTAGTCCTGTGTAAAAAAACCTCACCTAATGTCTAAATCATTAGATTGGTACCAAACTTGTGAGTTTTCTGGAGCTGTGTAGGTTTGTATATCAACTTCTGAAGACAGTAACTACCCTCGCTTTTCTCTGTATGTTTATTTGTTTTTCTGGTTTATTAAATTAAGTTCATGCTATTTTCTGCTTGCCATTGTTTTGTCTGATGCATTCCTAGAAAGGCTCATCCTACTTTACTTCTATCACAGCAGCAGTGTGTGAGGAGCCAGAAGCCTCGGTGTCAGCAGAGCAGACAGAGCAGCCTGAAATTAAAGTGGGAATGTTGAATGGCGGCAGAAGGATTGACTTTGTACTTCAGGAAAAACCCATTGAGAGTTTTAATGAGTACCTGTTTGCCATCCAGTCTCATCTGTGTTACTGGTGAGTCATGCATTCTTGTGGTGGGGTTGAACATCAGTAATTGAATTCTTTTGTATGTCATATAAGTGATAAATTTCTATTTATGAATAACATTTCTTATCTGATCTTAAATGTCATTAATCCTTTTTATCTTTTGGTCTGTCAGGGAATCTGAGGATACAGCTCTTCTACTGCTGAAGGAGATATACGACAAGCAAGGTGTAGCCTTTGAACAGCCACAACAGTGATTAAGTTTTGAGACTGCAGACTTAGTTTTGTTGTGGCAGTGACCTGAAACTAAAATAAAAGAGAACTGACAGAGCCAGAGGCTGCACAATCCTCTTCCAGAATGCCTTACAGCGTGGGTGTTACTGCAACTGACTCCCTCACCCTCTCCTCACCTCTCAATGGAAACTGTTTGGCTGCAATCAGGTGATCTTGGTTCAGATATTTCAGTCTGCCTGAATTTTTCTGAAAAAAAAAAAAAAAGGCTTCTTGGTGCCACTTGGACTCTCATGATAGGACTGGGTCTGGTGTTTAAAAGTTGCTTCAAATCTACCTTCATGTCACTGTTGTACGTCTGGCTGCACTTTATTTTTTTCTCACAGGTTTTTATTTAGGTCACACTTTTTGTACTATCAGATCTTAACATATAGCTGCAGCTTAAATACGCTGATATATCATAATCATAATACATACATGAAGGTCTTTTGTAATTATGTATATAAAGACAAAATTATAAAAATGGTAAAATCTGGAACATGAGGTTGCATCAGGTCAATTAAAAATAGTTTTTCAGTCTATTATTTAAACAATTTAAAATGATGTATTACAATGTATTAAATTTGATATATGCCTACATAATGTGTTCAACAGAGCATCAAACCCATAAGCATTGAACCCAGTTAATGTTGAACCAAATGAGCCCTTCTGTGATTTAACAATAGATCTTACCTTTACAAACAACCAGGTCAGGTTGATTTGTTTAGTTCACCATAAAATGTTTACTTTCTCCTCAAGGAAATGAAGGGTGATATTTTGTGTTATGAGTCTGCCTGGCAGCTAGGTTGGTTTTTTTTTTTTGAAGTTGAGGCAACATGAAAGAAACAGCTGCCACTCCTACATTATATTACAAGTGCAATACATCCATAATGTCCATGTCACTCCATTTTTCATTCCACAGGTTTACAGTAGTTCTGTCCTGCACTGGCTTGATCATTTGAAGCTAAGTTTATCTTGCCATGTATTTAAAGTGCAATATGTTTTTCACTTTAACATTTCAGAGACATACTCCTGATGAAACTTTGTCTCATAAATGAAGCAGAAATATGCCAGTACATGAAATAACAAGCCGGTTGTGTGCATGAACTGTATGTATGCCAGTACAGTATGTACTCAGTGTGAGAGCAGTGTGCTCTACAGAGCGGCTGGATCAGCTTCCTCTCCCTGAGGTCCATGCCACTCCCCTATTCCAAATTATTCTCTGCTTTTTTAAAGTTCAGCCAAAACTATTCCAACAGTATTTTGTTTTGTGTTTTTTTTTTTTTTTTTTAAATCTTCAAAGATGGCTAATCATGTCACATGCTGACAATTCTCATAAGAATGCTCTCACTTTTCAATGATGGGCCAAATAATTCATTTATTTACCTTTTTTTTCAGGGAAAAGTAACCTTACTTTATCTGTCTGTACTGTATGCTCTTCTTTGTAATGTAAGAGCAGAGTTTCTCAACACTTTGCGCCTTTGACTTCATTTTTAGGGTCCAAAAAGTTTACAGTTGTCATGAAACCAGCGTAAGAATAGTTGTCACATTGAAATTGTTGAAAAATTTGTTATAATGAGCTAGAAATATAGATTAACCCAAGGTTTCAAAGTAAATTAACTTAATGTGAGTTAATTTGTATTTATACATACAATAAAAAACAACAACATGGAGTTCAAGCGACGATGTTGAGAAACTCTGTTGGTGTGATTTGACTAACACCTTACACACTGACAGGGCACCACAGCCCCCACCACCAAAGCTCTGAATGACCTGTTTCTCAGCCCTCTGGGTTTAACGTCTGCACAAAAAATGTTTGGATCTGATAAGATCCATCATTTTATGTTGAGAAAAAAAATGCACTGAATGCTTATTTGTCATATTAGGGTTTCCTCCAACTTCACCACTGTCTTGTTTTAATGCCATTTGGTGTCCAGACAGTAACTTTGTGATCCCAGTCTCTACTTTCCCATAACTACAGTTTTGCACACAATAATAATACCTTGAAATGTACCAAATACACATCTTTCTAATTAAATAACCTATGAGTATGGTTACATGTTATGTGTGCCACAATAAAGCATTTTACATGTGTCGTTTCTTTTGTTGAGCTTATGACAAACAAAGATGCGTTTTTAAGTTGACATTTTCAAGTAATTTAAATTTTGTTTCTTTACATTTTAATAATGTACAAAGTAATCATTGATAGTTGAATGAAATTTTATGATGGAGAAAGCGAGGTAAAATTTATCAATTTTTTTACTTTGGCTGTTCTCTAGACAAGGGAAGGACATTCAGAAGTAAAACAAAAACATTTACTTTTGTACCAGGAAGTTTCCTGTCAGTAAAAATGTTATGAATGAATCCATGACTTAAAAAAAGTTGTCTCGTAGCTCAACTTATCCCAGTTCAGGAGTACGTTGAGTCACATTAATAGGTAAATTGAGCCACTTTGGGATAAACTGGCTAATTTTACTTTCCAGTTTGAATCTCAGCATCACTTTAAATTATCCTAGAGGAAACTATAGGTTAAGTTTAACATAGTGTTGTAAATATCAGAAACAAAGACATATCTGTAACTTCACTTAAATCTGAGGAACATTAATGGAGCTTGAGTTTTGATTCTCAATTAGGCCTACTTTTATACTCAAAAACAAAATATTCCCCATTCAGATAGAAAGCTTAAGGACCCGACCAAGTGTCAGCATTAAAACATTTGGGATCTAAGTAACATCAACCACACTACAACAGAACAGAGACATCAAAGACTTTTAAGTTTTACTGATGGGTAAAAGAATAAAGTAATAAGTTCAAGACATGGAGAAATAGCTTAACTTTTACTAAAGTCAGGGTTAAATTTGTTTTCCCAACACTGTTGGACCTTTCCATAGAGATCCTGTTGGTGCAAATGATGCACAAACATGTGTTTGTTTGGTTTTAACTGTAACTTCTGTCACTTCATCATGATCCAAAAAGATTACTCAGTGACAAGAAAGAATGGGAGAGCAGTAACCTTACAAAGAAATGATGTATCATGTTACAGTTGTTAGATGTCAAAGTTATTGTAACTGTGAAGCCCTCTTTTAGGGAAACACTGTTCATCTATGAAGGGCAGTCTCAGTAACATGCTTGATAAGATAAGATAATCCTGTATTTATAGTCTATTATTTTGACACTATCTGATAGGGTTTACATCAGATGAGCCACTGGCTCACAGTCACCATTTTCGAAAAAAATAGCCTAGCTTAGCAATTAGGGCTAACCTGTCGCTAAATGGTACATATAGTTAAATATATTGGCAAATATTCAATATGTATGGTATAACTTTTTTTTACCTGGCTAAACATGCTTTCACGCTTTATAGCTGAAATGTAATAAATTTACTTTGGCAAGAAAAAAAGCCTTTTTTTTTTTACAAAGGAAACATACTGAAAACATTAAAATGTTTTTCTCTTAATCATAGGGACAGCAAAATGGAGGGTGCTGAATTTGTGGTAGAATGGCCAAAAAATATGTACCATGACTTAGATACAGGGGGAGGATCAACTTACTCACTGGTTCATCTTACCCCACTCCCCCCTACTAATTTGCTCGGTCTCTATCCATGTGACATCACGCGAGAGTATGCACTGTCAGTCACTGTCAAACAGTAGCATGGTAGCAAGAGCTTGCATTAATTGGTGGAGGCTGTTAAATTATATGGCCAGCTCGGAAAGCTATCATTGGGAAAGTTTAACCACTTTGTTTTAGCTTTAAATTGTTCATTTTTCTAAAAAAAAAAAAAAAATACAAAGATGATTTCATCGAGGTATTAGGAATTGACAGCAAATATTTGACATGCTGACAAGTGGTTGAACCCCTCAGCTTTTATTTTGAAGGATGAACTTGAAATGTTTGACAGCCTGTCCAAATAACAATGTGCGTTGAGTGTGTGCGTAGTTTGATTGTGCCCAGTTTGTAAGACATAACATGAAGTTTCTGAGGAATTCAGACCCTTACAGTGAGCCTCATGTGATTCATTTTTGTAGGAGGAAGCTATGCAGAGCAGTGGACCAAAGCCTCCCGTTCATTCTTAGAGTTGGGTTTGTCCCTGCCAGGCTGCACCACCTGACCCACCAGAGCTCCGAGGGCTTTCACTCGATTTTTGTGAGCCAATTCACACTGAGACAAGCCTAAAACTCAAGGTATGATTTATTTATTTTTATAAACAGTCCGAGATTCTGCTGTTTTGACCTTTCATATGGCTGAACTACATCAGCGTTTCTTCAGGCTTTGCACTGCACTGTTGGTAATCATTATCCAAGCTTTTATTTCTTGACCATTTAGTTTAGTCTTCATCAGCCTTAGTGATATACATATATTTGCATTATTAACCTAAGTTAGAGGTATGTTCAAGTTTACTCAAGGTATGAGACAATACAGTGCCAGTGAAGAGGTTAAAGCGACTGTGAGGACTTTCTAAGTGATCTTGAAAAAGTCTCATCTCTAGATGTATGTATAAAGAAAGACAGAAGAGCAGAAGAAAGCTAAACGGGAGCGTGAAAGCTAGCTAAAGGCTAAAATACAGCTCAAGCTGTTTGTGACAATGTTCATTCCAACCCACATGCAATAGTTTTACTGCAGTGGTCTTTTCAAACCTCAGGCCTGTTCACATGACAATGCTTCACAGCGTTTCACCTGAAAATGCAATACACTTTGTGAAAAAATCTGCGTTTACATAGAAATTCCGAGGGACTTAAAATACAGCAATATGCATGTCAGGTCTGTAGATGGTGATATAACTCTAGGAGCTGTATATACGACAACGGTTCAGAGGCTGAAGGAGAGGTGAGTCAATCATCTGGAGTTTTTACTAAAAACTTCTTGTTGGTAGACAGTTGATTCAGCAGCACAAGAATAAAACAGTAGGTTGTTATTGTTGTCTTTGTTCGGTCAGCGCATGGCATAATGGAAGTTTAATGTGCAGAGCTGAGTGTGACATCAGCAACAAACAATATGCATTTGAGGTAGACTGAAACACTGTTTCTGGGTAAACGCAAGGCTGAAATGCAACAATACTTTAGTGTTTCACCCTAAAACCATGGTCCTGTGGCCAGGGCCTTGGAGTACATAAATGAAATGAAAAGCCAGGTTATGTTTGCTCAGCTTGGTAGATGAGCACTGGCAGTTCATAACGAGGATTCACCAACGTCACCTGTTACAGATATGTCAGAGCACTGGGCTGTGAGTAGTCCTAGATGTTGGAGGCTACTAAACTATAGTACAGATTACAAAGTTTGCTTGTTGTGACGTTTCAAATAACGTAACTGTTGATAAATACATTACATACAATACATCTTGAACAAAGAAAAGTAATATTAAAAGGAAGATCTGATCTCATTCATCCTTCAAAACAAATGTATGAGCCACAACGGTTTGTGCTAGTCCTCTGGCCAGATTTACTTCAAATGGATTCACCTCACAGTCACTTAAGTGTTTGCAAACAAAGAAAGAAATCTTACAGAAAGTGTGTGTGTGTGTGTGTGTGTGTGTGTGAATTGTCATGCTGAAAACTCAAGGGCCCTGCAGGAATGGGTATAGAGCCACAGCAGGTAGTTGGAATGTAGTACAACAAGTGGAGCTGTGTTTTAAACTGCCAACTCCCCCTCCATCGTCCTCCGTCCCTCCCCCCTGAATCTCAGATCTGGCATTCAGCTGACTAACAATAGAAGAGTGTCTTTCATACTTTAACAATACCCTAACCCCCTGCCAAACACCCCCAACGTACACTCTTCAGCCTTCCTCCCTCAACTCCCAGGGTTTAGTGATCTTTCTACCTCCCCTCATGCACTCTCCACCTCTCTATCTCTCTTTTGAAAGACTCTGCACTGGCTGTCAAGTGAGTGTAATCTTCCTCTTGTGTGAGTGAGAGAGAGAGGGAGGTAGAGATTTAGAAGGGTGAGGAAAAGTAGAGCGAGAAGGCGGGGCTGTAAGCGGAGCTATTCATGTGTGCTCTGTAGTTCTCATGAGCATTTACACTGAACAGCATCAACAGGGACAGTAACAGAGGAATGATGTGGAAAAGAGAGTGTCTGGTTTCTTAGATTAAAGCAGGTTCAGTTATGAGAGGAGGTGTAGTCAGGGGCTGCGACTCTGAGCTGAGCTGTCTGGAGAAGAGGCAGGGGTGAAACCTGGGAGAGGGACAAGGACGGAGGATCTGGAATAAACCTGAGACAAACACAGACTCGGCTGTTGCCATGGGGGGCTCCCTCAGCCAAAGCAGGAAGAGCTCGGTCAGCTCTCCGGGGAAGACGAGCAGCATGTAAGGAGATATGTTTCTATGTTTCTGTTTGTTTGAAACATGTAGAGGCAAGGATGCTTCAGTTTTGCTCTTCATGTTGTGTTTGTATGAACTCAGTGTTTCTGTATCACAGAGGAGTAAGTAAGGAGGGGTTGAAGGGTAGTGGTCAGACCATGATGCTTCCTTTAAAGCAGCCAGGACTTTCCCTGCCTGCCTCTTTTGAATACTGTTTTGGTTGTCAAATCCAGCAGGAGAGGAAAAAGTCCAAGTGATGCTATCAGCAGAGAGAGTATGTAATGAACATGAGCTGATCAGGTCATGCTCCCAAAATCAAGACTGTATCCAAGCCTCTCTTTTACTGGTTTGACATTTCATCAGCTGCTTCTGTTACTACAGCAATGAAGATAAAATGCTGCCGCCTTATGAATTTTGTAGCTGTGACCCTAATTGTAACATGGAATTGAACTATACAAGCTGCACAGGTTATTTTTGTCTCAGCTTCCTGCTCTGTTCATGCAGTGTTTGTCATCCTCAAAGCACTGTGTGATGTATAGAGTGCAGCTGCCTTTGTGGAGCACTCATCTTGTCAGAAATAAAGGGAAAGGGAATGAACGATGATGCTGAGGCAGTCGTTGCAGCTTAAAAGCACTTAACCAGTGAGCTGCCTCTTTCTTTCCTCTAATCCTTTGTGACAGAGAGTGAGCCCTTTTACTTTGTCCTCCCAGCTGGTCCTAGGGATGCTTTAAATCTCCAATTTTAAAAGCCTCTGTAAGCCCTTTGTAGTGAAAAACACTTTCTGCCATCACGTGTAAATGCCCTGACTAAACCTCATTCAATCACTAATTTCTTAAATTTCACTGTGTTGGCTCAGTGAATCAAGTCATGGAGAACTGCAGTTATTAAAATGAAAAACAGGGCTGCCATGTACTCGGCAGATGTTTTGGTGATGACAGAGACGCCATGAGTGGCAATACGGAGAGGATTTCAGAGCTGTCATCACGTAAGCACACTGTAGTCTTCATCTGTGTTTGTGTTAGGGCAGATGGGGGTTGGGGTCTTCCCTGTGGGAAAACTGGGTAGCCAACCAGCATCCTGGGAACCCAGTTCCCAGCTTCTGGTCTAATTTTAGTTGGCTTAATCATCCGTTTTGTGTCTTAAATGGAGCAGTCTATATTGCAAAGAGTGCTTCATCTTCTACAAAACATCCACTCAGGCCCTCTTCTGGGATGAGACTGACCTGTATTTGGAGCTCATTTATTGGTCCAGAAGTTCTCAGGAGTGACTCATGAATAAATGTTAAAGAAACATTTTTTAAAGGGCAATATTTGAGCAGGCCAGACTAGGTTCACCAGCATGAAAGTGAAACTGATGAATTATGTTCAAGTTAAAACCTTCATCTAAAACAGGATTGTTACAGGTAATTTTTCTGTGTTCAAATTGGGTCACAGTGAAATTTATTAAAGCTGTTGTTGAATGAAAAATGAATCCAAGTTCAAGTGGATTCTAAGGCAAGAGAAAATGGATGAGAGCTAAACTGTAGGAGATTGCCATGTGCGTGCATGTGTGTGCAATTTACATGCACCACTGTCTGGTAATTGTGTGCTCTTGTGTGTGTGTCCTGTAACAAATGAACAATAGCTCTGTTGGTGTCTGTATGTGACTCCTCCCTATTCTTTTTTCTCTCTTGTTTCCTCTATTCTATTTCTTATTGTCGTATCGTGCCTCTGTCAGTTCAGTTATTCTCTCATTCGGTAGCACAGTGAGTACCTCGGCTCTGTTCTGTCTAACTCTGCTTGCACAGTGCAAGCTTTCTGCTCTGAATGCAGCTAATTAGGTTTCCTATTAAAGATGCAGAGGTTTTGCACAGCTCTGCTCCCTGAAAGTATGTCAAATACTTCCAAGCCTTGTTATTCTCTGCAAATTTGCTGTGTTCTGGATAATACATAGAAGAATTCAAGTATAAAATCCTCCAGAGAAAGGGACCTCCTCTGTCCCTGAGTGGACAAATGTGTATGAGCCTCTGTAGAAATAGGTCCATGATGAACCCATAGACACTTTTCACCTCTCTTTAAGGTAACATCAGACTTGTCCTGGCCTTCTCTTTTAGTCCTTTCCTCATTTATCTATGGTGTCACTAGAGCTGCTGTGATTTTATGTAATAGCATTTTGCTCATGTGAATCATCTTGTTCAGTGTGTCACCACTAGATGGAGCTGTATTATTGATGAAGCCATTGAAAATGACCCAGCAATGTTCAGTGTACTGCTGAGGAGCTGCCTTAGGCATAAGACACTGTTTAGTGAATGAACTTCAATAATACAACAGAAGAATAATCCAGTATAGATTCATTCTTGTGAAATGTTGAATGACGCCAGTGTTAATATGTAAACGACAAAGAAACTCCCACTTCAGAAGGCTTTCTATTAAGACCACATGCGTAATCTTAACTTGTTAGAAAAGATGTACAACATTTCTACCCAGAAGATCTGAAACAATGACCCAAAGCACTGACACTTTATTTTTGTTCACTACGCAAATTTGAATGCTCATTTTAGTAGAACTGTTGAAAGAAAGCCCTCGGTTTATGTGGAAACCTTTGGAAAATGAAACAGGGCAGTGTCTCTGTCTTGTATTTGGCTGATGTAAGCTGAAAGAAGAATGAAAGCTATGATTATAGTTGCTGGACAGCAACATGGATGCATAAATACTTTGTTGTATTCTTGGCAGTGCAGGGTTTACTGTCTGGCTGTTACCCTCTTTTGCCCAGTCATGTCCTCCTTTTACGAGGTAAAATTATGTTGCGGGAGTATTTTACAAAATTCTGTGAAATGTCCAGGTGTCTCTCAACTTGTTCTACAGACCATTGATATTTATAATAAAAACTGCACTGGGCTACATTCTAACTAAGATTTTGAGGCAATATTTATGTTTTGCACAGTATGTTTAATCATGTGGTGTCACATGGTGGTGACATTATTGTGGAAGCCCATTCCCACCTGTTGAAAAAATAATTATGAAAAATTGGCTTTTATTAGATTTTTTTGGGCTTAATCAATGGCAAAATTTTGAAATTATAAATTCAATTTTTGAGAAAATAAAAGTTAAAACTGCGGAATAAAAGTCAAAATTTAAAAAGAAAATCAAAACTTTGAGATAAAAAGCAAAAAGTAAAAGTTAAATTTTGAGATTTTGAGCTATTGGACAGATAAAGGGGGACAAACTTTGAGATAATTATGTCAACGTTATGGGAAAAAAAGTGAGTTTAAGACAAAAAATTGAAATAATGACTTTTTAATCTCAAAATTTCAAATGAATATGGGAAAAATTATCTCAACAAAGCCAGCATTTCATTTTAAAATTGTTAACTAGCGGAAATGGGCACCCATACATTATGTATGCATTATGGGAAATCTACCCTTTAAACAAAAAAAGGAGTGTTTTAGACAAATGTTTGGCTTATGAAGCTACTTTGTTGTCTTCAAGTATCTTGGGGTATTTTTGCAGGATCTACAAGAGGCTGGGTGAGGTCCTCTTTTTGTTTTTTTGGGTTTTTTTTTGCATATTGTCACCCAATCAGAAAGGCTGCTCACAAGTTTCCTGATGGTGCCCATCTCTGTTTAACATCCAGAGAACAGAAGAGCTTGAAAGCTCTTCTGCTCTCTGAGGTAGTTTATCTTGACCAACTTGATTCATTAAGCATGTCAGTTTTCACTTCTAGTTTAGGCTTTTATTTAAAATTTGCTTTGTAACCCTGTTTTTAAAAGTTACTTCCCCTTTCTATAGCTGTCCTTTCAAAAAAAGAGGAAAACATCATGTACATAACATATCAGTGGCAGCTGGTATATTTTTGTGTGGATCATTAATGGATAGGCTGATATTTCAGTCATCAAAGACATGCAGCTAGCTTGTCCAATTGTGTGTGTAAAACCTGTACTGAAATCCAGTCATTACTTCTCAACATATTTTGTGATGGATCAAAGTCTGAGTCAGGGAAAAATTTGACCTTATGATGGTGCTATACTTAATGTCAGTCTGACTGTTTAACCTTCTGCCATGGAGCAGAGGATTGAGAGCAGGGGTGTGGTGGGTGTGTGAAAGTTAAGAAGCTTCTTAAATTCCCTCTGTGAACACACACACACACGCACACACAGTTATCTCAGCCAGTACCATATCGGCTCTGTTGAAGCTCGCAGACATCTTTCATCACTGATTTATTCTTAGCTCATAAGATGCTCACATGCCGCCATCAGTCAAAATAATTGATCATTAAGATTGTGAGTTCTTGTTGGATTAAGCAGCAGCTCACATACATTAAACATCCAGGGTTCAGTTTGTGTGGTGTCATATAGATATTTCTGTGTGCAGCACTGCATCCCATGTGGTTGTACTTAATGTGTGGGTTTGCCACTGTTTCACTATGTTCTATTTGTGGTTTAAAGGTGTTACATAAGAGCTGATGCTTTTTCCTTTTTCTTCCCCGGCTGTGCTTCACATCTCATGCCCTTGCTACGTCTGCTGAAAGACACATGTTTCTTTTGTGTGCTTTAACATAGCATGGCAGGGGACGGTTAGCTGTAAGGTGTAGTAAAGTCAATGCACAATGTCTCGTTTTTTGGGGGGGGTGCGGGGGGGGGTGTTAGTTTCAAACAGATCATGTCCTCTGCAGGACATACAGGTTTGTCCTCTTATCTGTACTCACTGATGAATAGAGAAACAAAAGAGGAAAAGGAAACAATGCCAGGAACGTTTTCCGGTAAACAAAAAAGGCATTGTAGATACCAAAACCTCACTCTTGTTACCTTCTCTTGCTTTCACTTTGCTACCGCCCATCTCTAATTAATGTTGTTTCCATCTGCCGAGCCTCGAATGTGCTCTATTTTTTCAGGCCAGCTATCACAGATTGAGCAGAGCTTCTTTCTCTCTGTTCACCAGTGTGTGACATTATTTCTGAGTGTGTTTGTTCGTGCTTGTTTTCATCTCTAGTGGAGTAACTCAGGGGGAAAGCTTTCACTTTTCATCCTTGTTTTCCTTTTTCTACTTGTGAGCAGTAAAGCTTACCGCTCCTGCTCTGATACCTTTTTTCTACTTTGTTCACTGCAGCTCAAGCATCCTCTCTTTATTAGATTATCTATGGTCCATGTATTTTTGAAAGCACACATATTTCAGATGAGTGTATCTGTATGTGTGTGTGAGGGAGAGATGTAAGCCTGGACTTACAGTTACATAAGCCATCCCACAGCCGTTGTGGCACATGTGTGTGTGTTTGTGTGTGTGTGTGTGTGTGTGTGGGTGGCATGGAGGGCTTTTATCCTCACCACTTTCCTGTCAGTCTAATGGTTTTTCGCACCATTCCTGCTGAATCTAGGTTTGTCGTATTGATTTGTCTGCCGCTTGGATGGCTTGTTTTCACTGAACAATAGTCCCTTTGTAGGTTTGGTCACACATCCTTGAACTACAAGCTAAATTTAAAGTTCAGATGTTATCTGTCTCTGAGGTTTGTGGTGCTTATCTAAGAAAGTTTTAGAGTCCTTTTTGAAAAATCTTTGTAGCTCTTGTTGCCTTGAATCCTTTCAGGGAGAGAAAGTACGAATGTTATTCAGCTGGCTGTGTGTTGAAATCACAGTTATTCACTGCTCCTGCTGGAGACGGCAAGTAAACAAACCATTAACAACTCAGATTTGCTTTCACATTCATCCTCGGCTGTCAAAACCTGCAAGTCTGTCAATTAACACTTAAATTTTCTTCCTTCCAGTTTGATAAAATGATAGAACAACATCTTCTTATGAATCTTGTAACTGAAATGGTGTTGAAAACTTGGCTTTAACTAAATGTAACTAAAAAGTTTGAGGGAAGAAGGTTGTTACCCCCCCGTATCTTTTCTGGAAACCTGTCTGTCTATCCTAGAGTAACCAGACGTGTCTTTGCTCTTAAAACAGGAAGCATTGCCTCTCTCTCTCCCTCTCTGTACTACCCACACAGTCAGCATGCTCTGAAAGAATCAGGGAGTGGAGAGGTTAACTCCAGCCAGCGAGTCCACAAACACGCGAGAGCAAAGCGAGCCGATGTCTGTGAACCAGCTGATAGTCCACCCAGACAGAAAGAGGGGAGGGAGGCAGAGGGGAGGGGAGAGAGGAGTGACTACTGATGCTCCAGTAATCTGCACTGTGTGAGTCAGTGCTGTTGAGAGCGAAGCAGCAACTGAAAACGCAGCAGCAGCAGCGTGAGGCACGTTTCTCTCTCACGAGCATCAACAGTGAAGAGGGGCAGGATGACAGCGCAGAGTCACTGAGCCAGAGGAGGAAGCAAACACACCATAAAGAAAAGCAGCGGGGCCAAAACAGATGACAGGAGAAAGAGAGGCGTGAAGACAGATCCAAAGCTGTTTTTTGGGAGTATCATACTGATCGACGACTACGACTATCAAAACCAATCCAGAGGAAGAGGAAGTTTACAGATTGATCTCGGAGGTTGCTGCAAGTTTTTAGGTTAAAAGTGGTGCAGAGATGTCCTGGCTGTCTCCTGTTCAGTGGGCCAAGTGGACCTGGTCAGCAGTGACTGGGAGTGGGGTGGGGAACGACGGGCAGCATGGACCCCAAGATGATGGAGAGGACAAGTAAGAGAGCTAGACTCTAGTGCTTGTGTGTATTTAAAGTAGAAAAGAAAGATGTCTATAAACTGTTTTTCTGTTCTTGCTTCAGTTATAAAAGCTCAGGTTAATCGTGTGCTTACATAGTTGTTCGTGTGAACATTCCCCTGAGTCATCTTTACAGGTTGTTGATGCTCATACAGAGATAAACTGCCTGATCTTGTGATATAACAGCAGGTTCTTTCTTACATTACATATCAGTGGCTGTGTCTTCTTGTTTTGTAACACAAGCCATTTTTACAAATCCCTGTTTTGTTGTGCTTCACCCTTTTTCTTTATTCAAATACAAACCAGAGGATATGTCTGTTGAGCCTTGTTATTATGTGTGTGTGTCAAAATGTGTGAGAAGGGTGTTTGGCAGCTAGAAAAAAAGTTGGGGGAGGGAAAAAAGCCACAGTTTCCAGAGCTTCTGATTCTTTTGCTGTCCATTTTTAGTTTCTTAGTAACCATCCAGGATCGCAGCAGCCATTGGGGCCATCACTGGGATGTGATTCAATGTGTGTGTGCATGTGTGAAGGGTGGGGGGCAGTTTATGTATATTAGGATTAGCTCTGTGTGGTGGTGTTGTATTGAGAGCTAAAGAGTGTGTGAGAGCGTGAGTTGGTATCAGAGATGGAGTGCGGACGGGTGTTGGCACAGAGAGCTTTGCTCCTTGTGTGCTGTTTCTCATTAGAGTGCGGACGTTTTGATGTGCGTTCAAGAGCCTGGGAACGGGTATACACACACACACAGATGCACACATACAAAACCACATCAACTCTCACTCTCCCCGTCTGTCTTCCTTTCTGTTTCTCCACTGTTTGGAAATAAATTTGTGCTGGCTGTCTAAGCAGCTGACACAGCAGACTAAAAGACTCAGTGTGTTTATATATGTGTGTGTGTGAGTGTGTGAGTGAGTGTGTTTGTTCGGCTGAATGTGTGTGGCTAGTTTCAGTGTGTCCTATTTAAGGAGCAAAGGATGCAGGTGGCCTTGTAGGACGCCACTTCCTCTTCTCTCCCTTCCTCCAACTTCCTTTAAAATAAAAGCAGCTTGTTTACTTTGAGCTGCTTTGAACTCTCAAACCTTTTTCTTTTATGTCACTTCAGGAAAACTACAGCCTTGTGTTGGAAAGCTAATGCCTATTTGTTAGAAACAAACACAGCCACTGCTTTTGTTTGTACATGAATCATATAGTGAAGAGTTTAATGCCTCTTTGTTCTCTTGGGTAGCATTGAGCTGCCTGAAACACATTCTCACAGATTCAGACCAGGGAATGATCCCACCATGGAGATTTGAGCTTTTGATAATCTGACAAAGGTGAGGTGTTAACTTGATAATATTTACTGAGGTCACTCTCTTGCTCTTTCTCCCCACAGTTCAGACTCAGAGGGGGCTTTTGAGACTCCAGAGGCAGAGTCTCCAGGTGTTGTGAAGCTTCTGAGCCAACTGGACAACTCCAACCAAACAGGTGAGTTTGCTTTCTTTTTTCCTCTTCAATCTTTTTGTAAACAATTTCAAACCTTGTACTTAAAATCGGGGTGCCATCAGCAACAAGAGCAGGTTCAGGTGATCAGTTCAATCTGATGCTTTGGTATTGGCTGACAATACCGATACTGATCTTATACCGGTAAAAATTAAATATTGTCTGTTCCATAATATAAAGAGTAGTTTAAAAAAGTGTGTTGACTAAATCTCCAATACTAACAGGAATTACAACTTAACTATCTGATCCAACAAGGGCTTTGCATCCATCCATCCATTTTCTTAACCATCTATCCTGCTATTCAGGGTCACGGGTGGCTGGAGCCTATCCCAGCTGTCATTGGGCAAGAGGCGGGGTACACCCTGGATTGGTCGCCAGTCAATCGCGGGGCTGACATTTAGACAAACGACCATTCACGCACACACTCACACCTACGGTCAATTTAGAATAATAAATTGACCTAACGTGGGCATGTTTTTGGTCTGTGGGAGGAAGCCAGAGTACCCCGGGAGAACCCACGCATGCACGGGGAGAACATGCAAACTCCACACAGAAAGGCCAACTATGCCTAAACAGGGAATCGAACCATCTTGGCGACCATCTTGCTGTGAGGCTGCGCCACCGAGCAGCCCCAGGGCTTGGCATTTAATCTCAAATTAGATTGAATTGAAATATGGCCTGCTGCAATATTCCAATCACGGACAGCGCAATATTTCTTTAACCTCAAATGTGTCAGAATAATGTCTTATGTTCTACAACCCTGAACTCAACCCTGCTCAACCAAAGAGCAGGCCAAACTATTGAGAGCCTCCTTTTCTAAAGCAACTATCTATGTGATGAAAAGTGGCAAAAACAGCAAGAGGTAGCAATAAAATGAGTTTAAAGTGGCAAAGATGGTCAAAAAGCAGCAAAAATGGGTGAAAATGGGCAAAAATTGGGAGAAAACTAAGGAAATGTTCAGAAAGTAGCAAAACTTTTCAGAGGCCTGACATTTCCATTTAAAATATTCTTTTTATACTATTTTGTTAGGTTTTTTTTTTTTTATTAAAGTCCTTCTTTTATCCCTCATGTATGTGTTTTTCTTTTTCAAAATAAGAATAATTAAAAAAAATTCACCCCCTTTGATATAGCAATTGATATCAACAACAAATAAGATGGGGAACCTTAAGAAAATCACACATTTGCAATATAGGGAAAATAATCATGATTAGATCATTTTCATTGGGTCATTATCATCCAGCTCTAGATCTAACTTTTTGAGTCCGTATCAGACTGGTACTTGATGACAGGATTGAATGTTTCCAAACAATGCATTTACCATCAGAAATGTAAACAAGCTCTGTCTGCTGATCACCCACAAACACCAGTAATGATAAAAGATTGAACTCGAGTGAACTTTCTGCTGTGTTAAATATGATTGCATGACTTGTGGTTGCATCATTTTGATGTGAGCTGTGAATAGATGATGAGATTGGTCTGTGTGCTTCAGATTGTTTGGCTTTTTGAAATCAGACACATGGGAGACTGTGCTTGTTAACAGAAGACAGATTAATTGGTTAATAACAGCAGTAGATTGCAGACAATGAGCCTCTTTTTCATGCTAACAGAATCTTACACTTGGCGATATCTGGGTTACTTTCATAAATAAAAGATTAGCTGTGCAGAGAAACTGATCTGATTCTCTTTAACTAGACTCTAACAGCTCAGAGGAGAGTGGCTGTCTGTTCATAGGAACAACCACAGGCCACAGTCTACCTGTATGTACAGTTTAACCCTGATTGAAACCTCATATAGAAATTTATCTACCTAATCAAACTGTTTCTCTTCCACTTCCCTCACTGCCTCTTTTTTCTGTTTCCTCTTTCTCTTGTCTTGTAAAACCTCCATGAAGCCTGATGTTGTTTTTGTTGCTAGGCCACGTGGTGGTGTGTGCTGTGTTTGACTGGGTGTGGTTGCTCTGCATCTGTTCCTCGTCTTGGGAGGGCGTATTTGTGTCTGAAAGTACCCAGGTTTCAAGCAGAAGCTTTTATGTGAACTTACAATCATTATCTGTATGATGTAATGAATCACATATGAGCCGTCACATTTGACAAATAATGTGAGAAGCCGTTAGCTGCCTGAGGTGAAACCACAAAGACTACACTCATGTTGTGTGCGTGTTGAAGAGAGAAATACAGGAAGGTAGAGGCTATTTTAGTTTTATTATCATATGCAACTGTGTGAGTTTTACAGTGTGTGTGGGTGTGTTTTTCAGGAACAGAGAGTCTTGTGTTTCAGCAGCCCTGTGAGTCAACTGAGAGCAGCATGCTGCTGTGGTCGTCAGCTGGCAGTTAACGGGATATGTGAGGACACAGGATGTGATGTGTTGGAGAGGAAGCCTGCAGCCATTTTAAGTGTTCTAGCAGAGGATGAAGAGGCCATCAAATAAAGTTAAAATCCCTGAATGGATGATAAAATCATTATGAAGTAGCAGGATATGAAGTTTTAGAGCGCTGACACGCTAAAAAAAGTATGGCAGAAACATTAAGTCCTGCTCTTGTTTTTTCCTACTATATATCTAAAGCTGTCTTGCGGTGTGCCTCAAGGTTCTCTCCTGAGTCCTATTCTTGTTTTTCACTGGAATATACTTCCTGTTGAAACAGTGTAGAGCCTGAAACAGGACCTACAAAGTAATCTTGGGAAAATTATCACCACGTAAAGTACCTCTCAGCTTTACAAAACTTCAGTAGCAGGGTTCAGCTCATTTTTTTCTCCTTCTTAACACTTGGGTGTTTTAGTGAACAACTCTTATCAAGCAGTTTTCTCTATATCAGATTAAAAGGCGATGACATGGTAAAAAGTCCACAAACAGTCTCTGCTGCCCCCTTTCTATAGTGAAAGGAGGCAGAAGGTGAAAAGGTTAAAAATACATGTATTTGCCCACCTGAAATGTGTCCCATGTAAATCACATTATGCAGAACCTTGTGGCATACTTTTTCTTTTTCTCTCTCATGCACAGACAGGAACTCCAACCAGAATAACGGCCCAGTTTCATCCCAAGATGTTGACTCACTGAACAACCTTACCAGCTCCTTGCAGAATGGCGGCAGCTTTGGTTTGGACCAGAACCTCAACCTGACCCTCAGCTGTAAATCCAGTCCTGGTGAGGGTCTCCACCCATCCAGCTCTCTTTCTCAGCCTCCAGCCGTACGGCCCCCGTCACTGTCTGTGGTCTCTCCACTGAACAAACCTGATCCTTCGGAGGTGGATGATGAGGCTCCTGTGACTTCAGACTCCAGCCCGGACTCAAACTTGATCCCCACTCACGGTGTTTGTGTGGACCCTGATCTGCTGAATGGCAACATGAACTCAAACACAAAACACAGCCCAATAATCACGTAAGTCCAATACAAGAGGCTTCACTGGCAATGCCTGCTGTGTGTCTTAAAAGGTCCTGTCAGCTGTTGTTTATACCCTGCACATCCATACACTCCTCGCCAGAGTTATTGTAGGTTTTATATTTTATTGCTGTTATGCTCTCTGAAGCTCAGTTTTCTAATGAGTTTAGTTTTCATTCATGATTGTTTCTATTATGTTTGGATTATTCCACATATCCAAATTTAGGAGAGTGAAACAGTCAAACAGCGCCCTCTTCTGATTTCTTTATTGAAAAGTTTGTAGTTACCACTTTTGCTGCTCATGTAAAAATGCCAAAATGAGAACAGGAGCTATATTTTACCCATAGTCCCAAGGCAGGTACTTGCATAAAACAGAAAACAGAATGTAAAATCCTACAACAGTTTCTGGGAAACCACATTAAATAACTCATTCCACCAAATGAAATAAGCACTCACTGTTACATTTAAAAAAAAAAAAAGATTCATATCTAATTAACTTATTTGCAACCAAGGTGAGCCTTAAGCCCCATGGCATGTATAAGGAGAGACTAATGATATTCAAGAGTGCTTTACTTGTTTGTTTTTAATCAGTGTTTGAGTCTTTTTTTAAAGGTTTGGTCTTTCTCACATGCCCTGAATTAGGCTGGTAATTTGTTCAGGTGTACCTCTGACAGATCACAGATAAATGTAGTTTTATGCCACAATCTGTCGCAGTCCCTTCCAAGTTGTGCTCTGGTATTTATCGCCTTGTATTTTTTTCTGGGTAATTTTGTTTAATGGTGATGGGGCAAGCCCATTTAAAACCGAGAAAACTAAAACATAAATAGTTTGAAATGAGATTGCAGGAATGGGAGGGAAGATGTTTTCTTTCTAAAATTATGACTTTGAAAAGAGTGACTGACCTCCCTGCTGTTGTCTGTGACCAGGCTGTAAAAAATTAAGTTATGTAAGAAAATATTGAGTACACATAAGCTTTGGTTGTGTGTGAGGAAAGGAAAGATCTTGTGTGGTAGAAATTTGAGACGTTAAAGTTGATAATGCGAGATTTACCCAGTTTTAGGCAACACAATTCTTTTACATGAGAGAAACTTTTGAACTACATTTTTATCGGGGTTGTTGAACTAAGTGACATTTCTCTTTATGTTTTGATAATGTCTTGAGCTCTCAGCCCTAATTTTTCTTGACTGATTATCTCCAATTATCTCTTCTCATTTTTATTTTTATTATCTCGTGGTGAACTAAATTTTTATTCTAAAACTTAGTTTGGGGGGTTTTGGAAAAGTTTCAATTTTCGATACCAAAACTGTCTCTCTTTCCACATTTTGTCTTCTTTCTTAAAACCAGTCCACTCTAATAACTCTGCACTCACCCTGTGTTAAACCTAACCCCTGTACTGTCCTCTCCTGTGTCTTTCCTTCCTTGTTCTTCCCAAACCTGTCATTGTGTTTTCCTGCTCTCTGTGTGGAATCAGGACTGCTGAGCAAGTCCATTTCCTCTGTGTTCTGTTGTAAGTAATGTGTAATCGTGTGTGTGCTTTTAGTTTTAGTCCTGGCTTCTCTCTAAATAAGTTTAAGTCTAGGCTCAATTCACAGCCTGGACTGTCATCTCTTGGACCGAAATTTATGATAAGAAAAAGAAGAGAGAAGATGAGCAGTGTAAGGGTATAGTTATAAAGTAAAGAGAGGTATTTAATGGAAACCTGTAACCCCCTATTAAGTCTTTGTGCTGCCATCATTGATCTTGTAATTTGGCAACAACATTTCACATTTTTTTAGCAATTCGCTTGATCTTTTCTGGATATTTTTTTATGAGTCTGCTTTTTCTTCTCTGTGATTCTGCACTTTTAGCAGAGCATGCAACGCACACACAGCAGAGCAATGAGGTGTGGCTGTCAGGCTCCTGCTTTTGCCTTTCATCAATACATCAGCCCATGTCTGCAATATCCAGACAGATATTGATCTGAGTTCTGCTGACACTGATGAGTTAATTGACCTTTTTTCAGGAACTCTTGTAAAGTGCAGCCAAACCAGCACATGCAGAAGGAGCTCAGCAGTCAGGTTAGGATTCATCATGTGTTTTCTGCTATTTTGTCCATAATATTTGTGTTATTTCCTTTCGTTTTCTATAAACATGTTGTGTTGTTGTTCAAGGACGAGCATCACGGAGGTCACGCCACAGATGAAGAGAAGTTGGCAAGCAGCGTGGGTGTTAAACCAGACAAGGACGAAAGCAGTGAGTCACAGAATCAATAAAGATTGATTTGTTATTCAGATTTCTGCATGTTTAAGGTTGCTTACTGATACAGGAATTTATCACTGATTATTCAGTGTGAGACTCAGTGTGAGAATCAATGTGAGACTGCTATGCACATTTCAGATAAATGAAAGTTAAAGTTTTCACATCATGCTTTTGTTAGCCTTGATCAATACTGGACAGAGAGCCCGTTATATTGCCTCATAACAGTAATTATTAACACGGAGCTTCACAAACACCCTGAGTTCTTGAGGGCTGATGTCCACAGTGTTTGCTCCATTCTGCCTGTTTGTGATCTGAATGCATATATTTACACCAACATGGCGCTCCAGGTCCCTCCAGGCTCCATGTGACACAACTCCAGTTACTATCTGCATCACATGTTTCATAAAAGTGAATCACTGCATTAAACGCAGAACCCTGGAGCGGCAACAATCCTGAGGAAAATATTTTTCTAGTCTTTTTTGTTTACCATGTTTTGAATGAACAAACATACAGAGCTGGTAATTATTTACATTCAAAACAAAGTAGACATAAACACAAAAAGTGCAACAATACGGTAAATATTGATTAAATTCTTCAATTTATGTCTTGACTCCATATAGAGTCATTGAGTCATAACTGTTGTAAAAAAAAAAGAAAAGAAAATATTGAGTAAAATTGCCTCCAGGGAACAATATAAGAAAAAAACCTGTGCAAGTAGAAACATTTACAATAGCTAATACTGATTTTCTGTTATTTTGATGCCTTAAAGGGCATGTTTTTAAATAGAGTACGAAGTCCTACGGGAAATCCATTTTGTTGAAAGTTTTAAAGTACATTTTTCGAAATTATGAATTGCCTTTATCTGTTTCTAGGCTGCCATGAAGCAAAAAAACCTGAGGACTCAGACTGCTGCCCTGAGGTGAGTAAACATCACACATACACTTGTCCTCCATCATGGTTCTGCTTCCTCTATCAGTACAGCAAAAGCAGTTGTAATGGGATGTGATGCCAGCAGTGACCACCAGAGGGAGATGAAGCAGCAGAGAAAGAGTCGAACAACCTCATTTTGTTATTATAAACCACTTGTTATTGTCATTATGTTTGTACACTGTTCAGCTCTGTGAATTGGTGTTTTGATTTGAACATTTTAATTCACACAACAAATGGTTTTGATATGTCGTAGCACAGTAATTTGTTTAAGAGTCTCCACCTGCAGCAGAGCAGCCTGCATGACATGATGACTATACTGCCCTGCAGGCAGCAGGAGGTACATTGTGTTCACAGGCTTATTAATGTACTCAAGTGACAGATGGATTTGGATTAGTTTCAGGAGATAAAAATATGGCTGTCATAATCCAGGAAAAGACAAGTTGAGATAGAGAGAGGGAGAGAGAGAGAGAGAGGATTGAGATTTATCATCACACTTGTTGTGTGTCAAGTAGTTGATGGGGTAATAAAATATTAATAAAGCAGTGATAACCACAATAATAGTAATACTTTTCCGAAACCTCTAAAACAGGAGATCAAAGGTAGGGAGAGGAGCAGGAATACGGAGAGAAAATATTTTAGTATGTTCAGTTTGTCAGACCTCTCTTAGGTAAGGGATGTTCTTTCTGAATTAGTGTGGCATATCTGAGTCTTTTTTTAAGTTTTACTTAAACAAAGCTATGTGGAAAAAAAGTCTTCAGATAAATTTAGTGTTCTTTGATTTGGTGTTGATGTAGGTCGGACAAATGAAACTGTAGAATTTTAGGTTTCTTCATTGTAGGCTACAAAACAATCTTTTACAGTTTAGCAGAAAATAAATGTCTTTTTTCAGCACAGATGAACAGGAAGAGATACTCATTTTTCACTTGGTTTGAAACTGATGAAAACCTGGCAGAATGTAAAAAGGCAGAATATTAACACACAAATACATAATGGAAAAAAAAATAGAAATGTGTTTTTTGCTCCATTTCTACAGTAGGATTTTAGGTCAGTGATGTTGAACGCCACTTGACAGAAGTATGTAGGCTGACCTTAGATAAACTATTGAAGGTGTTTGAAAGATGAAGTTTCATCTAGATTTTCTGTCCTCGGCAGTTTGAGGACCCGTGCAAGCTGAAGAACAAGTCGGGGGGAAGTGAAATGCAGAAAACAGGAAGTCAGGTTCTGGATTCCATCTGCATCAGTGAGGCGGAAAAACAGGCTGTTCTCACCCTCATCAGAGAGGAGGTACAGACCCAAATAATGAAACTAATCCAACATGAAAATATGCTAGCAGTTTGTTTTCACCTCAGTGGAGTGTCTTTGTGCTTTGACGGGGTCTTCTTCAAGTTCTGTTCACCATAATCCTGTCAATCTCCTTTAGATAATCACCAAGGAGGTGGAAGCAAGCGACTGGAAGAAAAAGTATGAGAGCAGCAAACAAGAAGTCACAGAGATGAGGTCAGAAAACACAAATTGTTCAAATAGTAATCATAATCACTCAGATATGTTGGTCACTGGTTGAAGCTGGGGATTGATGAAGAATCATCACATTTTGTTTGATTGCAGGAAAATTGTTGCAGAATATGAAAAGACAATTGCACAAATGATTGGTGAGTTGTACTGATACAGGTTACAACCTTCCTGAACATTTTGATTTTGCAATCAGATTTGCAGCACTGAGCCATGTCTCTGATTTTTTAATACATTTAACTGGATAACTCTGGATCTCTCTAATATTTTTCTTGTGATCACCTTTATCAGGAAAGACTTCATATCAATCATACTCAGCAATCTTTTTTTACCTTCAGAGGATGAGCAGCGCCACAACCTGAGCTCCCAGAAGGCTTTGCAGGCTGTCACAGCAGAGAAGGACGCTGCCCTTGCAGATCTGAACTCAGTGGAGCGCTCGCTCTCTGATGTGTTTCGGCGATATGAAAACATGAAGAGCACCCTGGAGGGCTTTAAGAAAGTGAGGAGTCACTGCACAAATTCATGTCCTGGTAGTGTCATGCGGTGAAACTGTGAGGGGATTGGGTTCAGAGTGAGATTGACAGTAGCTTATGATTATGGGTAGAGCAGCTCTGGTTTAAATTGAAGTTTCAGAAAAAAATTCTCTCAAATCAATGAGTAAACTGGGCAGCTGCCAGGAAGCAATTGGTCCAGTTAAAGGGATTAAATATTAGAAACAGCTTACTTTTGAAGAAAACAGACCATAATCACCTCATTCTTTCTTCTAACAGAATGAGGAGGTACTGAAGAAGTGTGCTCAGGAGTATCTGGCCAGAGTCAAGCAGGAGGAGCAAAGATACCAGACACTGAAACTGCATGCTGAGGAGAAACTAGATAAGTATGTAATCACTCAGAGGAAATACTTTTACACAGTTATGTTTCTTCATTTGTTGATTTCACTCCTCTGTTGCAACTGTCAGGGCCAATGAGGATATTGCTCAGGTGCGTGCAAAAGCGAGCTCGGAGAGCATGGCACTGACTGCCAGTCTGAGAAAAGAACAGATGAAGAATGAGTCCCTGGAACAATCTCTGCTGCAGAAGGTAACAGTGAAACTTTGACCTATTTTTAGTTATGTTATTTGTTTGAGATGTATTAAATGTGCCTTTTGGTCCTTTCTTGTTTCGTTGTCACAGAATCAAGAGATTGAGGAACTCACAAAGATCTGCGATGAGCTGATTGCCAAAATGGGGAAAATAGACTGAGAGACACTTTTTTTGAGAATCAGCTCTTTGAGTCCCTCCAGTTCATTCTGACAGTGACACCCTGTGCATGTCCCCCAGCAGAGGCACCACTCTCATATCCTCTGCAACCCCGCATCAGAGACTGCTCATGTACAGATGTCAAATTAACCTGTGTACTAAAATTGCACTACCTGTGACCAGACTCAAGAAGATTCTTTAACTGCCAACTTTTATTTTAAATGAGACCCTGCTCGATGTTTATGGTCATGTTGTTTGTCTTCATTTCTGCCCATAATGAGGCCATCTGGACTCCTGCTCTTCCGTCCACCGTGCTAGCGTACAACAACCTGCTTGTGACTCAACTCAAACTCTCAGCAGCTCTTGGTGCTAGATGGCATCATGCAGACGGGGCTCTGAAGTCACACTGAAGCATACTGGTTATTGTGCCCATTGTGATGGGCTGTGACATGGGTTGTTTTGATGTAACAATCTAGTTAACATATATTCAGAAGAAGTTCATCAGGGTTTGCTCTTAATAAGGAAAGCTCAGGGGAGTTTGTTGCTCAACATGAGGTCAAATCAAGCTGTGCAAGAGCTGGAGGGAAGAATTCAGGATTGTGAAAGGAAATATGATAGTCTTTGGTTAGAGGCCTTAAACTGTTCAGCGCCAGAATGAGTCTGGATTAAGCGTCAGTGAAACTACAGCTGCAAATAATTCACAGCTTTACATGCTTTAAAGTTTGCACAGAGAATCAGTCACATTCAAGTCTAATCAGGACAATCACAGACTTAACTTAGTGTCAGCTTTATTTTAGTGTTTAAGCCACAGATTCAGAGATAACTTTATACAAAAGTAAAAAGAGAGACATCAAAAATAAATGGAGATTTTCCTGTGCCAAGAATGCTAACAGAGTGAGTCTTACAAAAGTTTAAAGTATAAACTATAAATAATCTATTCTACCTTTCTGTAAGTGCTGCAGTCATTTATAATTCCTTAGGTTTTTACATCCTCACAACGTTAAAGACAGAGAGGAAAAACAAAGTGTCATCTCTGTAAAAGGTTCTATTATTTTTTTTGTGAGTAGATGTTTGTTTACAGCACAGGCAACACTTTTCTTCCAATACATCAGTATCTTTGCAGGCTTATTATTAGCTTCACAAACAAATTTAATTACCTTTCTTTAAAAACTTTTGGAATCCCAGCAACCCAGGATACATGTGGTCAAAGAAGCTGAAAGAGTGTGATAGAGGGTTACATTTTTTTTTATTTGTTTGATTTTGTTTCAAGTCCATTTTGGATCAGTAACTGTTGGTTAAAGTATTTGATTCACAGTTGTACACCCTTTTAAAAACTCAAACCCACTGTTGTGCCACAGTTTATATTTGTGCCATTCTAATCTCCTGCTTCATCTCGTTACACAGCTGCTTAGTCTTTGTCTTATGAAATATGTGTAGCCACTTCGGTCCAATTATTTGATGACTGTTTTGTACTGTATATGTATATTTTAAGCAGAGAAACACATCTGTGTCAAGACATTTGTGTGTACATTTGCTTGAATAAAAACAAATATCATTTCTGTTACTGTACATTTTCTTTCTCTTCAATTCCTTTTGTTGAAACAGTTTCAATATGCTGTTTCTGTGCCTTGACTGTTCTCCCAGCATAAGTCGTTTATATCAAATACAGCTTACACACACCCTCATATATACCATCTATGTGAGTTAAGGAAAATTATGCCATCAGTTTTATTGTCCCTCCATTAAATGGCTTCAATGAAATGTGATACTTCTGTTTACAACAAGATCAATAATTTCATATCGCTGAAATGTTATGGTCCCACACTTTAAGGTCACTTTTTAAGTCCATTACCACAGGTTGCTGGCTGTGCACCTGATGGAGATTATAGACATAAGACTTTAATACCTCCATACACCTTGCAATGCCAAAATCCCTCCACCGCTACGTCCACCCCTGTGTCACCTGCATCAGATCCCCTCTCGGTGTGGATTGTTAAAAACACGGTGACCCTGAAGTCATGAAGACTGCCCTCACCCTGCTGCTGATCGTCTCTCTGGCATGCCACAGTAAGTTCACACCAATGCTGGATTTCAGAGTGCTAATTAGTAGAAAGTGGGGGGGATTTAGTGTTTTGGTAACTGGCAGACTGTGTTAGGTAATCAGGGTTGTTTTCTGCTTTCATTGAAAACTGTTTATGTCTTCCACAGTGAGGGCAGCTTTAGCTTCGAGCAACGCAATTTATGATATTTCAGATGAAACCAAGTTAGACATTACTTGACACAAAAATGCTTTGATCTGTCACTTAAGCTGCCTTACATTTCTGATGGACATATCTGCAGGTCATCAGTTTTTACAATTCACAGATGAACCACCAAATCAATCACAAAACTCATCAGTTTGAGTTGATGTTTTGTCTGGTTTGGATGAATCAACTCGAATTTAGTTGTTAGTTTGATTTTTTTTTTCTGTTTTGTTTTTTCAGCCCTGGTTTTAATGCTGTTAGTATTAACTTTATGAGAAAAGAAATCTCATTTTTTCAATGTTAAAAACAAAATGTGTTATGGGGCTCATTTACTACATTTGTCATAAGAGAAATAGCTTGTTGTGCCTGTATGCCGACACCCCCACCTGTGGATACACGTGCTTATAGGTGCTCTCTCCTGTTCTACCTGTGAAGGCCACGCCCTCAAATGTTACTCATGTGTGGGAATGAACGAGGAAGAATGCAACAGACAAGGCTCTGCTACCTGTCCTAACCAAGCTGACGCCTGTTCCACCATCACAGGAGCGAGTGAGTGCGCGCGCACACACACACACGCACACACACACACACACACACACACACACACACACACACACACACACACACACACACACACACACACAAAGGGATACTTGTAACATGTATCATCTGGTTAGTGTTGTGTCAGGCTCACTAGAGGGCAGCATTGTATTAACCAACAAAATATTGAGGTTGCTATTGCAATGAAATGTTTTGGATTTAATTTAATATGACCTTATTGTTTAGTTTTTATGAAACAGTATCATTTTTGAGTATTTGCTTTTGAGACTTTATCTTTTGTCTTTGACTTACTCTTAATTAGACACCATGTTTAAATTGTTTACTAACAATCAAATTCAGATTTGAATCTACTTATTATATGGAAACCCAACTATTTAGGAGTTGGGGTTGTTCCGCTTGTGGTTTTGGTTTCATTACCATAATCAAATAGTTGAATCTAGTTTATAATGTGGTGTTATACATTTACATAAGGGTCTACAGTAGCAATCAATTTCATTGTATGATATTGAATGATAGCATAAATGGTCACATAGGACAGAGGGGAGATTTTTTAATTCAATCAGATTTAAAAGTGAGAAATATGAAAACATGTCCAAATGTGGTACTAAAATTAAAAGGATAGTTTAAGATCATTTACCACAGTTGACAACCAACACCTTTTACCATTGGAGCCGCCGGATGACCTACCTCTTGTCCCCACAGTCCCACAGTCCTCCGTTCGCCTCCATGGGTGCATATACGATTCCTTTCTCTTCTTTCTTTATTTCAGACACTGTGATGAAGTCATGCACCTTCAAGTCTTTCTGTGACAAGGCTCAGGGTGAAAGCGCTGGAGCAAAGCTGCAGTGTTGTTTCAGTGACGGCTGTAATGGACCCAGAAACAACAACCCCTGGGCTCATTACCGCAACAGTGCAAGAACCCTGTCCTCTTGTCCCGTCCTGCTCATTATGACCCTTCTACTGCGTGTGGCCCTCAGTCATTTGTAAAGAAAACTCATCTTTTGTTTTCCTTCTTCTATGATTTATTATCTAATCTTTCTCATTACACAATTTAAAGGGTTATAAATCCATTCACCCTTCCCTTTTTGACCAAGAGATTATTAGTCCATGTTCATGGTAGATTTAAGCTTTAAAATTGTGTTTTTGTAACAGCTGTAGATGTGTCTAAAATGATAAAAATATATCATGAAATGAAATAACCTTTTTGCTCAGAGTGATACATTCTTGATCAGGGAGATTCAAAGCTATTCAGCGACTTGAATCAGAGAGTTTTTGTGGTGAACATGAACAAGTACCTAATGAATAACTCCTACTCAGTGTTCTCCTTTCATAGCTGGTGGGGCTTGTGGTTTTGGTGGGGGCTGAGACGTCTCAGAGGGTTGTTAGTGCACAGTTTGCTTTATATCATGTAGAACCACAGCCTGTGCAGAGTATAGAATAATTTGATGTGGGATTACTAACTCAATCTGAAGAGAGGTTATGAAGAAATCACTGATCTAAGTTTGTTTAGTGCACAAACTGTTCATTTGTATACTCGAACGCTTGTCTTAATAAAGATACAATAACAACCTTATTTTTCTGAGTGTGTTGTGTGTGGGCATGATCCCCGTGTCTTGACATTTAACACCCTACACATAACCTTCAAAGCCACAGAAACATTTATGAGACACTTTGCAGACTGTATACATTTAAGCCTATGCTTTTGCCACATGACATGAAATAACTGAGGTAAGTTTCCCTCTTCAAGCAGGTCATATGATGTGCACCCACTTCCTCTTGACAGGAGACCGCATATTTGACAAAAAGAAAAGCAGAATCGCTCCTTTTTAAAGCATGTGCATATTTCAGCACTTACAAAGTTGACAATATTATCTCCAAATGATACTTTATGTGTACAATCTATGTACTCTTGAGTATGCACAGGGTGTTGTAAGCAGAGCCAGAGATCAGTTAATCCTTACTGTTGTGTTTCTGTTCTGCCGGAGTTTCATAACTGTGCTCCCCTTTTCTGCTCAGATAAGACAAAACAGAAACACTGTAGTAAAGCCAGATAGATAGCCTGTGGTGCATAACAAAGTGAAAAATGTCACAGTATCCTAATTTGAACAAAACCACTTGTGTCTGATGTTGGTGTCACTCACAAAGTAAGATGTGCGGTTGAAGTTTGACTATGGGGCCATCAAGCCAAATGTCAACCAGAACAACATTAAGGTTTGAACTCTGATTAGTCAAAAAGCACTGACAAAAACCATATAAAAAGGAACGTTCAGTGTCGGGTGTAACACCTGACTTTCACCCATTCAAACACACAATCACAATTACATGCAGAGGTCTGTGGTTCCTCAAATTATTGTGTCGTCAAGTGTTTTGAGTCTAATTTTGTCAGATGATACATTTGAAGTACAATAAGTTTAGATGAGAGAGGTCAGATTTGTTGTACTTATAACTGTTGATAACATGAAGTTATTTGGGATGCCTGTTGTAACCAAAGCATGACAGCTCAAAATCACAAATCATATAATGTATGTATGTATGTTTGTATGTATGAATGTATGTACGTATTTATGTATGTATGTATTTTTCATTTCATAGCTGTGATTCATGGTTGGTGTCACTTTTCAGAATTGTTTTGATTATGTTAGGTTAAGAAACGCAGAGTTAAGTTTATATTTTCAGTGTAATTCAGTATTTAATGTTTGGTAGGACTTCATAGCTTTTCCTTCATTAGAAGCACCTGGGTTCCTTAAACAGTATTGCAGTATTATTTACACATGAACAATTTAGATAATAATTGTAAATCAGCCTGGTTTGATGTTCCTCTATATATAGTGGAGGGCCAGGGTGGGTTCAGAAACCCCCTTTATATCTGCCACTACTGCAGAGAGTAAAATTAGGAAGAATTGCATTTTGAAGTTAAATACCCAAGCTTTTTTTATCTGGCTCTGATTTTGGCACACTGTTGAATGGGAGCCAATTTCTGTCAGTAAGATAAGTAAGTAAGTAAGTAAGTAAGTAAGTAAGTAAGTAAGTAAGTAAATAAATAGGGCATAGCAGCACAAAGGTTAGTAAAGGGGTCACCTTACTCGAATCCTGGTTCAGGCATTAGGCCTTACTGTGTGGCATTTGCATTTTCTCCCTGTGCATACATAGATTCTCTACTCCAGCTTCATACCACAGCTCACAGACATGCTATTGAGGCTAAATGATGTTTCTAAATGGCCCTTAGTTGTGAGTATGCTCATAAGAGGTTGTCCGTCAATTCATTTTGAAAAAAGCTTTTAGTAGCATGACAAACATATGTTTACATTGCCAAAGCAAGTGTGACATAAAACAAATAGAGATGTGCATCGAGCATGCAGTACAAAAGAATAAAATAAGGACAAGATAATATAAGAATAAACTTTCTTTCTGATATTCAAAATATTACAAAACATTTTGTAATATTTGGTCTGTTTCTGTCAACCAGTCCAGGGTGTACCCCACCTCTCACCCTAAGACAGATGGGATAGGTTCCAGCCACTGGAGACTGACGGATGAATGTATACATAAACCAAAACCAAAAAAAAAAAAAAAAAAAAAAAAAAAAAAAAAAAAAAAAAAAAAAAAAAAAAAAAAAAAAAAAAAAAAAAAAAAAAAAAAAAAAAAAAAAAAAAAAAAAAAAAAAAAAAAAAAAAAAAAAAAAAGAAAGAATGAATGAATGAATAGATAGATAGATAGATAGATAGATAGATGGATAGATAGATAGATAGATAGATAGATAGAGCTTAAAAATTGTACCAAAGTGTGCTAGGTCACAGTAATATCATGACTTTCTGTTCATTTATTTATTTATTTGTTTTTACAAGCGGAAATGTGCCTCCAGACAGTTGCACCTGTCTCACATGCACACCTCATGACCTGTGAATGACTCAATATCTGGCCTGTTCCCTGCTTATCAAGTTTTACACTCCTATAATAGCTGCGTATTCATAAACCAAGTGATTCAGCCGGCCGTGTGTCTGTGTCTTTGACCCAGTTTTCTTGTTGCCTCCTGAGTAAAAAAAAAAAAGGAGATAACTTATCGCGTGAAGTTGCAGAAGAATGTTATTACGCACGTTTTATGACTATTTTTGAAAAAGCTTTCTTAAACAGTTATCAGCGAGAGGATAAGTTCCCCCCGAGCTGATTGTTTAAATTATGACGTGTTGAGTTCCCCTTTTGTCAATGCTAAAGCAGCAGAGGGAGCAGTAGCAGCAGCAGGAGGAGGAGGAGGAGGAGGGCCCGACCGGAGCTGACAGAGGGCGCATAGATCACATCCGGGGCTGGTTTATTCTAATAACGAAGTGTCCAACCCGGAAAGTAGACAAGTCTACAGTAATTCGGGCTCACAAACAAACAGACAGGAGTCTTAGGGTCTGCTTCACGCCGGCTTTGTTGACGTAGAGAGTTTGTTAAAGTTGTTACAACATCATCTAACATGCTCGGTACGAACCAAACTCTACGGCCCTCTCCTCTCTGCTTCGTAGCCGCGCGGGGCGCTGGCTGTGGCGCACACTGACTCTCTGCACAGCGGGTAAGTAATCAGTCCACAGTGGCACTTTGTGTGTGTGTGTGTGTGTGTGTGTGTGTGTGTGTGTGTGTGGGTGCAGATCATCTGAGCTGAACAAATGTCTGTCAGGTGTAGCTGAGTAATTGTACCAGCTCACACTTCAACTTTTCTTTGCACGCTCATGATCACGTTATACGTACACGCTCGTGATGTCCAAACTGGTCACACAGTGGCGGGAAGCTCGAGCCTGATGTGCTCCTGTGCGTAAATCCAGCTGTCAGTGCCAAACACTGAATACAATGGTGTGCCATAAAGAAAAGTTTGTTTTCCATCTGGTACCTAGTAAATTTGAGGCCAGTATCACCTATATCAATACTATACCGATACTTTTTACACAGAAAATAACCAAGAATAACTTACAGGCACTAAAACCAATGTTTCTGTTCATGATTGGAAGGAAACTGGCTAACTTTTTTTTTTTTTTTTCATTCAGAAAATAATCATGTGCTGTGATTTTCTCCTGCTTTGTTGTGAATCAATAAATTTGATTATTTATGGATAACAACAATATTAAATAATATTTTATTATTAATAATATGGTAACAGAAACAACATATTTTGGAAATCAGCAATATACTGTTAATTTAGAGCAGCAGTAGTGGTCTAGTAAATTTGTTAAGCAATGTTTATGTAATGTGTATAGCAGAGTGCACAAAAGCTAAGTGCGTGAGAGGGGAAAAAGGAGACATACAGAGGAGAAAGTGAAACTTAAATATTGATCTCATCATATATGTATCAATCAATATCAATACCAACCATACCTGTTGGTATCAGTACTTTGGATCAATCCACCCACCATAAGCAGATACCATATGTTGGTGAAAGTGGTTGAGATAAGTCAAAACTCCAACATTGTAACAACAGGTTTGTTTTGTCTAACCAACATCACACCCCCAGGTGTTGAGTTTAATGCTGGTCAACTTTCATGTCATGTCATGTTTTAGAAGTTCAGCTTAATAATGTTATTCAGCAATATTTTAGTTTTAATTTAAATCTCAGAAGTTTGTTTTATAGTAAAAGATATATGGTTCCTTTTGACTTAAGATTTTATGTTGCTAAAGTAGTGCATTCAGAACAGTCTTGTTTTTAAATCCGGAGTCAATATTGATGTAAATAAGCCGAAGTGAAAATGAACTTGTCCCAAGCTGCAGTTTTGTGCTGCCAATTGACAGCGGAAGAGGAAGAAAAAACAGAGTAGGGTCTGTCTGCAGGCTTGTAGCAGAGAGGCAGATCTAGTAGGCGTATCCCTTGCCCCTAACCCTAACCTGTACCTTGGTGGGTGGATCCCACACCAACAGTCCACAGAGGTAAAATTGAACTCTTCAGTTTAGTTAACAGAGGCAGCTAGTCTATGCTGGCCATTTTTGGCTTGAAGCTTTGGCAAAATTTCACATGTGCAGCAGCGTCTCATATCTGCTGCATTCCCTTTTCACCCGTGGTGTAATTGTTTGGTTACATTTACAAAGGCATTCTGGGTATATCTTGATCTGCTAATGGTTTGCGTGTACAGAAACACGTGCAAACTCAGTAGTGTGCCCAAAGCTGATCTACTAAAGGGATGCAGACGTGAATTGCATCTCTCATATGAGCAAAACAGCACCCGCTATCCATGTACTCCGTCTGCCTTTGGTCTGCCTTTGGTCTACCTTTGGTCTACCTTTGGTCTACCTTTGGTCTGCTTTCATGAATATGCAGAATGCGTGCAGATCACCAGAACGTGCAAAATTATGGGAGAAGGAGATGCAAATGTGATCATTTAGCACCCACAAAGAGATTCATCAAACCTGAAACTGTTTGCGACCGCTATTTTAGTGCCTAAAGTTTGCACGCGTGAAAGGCAGGTGCAAACTGGAACAGCATTATGCACAAACGGCCACTGTCCATTACAAAAAACTACAGACAAGTGTTTAGACATCTTCATGACCCAAGATCTCCAAAAACCTCTTGAAAAATAAAACAAAACAGAGCCTATAAGATGATTTGGAGTCCCTCTCTCTCTCTACCTCTCTCACTTCTCTTCTATATGTGAGCACACCAAAACATTAACCTTATCCCAAAAAAAAATGACCATGGTGCTCTCACGCTCTCAAAAATGTCACCTCTTTTGCATGTCATAATCAGCAGGGATTGGCATTTCAAGCCAAATATACCAATAGATAGTCAGTGAGAACTGTGTAATGATTAATCAGATAGTCGAAACTGCAGTTTTCTCACGACCGTCACATCTCAACACCCGGCAATAATGCTTTCCTCTTTTTTCATTAACTGGCAGTTAACAAACAGCTTTTAGATGGACCACAGCTGCTGTGTGGTGGTTACAGCATCAGGCCAAAGTCAAGCAAAACTATTGTAAAAGCACATTTTGAATTGAGATGAGATTACTGTTGCATGAACTTGTAGATTCCTTTATAGGTTCACATTTCCTGTAATATTCTAAAATCATGACCTGTCCCTAAGAATTACTTGTACTGTGAGTGCTCTGCCGCCTATAAATACTTCTGAGCCCTTAAATCATAATGTCAGGAAGATGACAACCCACCGGTTTGAGCCTCCAGACACCTGAATACATAACAGCCCCCGACCCTTTCAAGTCACATGCACCTCAAAGTTGGCATCAGAAAGGATTTAGGTTATGATTTCCATCCAAGTTCAATATAATGCTACTCCAGATTTGGTCAACTTTATTGTTTTCACATTTTTTTTATACACTAGAAATTTTTCTTTCACCCCGTGTTTTGGTTGTTTGAGCTTTGAGAATGAAATTGACAGAGGATTTCTCAGAAAATTCTCAAAATTTTGATGCTTTCCAATTGATCAGTAAACAGCAAAGTAAAGATTAGATGGGACATTGGATCATATTTCAGTTTGAGACTATGAACATTTTATAATACCTACACCTCAAGCTTTTCCTTTCTAAAATTCAAAGCCAGCTAGATATTCACATTTATATTCATTAGAAAATGTGTGAATAGTTTCTTGATTTTTAAATTCAGTTTACCTGTGAAGCCTAATTTCAGACTTTTCCATTTTCTAGGGGAAGATGCCTTTACAAACAGGAACATGAGATTGACTCCAGTGTATAATGTTGAGCTCTTTAAGAAGTTCAGAGTCGATCCAACTTTGATTACTATTTGACTTGATTTAATTTTGTTTCACAATCGTGCTGAAACAGTGGGTCAAAATTTGTAAACTACAGCCAGCATCAACATCAAAATAGATCTAATTAATCATAAAAAACTGAATGTGTCATCTACGGCAGATATGCAGACAGAGTGTGGGTGGTTTCACGTCTTGGGCCAAGATGTGTCGAGACACAATGATATCATCACTGTGATCTGAACACAGTGTTCAAACCTCTAAACTGTGTGTCTGTTTGTTCAAATATGTGTCATCTTGTTTAGTGTGAAACACTGTTTGCAAATATTTTCTTTGACTTCTACCAAAGATGCCAAATACACACAGAGATGCTGCTCTTTCCTGTAATAGTGCAGACATGATTTTTTATGATGCACAAGTCGTGCGTGTGGGCTGTACAGTGGGAACGTTGGCATCTGTTTAACCTCTGTGACGTTATTTCACTTTTCCTCTGCACAAAGTTCCTGCAGAAGTTCTCTGAATGGTTTGCAGCTTTGACCTATTTGAATGGCAAAAAATAAAGATGCTTGATTGTTGTAGTAGAAACAGAAACAGCCCACTGTTAATCAAGCCCACATTTGAAAGATGTCTGAAAATGAAAAACTGTTAAAGCACCATTTTCCCGAGGTTAAGCACTGGAGTTCAGTAAATCAGCTCAATATTTCTGTTTATCTCTGTTGGGTTATGTACATTGGTACTCAGGAAAATTTACATGACTCTCTCTTACATTATGACTCATTCTTCAGAAATCAAACCACTCAAAGATGTGGCAAACGTAACTACCTTTGTGACTGCTCACTGTTTCAATGGTGACAAAAAAGCAACATGTTAGGACATGTTGAAAACGAGATTTGACCTGAGGTAAACTCAGTTGTCAAATAGGGATAGGATTGTAAAATAGTGCTCTCAAAGTGCCAGAAGTCCTCTGACTCCCCCGCCCCAAAAAAGTGAAAAATCTTTTATGTCATGCACAGATGTCCAGTGTAACCTCTCTTAAAAAGCAAACCTTTACTCTCTGAGCTGAAAGAGTCTTGATTCTTGTTGAGGAATCAGTCGGTCAGCAGCTCAGTGATTCACATGCCTGGCATCATCTTAATGAATACATCTTTTACCCCGTTCCTCTCCCTCCTCCTCTTCCTCTCCCTCCTCTCGTCTTCGTCTCTCTTCTCCGGCCAGTGGAAATGTGCGTGTGTGCAGATCTTGAGTGCAGTCTGTAATTTTTGGCTGTGGTGTAGGGCCTCAGCTCAGCCTCAGGCTTCAGGGTTTTCTGCTCAGCCTCAATCACGTCACATGAAAAACTGCTGAGTGCGAGCGGGTCTCTGTCTTCCTGTGTGTGTTTGAGTGAGTGCACGTGTATTTGAGAGATAGTTTATCCTCCACATCTGCCTGTCTCTTCCTCTCTGTCCCTTCTGTTGCTCTCTACATTTTGCCATATCGCCTGCCTGACTCTTGTATCCGTCTTTCTGTCTGCCCGTGTGTCTCTGTGTTTCAGTGATATGTAATATTAGCAGGATGCCATACGTGGACCGGCTCAACCGTGTGTGCGGCTTCCTGGACATCGAGGAGAAGGAGAGCAGCTGCCGCTTCCAGAGGCGATACTTTATCCTGGACACGCAGGGAAATGCTTTGCTGTGGTACATGGACAACCCTCAGGTACTCAAACATGCATGGCATATGCTTTGCACAAACAGCAAGAGGAAGTGAAATCGACCAATCAGAGGTGTGTAACCTTGGACTCTGAGCCAATGATGTGTCTGTGTTTGTGTTTGCATGCAGAACCTGCCCAGTGGAGCCAGCTTTGTTGGCAGCCTGAAACTAACCTACATCTCCAAGGTAAACAGAGTTCCTGATCGCCTGTAGCTTCACTTGGCTGTTGACTGTGGTTACATAACCTTCCCAGGGCTAAACACATACATGTTTGAGCAGTGGGGACTCAGGAATTCACATGCAAACAGGATGCACACATATCTGTAGTTGTAGTTAAGGGTCACATGCAGAGGCAGACTTTGTGAAGTTTTCCAGATGTCAGCATGCTCGCTCGCTAAGCTAACCAGAGATAATGACATCTGGCTTCACTGCTGACAGCTCCTCCTTGGATACGCTGACTCAAAAAGACGTCAAAGATATAAAATGTTTATTCAATACTCTCCTCATGTCTCCTTTTCTTCCTTTCCTTAGCTTAATCTTTTCTCTTCTGCTCCTCTTCTTAGGTGAATGAGGCTACAGTTAAGCAGAAGCCCAAGACAGAGTTCTGCTTTGGTGAGAAGGTTTTGATTATATTTGTGCAAATGAAAATGTTGTATAAAACATTTTATTGAGGGTATTTATAGTTTTGGGGCATATTTTTTGCAGTCATCAATGCAGTTTCCCGCCGCTACTTCCTCCAAGCTAATGATGTGACAGACATGAAAGAATGGGTGGCTGCTCTTAACAAGGCCAGCAAGATCACTGTGAGTGCACAAACATGCGCGCGCGCACACACACACACACACACACACACACACACACACACACACACATTATGATATAACAGAGTCTTGGCTGAAGAAGCTGTTATTGATGAGGGATTTGTTTCCAACTGAGCGCCAGAAGTTACAGTTAGTGGTTTTGCATCTAAAACCATCTCAAGGGGACAAATGGCAACACACAACCCTCGCACACACTCTGTGAATGAGGAAGCTGTGTATGAATGTGAGAGATACACACAGACACACATATGTCACTGTGACAGAGGTGTCAAAACCCCCGCTCTGTGTTTCAGAACAAACCATGGACAAACAGTTTGCACATTTGCATACTGTTTGTGAGCGCTCAGAGAAGAGACCAGGGTTGTAATGAGTGAAAGCATTCAGATGTTTTACGACAGCAGATGACAGAGAGGAGTGTTTCTTTTTCTCTCACCTGCACAGTGGCACAGGAAGCCGCTCTGCTCACTCCCTCTCACTTCCTCTTTGATTGGAGGGCTGCTCTACTGCCTCGCCTGAGCCTCTTGGGCCTCAGTGAATACTTGTGTGAAAAATGCTTTCTGAAGCATGTGGAAAACACAGACAGATGGATTTCACGGAGAATTGAGTGCTGTTCATATGCTTTTCACACACTACAGTGATGTTTTCTTCTATTACATTATCCCAGATGTTGTCATGATACATCTGAAGGGAAAATAAACAGTGTTAACTTGTTTTACCCTTTAAACTCTCTTGCGATAAGTGTGTCAAAAATTAATTAAGTTTGTATCCATGTAAAGTAAAGTGATCATATTCTAAAAACCCCAAAAGAGGACTCCCTACCCAGCCTCTTGGGGAAAAAAACTCCAAAAGATACTCCAGCACAACACAGTAGCTTCATAAACCAAACATTTTAAATACTCATTATCTGTTTGAAGTGAACATTTTCTATGGTGTAAACATAAATACTGTAACAAAGCCCATTTCCTCCAGTGAAAAATATAGTTTTTTTTTCAAATATAAGGTCAAATTTGTGATATAAAAGACAAAAAATTGACTTTTGTCCAAAATTTTTGACTTTTTATCTCAAAATTTGACTTAATATTGACCAAAAACTTCTTAACACCAGTCATGACTGTGAAGAAAAGAGAGGTTTAACTGTGTGTTATGTTTGTTGTTTGGTTTACTGCTGATTGCTAACCAATAATTATAAAAGATGTGTCCTTGTTTGTTATGGGGGCTTATGAAATAAAAGACACCTCATGACCACCAAAAATCACCAGATAAAGTTTTTAAGGTTTATGACTGAGCATAAAACACTTGTACTGTTGCAGCATCAAAAGGGGGATTTAAACCATTAACCTCTGGGTGAACCGTATCTCATAGATCTCCACTTATTAGGGATACTCTGGTTGTTTTTCATCGACTTTTTGTGCCGTTAACAGGTTCCCAAACTTGGCTCAGCTCCACCGAGGTCTGATGTGACAGCAGTAATCAGCGACACTCAGGGTGGGAGGAGACAGCAGGCCTATAAAGCCGAGATCATTGGTGGAGTGGTGGTTCACACTCCTATCCAGGTAACAAAGAGGAAGAGAAAACTTCACTGCCATGTCTTCAGAAGCATTGTTTTTTATTTGTTAGGTGTAGAAAAGCTCTCCCCACCCTTTTAAGCCGCTGTTTGTGTAATCTATTGGTGGTTAGATAACTGAGATCAAGATATGATGATAATGAAAATGCTTGTGTTGGGTTCAGAATGAGGGTGAAGACACAGAGGGGAGAGAGAGAAAGGGCACCAGGCCTGGCGTGCTGAGGTGTGGTTACTGTGTCAAACAGGGAAATGTGGTGAGTACCCAGCTGAGTATTACTGATTAAATGAAAAAAGCCTCATGTGGAAACTGGAAACTAAAGTGGTTAACGTGTGTGTGTTTCAGAGAAAGAGCTGGAAGAGGAGGTTTTTCACTCTCGACGACAATGCAGTCAGTTACTACAAGTCTGAGACGGTGGGAAGCCCAATGTTGTGTTTTTCTTCTCATAGGTTGATATTTTTGGTGTGACTGCCATCTTTGTTTGTCGGTGTCTGAATTGTGCTAATGTTTGCCCCAGGATAAGGAGCCTCTCCGTGCTATTCCACTGAAAGACATTCAGAAGGTTCACGAATGCCTCGTCAAGTCAGGGTAAGTCAAATGTGCTACACTGAGTCTAATTCTTCATTTTTCTCTCCACCCACACTTCCCTTCTGTAATGCATAAACAAGAAGCCAGTAAGTGGGGATGAGCGTTTCATGTTCAGATTATCTTTGAGATTTAACCTCACTACCTTTTTATGATTTAGGCAGGAGTTTTGGTCAATCTAAGGATTTTTTTCTTTTATTTAACCATGTTACATAGGTTTAGTTTTTACCTTATGATCAAAAGATCTCTGATCACAATATTTCATGACTTAGCAGGAGACAAAAACTAATAGGCTTTTGTTATTTTGTCTCAAAAGCGAGTAAATTCCATAAATCTCCAACAACAAAAACAAGCCTGAGAGGTAAAGTTTGGGGATTGATTAAGGTGACACCTAGCAGAGAGCTTATGGCAACCACACCCATTCATGCATAATTTAGACCTTCATAAAACAGATATCCAGTGAGTTGAGCATCTTACAGTGAGTCACTTATAAGAAGTGAGCAAGACAACATTGTTTAATCTGCTGTAGGATTGTGTGCTTTGATATTGGTTTTATGAGGATGGACTCACTTCTTGAACCAGCCTCAAGTGGCCAAAAGTGGAAGTGCAGATTTTTGGAACCAAACAATGGCCTCTGTTTTTTAGCCAAGCGGCAACGCCAGGTTTTGAAATATGAAGTTATCGCACAAGAGCAAAAATAAATATGTTTACAGTCTGTTGCAAAAAATACTTTTGGTACAAATAGCTATTTCCTCTAACTACACACACTGTACTCGGGTTTGTATTTAATTTAACTTGTTATATCTGAAAATATTAAACTTCCATTTTTTGACCATTCAAAGACATGGCTGGGTCAAGCTCTTTGAATAAGTTACCCAACAACAACAGGCTTCGAAACATTGCGTCATTCAGGTGGCTGTCACCGCAGAGTCCAACCCCATATACTATTCAGTACCTGCTTTTAGCCCATGAAGTTTTCCCCTAATCAGTTCTCAAATGCATTTCCTCATCATTAAAAATGTTGTCACTGACAAGTCATCATTATTCAGCTCATAATTTCAGGGAAGCGGTTACAACATGAAGTTATTTTATGCAGATCAAAAAAAAAATGTAAGGACTGGGTTCAAAGTGATTAAACACCACAAGTTCTTGAGAGTCATTTCTTTGTTAATTAATGTCCAGCATTTTATAAGGATTTTATCTTGTGTGTGATTATTTCTGTAACTTTGTTGGAGCATGCTGCTGCTGGTTTGGTCAAAGAGATTTTTAATCTCATTGAGGTTTTCATGGTTAAATATAATTTTTAGAAAATGTCTCAAAGATTGAATTGCTGTATATTCCAGCATGACAATTTACTTCTTTGTGTCCATCAGGGAACTCCTACTGAGAGACAACCTGTTTGAGATTATTACCAGCTCTCGCATCTTCTACATTCAGGTAAAACACTGTCTCATGTCCTTGTTTGTTGTTTGTTTGTTTGCGTGTTGTTGTTGTTGTTGTTTTTTTGTTATTTCTAGAACTCAAAGTTTAACTGGTTGCTATGTCTAACAAAATAACTAATTTAATCTTCTCAGAGAGAGTTCATGTTCCCATCTGTGTTTGTAATGATGTTTTTCTCTGAATGCTCTGCTGCTGAAGTGTGGCAAAAACACAGAAAGTTTGTTTTTGTGAAACTTGACCAGCCAACTGTTACCATAACAACAACAACGTCCTGCCCAACAGTCACCTGGGAGAACAGCTGACTGAGGCAGTGAGAGTCAGATTAGAAAATAAAGACAGAGGAAGAGAATACAAGCTTGGGACTTTTAAATTTTGTTTGTGCATAAAAAGGGCAGCCTTTGTACTAGTTATAAATTTTGTCTTATTTTTTGGCGTTTATTCTTTCATTTTGAAATCATGAGTCAGTGCATGGAGCAGCATGCGGGGAAGGGGGCTGCAGACTATGAATGAACCCGGCTGCCAACCTGAGGACCCTGTCCCCTTTATATGAGGTTACAAGTTCAAACCAGCAACATTTCCTTGTAGTTTTTTGAACGGTTTTGAATAGGGAGACCATGTTCTGAAAAAAAAACAAAAGAGGACCCCAACCCAGTCTCTCGGAGATACTGCAAAAAATACCCAAAGATACTCAAAAATGATGAGCTAGCTTCAAAACACATACATTCATTTAAAAAAACTCCTCTTCTGTTTGAAGTGAAAAAAAAAAAAATGTAAACATAAATAATTTTTTGTTGTTGTTCTTGTTGCCGCCAATGTTAAGTTTGAAATTTTCAGATGAAAGTCAAATTCATGACTTCTTATCGCAGTATCTTGACTTTTCTTTCTCATACTTTTGACTCAATTATCTCAACATTTTGAGTTATTATCTCATAGCTGTAACGTTATTCTCATAATTTTGACTTTTTTCCCATAAGTTGACTTTTTATTTCAAAATTCTGTTTTGTTATGAGCCAAAAAACAAAAAAATCTCAACAAAGCCAAATTTTCATTTTTATCTTTTGACTCGTGGAAATGGGCTTCCATCGTATAGCCTCACTATATATAAATAGTGTCTCAAAATCTTAGTAACACAAGCTTGGTTTAGATTTTGAGGCATCTAAATTTTCAGCTGACACTGAGGTGCCAGCTTGGCTGTGTGACAAGCTTAGAAAAATCTGGTCATCTTTGGGGAATATCATAAAATCTCCTTGGACCTTTTTTCACCCCCAAAAAGGAGGACATGTCTGGGCAAAACAGGGTGATTGGTCACCCTATTTTTGAATAGTTAGAAAAAAAACCTCTCTAATTCAGAAACTGCAGTGTCTTAGATTCTTATAGGATCTGAGTAGATGAGCATGCTTCAACAAGATCTTATTCTGTGCAGACTGGCTGCTTGAATGTTGTCCGGAAACAAATTCAGAAGCAGAGTAACACTTGAACAAACATGGCGAGTGTTCAAAAGAACTCAAGTACACTACACATGACCAAGAATCTGACCCCTAAGGAGGAGGCAACTGCTAAAGTGTTGCAGCCTTGGTTGCAACAGCATGTCTTTGAGGGGTTTATTAAGATTTGTGTATTGTTCTGACTTTCTCTTTATTCATAAGTTACTCTATGCAGACAGCCCTTGTTGAAACTGTCCACAGTAAAGTAAATGGCACTAACAAACATATTCGTGGAAACTTTTGCCGGGCCCTTGCTTACAAAGATAAAAAGTAACCCTTGATGTCTTCAGTCCTCTGGTGCTCGGATAGAAGGTACATATTTGTGAAAGTTTTTGCAGAGAACAGCAGAGAAGTTGGCATGTATGGCTCACACCTTTGGCATCTTGAATCTGCATTAACAAAACAAGCAGGAGGAAGGAGGAGGGAGAGAAATAGCTCAGCAATTGAGAGGGGTTTTGCATGTATGCCCATGGGTATCTCTAACAATGATATGTGACCACAGAGGCACATTCAAATCCCTTTTTACAAGCTATGTTTTCCAGGTAAGTGGGCTAAAGGAACAGTGCACGTTCTCTGGGATAGTAGATGGCGGTGGGTGACTGAAGCATATATTCACCTTTCTTTAGAGATCTAGATCTCTTTTACAAGGGTGACCTGGACAAGGGGTCAGCAGCACACATCATAGTAATAGTAAATTGCAGTGATAGATTACAAGAGTTTAACAAACGCACAAATGGTATTCTGGAAAGTGCATACAGAACAAGTGCTGAAAGTGACTCACAATAACAAGTTCATAAACACAGGCACTGTGTCCATAGTCTGAACTCTGTCATTTCGCATAGATATACATGTACAGGCAAGGAACCTGTGTTTAGTTTGAGACCTCTAGCATTAAAAAGCTTTAAATCTTCTGCTTTTCTTGATAAATGACTATAATCTGAATAAAAGCTTTAGTGGACAGCTATTGGGGTTTTTTTGGCTGTCATAAGAGGAATAAGCTGCATTGGGACCTGGATACACGGATATACTTAATAATACAGTGATATTTAATTACTTTTTTATGTAGTAAATTGTTATTCAAAGAAATACCAGACTTTTATAGTTCAACACTGCTTTGTCTTTTTGTACTTCCCCACAGACGGACTCTCCAGAGGAGATGCACGGCTGGATCAAGGATGTTGAAATAAAGATCCAGGACTTCAGAGGTCCTCCAAAGGTAAACCTGTCATATCAACTTAGCTCAAAAATAACAAGATATTTACAATCATTTGTCTTATTTGAAGAATGAGAAACTCTGATGCTGTCTTTGCCTTATTTCAGGCCTTTACACGGGCATCCTCTCTCTATCGAAGTCACAATTCATCATCATCCCGTGGTCACCATGGTGAGGATCGCAGGCCTATTCTGACAAAATCATGCTCTGTAAACCCTGGCTGGCAGCCCTGGGTGCCCGTTCCAGCATGCGAACCCCCTATCCTGGATGAAGATGATGAAGAAAGTCCTTTCAGCCCAGTGCCTACATTGCCTTCTCTCTCTTCCTCTTCCACCTCGTCCTCAACCTCATCCTCATCCAACTCCCTCTCTACCCCAGCTCCTTGTCCTGGTGGGCCTCCTGCTGCTGCTTCTACCAGCGGACTAGGCATCCTCACAGCATCAGGGGATGCAGCCTGTGGGCGCCGCAGGCATCGCTCACAACCTCAACCTCACAGCAGCTTCCCCTTCACCCTGGATGATGACGGCATCCGCACCACTGACGTCTGATCTAAGGAAGTCTTAAGTGTTGGTACGCACCTGCTTTGAAATGAATGTAACTGGTTGTGATAGTATTCTCTGCAAATGAAGTGACGCTGTGACCACCTGCTCCAGACCATGATGTGAGGCTGGGGCCCTCTGCTGGTCATGTAGCTGCACTGCAGCTGAAGGATGCACCGAGCTGGAAGAGGACCAAGAAGAGGCTGTGTTAGTTTGTTGTTCCCAGGACTGTGAAGAAGTATAATGGAGTGTTTTAAAGTGCAACTTCCTCTGAAAACTTGAATAATCGTGTTGTTAATTTTACCTGCATACAAATTATGGCACATGCTTTTGATCTTTTGCACTTGGCTCCAAAAGAGATATTACTCTGTCATCCAAATCGTTCATACTTCTGACATAAAACTAGTATTCTAAGGCATTTAAACTCATCAGTATCCGTTATATTTTATATTCAAACTTATGTTGACTTGGGTCTGTTAGTTTCTCTTGAGCCCAGTAGTTTTACCCCCTTTATTCTGAGACATATTATTTGAAAAGCCTCACATCAGCTTACCCTCATTTATAAATAACAAGCATTTTGTTTTTGATTTGTTTTTTTGTATCATGCAGGTGTCTGGGGGAAGTATTGTGTTGGTACCGTGAAAAGGGTACACACACTCTAGGTCATGTCTGCTGTCTGTTGTTGCAGACAGAAAGTAGAGAAAGTAGCAGGTTTGATTTTTGAGCTTTTAATAATTGCCCAAAGATCAATTGTTAGCAAGCTGTGACTCCCCTTATATTTTAACCAGGTACCATAACAATACAGCAGTGTTTCTAGTTGGTACTTTTTTTATTAGAATGTACTGCATACGATTAAGTACAGCCGATCAGCTGGTTGACAGCTCTAAAATGTGATTTTCCTTGTTCAGCATTGCGTGGGGAAAATGTGCCACTGCTATTGGTAATTTAAATTTAATGCTACAATTTTGCTTTTCTTCTTTTTTCTTTCACTTCTGTGTTAATTTTCTAGCATGACAGCTTTCTCTGAGTTGACACCTCTGATACTTAGTGACTTCACACTTGTAGTCACCTCTCAGGTTCACCTCAAGGCTCCATTGATGTAGGATCGTGTTCATTTCTGTTACTACTTACTAAAGCTGTGTGCACTCTTCTGTCTGCAAACAATGTTAAGTGTTTCTTTTGTAAATTAAAAGCTGCTTTTTATTAGCCTTTTTTTGTTTGGGTTTATTTTTTGTCTGAGGTCGGTCTAAAGACCTGTTGATTCTTGCTGAAATAGGGCTAACTTACAACAAAACAAGATTTCTAAATAGCTTTTAGAAAATGAGATGTCAAAACTTTCTAAGTTTTACTGTAATACATATTTCTTGAGGTGCAAAATGTCCAAGGCTTTGAAAGGGTGGGGCTAACATTTTTGACCTTCAACACTGTCACCTCAGAAGTGTGCACACCATGTAGACACTAACAAGCACATATACACATGCCAATCTTGTGCCCAGAGGTTGTGTTAAGTGAAGTGTTTCACACGTCCACTACAAAGGTCCATTAGGTAAAGCGCCTAAACCTCTGTCCTGACCTCAGTCCACTCGCTGCCCTGCAGTGTAGCTGGACTAGTGTGACAGAAATGTCTCCACTGAATGCTTTAATTTGCTTCGGAAGGTAAAAAAGGCCCTGAGTGCTTGTGAAATGTCAGCTGTGATGAAATGAGTTTTCAGTCTGTTAGATAGAGCTCCTCCAGGTACTGAGAAAAGTCCAAGCAGGAGCATGTGTCAGTGGGCAGTGATGAAAGTTTGGACAGTTTAAGGAGATAGACACAACTATGTGATCTAGGAAAAGCTGTGGCCCTTTAAAAAAAGCTCACCCAACTCTGAAGGAAATAATTTGGAGAACACTGCCCCAGACGCCACAGAAATCGATCAGGTTCATCTTGGGAGCTTCAAAGTTGCACAGGAAACACATGGAGTTTTAAACAGAAGACAATAAAGATATCTATCACAAGTTTATTCATTCACTCCTTCTGGATGGAAATAAATCTTGTGACATCGCAGAAGCTTATAGAAACAATACCACATCGAATACTTGCTTTAATCAAAGCTGAAAGCATTCCAACAAAATAAGAGAGTATGTGACCTTTGATTTGGTGGTGACTTTTCGATTTCTCTTAACAAAGATGATAACTGGTTGAACAAGGGTTGAATCCAGTGGGACAACCAAGTCTTGTTTCTTACCCCACTTTGTGGTGTGCTCCATTGCACAGGAACCCTTTTTGTGTCATTTTCCTACTGTCGCTAACAGATTTCTGAATTTGAATCTTTTTTGTAAAGTGAATCACTTTCAGATTGGCTATTTGTACATTGTTTCTGAAAAAACAACTATATATTCAGATCCATTTAGTCCATATGCGACTTATGTTTCATCATACCCCAATATCAGGTTTAACCCCCTTAGTCAAAAACATGTCAGTCCCTTTTTGAGCAGTTTAAACGTTCAAAAGTTCATTCATGCATTCATTCATTCATTCATCACAGCAGTGTACAAGTGCAGTTAATTCCCATCTTTTAACCATTTCCCATTGGATCTGCTTAAACTTGGCCAAAATAATAAATGTCATATTCTTAAACCGGCCTCATATCAACATCATGTTGTTATGGTTATGGTTTTCCTCTTTGTATTTTTTTTTTTTTTTTTTTTTTTTTTTTTTTTTTTTTTTTTTTTTTTTTTTTTTTTTTTTTTTTTTTTTTTTTTTTTTTTTCTAAGCCTCAACACACTTTGAGTCTTGTTAACCCAGTATTTGTTTACATGTATTCCTTGTGATGTGGATCTTTTTATGCACAAAAAAAGAGTATGAAGATAAAAATAAAGAAAAATAAAGACAAAAAGTAAAAAAAAGCAACACACAGCAACACACGAGCCTTCCAGGTCTGATTTTGAAACATATTGTAAAGGTCATGTTGCACTTCAGTTTGACACCTGTGAGTGACAGCAGCTCTAAGGGCAGACACACAGACACACACAGACACACACACACACACACACACACACACACACACACACACACACACACACACACACACACACACACACACACACACACACACACACACACACACACACACACACACACACACACACACACACAGCTCCACTAAATGTTAATCTTCCCACATGAATGACTCTTCGATGTCATCACACTCTGATGATTTCAGATGTTGCTCACAAATTTAGCCTGTGTAGGTCTGGATGGGTTTTTGTTTTATTGAACACAAGACTATGAATATATGGCTGGGAAAACTACAGTGTGGATACGTTTCTTTGAGGTGAATTCATTGATTTTCTTGTCTTGGACAACACATCAGTGCAGCCACTAGAGGGAGCTCATTCACTCTGCCCGACCGTGTGTATGTATCTGAGGATGATGTCAACTCACAGAGAGATCACTTAAAACTCGTTTAATCCCCAAACAAAGACAACAACGCTATTCACTACCAGTGTAAAAAACATGGCGAAAATCAAAAATATACAACAAACTGGATAGAGTAGACAAATACAAAGGACACAAACATTTTCTGAGTATAGTTTCAAACTCTTCTACACAACTCTCTTATGTGCATCACGTACAAGCATGCGCCTTTCAAAATAAAAGTCCCAATTTGAAATATACTTGAGCTCTATTACGCAAGCTAGCAATTAATTACTTTAAGTCAACTTGATTACGAAAGGCAATTGCAGCTTCAAAACACTGATCATTTTCACGTACAGCACGACAAAATGAGTAGAAATTCGTTTCAAATATAAGGAAACGTTCATTACTTTTGGAAGCAACAAGCAGCTTTAGGGGTAGTGTCAGATAATAATCTATTGTAAACATATAGTATGGACTTAATCGTGGCAATTTTCTTGTTCTATGTATGATTAAATATTTGATAAGACATTTTTAAGCCAGTCGTGTGATCATTTTTATCTCAAAATTGCACTTTTTTTCTCATGGAAACAATGTTATTGCTGTTTGAGGTTTTGTTTGGTTCTTTAAATAGTTAAGAATGTCTACATGAAACGTGTATCTTTGTGCAGAGTAAAGACAAAGAGCACTTGATTTTCTTTTGTACGTTCAGATTTTAGAGGCCTCTAAGCTTTTCTGTGACACGTAAACCTCTTGTCTTTCCTCTAAACCACTAAGTGTTCTGATCAGAAAACACTTTCACACCAAGTGCCTGTCTATAAAGAGGAGTGTAACATTTAACTAAGCCTGTGCAGAGACCAGTTTGCCTGACATGTGTAATATGAAGTCATATTAATGTAGACCAGGTTTTTCCTTCAGGAGGCCCCGTCTGGACCGCTGCCAAGCCCCCACCGTCCTCTGTTCCCACATCAGACCACCTTACAAACTGGGGGCTGTGTTGGGGGGATGGAATGTATTTTGCCCTGTGTGATGTGATTCTTTGCAGAGGAATGGGTTGACCTTGCCCCCTTATGCCACACACGCACGCACACACTGGCCCCGACTGAGCTGGAGGTGTGTGAGACAGACCTGCTGAGTGCAGGAGGTCTGGGACCCCCGTCACCACTTCCTCCAGACGGAGAACAGAGGGCCCAGTCAGCTGAAGCCAGGATGGGACAATAATGAGCTGGCCATCCACCACCACCACCTCCACCTCCACCTCCAGCAGGGGCAGCTCATTTCAGGTAGGACTGATGACATCTTTTTTCTTTTTTCTTTAGCCTAATCCAACAATTCAAGGACAATACATGAGATGACCAAAAGTGGATTTCGGGGAATGTTACTAATGTTTAACACTTAAATGAAGTAAATTTGAAACGATAAACTCATGCTGTAACAAGCACTGAGGAAACTCAAGCGTTTCATTGCTTCTGTTAAAAAAAAACAAAAAACAAAGTGGATTTTAACAATGAGTAAATCTTTATTTTGGAAATTCAAGTTTCATTGAAATGTGTTTCGAGACAGAATTAGGTATAAAACGAAAATTTAAGTTTCCATTCTTTTAAACGAACTTCGTCTAATTATAGTTTGGCCCATTGACATAACAAATAATATTTTGGCTTATCTGAATTGGAAAACTATGTGAGAGTGAATTCGTTGGTCTCTCTGTCTCTTATTCTCATTATTAATATTAACCCAAATATCTAGACCAAAAAAAAACAAAAAACAAAAAAAACTCGAAATTTGATCGATCAACGGATCACTTAAAAGCTACCTGAAAAACTTTGCTGTGTTTGCTCTGTATTTAAAGATTAAAATAATTAATTTATAGGCTACTCAACGAAACGAAATTAACCGTTTGCATTTATCATGACACGAATCATAGTCCTACAGTTTTGAGTTTTTCGATCATGTTGCTGTTTGCAACCTGTGGCCAAGCCGGGAAACTTTTTGAATGTCAGTCCGTTGAAGATTGAAGTCCTCTGTATGGCAGAAAACTAAAAATTCGTTTTATCATGACATTATTACTATAATAATAATAATAATTTTTATTATTATTTTCTATTTTTAATTATTTTTCAGATTTAATCCACCTTTAACATTTCTATTTGTGGCACGTTTCTAACTTCAGTGACTGAGCATGAACGCATCTGCGTCACGGTTTTCGCCCGTTTCACATCCTTAAAAATGTTGCCACGAGAAAAAGTTCAAATATTCCACATTTACTTAAAGTCAACGAGGTGCCCGTCAAACACACTGGTTCATATAGCCTTCAGTTATAAAGTTTATTTTATTTATTTTTTTCATTGAATTGATAAATGGCAATAGCCTGATAGTAACCATTTTAACAAGAAGGACTATTGACCACTGATGCCTAAACTATTTAACTATTTTGACTCCCACTTCCTTTTCTGTAATTTTTTTTTCTCAGCGGGTGAAAAATTGGGACTGAACTGGACATTTCACTGTAAACAAATACTTAAGTTATTGCAAAAAATAATGTCAACTTCTTTCTTGCTTTGGATTTTCTAGATATACACAAATTAATGAACTTATGGGCTCTTTTAGAAAGGATATCATAAAATCTTATATTTGAATAATTAATCTCATTTGTTTGTATTTGTTTGTGTTTTGGGGCGATATGAGACGCAAGAAATTTACGGATGTCGTCTTTGAATGGGCACAGCCGAAATGTCTGCCTGTCTGAGAGTAAATAGGCTTATTAGTAGGGTATCAGAGCAAATTACACACACACACACACACACACACACACACACACGGGGCACAGATCCAGGCTCACTGCGGGAGCCGCTTGTCGAGCTCTGCGGGACAGACTGTGCACCGAGCTGCGGGTATTTACCACCGAGGAATTTTATATTTAAACACGGTAAGAGCTGCCGAGATTGATACTTTCGTTGAGCAAAAATAGGCACGTGTATGTAAGTAAGCACTATCGACTGGCTTCAACAAATGGTAGACTTCGATGTAGAGTATATTTAATGCTACAGCAAGTTATTTCCCCCCAAATCTAATAAATTAACAGGCTTCAGGCTATTTCTATACTTGGCTTTCTCAAACCACGCAGGCTACCTTCTCCTTTTCTCCAAACATGACAGAATGAAGGCCCTTTCGGATTTTTATCATGCTCTGCATGAATGATGCATAAGTACTTTATCCAGTTTAAATGAAGAGGTTGGAACTGAGGATTTATAAACATTAAACAGTAGAAGTCTGAAGCCCAACATACAGATCCGATATGTTGCCCCTCTGATGACCCCGTCAACTTTCAACTCCGAATGCCTCCGGTCATCAGGATCATAGTAATCCAGTCACAGTGATGATGCTGCTGCTGCTGCTGGGGATGATCATGCTATAGGCAGATCTAAAGTCTCTCTCTCTCGCTCTCTCTCTCTCTCTCTCTCTCTCTCTCTCTCCCTCTCTCTCTCCCTCTCTTTGTGTGTGTGTGTGTGTGTGTGTGTGTGTGTGTGTAGAAGGGAGAGAAAGTGCATCTGTGCGTGCGTGCACATGTGTTACGTAAGCCAAGGCCTACGTTATTTAGAATTTAAGGAATCGCACGATTCAAACAGCCTATATCTTCTGTTTTGTCCTCTGACATGAGACATTACATTTTTAAGCACCCTGTGGCAACAGGGGGGGGGGGGGGGAAGAATCTCATCATTTGTCTCTTGCCCTCTTCATTTCGACACGAGAATTTCATCCCGGACTTTGGGCAAAATAACGAACTACATCCCTGGTCAATACTGTCGATATGGTCAATATTATCGGACGTTGAGGTGTCAAATATTTGATCCCTGTGTGTAAAATATGCGTAAAATATCATTACTTTTTCAAACTCAGAAATGTACTTTAGAAAATTAGAAAAATGTATATGTGTGTTTAGATGTCTCAATAATTTATAAGACTGATCAATAGGTGGTAGTATGATTATTAAAGAATGATTTCGTATAAATCAGCATGGACTGAATGGCCTTGCGTGTGCAGTTCCGTAAATGCTTGTTTATATTCGCGCGTGTAACTCTGAAAGAGCATGTGCATGCGTGTGCGTATGTGCGGGAGTGAGACAGAGTGTGTGTATGTGTGATTGGCCAGTGTCTCACAGTCGTGGTTCGGGCTGCAGATACGGCCGCTCTGTGCAGACCTATGGGAGCGCAGTGAAGGCAGGAGGGGGAGGGCGCAGAGTCCGAGGCGGACTTGACTCCATTTGTAATGAAGGATCTGATGAGCGGGGTTCAGATCAGGGCTGCCAACGAGTCCACGAGACCGATAAGGAGAAGAGCGATATACAAGAGAAGGAAATTACCTCTGCTTTGCACGGATCTCCGGTCAGCAGGAGGGGGAGCAGGAGGGAGCGGAGCGAACGCGTGCTGTACGCACAGTGTCAACAGACAAAAGAGCGAGGAAACAATCCGGTGATTTGTTTTTCAGAGCAACACGAGGGACATGGTGGATTTCCTGGGACCAGCGCTGCGATAAATGAAGAGTTGGATTTTTTGATTCAGTGGAAATCAAAGCGGGCAAAACAAACAATCACGCAGGCTGCAGAGCGCGCCGGAGCAGGATGAGCGTGTTGTGTGCGCGGAGGTCAGAGCAGTGCGTTTGAGGTAAAGGGCCGCAGGGAGACCATCCAAAATATACACACACGCACAGCACAGACACAGGCGGCGGCTGGCTCGTCTGATGTCAGAGATTTGCACTTTTAAGAGCTGCTACCATTTTTTTTTCAGCGTGTACAGTGTTGTTGGATCCAAGTGCTAAGGCACCTTTAGCTCTCCGTTCACTTCATGCATTTAGAGTTTCAAATACAACACCACTATTTTAAATACAGGCTATTTATGAATTACTGAATCTCTGAATTAGTTACAGTTTGAAATCTGGTCTGATAGTTTATGAAATACATGGTGTACAACGAGCTACCTACAAAAAAATTCTGAAAGTTCACATTCATGCCTTTTAGTGCAAGAAAACTACATTTAGTGTCTTTAACGCAGTGATTTTGCTTCAACTGTGTTCCATTGTCGTGTCATACAAGTCTTCTCTTTTGCTTTTTTGCAAAAGGAAAGATTGAAGTTCATTTGGAGTGCATGTGTATTTATTCACCAGATGATTAAATTCTCTCATTACTTGCAACATTATTGTCAAGCAGTTGCAGAAACGAATTCAAGCAGTGGATAATTCAATGGTAAAGAGCAACAGAGCCACTATCTATGCTTTAAACAAGTGGGTTAGTTTCTCACTAAACCTTCATATATGGTGAATGAAGATACTTTTTTTCTGTAACTCTAACCTCAACAGACGCTGATTTTTTTCCCAATAAATCAGAATTCCTTGTAGATTATTCTATGACATAAATTGATCATGGAAACCCGTAACTGCACATCCACTCCAAATGATCAAATAAATAATGTCAAATGTGACACTTGTGCAAGGGTTGAGCATTCAGACTATTTGTGTGTGTGTGTGTGTGTGTGTGTGTGTGTGTGTGTGTGTGTGTGTGTGTGTGTGTGTGTGTGTGTGTGTGTGTGTGTTTTCAGTGGAACATGGCTAACGGAGGAGACCAGTTCGGCCTTGCAGATCGTCCGGACTCGGACTGCATGGATGCCCCAAAAGACACCAAACAAGAGAAACCGAGCTACACCCTGAACGCACCATCTTCACCGCAGACAGCCTCCAGTCAGCAGGTACCGGCCTGTACCAAGGATCATCCTAAAGCCTAGATAATGTTCATGAGTAATTCATCATTGCATCTTGTAGGAGCTGTGCGCTTCTTGACCTTTTTCTATGAGAAATTAAACTGCAAAGAATCTTGGATGTGAAAATGCACCCCTGGTTTTTGAAAAGGCCTAAATCACTGCACTGTCGAAAAAAACGTCCTGAATACAGTTCTATAAATTTTCATGCAAAATGAGCTTTATTTGAGGCTTGTTCTGTTTTAATCTGACTCTGGTACTTCTTCTGAGCTCTGTTTTATTTATTTTTATTTTTTATGCTGTAGGGGATGGAGTGCATCAAAGTTTTCCTTCACGACAGAGAACTTTGGACCAAGTTCGATGAAGTGGGAACTGAAATGATCATCACTAAGGCTGGGAGGTATGACTTTGTCTAATATCATGCAATTTATATGACCATGTCTATAACCGCGCCGTAGGGAAAACTGAATGACCAAGATGTTTATTCCTAATTAATAAATCCAAAATCTGTATTTCCAATCTCCTGGGGGACACCGTGATTCTCTTGAGCTCTGAACAGACCTGTTTACACGTCAAGCATATTCGGAAAGAAATCAGAAAATGTGTTATTTTTCCTCTCTGCCGTAGGAGGATGTTCCCCAGCTACAAGGTAAAGGTCACAGGACTGAACCCAAAAACCAAGTACATCCTCCTGATGGACATCGTCCCCGCGGATGACCATCGCTACAAGTTCACAGACAACAAATGGTTCGTATAGGCCAGAATCCACTTTTATAGCCAGGTTGTGAGGTTGTGCAAGTCACAAAACCGAGGTGGGGGTCAGCACCAAAAAAAGTATTCGTATGAACATAATTGAGTGAAGGATTAAGGTAAGAGCCTTTACTTTAGAAACGCGTAAAACCTCAGAAGAGAAAGTTAGGCTGCAGAAAAAAAGAAAAGCACAACCACCACCATTCAGCAATGTTTACATCAGAAATCTCAGCTGCTGACCTCTGTAACATGCTGTGTAAACCACAGCGGTGTGGGTTCACAGTCCTCTCCATGCCCCTGCCCTGTGTTAAAGCCGGGTCACACTTCTAGACCAGAATGGCCTAGTTTCCCGTATTTGCCCTCGTGCCTGCCCGGCGGTGAAACCGGAGTAAGAAGGGTTCACCGGGCGGACAGACCGGATTAGAGTCCCTCATTGAAAGTGTGCCGTGCTAATGGGAAAATCTGAACAGAGGACTTAAAGCAAGATCCACCAGGCTCCTGTAGCCCATCAAACAGTTTCTACAATTAAATACGGTCATTTTTTCGGGGTATTGAGTATAGAGATGTAGGGAAACCTCTTTAACATGGGCGCAGATTAATTCCACTAAAGCGCATGTTACTTTCCAAGTTTAAACCCTATTGAAACCTATTTCATTAGTCTCTGTTAACATCAAAATTTAAGGGAAAAAAAGAGAACATGAATAAATTATTAGGTTTTTTTAAAGCTGGAAACGACCTTTTTAATTGGCTATGACATTTTTGGATTCAAGACCTATTTTTTCCCTATATATAAAATTTGGGGGGAAAAGTTTGAGAACCACCTGTAACATTTTGATGCAAAATAAATGGAAGCTCATAGGTTATAGTTTTAACCTGTTTTTTGGACATTTAGTTTGTCGACTCTTCTGTTTCTATAATAGGCCTAACTCCTAGTGTTGTCGTACATTGAATTATTGGTGGAGTGTGCTCCTTCCCCCTTTCTGCAAAGCCTTGTTTTTGCCTACTTTAGGTTAAAATAAATAAATAAGTAGAATACATGAATAAATGACTTGGATACTTCTGTAAATAGCTCACAGATTAAATGATAAAAACAGTACAGCAGCCTAGTTCTCGGATATTTGGGGATATTGTTGAATTGTGGTATATTTTTGTCTCATGGACAGATTCAAGTAGCCTTCATTGTTTTATTTTTTTTTTACATCATCTTAACGAATTATGGTGAAAAGGCAGAAGTATATTTTGGGGTTGACTGGCCGAGCTGGTTTCAAACCAGTAGCTAAGCGAGGTGCATTTTATGCCTGTCTAATTAAAACACCAGCCGGGCCTCCTGCGCCACGGGGCTCCGGTCAAAGCAGAGCAGACACACCGCTGTGACCCACTGACTGTCACTGTCTCACTTGTTTAAATTTTCACTCTATAGGTCGGTGACGGGAAAGGCGGAGCCAGCGATGCCCGGGAGGCTCTACGTTCACCCGGACTCTCCTGCCACCGGAGCTCACTGGAGCCGCCAGCTCGTGTCCTTTCAGAAGCTCAAACTCACCAACAACCACTTAGATCCATTTGGACACGTGAGTCTGGCTTTTGAACATGTTGTTGAAAAATAGTGTCTTAGTTGGAAAAACCTTTTTGTTAAATTTAAAAATAGCACCATATTCCTCAGATGTAGACTTAAGGTTTATAGACTTCATATTTAAAGCTCTGTTATTTTAGAAGTAAAGGAAAACGGAATTAACCTCCAAGTGGAAATGGTCATCAAATTGCCATAATGTGCATTTTATATAATCAACCTTGAGTGATGTTTTAAATGGAAAAAGAGTGATTACACACACTACTGCCGCAGGTCCAGGCAGGCAGGGGCGGCATGTGCAGCTCACTCTCGTGAAAGTAATTCTGCAGCCATCACAACACAGCAGCACAAATCACCACAAGGGCACAAGGACCGCTCATTCTCGCCTTTCTTTCTTTTCTTTCTTTCTTTTTTTTTTTTTTTAATATCCACGCTCAGTGTGTATTGACACAGAGTAGTACATTAGATTTCCTTGTGTTATACTACCACAAACAAAAGCAGGTGGGAACATGTTGTATTGCGCAAATGTTTGCGCACATTTCATAAGCCTCCTCTTTCATACTTGTTAAATTAGACGTAATGATTTCAGTGACTCTCGGATCAATTAGCTAATGCATGCCAGTGACAGATACGTCACTGCGATTAAACTGAGCCCCCACTGTATAAATAAACGTGCTGGCGAACTTAGGCGCACGATGAAGGCTGTGATCCTATTAAAAGACACTTGTAAAACATTGATGAGAATATCTACTATGATTGTGCGGGCCTTGTTTTTTTAGCTTGAACTTTTTTTTTTTTTTTTTTAGTCACTTCCAACAAGCACTTCACTGCACTAATTTATGAGAAAATAGCAGATGTTTCTACTTTCAACAAAGAACTATCAATTTCAATCACTATGAAAATCAGTTTCCAGAGTCTGCTAGGTTTGTGATCAATTTATATTATAAAATGTTGACATTTATGAATCTGTAAGGCTTACCAAAAACAGGAATTATCCAATTTATATTCAAGTGGCAAATGTTTAGTCCCATGCATAATTCAATAAACACTCTAACATCTCACATTCACTTCACCCTCCATCCTGCTCTGTTTGTGTGGTTTAAATAAGACTGGACTGGACCCCCAGCATCTGCATTTGGGTTCCTTGGAACAGGATGTCCATCTATATCGCCCTCTCAATCTCCCCTCTTTGCAGATAATACTGAACTCCATGCACAAATACCAGCCCCGTCTACACATAGTGAAGGCAGATGAGAACAACGGCTTTGGCTCCAAAAACACAGCTTTCTGCACCCACGTCTTCTCTGAGACCGCCTTCATCGCTGTAACGTCCTACCAGAACCACAAGGTATGCTGTTGAAACAGCCCATGAAAGACACATAAAAAACATTGTTCAAGCAGAGGACAAATTTTTGATAATGAAATTATTCTCTAAAATTGAAAATAGAGAAAAAAAAGGCATTCACTTTAAACTCCAGTTTTAAGTGCAAGTCAGTTGCAATACAACCAAATCTGTTTGATCAACATAAAGCTTTGAATCCAATCCAAACCTCCCCACTGCCAAGCTTCACTTCCATTTAAATAGTTTACCAAACCCACACACACAAAGAAACACTCACTAACCAAAAGCTTATTTGTATTTATTTGTAATATTGCATTATGTAGCCAGAAAGTCAGTGTATATATATCTCTTTATGTGCCAGTTCTGTCTGTAATAACATCCAAACCAAAGATCCTTTGTGAGTGTGATTTAGTGTGTGTTAGTGCATGTTTGGGGATCGGTGTGTGTGTGTGTGTGTGTGTGTGTGTGTGTGTGTGTGTGTGTGTGTGTGTGAGTGTGTGCTGGTCTGTAATGACCTGTTTCCTTCCCTTGATCTTGGCTGATGCAGTTTCCTCGTCCTCTCCTGGAAAGACGGATTGCTTAAGCTTAAAGCTCTCTGTTAAGCTCTTCAGTTTCCAGAATAAAGCTTCATTCTGATCACAGTCCAAAAAAACACAAATACTGAACAATAAATTAATTTCTACAAAAGTGAGCCAGCATTTTCTATTGGCTCCAAAGTGGTTAGTTAAAGCAAGAACTCGCAAAATAGATCACATTTCCAAACGTTGCTTATAAATTTTTACATTTTTAATAACAATTAAAAAACATGGACACTTTTTGTGTGTTTAACAGAAGTTCACACACACTCACAGACACACATAAATATGTAATTCTGATCTTATGAACTGCTGTACTCCATCATATATTAGATAACTTAAACAATATTCCTTAAGAGCAGTGAAGTTGACACTAGTAGATGTTAATATGCATTTAATTTGGGATATAATTCTGTTAGATGAGTGGTTTTATGTTTTTGAAGTGTTTTCTCTTATTGAAGTTAAAACTTATAAATTTAGATATGTTGATTGTGTGAAAACAGGCTCAAAGATGATTTTCAGTAATACGTGTAATTACCAACACAGCTAGTTTCAAACTTATTTTGATTTGGCCATTTGTTTACTAAAATTTTAAATTACTAAGCAAACAATTTGGTAAAAGTTTTGAGTACCTTCAGGCCTGTAAAGTTGGTTTTGACCTGAGTTTTTTCACTCCCTGTCTGAGTGATGGACAAGCAGTTCAGGGGTTTTTCCCCAGTGACATCACTGGGAAAAGTTTGCGAGACCCAACATCAAAGCTGCAAAGCTGGACCTCTAAAAGCTTTGGCCTGAAATCCTTAAACCTGGCGGCTGTTTGGGTAAACAGTTTATTCTGTGTCAGCTGGCGAAGACGATATTCGCTCCATTTCAAATGTCAGCAGCTGAGGAATGTCGGCCGTGTGAAGCTGCAGTGGGTTGTCTTTTAACATCTGCAGAGCCTCAGTGAACTGTTGACTTCAAGTTTATGAAAAAGTTAATAAAGTGTTTTTTTTCACTTTTAATGGAATTTTGTGTTTCTCTGGAATGGTGCATGCCCTTGGGTTTTATGTTTATATAAAAGTTAACTTTTTTCTTTTTTTTTTTCTCAGATTACACAGTTGAAGATTGAGAATAATCCCTTTGCTAAAGGATTCAGAGGCAGCGACGACAACGAGCTGCACCGCATGGCCAAGCTGCAAGGGTGAGTGCAGCTCTGTTAGTGTGTGTTTGATCCTTCTTAGGGAACTACTCTTTTCTCTCAGGGATGTTATGATAGGGCACATATGGTCCAAGACATTTGGAGTGTGTGTGTGTGTGTGTGTGTGTGTGTGTGTGTGTGTGTGTGTGTGTGTGCATGTGTGTAGCCAAGTGATACAGGGAGATGAAAGCCATTGTCACCTGAAGGTTGATCTCAGCCCGAAAGCTGGTCCAGATTGTGCAGCACAAACACTCTGCAGCAAGCATCAGGCCCTGTGCTGCATTGATGGATGGATGATACCACTATATCACTGCTGGTCCATTATACTGTCACTGCAGATCAGCTGATGGACAAACATGGTGTCTGTCTGCTTGCTGAACTAATCTTTATTTAAGCGCTGCTCGAGCAGGCAGTTTAGAAAATTTAACGAGCCAATGGGAGCGATGGAGGAGGAGGAGGGAGACCCCGGTGTTATTGTGCTGCAGAGGAGAAGAGAGGAGGGGAGAGTCTATCTGAAGTGACACATGGATGGGTGTTTATTTTTAGACCTGTGTATTATCTCAAAGCAGCACTGACTGTGTGAGTGCATGAATGTGTGTTGTGTTTCACTATCACAGTGAGAGTCAGGGAGATGCAGTCGGCTGTCCCTTACATACCACAGAGTTCACAGAGAGGGCAGTGTGTGTGGAGAGAGATCCAAGCTGAAAGGATTGAAAACAGCTAAGTAGACTTGAAAGAAGAGAAAAAAGAATAAAAGCAGAGAAAATGCATACAGCGTGAGGAGAGGCAATTGTGCTGCAAACCTAAAGCAAGAACAATATCAGATGCAAGTTGTCACATCTGTTTTAACACTCACCACCATCTTTGTTCTAGTAAGGACTACCCTGTGGTCCCTCGCAGTACTGTTCGTCAGAAAGCCTGCTCCTCTGGGAGTCCCTTCAGTGGGGAAGTTCGGGGTCTCCGGGCCTCACCCGAAGCTGTCAGCTCCCCCTACAGCTGTGAGAACGGCCTGACCAGCAGTAGTCCTCAGGAGCTGCTGAACGCCCCACCAGCACATTATATCCTGCCTCACCCGCACCTGCAGCACGGTCAACAATCACAGGTCTACCACTGCACCAAGAGGAAAGGTAGGCGGTGGCTGGGTCTTATTAATGTCTCAAAAACAAGAGTCAGATTTATTTTCATATCTTATAAATCCTCTTTTTACTTTTTGAAATGGTAAAAATTATTGTGTGATTCTGTCTCTTGAAAATAATCTAAAACTAGTTCAGTGAAACATCTTGTGGCTGGAAAACTCTCTGTTTTTACCAATTTCAGTGACCTTTCTGTGCCAAAGTTTTCATGGGGAACAAAATGATTAAGTTTCCAGTTCCATGTGTCATGCAATCATTAAAGGTTGCATTATGGGTTTTATTGATTTTACATGTTTTCCCTATTTAACTGAAATTAACACAAGTCTTATGATTCCACACCTTATAGGAGGTTAATAAGAACATTTTAAGTGAGTCAGTTCCTATTTCTTTTTCATCATAATTTCAATTTTGAAAACTATTAAACACAGATGCTTTTTCATATCAGATTTTTAGAGAAGATGCATCAGGTTAAATTTTTAACTAAGGACCTGTTGGACCTTGGAGGACAGTCTTTTTTGATGTTGTTTTGGCTGTTTTTTTTTGTTTGTTTTTTTCAGACTTCTGACATGAAAGAAACGGACACAGATCAACATTAACTTCTTTGAAAACTGACATTCAGTTTATGTGTAGAAGGATTCACCAAGGCAGCTAAATGAATGAATAAATAATTTCCATGTCTGCTCATTTGCACAATCATGCATGGGCTTATTCAGACAACTTATGCAAAAATTAGATTACAATCAACCTGTAACCATGACTATGGTGAGGGCTTTTGATTTTTGATGTTTTTTTTTTTTTTTAAATACTGAAGTACCCTCATATTAACATGTTCCAAAAAAGGAAATTGATTTGAGATGTCTTATAAAACTGTGACAAAACTCTAGATGTGAAACATTTAAAAGATATCTATACTACATTGTCATGATTAAACATCCGATCACGGGCACTCAGTACAGTGTCTCTTAGACTGAAGAAGCCTTTTGTTTAAAAATGCAATACATGTCATTAAATACATAATTATTTCAACTAGGAGAAGCCCCAAACACTTTTAAATCTGCACTATCACTGCACAGCCCATGCTGCTCATACCGATCATAGTTGTTTATTCAGTTTGTAGTGAACCGTTTGGTGTTGTTCAGAATATTGCCTCACTTCACTGTTTTATGTCTTTATCTCATAATTAAACAACAAAATAGTCCCTTGAATTTTTATCACCTGTGCATACTTATTTTTCCTGGCTATTAGCAAAAAGGGACATTAACAAACCATGTTTTGTTTCAAGCTTTTGCCTGGATAAAACAATTTCTGTGGGAGATCAGGATTTCTTCTAAATGCTTTCTGATGCAGTCATGGACAGTTTTTTGTTTTTTGAATCACTAAGATTAAAGCACATTTCAGGACAATATTGTCAATACCAGTCTGAAAAAAGGCAGGACCCTCTTTTTTTTAATCTGCTGAATAATATGCAGAGTTAGGAATTCTGGGCAGGGTTTTTTTTACTTTGTTTTAATCTTTTTTAAAGGTACTTATTTAAAAACTAAAAATTCTCAATATATTTTCTTTCTCTCTGCAGCAGATGAGAACTGCTCTTCAGGGACTCGCCATCACTCATACAAGAAAGCCTTCCCTGGTAGCTCACCAAGCGAGGGCGAGCCCTATTTTCACCCCTCCTCCTACCCTCCCCCTCTCTCCAACACCCCTGCCCTGGGCCTCACTGACTCCCCCTTTGGCTCAGACGTGGGACAGCGTCAGGCATGCATGTTTGCCAGCTCAGAACCCAGACTGGATGATATCAACTGTACATCCTGGTCTTACACCTGCCCACTCCCCTCTGCCATGACCCCTGTAGACCCTTACCCACCTTACGCCCCACACCCCCCCTACAGCTCCAGCCCACAGGGCTCTCGACTCAGTGCTATAGCCCACCAGGGCTCACCTCCACTGGGAGAAAACGTGGCCCACGACCCCTATCAAAGCCAGAGCTGCGGACCTCCACCTCAGAATTCTCAGAGCGTTCACAGCAGGCAGCTCAGCCCTCCTCTCAGAGAGTATCCTCGCTACACGCACAACCTGTCCCCCCCTCTCTACCACACACTAGAGACACACACACACATCCGGTGTGGAGTCCCAGAATGGAGTGCAGCCTCTTAAATGAACAGGAGGATGCAAAAAGAGACTGATCAGTGGACAGGTTCCTTTTCATATTCAGCCACCCCTCTGAAAGATGCTGCCAAGCATTCTGAGTCAATGTGATTTTATCTATAAAATAATTGTCAAAAGTGTGTTTTGTGCTGTGTGAAGAGGTTTCATCTGTTGGCCATGTTCCCCCCTGTGCTGGATGGAGAAGTTCATGATGAAAGACTAGACTTGGACATCTCTGAAGCTTCAAATGCAGGACAATCAAAGTTGTATTATATGAGTTTCAGAGCCCCAAGGATGATTGGTGTCATTCAAACGTTTGTACTGTGCATCCCTTTATGGCTGGGCTTCTCTGTTCTCACTGACTCCCACTCTCTCCATGATGAAGCATGTTAATTGTAACCCATTGTCAGACAGGCAGTAACATTTACTGACCAAAATTATCTCAGCTCTCACTACAGAGCCTGGGGGCGACTTTTTTTTCAGCTGCGTACTCGGTGTCAGTGGAGGAGAAAAGGCATGAGTTGTCTGTGTGTGCGTGTTTGTATGTAAAGCTTATGTCAGCTCCACTCAAAGATGCTATGAGTTAATTTCCAATGAGACAGGCAGCAGTGGCTGCAGGCGCTGCACCATAGAGATAAACAGTTTGTTTAGACGATGCTACAGGCTGAAGGACCTGTAAACACTCTTTCCACTGCATTCTGGGTAAACGCACTACTCAGCGTCATGCAGCTGTCACCGATGTCCTCTTAGTCACCCCCAGCCGGCCTATCAGCTTTGCCCGTTCACTGAGAGACAGCCAATAAGCTGGCGGCTCTCTTTTATCCCTAGCTGACCAGTCATAGCTGGAGTGCAGCATGTTTTATTGTGTGCGTGTGTTGGCCCATTTTTTATCTGTTTCTGAATTATTCATGAGTCCAGTGTTGATCCTTGACATGCGAGGATTGCTCAGCAAACACAAGAGTCACAGGGCTGTAAATGTGATAATATTGATGCACCAGCTCCTAATAATATTCATTTTAGTCTCTTTGTTTTATATCGGCTCAGCACTGCATCCATACGCCGTTAAATAACTCTGAAAGGGTTGGGTTAAATCTATGTTCTTGCAGAGAGGAGCAAGCTTTGTTAATTTTCCAGTAATTAAGCAGTTTTTGCATTTCTGCCCAGGTGCTTGACATGCAGTAATTTTACAACCCACCAGTATTAAGAGGGCAGATCTGTGTCATTCCTTTCTATTTTTATTTGATGTACGTTTATGTGTGTCTGTGGGTATGTGTGAGTAATACAATGAGATTTTTTTTATAGCCATGTTCCTGCTCATAGTATTTATTGCTCTAGATTTGTAAAGATTTCTGTCGTTAACAGTATTGTTCAGAGATTTTTTGTGTCTCTTTGAAATGTCTCTGGTTTCACCCTCCATCTCTAAGTGGTGATAAATAGTTGTGAAAAATAAACCAATTTTCTGTTTTATGGAAATCAAAGAAAGATTTATATACAAAAAATGAAATAAATTTAAAAGAATTTTTGAAAGTCAAGTGTTGCTTATCTCTGATTAGACAACAAACATAGCAGTGACATGCTATTAACATTCCCGAAAGGTTATTTAAAGTGTGTTCACCACCTCTGAAGTGGAAGCTCTTCAAATTGAAGTGCAGTTTATCAGTTTTGGTACATATATAAAAACAAAAAACAAGGAGCCTCTGGCTTTTCCCACATGTATGTCTAGGAAAGTATCCAAGAAGGAGAGAGTACAGTCTAAAGTGTAACAGTGTATACTTGTGGTATGGGCGCTGGGTTCCTGTGCATACCTTGTCCGCCTCCTCTTATCTGTGACAGGTTGTTTGGCATCGCCAGTCTCTTCCAGCTGGACCCCATCACCGACAACCTGCTGCCCAGAGAAGTGGTGAGGCCTGCTGGATTGCAGGACAAAAGAAGGGGGGGCAATGATAGCTGCCTTTCTTCTCTCCTGTCTTTCATGTTTCTGCTTCTCTTATAGTGAGGTGAACCCCTCACTCCTTGCACCTGCTCAGAGTTTACAACACACTTTTTAAAAAAGAACAAATAGACACAACTTGCAAAGATTTATTATGAAAGGTTCTTAAATCACTTGACTGTAGCCCATAGCATTTGATTTAACAGCATGGTAATATTTTAGCTGTCACACCTCTCTCTCTCTCTCATACACCATGAGGTCAGAGGTTAAGCAGGCAGCTCTTCAGAGGGTCTGTTCCTCCTTAACCCTTCGTCTCCAGACAAACTACGTCCAGGATGGGGGGGGGGTCCCATGAGAGGGCCTCTAACTCAGAGGACAGATCCCGTCATACTTGCTTGTGCTGTAGCAACTCTGTGGTGAACTCTGTAGGGATGAAAGTTAAAGCTAGGAGAATACAGCTCCAGGTTAAGGGAAAAGTGTATGCATTGGTATGCATGTGTGGGTGTGTGCAAAGGACCTCAATCCATCTCTGTGGGACTTTCTCAGACACAGTGCTTGGACAGTAGATTGATGAATTTCTGTGATCAAAGAACCTAAGTGGTGCTTATCGTTATCTCCCCAACTCCCCCAACACACACACACACACAGTCACACAACTAACCTCTCTGCCTGCCGTCCACATGGTCTCTTCTTTTCAGCCTTGTCCATGTTTAAAAGTCCATCATTTCTACCATATGTCTTTTTGTGCTATGTGCACCCATGGGACACCACATGCTTAAACAAAAATCAACTGACATTTTCAAATGTCACCCATTTGGCCTGAAGAAAAGATTTTTTGAGGTCCAAGCTGCATGAGTTGCAGAGAAGCACTCATGCTTCTCTTTATTGTATGTTAATGCTTTGCAGAGCAATTCTTCTCACAAAGTGAGCTTTTTAAAAACCGTAGAAGACTTATTTAAGTTTATTTCATTATGCTTCCAACAATTTGTTTGAAAATATAAATGTGTATTTGCAGGGAGACGTCTGTGTGATGCCCTGCATTAGTGATGCCATTCTGTGAGGAATAAGTGCTCTGAGATGGAGTGTAATTGGTAAAGTTGATTATGGTTCATGGGTCTGATAGTGCTCCATCTGTGAGGCAGCAAAGAGGGACTACACGACGGCTGTGCTGTGAAATGCAACAAAAAACAACAACTAAAACAAACAAAAAAAATCAAAGAAAGAAAAAGCAGAGTATGGGAGCTGTGTGGTTGTTTTTATATCTTTTAACAGTGAACATTAAATTTGCATCTGAATCTTTATTTCCCAGGACGTCAGGAGAGATTTTACCAAAAGTTGCTTTGTCTGCTGAGTGTTGGGTGTTTTAGGGCTCCATCAGACCAAGCAGGATTTAAAAATTGAGAGGACATTGCTAAGAAATGAACACATCAAACAATTTTTTCCCCAATGTGTTCATATAAAAAGCTATTTGTATTTGTAATGTATTATCTGTGAACTCTGCATGGCACTAAGAGCACATCACGATTGGAGTACAATGATGTAAAACAATAAATGCTTTGCCATTACACATGGTGCAACAAAGTAGGCTTTCTGAGGTTTATTTAAATGATACTATCCATCCTTGTTGTTATTTAAAAGCCACAAGAATGGTCTAATGTGATTAAGCACAGTGTAGTAACAAGACTGAGGCCCTGGCTAATTTCCCCCTAAATGAGAGTTTATGGCTGAAACCGTCCTGAAATCACTGAAGTAGATCTTAATATGAGCATCAGGGCTGTCAAGGATAAAAGGCCATGAAGGAGTGTGTAAGTGTGTGTGGTTGGTGAGTGTTCTTTAGTTGGGCTGTGTGTTGGTCTTAAAGACAAAGGGGGAGGTGAAGGGTCAAACCAACAGCAGACAGGCCGGTGTAGGGTCAGAGGGCTCAGACTAACTTGATCAGTGATGGTTGTTTATCTGACGACCCTCCAACTGTCTCCCTGATGGAGCTGCTTTATCTACCTCTCTGGGCTGGACTCTCACTTTTGGACTCAGTAAGCCAGCCCCATTGAAAGATACAAGTAAAAGAATTTCAGAAACAAAGCAGACATGAGAAATTATGATGATGTTTGTTACTGGTCCGCCATGGGGCCAATCACAAGCAGAGCTTTCTTCTCCTGATTTTATCATCACCATTAAATAGTAAATAGATTTCCAAAAAAAGAACTCTGTGATGTGAGCAGAAATAATCGTTTTAACTCCGAACTTACCACCAATACCCTGAAGACCAGCAGCCAAACACACATGACAGGGTGAAAGGGATAGAGGCGCTCCCGCAGTGGGTGGTGGTGGGGGGTTGTGGGACGTCATGGAGCCAATGTCCCGTCTGATTACAGCCAGAGGACTGGAGAGGCACGCTAATCCCACACACACACACACACACACACACATACACACACTTACACACACACAAGTATAGATACACGGTTTCTTTGAGACAAAGACACCCGACCAGCAAGAGAGAAAGACACGCACTCGCATTCTGACACACATAAACCCATTCAATCAAGAGATTACACCCCATAGCCCCTGACCTCACTGTGGTCCCCTCGTCCAGACAGGACACACATAATGATATCACTACCAGCAGGACTTCACTTTGCCGCTCTGCTTGTTTGCTCACTGTACTGACCGACTGCAGCCCCTCACAGTCTCCTGGTTCTGAATAAAGGAACAATGTCGGCTCATTCTTGTGCATGCGGGGCTAGGGTTACTGCAAGGATGTCAACAACACCAAGCCCCCTTTACAGTAATGACCCCCCAGGCCCACACCTCCCTTAAAGTAGTGTCTTCAAATCTCAAAAGAAAGATTGAAGAAAAGAAAAGCTTGATTTTTTTTTTTTTTTTTTTAAATTTTTTACCTTAGTTTGGTTTATCACAACTGAGAATGGTGATTTGGCAAATCTTACTGTATGTTGATTTTTCACTCCTCTGCACGCTTAGGTCACTTGAAGCATCAGTTATCAATTACTCAACTGAAGAGGCAACTCTTAAGTGACATTACTATTTTCACACCCTTTTTCCTTTAAATCTGAAAATGCTAACTCTCTTTAATCCATGAATTCCTCATGAGGAGGTCGTTTCTCCTTTTTCTTCTTACTTTTTCTCTTCTGTTTGGATGGATGGTACAAGGCCATACCATCTGAAATATCTCTGCCTTCATCTGAAGACAGTGTAGTGTAGAAATACAAGACCGATTGAGGGCATGGCTATTGTAGATGGTGATGCAGCTATAGAGGTTCATTGAGCTAACAGTGCTAGTGCTAACCAACATGGATGTTGAATAAAAGAATGGTCAATTTCACAGAAAGAGGGGTTACCATGGGGCTCCAGTTTTGAAAACAATTAATGTTTGGCTGAGGAAACTTTCACCAGAGTTATGTGTGCCAGCATGGCAGCACCTGGGTATCAGCATAAAGACAGTAACACAAAGGCAAAGGGATCGTTAGCTTGAGTATTGGGAATTTTTAGATTCTAGCTTGATGAAAGCTTCATTCAGAAAGGAGAAGTATGTGAAATGGTGTTAAGTGTGGGTGGAAGTTGTTAACATCAAAACATTACTGGGACTTTCTTCATTTAGTGTAACTTATAAAAAAACAGATTGGGCGAAAAGATAAAACATGTAATCGGAAACAAAAAGGCATAGATTCGTCTCGCTTTATTTGGCCTTTGCAGAATATCCTCTATGGGTCAGCCTCTACCAGCAGGCCTCTCCCACTGACTGTATTTTGGCTGCCAGAGTGCTCCTGTACACTTGTTTCTACTCGTGTTCAAGCATGTTTGCAAACAGGCCAGACAAGACCACTGCTGTGAGACAAACACTAAACACAAACATCAATAAACAAACAAATCCATTCATACCGCCTGCTCGCTTCAAACACTGAATGCTCACGCTGCCCAATTTTAAAGCACTCACTCAGACTGCTGTCAGGTCCCATTGTTTGCCAGAAGCGGCATTTGTTTGGTTCATATCCAGTGCATTTCTGCAATCTTGTCTCATTACTAATAGATGGTGTCAGAGAGTCGCTGGCCTCTCTGTCTGACAAGGCATTAGCATAAACACAGACTTCCTCTCAGTATCTGTTTGCAACCCACTGTTGACCTTTAATTATGGATGTCTAAATGTTTGTTACCTGCCCACTCATGTGTGGGAGTCTCTGCATGCAAGTGAGGGTGCATATCCATGTATTTGTGTGTGTGTGTGTGTGTGTGTGTGTGTGTGTGTGTGTGTGTGTGCACAAGTCACAGTTCCAGTTTTAAAATGGTCTTCGATTAAGCTTCTTGCATTTTTTAAATGTTAGAGATTTAAATAAAGGCTAGACATAGAGAAAAACAGGCTGTCTTAAAAATAAAACTCAATACACCTTAAAACAACTATAGCTATAAATACAAAAGGGACGAGAGTCAGATGAGAGAGCCAACAAACCATGTTGTAAAAATATTCTTTTGAGTATTGCTCTCAAACAAGCTAGAACAACAGAAGGATAGTTTAACAGAATATGCATTAAAAAGGAGGAAAAAACCCACAAAACACAGCAAATGTAAGAGTTATGTAGGTTTTACAGCGCAATATGGCTACTGAAAAAGAGAGGAACATGGCTTCCCAGAAAGCAAGTTAGTCATCTCTGGATCCATAATGTGTGTCCGAACAACCATCCATTCATGTGTTGGACGCATGTAACATGAGGCCCCATTTTAACCCACTCTGGATACTTTTAAGTTCAGAATCAAAATTATACTAACTGCAACATGATTGTTAACATTGGAAGCAGCTAAAGAGCTAAATAACAGACCCTGGCTGGAATCCTTCACCAGTTCAGGCTGGGTTGTCATTTTAGTCACAGAACTCCACAAACTGGTTTCCTCTGTCCCCATACGTTTACAGGGTGTCGTTAAAAGAAGAAGTGATGCAACACAATAGGCCTGCCTTGAAAAGAGTTGCTGGCATCAAGTCTGAGGTTAATATATATATTTGTTACATAAAACAAAAACATTTTTCAGTTTCAACAATGTGTCACTATTGAATATAGGCCTTAAATTACAGACTTGATGGTGTGATTTTGCTAACATTTTACACAGTATCTTGAGTCTTATCAAGTTGGGATGGAACTTACGGCCCAATTAACGTCAGGTCCTCCTTGCTCACAGCCATGCGGTGTTGAGTTAATGGTTATTTGACATTACACATTCATTCTGTGCCACACTGCCACAGAGGGAGGAGGCATTAACACTTCTAATGGAAATGCTGTGTGATGTTATTTTTGCATAACAATTGCCAGGTGTGGTGCTGACATGAAGGAGGCAGAACTAGAAAAATGCATTGGATTTAAGTGTATGTGTTGCACACTCTCACACAGAAACACACACACCCACACACACACACACACACACACACACACACACACAAAATGAGCATAGGAGAAGGGAGGGACAGTAAAAGAAAAGGCAAGACCAAAGGGCAGTGAAGGGGAAAAACAACAACATAGATAGCTGCAGGCAGAGATGCCACTATATCTATTTTTGATGAATGGATGGCTTGCTGGCTTACAGTGTGTGAGCACATACACAGCCACACACAAGGTACTCTATTAATCCTAATGGAAAGATGCTATATTAATAAAAACATGTTGTGTTGGGTGATAGGCGCGGTGAGAGGCTGAGGAGATGGAGGGGTCACACCTTGTTAACACTGACAGACCTTTTAACAGCTGAGGAGGACAAGAAGGAGAAAAATCATACTGTTGTAACTGTTGTTTTCTTATTTTGAAAAGAAACCACATAGTACCTGAAATTACCTCTTAATTTTCACTAATAAAATCTATTTATATCAAAATGGATTGGCTATCTGACTTGCTGTTTGAGCTAAATGTTTCTGGAATAAGGAGTATTTCAAGAAAAAAGGCAAATAGCAGGTATATTTCACTGTCTCTCAAATCACAAACATTCCTCACATATTATTAGCTTTATAAAATGGTTTTTAAACAAATTTTTGATTTTCACTCAGCCCAGTGCAACACCCCTACTTCAATTAAAGCAATAAAATATGTTTCATATCATTCATGTCAAATTTCCAGCACCTCATTCAGTTCATGGACTACTTGTTGGATACCACTAAATGCTCTGATATATTAAGCATACATCTTTTGATCCAAAGTAGCCGTAACAATTTTCACACTGTGGATCTTGTTTTTGACATGTTTACAGCAAAGTGTCATCACATCTGCCTGTGTCTGTCAGTCTAGTGTGTTGACTAACATAGTGTGTAACTAAAATGTGTATGCGTGCACTGTCCATCGTATTTGGGAGCTTCGGCAGAACAAAGGTGTGACATGAAGTGCGATTTTTGTGCTTAGAGTGAAAACACAACATGTCTCTTTGGTAACACCTGTCAATCAAAGATCTCAAACTTGTGTTTCATGGGTCACTTCACTGAGCTTCACACCAAACACGATTTTTCTGTTGTTTTTTAAAATAATAATGGTCCTCCATAAGACTTAATAACAGACTCTGTCTCTTCACAACTTTACAGGGACAACAAATCTTCAGGCCCAAACAGGCATGACTTTGAGGTAGAAATGTCTTCATGGGCCCATATGGGGCAATGCATCTAGAAGTTTACCATGCAAAGAGAAAACCACATACAACTTGATTCAGAAATTCCTGCCATCCCAAGATGGACTAAAGCAACATCGAAAACTGCCCGAGAATCTGAAGAATCAAGGTTCTTTTAAGAAATCATGGAGACCACATCCTCTGACCACTCTGCTTTTTATCAAAATAACACAGTTTAAAAACAAGTATCCCTGATGGTGTTGGAATTTATTGGTACACATGATATGGGAAGCCTGCACTTTTGCAAAAGTACCATAAATGATGAATGGAACAGGTTTCAGAACAACACTCTTCCAGTAAGAAGATTGTTTAACTAGTTTCTGGAAGCTTTTTATACATCTACTCTTGCCCTTTCTTTTGCCACAGCACTGCGTTAGACAAGGAGTCCAAAAAGTAAAAAGGCTTCAGTTTTCTTGCTTTCTTTTTTACCCTGCACTAACAGTCATTGTTATTAATAAAGTTATTTTGAAGCTTTACCAATAAATAGTTCATTCATTATTGCTAAACTACGAAATATTGTCTGGGATAAAACTCAAGCTCTTTAACTCAAACAACATCAATTGTGTGAGAAGTATTGGGACTATTTTATTGGCCTTGAATAAATAATTGTGAATCAAATACAAAGACAGGATTGATAAAGAATGTCCTTTAATTAATTTAAACCAGAGCTACTGCATGGAATGAGATTGCATCAGTGATTTCAACCAACTGTGGTTATTAATCTATCAGACCCAAATGCCAAGAGAGCTTGTAGAATGAGGAGGAGTGGTAAGTTAAACAAATATACAAAGTACTATTCCTCTCATCTCTAAAAACAGTCGAATTCCTGTGGAGAAATCTAACAATGACTATTATGTAACTTTGTTGAGTAAGGAGCTAACAACCAAACATAATGTGCACATATGTGGATCTGCAGATCAACAGGAAAACAAACAAACAAAAAAAAAAAACCCTCTGAAATTTTAACCCAACAACAGCGTGTGCACATATGTCTTGGATCAGTATTGATATAATAAACCTTTGCCCATAAATTATTAACACAATCTATGGCCTTCAAAAGTCTTTTGAATATGCTAATCTTGGGACAAAATTGGGTATAACAATGTCCGATCACTTAATGGGACCTGGTAAAAGCTCACTACAGGAGTCAGCTTCAGGTGGCTGATTAAGGAACTGCATTGTTCAGCATTTGTCTTTGTTTACTACTTTTGACTGCTCTTGATTAAATAATAGGGCAAACAAATGCATTTACCAGCTATAACATGAAAAACATTTGTTAATCTTGTGCAGATTCATGATTTCTGATCTCTCATCAGGTCGGGACCAAAACATACTTCTAAGCTGTGAAGTGAAGCCTTCATTGTTCAGACTTTGTGATGAAGATCACCCGTGTTTGCTTCAATTGAGATCTGAGGAACTCGCAGATCAAATAAACACTATTGTGTTCCCCCAGGTCATCTTCTTTCATTGCTAAGTGATCTGGTCCTGATGCTCACACTATACATGCATTTGGTTGTGAACAAAGAGTCATGAGGACACTGAATAGCCCACATGTAATCCTCTATGCCACAAACTTCAGTGCTTTGGCACCTTTCTATCAGAACCAGCATTGGCTTTCCAGCAACATGAGCTCCAGTAGCTCTTCTGTTGAATAAAGGCACAGGAAATTTATCTATATGGCCCATTTTAGCAAAAAGACTATTCAAAACATCTTACACAAGACAATTAGATCCCATAGGCCAGACTTCACAAGCTAAATCCAGCAAAGGCCAATGACCCTGCTGTCAGTTCACCAGTTTCCCTTCCTCTCACCATTTATGGCAAGTGCTGATGGCTACAGATCGAGAAGACCCCAAAAGGGGTGCAGTTTTGTTGTGTCTGACCCAGGGAGTTACTACAATTTCTCTTTTCTCTTACAGTACTTTACACTGTTAAATCTACCTTTTCTAAGTCAACCCTGAGCTCTCACCTGCTTCACATAGTCACTTCACTTACAGGGGGTCAATCAGGATTATCGATAATACTTCACACATCAGTGGACATAATGTAATGATTGAGCAGTGAAAGTAAATTTAAACTAGCACACAGACCACACCTGGCCATACAGTACACACCAAAGGAGACTAAAACTGACAATGTTGAGAAATATTCCAGTTTCAGAATGCTTTCCACCTTCTTTGGCATTCAACTTTTTTGCTGTGAGGGTTTGGGGTGTATGATGTAGGATTGGATCTCATGCAGGAACCAGAGAAAAGGTGTTTGTTGGGATTGTGCTGGTCCTAAGTTGTACCTGAAGCCCTAAATGATTTATTTCACGTCTATAAACAGTCTTGCTTGTTTATTGGATTGATGCTCAGCACTGGACTCTCCATCCTTTTGTGTTGCTGCCACAGCCAAATGCAGGTGCCTGGAAATGACTGCAAAATATGATGCAAACTGGAACAAAACTTGTGACTGGATTTTTGAAGACTTTTCTAAATGTGGAGAACAAAACTATGGTTTACTATGAAATTTATCATACACGTAATAAATAACAGCATCATCATAAAAAGTAAAGTCATAATGACTTTCATCCTTTCATCCCCAACATTTTTGGAGATCACCCCGTCATGAAAGCTCAATCTATCCAAAGGAAATGACAATGGAAACAATCATGTTGTAAATATACATAGACCAACACAAGCATGTAGGGCAGAACTGGGCAATCAACAAACCACAATGTTAACCACTTAATCTTGCATTAGTAGTCTGACAAAGTCTGTTCATTTCTGTAAATTTTACATGTATCTCTGAAAGAGAGATAAGCCATAGCTATCAGGATTATCAAGAAGGAGGCTTAGGTTTCAGTGAAACTGCGTTATCTGGAGCAGTTTTGCTCGGTGCAGAGCGTGTGAAGCCCTGCCAGAATCAATCTGGCAGATCAATGTTAATAACTTTCTACCATGCTTGTGTGTGAACAGGAGGCTGCCTACAGGGTGAGCGGTGTGATGACAGGATGCTGCTTAGATGACAGGACCACTACGCTCTTAAATTTGCAGAAGTGAGGAGTAGGAAAAGAGTAAGGCAAAGTTAAATTTGAAACTAGTACAGAATCAGCTACCACAAGGCCCATTCCTGTCCACTTTGAAGCTGTGTTGAGGACTATCATAGTCTTCACTTGTAGTATACTTTAAACATATTTACCAATTCTAGGAAACTTGGTCTATATCTTCGACATTGGTGCTTTCACATGCTTTTTGTACAGAAAATAGCACATGCATAGAGTGTTACTTCTTCCCATGGCACAAGGCGGCCTAAGTTGCACCCCAATGGTTGCACCTCAGGCCGTCATGAAGCCACACCCCCACAGTACAATCTGTCTTTATTGGCTGTCAAGCAGGATGTAAGGCCTCCGAGTAGGTCATCTTTCGTCTCCTAATCCGTTGCTTTTGTATTACAGAAAACTCAAAAAGGACTGAAAAAATAACTTAAAATTGTTAAAATTAAGAAACTTTGATTTAAGATTAACTATATATGATTTAAAAGTATGTACCTCAGTCAAAGACTATAAATGACTTGAGGAAGCAAAATTTAGACACCATTGCAATTAAGGGGTTCCCCCCTGTTTTTTCCAAGTTAATGCCTTCAATTTTTATTGTGAAAAGCTATGTGAAGACAGAAAGGTAGCTACTATAGAGTGCTCCAATAAAACGGCTTAATTGTTTGAAGACAATTTTCAATGATAAGAGCTTGGGACATACTGCTGCACAATTCAGCCTTCATGATTGTTGTAATTGAATTTAGCACTGCTGTGTCCCTTTTGATGATAACCATTTGTGACTAAATCATAGGTGTCAATTAGGATTCGAGGATAAATTTTTAGTTTAGTTGTTTTAACCTGAAAAGTTTTCCATCTTAAATTTTAACAGCATTGCCCAGTACTTTGCAAATTTGAGGGTCCTCCAAACAAAGGTACACAAGGTCTGCACTGCCACCTTGTGGCCATTTAAGGAACCAGTTACAGTAAACGCAAGTGCATCACTCTAATAAGCTATGTCGCACCGCTGCTGGGTTATTAAACCCTATGAATTTGTGAGGAATCTATAGATGTCTAACAGAAAGGAAAACCGGTCAGTTTGATCAGAGTTTGTCACATTGTAACGAGAGGAGGCTATTCTGAAGAGAGGATGTACAACAGATAAATGATAAATATGTTTTTGTTTTTAAAATCATTTTGGCTAAGTTTGTCCTCTGCAGTATAGTATCAAATACCCCAATCTAAAAAGCACTTTAAAAAGAGCAAGCACTTGTATAGCATATAGCAATTTATTATGCAATAAACATAAACAAACTTCACATTCGAGTGTAGTGTTTACTCTGCTACACCTCAATACAACAGTGTTCCATGGGTAAAAATTGTTACTGCATCATCACATTAATACAACTATGTAATGGTTTATTTGGTTTTCTTGCCTTTGCCTTTTTTGGCCTTCTTGTTTTTGCCCTTGTTCTTCAAAGCTTTGCGGGTACTGTAGCCCCGCCACCAGGCCTGGGCATAGATAGCAGCTTTGGTCTTCAGCTCCAGCTCCCTTATCTCCTCCTTCCTCTTCTTTTCCTCAAGAAAATGTTTCTCTTGGATTTGCTTGAACTCCACCTCAAGGACTGAAAAAGGTATTTCCAGTTGCCTCAGCTCTTCTAACTCCCTTTCATACTCAATTTCATTCATCTCCAGGTTGGCCTTCACACATTATGGTATTAAGGGGTTTAGGGGTGGTGGTTTTAAGTGAGGAAAAGACATGAAAAGTTTGATACATACCAGCAGTTTAATTTAACTTCTGTGTTCAATAACTTTGAATAATTGTAATGAAAAGTTTGTCTTGGTGTTTGTACCTGGATTTCTCCAATATGGGTGTCAAAAGTTTGAAGCAAGTATTCAATTTCTGTCTCCAGTTTCTCATTTTTCTGAAAAGAAAGGAAAGAAAAATAAACAAAACATAAATATAAATATACGTGTCAACTTGAACTTTAACATTTGATGATGAGACTTGGGAGACACTACCTCTTGGATTGCTCTGGCTGCCTCTCTGTTTTCCAGCCTCAGATTGTTCAGTTGTGTTTGTAGCTGATCAACCTCCTGTTGTAAACGGCTTATCTTTGATGTGGTGGTGTGTCTCTGGAAGCTTGCAGGAATTGACACATTCGCTTCTTCTGTTTTCTTTCCTTCCAGAGCACCCTGCAAGTCTTTGATTTTTGGATTGACTTCAGAAATCTAGAATACAATAACACACATAACAAAGAAAAAAAATAGAAAGGAAAAAAAAAAACAACAAAAAAAACAAGAGATGCATTAACCTGGATAGAAAATGTTTATGTTGTGTATGTGGTCAAGCTTAAAAGGTAAAAACCCTGACTCCTTTATAGTAACTCACCTCTTTTTCAATCAGCTCTATGTCTGCAGCTATCTCCGCTTCCTTAGATTCTGTGTTTTCAATGGTAGGAGATGAACACACAGGCTTGCAGAGAGCTAGCTCCTCATCTACACTGGTTAGCAACTTTACCTTCATATGGCTGTGAAATTTTTTTAGCTCCTCTATCAGCATGGACTCAATCTCTCCCAATTCAATTTCTTCTTTTGCCCCCAAATCATAAATTGCATATAAGTGGGCTGGATGGGCTCTGGCATGCCTGAGTAGATTCCTGACAACGTTCCTGTAGTCGTCGTTAAGCTGATATCTTTTTTCTCCACCTATTTCCTCCTGTTTTTCAGGTGACTCCTTTTTGAGAGCCTCGAGTGTGTCCAGTTTTTTCACCAGTGTTTGATACTTTTGAAGTGCTCTACATAACCCCTCATCTATATCGCTAGACACAGTGCTGAACTTGGAAATAGCTGGCAGGGTTGCTGCAAACTCAATCTGACTGATACAGTTCCCTAAAATGTTGGAGATCTGTTGAGCCTCACGAGAGAGCATCTTCTTCCCCAGCAGCTTGACTTGGCTCTGCAGAGCATCTTCAGATTGGGTGTTTGTCTTGGACTGCGCTCTCACCACTCTGGACATTCTGTCAAAACCAGAGAACACACATTAAGAACTGAGATACATCTTAGTTTTCCACAAAGTCATGCAAATTCAATTCCTGTATCACAACAATAACCTGAGTAAATCTTGACATGTATCCCTTTAATGCCTGACTCATCAAAAAATAGTCCGAAAATTCCAATTTTTTGGAACTGAGCTGTATATTAACCCATTTAACAAAATCCACAAAAATATTGCTTGACACATTGGGCAGTTTTGCAAACTATTTTAGTTTTTTTTTTTTTTTTTTGTATATTCGCATTCATTTAATGCAGAAAACACTTATTTTAAAAAGAGAAGCTATTTAGATGTTTTTCTTACTGCTTCTTCATTAAACCTCTGATGCGTGAATTATGAAAGTCAGTGTGAGGATTTTTCCCTTGAGTGTTTTTATTTGTATTAAGGAAAAAAAGTTTTCCAATATTTTTTTTCAAATATTTGTAACTGAGCATTCAACATAAAACAGCGTGAACTTCATGTAAATATAACTTTTTTTTCTTTGTTTGACTTATTTTTTTATTTGGTAACTTAATGAATTATCTCTTTTTAATGTTTTGCAAAACTTTTTAAGTCATTTTCATCCATTTTAACACTGATTGATTTATAGTTTATGAACTTTTTCACCTTCAAATGTTTGTCGATAACTTTAAAAAATATATATTTATATGTTTGGGAGAAAAATTGAAGACATTTTTCAGGCCCTAAGAAGAATAAAAATATCCTGACACAGGCCAATATGAATTTCCACCACATGAATCATTGAATTTAGGAGTAAATAACCTTCATATAGGTGTCCACTGTAGTGACCACTATGCACCACAGGGTTAAAATCAGCAAAATGATTTGATCTTCATGAGAGCGGCCATTTTGAAAAGGCCCAAAATACAACTTTAGCTGACTGTAGTCTTATGACAATCCTCAAGGTGGTAGAATACATGTTTTTAAAAATATTTTAACAGGTTTTTAAAGAAACTATTCATCATGTTAATGAGATAAGATTTTTGAACTCATGTATCAAATATGATAATATTGGCATTGGGTTAAAATTATTGACAAAAAATAATGTAATAATGAAAGCTTGAAGGCCAAAAAAGTAACAGAATTAATAGAGATCTCAACAACAATTGTAACTAAATATAAATAAATTTATAAGGGGGATGCATTCTTTTGTTGTGAAAAATCCCTGACTGACACCTGAATGTGTTTTCTTCATTGGTTGGAGTTGTACATCATTTGAATTTAAAAGCTTTCTCTAAATTGGTATTACTTTTGAGTTCCAGTTGGGGCATATCTGCCCCCTTTGGCTCTGTCCTAAAAACAAACAAACAAACAAAAAATGTACGAACAACAAATACGATTTTCGTCCTCAAAATCTGTAAGCTCGAGTTAAAACGTTTGAAAATCGTGTTTGTGAGAGAAAATTACGCAATGAGAAATAAAACACGTATTGCACTTCAAAGCTAGCAGTTCCTATTTTCAGGATAGGTGATTATCGGCTTTTTTCCCTCCTCAAACTGACAAGAAAGTTACCTTTTTCCTGGAATTGTCGACCACAGGCAGAGAATGTGTTGGCCGTTGCTAGGATACCACTGACTGGGTTTTTTTCAATGAGGATAACGAGCACATATTGCAACCACTTTGAGTACAGAAAACAGTCGGAAATATTCAAAAACAACAGAACAAAACATTATAAAACAACATTTGAGGTACACCAGGGCCACTAATGGAGTTAAGAGTATCAAACCACCAATCTGCGTGTAGCTTATATCGTAAAAATGTACGTTTCACTACATATACGATTTTTTTCCCCTATATTTCTTGACGCACATGCAATTAATGGGTGAATGATACGTAATAGGGTCATTTGTGGAGCACTGGAAATTAATACTTTTAGGACTTTCAAGACTTTTATTTTGAAGTACTGTGGCAACCGGTCAGTGAGCCTTGCCGTGAATTGGTTCAGTGTCGTGAACGTTTGTTGATCTAGCAGTGCCGTATATGTGTTCATAGTTTGTCTTCGCAGGGCTTTGTTACATCGCCTGATGTGTTACTGTTATCATGTATAAGATGATGTTTTTGTAGGGAGTCGGTTGAACGTTGAGGAGGTGTCGGTGATGCAGTGATGGACGATCTCTGCTTGTTAGCCTCACTGACCGCGAACCAGTCGGTTTCGTGACAGATGCCATCTGTACCAGGGTGAAAACAAAATCTGCCACCGACAGACGTTACTAGCTTTTCACACTCTGAAAGCTACAAACTCAGCCAAACGTTTCAACTTGGCTTCAATCTCTGTCCGAGCATCGTGAAAAGTCCTCGGTTTAGTTGGCTAAGACTCGCCCTGGCGTTAGCTGTGAGCAGACAAGATGTGCAGTCCTCTAACTATTAGTGGGAGAAACTATGCTCTTATATAGCAAGTGCGTTGCGTAGATTAACTCCTATTGCATTTTTAAAAATCAAGGCACGTTGCAGATTGTTTATCTGCCAGGATGGATGCTGACGACGATGTGCCTCTCATCTTGACCTGGGACGAAGCAAACAGCGGTCTGCTCAGTGAGGAGACGGAGAGGGGAGACGAAAGTAAGAGGAAGCTTGTGAAGTATCACAGTAGAGAACATATTGTATTGAAAACACTCTTGGACAGTTTGTTGAAGAGAACAGTCAATTTGCACAGACTTTTGGCTCAGGAAAGTCAGTGACATCAGAGCCTCCCAATAATCTTTCTCTCGTGAAGGTCATGATTGTACAGATTCTTTGGGGGGCTGTTTTAGTGTTAATTCAACTAATAGTAATTTTAAGGGAGAAAAAGAGTAAACAGTTGTTTTCCATTGAATGACTTCACCCAACCACTAACCATGAGTGAAAGAAAAGTTTTTGTGTTATCATTCATATTCTCTGAAAAAAGACCAAGTATTTCAGGAACAGTTAATAATAGATGTACAATAAATAAATGCAGTTCTTTTAGAGGAGGGTCTTTTTGTGTTTCTTGCTTAATGATGCAATTTTATATCCACTGTAGTTCATGCCTTTTCCCCCTTTTTCCCCCCAAATATTTTTATTGAAAAAAATACATTGTGATAAGTACAATCATAAAAACACAATTTACCTTTTTTATTTTTTAAACAAATGTATATGCAAACAGTTACATGCACAGAAAACAAAACAAAATAGAAGCGAGGCAAACGATGCAAATCTTCCCACCCACACCCCCATTCGGCACATCATGACCAACACACATAAATGGTTTTTGATGCAATTTAAAAAAATACAACAATAACAGGCATACATTCAATCAGGTAGTACATCTAAATTAGTGAAATAGGTTATAAAATGCTGCCACTTGTAGAAAAATTTGACTGTACATCCTATCAGTGTATATTTAATTTTCTCAAGTTTTAAAAAGAAAATAACATCTTTGAGCCACCAAGAGATAGGCGTATATATAGCAGACTTCCAATGAAACAACAAGGAACATCTTGCTTATGAGGATGTGAAAGCAATTATGTCCTTTTTTAGTAGAGTTAAGTGCAAGTGAGGGGTCAGGGATGCCAAATATAGCAATCAGAGGACAAGGTTGGAGATTAACCCCAAGAACAATAGACATAATACTAAAATAACCTGTCCAGAACCTCTTCAGAATGGGACAAAGAAAAAACATGGAGAACCATGGCATTTATCACACTTGTCTTCCAGTTCTGGAATTATAGAAAGTCTGGACTTAGAGAAATGCACCCTATACAAGACCTTAAATTGAATGAGACCAAGACGTGCACAAGAGGTGGAAGTTTGTACCCTCTCTATAGCCTGTTGCCAGGACTCCTCCTGTATCTGTATACCCAGTTCATCTTCCCATGCACGCTTACATTTTACATTTGAGTGATTGCTGAAAGCCAGGATATTATTATACAATTTTGAAATGATTCCTCTGTGATAAGGACTAAATGATAACATGGTTTCCCATTGCTGTTCTGGAGGTGAAAGAGGGAAATTAGGGAAACACTTAATAACAAAATTGCGAGTCTGAAAATAGCAAAACAGATGTGTAACAGGAAGGCCCAACCGAGAGGATAAATTGGCAAAACTATCAAAGATACCATCTGCATACAAATTTTTAAATTGTGTCATACCTTTTCATACCTTTTCCTTTAAAAGTATATTTTAACTTAAGTAGATTGTATGATATTAAGTAAATGCCAGTTTCCTTACCGGGGCTGGAATCATGCATTTTCAGGCAGTATAATGGTGTTAACTTACCACTCACTGCATACATGATACATGTCCAGACAAAATCCTGTGGAGTATAAACCAGACCAACTATCAGTCTCTGAGATCATTAGTGTAAACACTGTATGATTGACCATGCATCCTTCCTACACAGAAATCCTTCTGCCTTTGTATTCCTCACATGTAAGCTACAAAATGACCCACCTAAGACACTGCTGGTTCAGCAGACTGTGAGCCCCTCAGCCCCTCCCTGGCCTGCATGTGTGTTGTATGAGTGAATGTCTACAGCATGTGTGTAAGTGTTTGTGTGAGTATGTGTGACATTTTTTTCTGGCCCTGGATGTGAACAGGAAGGTGTTTTTTTCTCAAGATACCAGGGAGAGGTGGACAGTAAGAGGAAGTATCAATCTGTTCCTGCTCTTTTTTTTGGTTTTCTTCAGGAAAGAGAGAAGGTTTAAACTGGACACTAAGAAAAGATTGTGTCACTTTAGAGAGAGATCACATGTTAGTTGGAAGTCCAGTTTTATTGCAGATTGTCAGAAGACTTTGGAGAGCCGCAGCAACAAGTTTTATTCACCCCAAGGGAAACCTGACTGCTGAGTCTTTTGGAGTTTCTGTGAACCAGACCCATCTCTGCTTTTTGACTGGGAGTTACAAACATGTTATTGTTCCCAAACAAATGAAGAATTGGAGTTGAACCCTGGACCGGGGGTGCACTACTGTCAGGATAACAGCAAGGCTGCGGCTGGACTGGAATTTGATCTTTACGCTTCTTCTTCATCTGCTGCTGTTATGGTGGATGGGAAGTGCCTGTGACTGTGTTTCAGAGACTCATATGGTCTGGCCCTTTGTCCAAAGAGCTGGGCCTGGAGCAGAAACATGTGATGTGCTGTGCATGAGAAGAGCACCAGAAGGACTCAGACAGGATTAAAATTGCAGCTGAAAACACACACACATGGAAGGAAACAGTTGTTTAATGTTTTTAATAGATTCTGCAGGAATCCAAACATCTTCTATTTTCTGAGAAGTGAATGCAGCATTCAAAAAGTGTTATTATAAAATTATTTATTATTATTTTGCACTACGTCCTACAACTCCAGGTGGATTTTTCTCTTCTGCTTAGATTTATTCTATGTTCTCTGAATTCAGTCTCTCTTCCTCTTGTAAGATAAGGCTTACTTCTCTTGGGTTTGTCGTGTGTCTGTTTCCTGTCTGTAGCAGGACGGAAGTCTAAAGGACAGTGTGACATCAGTGCTCACATGCTGCATTCTCACTTGGCTCAAAGCTCAAACTCTGGCCAAGACAGGAGAGTAATTCCACTCCGCCAGTCACAAGTGATCCTATCTTAGAGACATTCTCCAAAAGTGGCAACCTTTTGTCTCAGAATCACTTAGTGTTCTTTTCACTATCAGTTGTTGTGAATTTTGCTCTCTCTCTGCTGTTACTTTAATCCTCTGAGCCTGGCCTGGATATTCCCTGAACTGTGGGGACTTGCACCTCTTGATTCCTGGAGATTGCATCAGGCTGAAGTGGAATGTGTGGCCATCTGTATCTCCAGATGTCTGGAGTAGTAACTGTGCACTGTGAATGACACACAGGCGCAGGCATAGACACGTGTGTGTTTTGAAATTTAAGGGACCCTGAAGATATACAAGCTGCTGCAGCTCACAAACTGATCAATGGATTGCACGTGTGGGAGAGTGGCTGGTTTCCATGAAGATCAGGTCCAAACTGAGAGTCCGGTAGTGATCTCTTCCTACGCCTTCCAGTTAGAACTAGGCTGCATTGGTAGGGATCGCAACCCCTGTGCATATTGTGTATGTCTGTGCGTGCGTGTGTGTGCATGTGTGTGAGAGAGACAGACAGAGAGACAGAAAAAGAGACATAAGGACACTGTTACCAAGTGAAAGATACGTAGTGAAACTGTTTAAGAGTTGACTGATAGATGTTACAGTATCCCTCTGCTTCACACATTAATATAAATCTCGTAAATACACTCTAAACCATTTTCTTCCAGATGGAGGAGGTGGGAACTATGACATAGTCAACAATGCAGTGATCTCCACACCTGGCCCACCAAACTACAGGGCCCAAAATGTGTCCTTACGGCAGAGCTGGGAGATGAACTACCAAGAGGCAGCCATCTACCTGCAGGTATTCACAAGCAGAAGACTGTTGTGTCTATTTTTTACCCAGAACTCACCGAAAGAAACTAGGATTACGTGGTTGTAAACAAGCTTTTATCACACTAATCATACTTAGTAGATCTTCAAACCACAGCTTTCAGTTGTTTTATGTCACAAATAATTGCAATGAATCGTATTTATAAGATAAGCCAAGATGCAAGGATTTTTATAATGCCTAACAGTAGGTACACATTTCACATTTCTTGGCTGTTCACCATGAAGCACATTCTCAAACAAGCATGCAGGCAGCAGGCTGTTTCATAGTGTGTAAAATATGTTTGATCGTGATTTGGTTTCTCATAAGAATGTTGTTCTAACACACCAAATAACGGTTTGATCACTGTTTTTTCTTTATGATTCATGAGAAAAGTTTTTTTTGTATGTAATATTTTGCATTCTTTTTTAAAAAATGAGTTATTTTACTTCACCGCTGTTGGCTGCAGTTACAGTCAGGCTTGGTTTATGACTGACAAGCACCTTTAAATGATGTTAAATTGAGAATTTTGCATTTATTTGTATTTTGGCAGCAGCTGGTTTCAGGGTGTGGGTATGTTGTTTTTTTATCTTTAATTTATTTTGCACAACAAGGAGAAAAAGATAGATGATACGTATGGGGAGATGCAGAAAACTTAGGAAGCCTGTTTGAAATATTCACCCTAATAATGCTTAAATGTCACAAATGAGACTCGAGCATTAGGAAATTTGTAAAGCAGTAGTCACATCTTTCTATGCCCTCTGGAAACCCCAGCATGAAAAAGCAGAAATTCAACCAGTATTCCTGAAGCTGCTCATGTATTACAGCAAAGACATTACCGAAGTGATCAGCTGTAACTGTATGTGTTGTGAAAATGTTTATTTCCACATTCTCTTGTACATGTGCTTCCTCATGTCGGGAATGAGTTGCTTTGAATTTGCGTGAATACCTATGTCATCGAATTTCATTCATAAAAATTATACACTTAAAAAAACAAGGAGGTCACTGTAAGTTAAAAGTTTTTGACATTGTGCAATGTAGCATCACTCATGCCCTGCACTGCTACACCAGCTTTTTGGATTTATGCATTATGTGTTCTGTATGTACTAAACTTGAATTTTACACACAGGAAGGAGAGAACAATGATAAATTCTTCACCCATCCTCGGAACCCAAAGGCGCTTGCAGCATACCTGTTTGCCCACAACCACGTGTTTTACATGATGGAGCTGCTCACAGGCCTACTGCTGATGATGCTGTCTCTGTGTGAAGCTCCTGCTGTGCCCTCCCTGCGCCTCGATGTCTATGTAAGTTAGCAGATATGCACAAACACACTTTCACAAAAGCTTTGTTCCCTGTTAAAAAAAAGTGCCTGGTCTCTTTGCAGGTTCATGCCACTTTGGAGCTGCTTGCTTTGGTTATGGTGGCATTTGAGCTGTGCATGAAACTTCGCTGGTTAGGCTTCCACACCTTCATACGACACAAGAGGACTATGGTTAAGGTGACTGTAAAAAGCAGTACTCCTGTTAAGATCACAGAGAAAATCCCACGCAGGATGCTTAACCATGTATAGTTGACAAGGGTCAGCTCATGGTTTTGGATCCCACTCTGTGCCTTGTTCAGCGTGTCTCCTCTTCTTGTGCAGACGTGTGTGTTGCTGCTGCAGTTTGTGGAGGCCATCGTGGTTCTGATCAGACAGACGTCTCATGTGCGAGTGACCAGGGCCCTCAGGCCAATCTTCCTTGTAGACTGTCGATACTGTGGTGCTGTGCGCAGGTACATGATGACCCACACATGCACAAACACAAACAAAGGTACACACTGGTGAGTTAAAAGCGTCGGCATGAAAATAGAAGCTTTGCTTTACCAGACTTGTTCTGAACAATCAACACCAAGGTGTCTGTGTACTGTATGCTGGAAAACATTGACATAAGTCTGTTTGCTTCCTCTTTACTATCTTGTCACGAGCTTCCAGAGCTGCAAGCCAACAATAAGCCTGTGAAATATTCTGTACTTGCTAATAATAGTTTTACTTTATGTAATTTTGTTGCTGTAACATGATTTCTCTGATGGTTCTTTCGTCCATTCAGGAACTTGCGCCAGATATTCCAGTCCCTCCCCCCATTTATCGACATTCTCCTTCTGCTGCTCTTCTTTATGGTTATATTTGCTATCTTGGGTAAGAAAATTAACAAACAGGATGTTAATAAAAACTGCTTTTTCTCAAATTGAGAAAAATAAAGGGGGGGGACATCTTCTGTTCCCTGTTTTTCTGCATTTGACTGTTCAATTTGTCACTCCCCAGGTTTCTGTCTCTTCTCCACAAACACATCAGATCCGGTACGCTGAGTTTTGGCATCACTTTGTCACACTTATAAATGTCTTGGGACTGAAGTGGTTCTTGTGTCGTAGTCAGAGTTCCTGAATCACCTTTCTCCTCTCACCACAGTACTTCAGCACTCTGGAGAACAGCATGGTCAGTCTGTTTGTTCTGCTGACCACTGCAAAGTAAGCATATTATTTATATATATAACAGCATGGCAGAGGTACTTCCTACTTTCAGAGCTCACTTTAAATGTGGGATTGCCTCACTAAATTTGTGTTAAGGCTGATTTCACAGTTTTCAGCTTGTATCTTGTGACCATACATCTGCTTCTCTTTTTCTTGTAGTTTCCCTGATGTGATGATGCCGTCTTACTCTAAAAATCGCTGGTCCTGTGTTTTCTTCATTGTTTACCTCTCCATAGAGCTTTACTTCGTCATGAACCTGGTAAACTATCACAGGAAGCACCAATACTAGCTGATGTATAAGCAGGGCTTTGAACCAGAATTTTTTTACTCACCCGATTCATCCCGAACAGAAACAGTATTTTAATGTTTTCGGTTTTCAGTTTCACCCCATGATTTACGATCTTTAACCAGCTAGAGCCAAAAAATGTTGTTTCTGAAAAGGTTAATATTGTTTCATGTCAGTCATGTCAAACTTAAAGTTTGCAGGCATAACATTAACACTTTCTAATTTCTCACAACAAACACCATAGTTCATTGGACCTGTGCATTATCAGGGGTTGACATTAAGGTTAATTTGCTCCTGAACCAGAGGGCAGATCCCCTGATTTATTAGAAGACCAGAAGAGAGTACAAATTCAGTCATACAAACAAACAACCTTATCTTTTCTTGACTTAGCTTACTTGTTTGAATATGGCGAATTGATAGGAAGATTTAGCAAAAGACAAAATTATTGTTTGCATAGTATCCCAGCGAACTACGACCATTTTGCCAGTGTGTCTGAAATTTCCTCTGCCTCTTGTTTACACTTTGAGTGACCATGCCCAGCTTTTGACAAGAGGTTTTCAAAATATTTTACCAGTAGGATGAATGAGAAAATGCTGCTACACATATTATAGCCCTCTGCTATTGATGCGTTCGAAAGTTTCTGGTTTCACTTTCACAAACCAGTTCAAAGCCCTGTATATAAATTTTGTTAAATGGGGCCAAAAACGAGTTTACCAGCTTCACTCACTGTTACCTTCTCTGTCCCCTACAGCTCTTGGCCGTGGTGTTTGATACATTTAATGATGTTGAAAAGATGAAGTTTAAGTCTCTTCTGCTTCACAAGCGCTCAGCAATTGACCACGCATTCCAGCTGCTTGTCAGTCGGCAGGTATGACCTCCTCACTCTCTGCAGTAGATGCTCATTGATCCAAAGAACCGTCTATTTCACTTATCCATCATGGCAACTGTGCTAGTTTGTGTCCGTTTTTGGTTTCTCCAGAGGCCATCAGGCGTGTCGCTCAAACAGTTTGATGGTTTGATGCGGTTTTACAGACCCCGGATGTCTGCACGAGACCGTTTCCTCACATATAAAGCTCTGAACACATCAGGGGCTCCAATGCTCAGGTGACTGTCTGATACCATCTAATACATTTTTACATTTTCATGTCACTTAATATACTATGAATCTTTTCTGCTACAGTCTACAGGACTTCTACAAGTTTTATGAGGTCACTGGTCTTAAATGGAAGGTAAAAAGTCATGTGTAGATTTTAATCACCAGATTTTGGTTCTATGCTTGGGCAGTTTTTAAATGTATGTACTGCTTTTGTGTGTCATTTAGGAACGACGCAGTGGAGAGCACTGGTTTGATGACCTTCCACATACAACCTTCCTCATTTTCAAAGGCAATTTCTCTTTTTTTCCACACTTTTAACTTTGCTTTTCCTTTCACTAAAGGAATCAGTTTTTCTTCCTTGTATTCAGTGCTTTCTCTTTTGGCTCCAACAGGCATCAACCTACTTGTGAAGTCAAAGGGCTTCCAGTATGCCATGTGTAAGTGTAATCATTGACATTCTCTCAGCTGACTGTGAAGATACTGAGGCAGAGCTCATCCTAAACCTTTTATCCGTATGTTGTGACTGCAGATGTGGTGGTGGCGATCAATGGTGTGTGGATCCTCGTGGAGACATACACCCTGAACAGTAAGATGGGCCACGTTTAAATATACACAATACATGTCACTGAAGGGGAGTACAGTAGATTCTCCCACCTGCTCTCACCTTCCTCTCTTTGATCAGGTGGCTTTTCCTGGTCCAAATTCGTCCCCTGGAGTTACATTGTTTTCCTGACCAGTGAGTATGCCGCAGACTTAATGTTCATATACTGCATGAGATGTGCATAGAGGGTATTTGAAGTACTGTGTGTACTAACTTGCTCTCACTTGTACTTACATTAACTCTGCCTCTGTCTTTCCACTTGTAGTCTATGGTGTAGAGGTGTTATTGAAAATTTCCGGTTTGGGCCCGATGGCTTATTTCAGCTCTGGGTGGAATCTGTGAGTAATAACTTGGACACTGGGTCTATAGACACACCAGATGAGCTCTGACTTTAGAACTTCAGAACTTTAGTCAGTTTTTGAGACTCACAAAAGCAGGTTACAGTGAGCATACAACAAAATGAATGTTTAGATGGACCTTATTTTAGTTTAGAAATTCAGACTCAGTGCTAACAACAAAACATCTGAAGTTTTATACTGCTTTTAATAAAAACCAGACAATTTCCCCTTTATGTTCCTTTGTTCTAGGTTTGACTTCTTTGTGACTGTGTTCGCTTTCCTGGGCCTGATTGCTCTTGCTTTTGATATGGAGCCTTTTTACTTCATTGTGGTTCTCAGACCATTCCAGCTACTGAGGTATGCATATGTATACTTGCATATTTATGCCAATCATTTAGAGTGTAGTCTAATAAATATTGAGGTGATCATGAAGTAGTGGCTAATTGGTGTTTGTATATGCATTACTTCATTATTTAATTGATTTCTGCATCTGGTTCTGCTTTCTCTCACAGGTTATTTAAGATAAAGCAGAGGTTTCGTAATGTGTTGGACACCATGTTTGAGCTTTTCCCCAGAATGGCAAGTCTTGGTTTAACTCTGATCATCTTCTACTACTCCTTTGCCATTGTGGGGATGGAGTTCTTTGCTGATGTGGTCTATCCAAACTGCTGCAAGTGAGTTTTCATATTGACTTCTTTGGATGCTTTAACTTTGTTTTTGATGGTAAATAATAATGGCTTCATCTTTGATTACTCTTCTCTTAGCACCAGCACAGTTGCTGAGTCCTACAGACTGATCAATGTCACATACGGCAACAAAACAGTGTTAGAGGAAGGCTACTATTATCTCAACAACTTCAACAACATTCTAAGCAGCTTTGGTAGGTTCTTTTGTCTATTTATTTGAACAGGGTTTTTTTTTGTCTTTTTATGCCTTTAACTGCAGAGGACTGAATAGTGGATAGAGCAGTAAACAGAGTAAGAGTGGGCAGCGACATGCCAGGGAAGAGCCACAGACTTAGGTTCAAACCCAGACTGTCCAAGAGCTTGCCCACACCATAGACTTCTAGGTTGTACTGCCCTGCTTTTTGTTGATTTATAATGCTTTTCATGTTTTATCAGACAGGAGAGGACAGTGGATAGAGCAGGAAACAGGGTGAGGTGGGGAATGACAGGTGAGAAATGGGTTGCAGGCCAGATTAAACCTGAGCCACCCATGCAAAGGCGAACCATATGAAGCATGACCTAGACTGCTAGACCAGACTCTGTGCCCCTTAAGTCCTTTTGTACTTTTAAATTATATTGTTTTAGCACTTTATGTTGGACCATCTTTCAGATTTTCTCAACTGTAGATCTATGTGACATTCTAGCTCTTGTGGAAGAAGAAAATGAACTTTATTAAACTAGATATTTTAACTTTGCCGTTAAAACATGCCATACACATATGTGCCAAAACATGCACACTTTCACAGAGAGGTTTCTAAAAATGTGCTTGAATGGAGAGATGTCAGAGTGAGGGTGAGCACCCTGAACATTTGAGTGTTTGCTGCTTTGCTTAAAGGACAATGCCCATATTTGAAACTGGCACTTCTCCATCTACCTGCCTATTTATTTGACACAGGACTTCGAAAGGTTTCCAAGTGAAGTATTTACAGATTTAGCTGCAGGTGTGTCAACAGTAAACGGGTATAACTGAGCTTTGTTTGAGATTATGTTTTAATGCAGCTCTCTGATGTGTCTTTGACTATTTGAACAACAATAGAGGTTTATCTCACAAAGAACAAATCCAAATTAAGCTGCTTTTGGGAGATTTAAGTGTTTTTCTTCTCAAGGTGTTTTGTTTCACTAATGCAAAACTCATGTGTTTTTTTTCCACTAGTGACTCTGTTTGAGCTGACTGTGGTCAATAACTGGTACATCACCATGGTAAGATCACATCATTTCTCTGTGACCTGAAGGCAATGCTCAGCGGTCTTGTCATTGATCAGTCATTTCACTCCTGCTATTCACCCTCCCACAGGAAGGAGTAACTTCTATGACCAGTCACTGGAGTCGACTGTACTTCATGACTTTTTACATCGTTACCATGGTGAGGAGGCCTGTGCAGTTGTGTCTGCTGGAGGAGTTTGTGACAGTTGCGTGTCTTGATGCTCTTGAATATGATTGTGCATGTATCATTTTTGTGCATCCTTCTGAAGGTGGTGATGACCATCATTGTGGCGTTCATTTTGGATGCATTTGTGTTCCGCATGAACTACAGCCGCAAGAACAGAGAACCACTGGAGAACCCAGAGGGTGAGACAGAGTGTGTGTGCATGTGATAATGTGCATGTGTTGGTGTTTCTTTATTGGGTTACACTCAGTACAGTACTTAGATAACAGAGAGCCTCGGAGGTTTGAAATATTTACAGTATTTTTCCACACATTTCATAGAAAAATGGTTCAGATACTCGCGTTAATAAGTCTGTGGGTAGCTCTAATCTCTGTGTTATTGCTTTAGATGAGAATGGGATTGTATTTGAGGTAGAGGTGAGTCGGGATGAGTCTCTGGCCGCCCTGGAGCTATACAAACAGATCTGCTCTGGACTGTCCTCCCTTAGCTCTCTTCAAGGAGTCTTACAGGCTATGGACAGAGGCAGGGTAAGAGACACACCTCTCTGGATCTCTCTACCTTCTGCTTTTCACTTGGAATCCTACTTACTAACTCTCTCTCCTGTGTTGTGTGCACAGCACGCATCTCTAGTGTACCTTGGCCGCAGGTCAAGAACAAAGAGTGACCTCAGCATGAAAATGTACGAGGAGGAGATACAGGTAAGGCATACAAAGACTTATCTTGAAAAGGAATAGCTCAAAGTGTCTGGGAGTCTCTGAACCGTTTCATTGCTTTTTTTCAGGAGTGGTATGCAGAGTATTCAAGAGAAAACCTGCCTCAGACAGACCAAAGCCTGGAACAGGAGCTTGAAAGTCCCATCTCGAACCTGTCTTCCTTCCCTGAACCTCAGCTCAACTCACAGACAGGACCTCACAGCATCAACTAACTCCCAGAAGTTACATACACACCTCAATGTCAGTGTTACAACAATGGGAAAAACATTCTGAAGTTCTCCACCTCTCCACTTGTTTTCCTCCTCATTTTTACCATGACCTTTTGGACTCATGTAAGCCTGACATTGAGGAAAGGAAAGTCCTTCCTGGAGCCTAGAGCCATCACCATAGACTGAGAGACAGGATTACAGATGTGGGAAAGATGTCCTCTGTTGGCCTTTTTGAGGACTGCAATGGGCAGGGAGCCTGAAGGTTCACTGCTTGACAGCCTTTCATGGCTTCTTATTAATCACCATAGAACTTTACCCTGATGCCTTAGATCAGTGGCTCATACAAATGGTATTAACTTCTACTAAAATATAAAGACCAAAACTCAAAGCAATTACACTCCTTTTAGCTCCGTCCCAACAGGTGTCTCCTTTAACTCATGTCTCCAAAAACTTTAAAATATTTGACTTTTTTATAACTTCTTATTCTGTAACATATTTTAGTTGTTTAAAGGAAATTTTATGTAACTGTTAAAGTTTTTATGTGCATCAATGTATTTTTGCTGTTGGTAGCTCCTCATTTAGTGTATGACCTAGCACAGATAATGAAGAAAGACTGGCATAGCATTACTGCTGTCAATATGTAAAAACAAATACCAAACCCAGATTATTTTAATTCAGCTCTGGACAGTGTCATTGGAACATTTTTGATTTACAGTTCATTTAGTGCATTCATAATGTTTTGATTTACAAATGTATGTCTTCCCTGTGGACACCCAAAGTGCCGTCACAGCTTTAGTCAGCACAAATAAGTTGTCGTAATAAAGGCACAATGTGGTGATTAGTTTCAGCTCTCTTTAAACAGAAGAGTTTGTTCTTAAACGTCTGCCTCCGGTTCTTCAAGGACAGGCTGATGCACTGAGTGTGATCATGATTCGTGTATAAATAGTGCATTAAATGATGTGCAGGTCAGTGCAGCTTCTGTTCCACTTGCAGAAAGGCATCCCTCATTGCAGACTGGCTTTGGATCGCATCTATACCATGTGGATCTCTCCAAACTCTGTGAGCAGTGCAATGACAAGAAAGGCGATGTAGAAGAAGAGGAGGAAGATCCCGTACGGTCGACCAAGGTGGAACCGGCACAGAGGAACAATGACGAAGGACAGGACCAAGGATAAACCCAGTGAGCCAGCAAGAACCCACGTCAGTAAACCCTCGATTTCAAACTGAGGAGGAGACAAAGATAATACTTAAAATGGGCACATTTATCTATTGTAGTAATTATCTCTGAGTCTGTGAGTTTGGGAGTACCTGCACAAAAGAGTGAGTTCTGTATATTTGCACCAGACATCCTAAACCAACTCCAAACAGCATGTCTGAAGGAAATTCAGTCAAAGACAAAACAATTGTTGTGTATGTAAGAATAATAGGATACATCATAGAAATAGAAGGATACTGAATATGATGCCCCCAAAGCAGGCAGATATGGCCATCCGTGGGTAGCCCTGTCGGGCAATGGTGATGTCAGAAAAACAGTCTGAGGAGAGAAACATATGCCATGATTTTAACTGAAAGTACATTCCTGTCCATATTTTACAAAGCCAAAAGGTTCATGGATGTCACCTCCTATGCTGTTTCCCCAGGCCAACAGTGTCAGGCCCAGCACAGTGTTACTGAGACTAAGCACCACACCGAGCATGTGCAGAAGGCTAACCACTTCAGAGGCTGCAGCACTGATCACCACTGCGCTCACCACGAAGCCCAGCAGAGCAAACAACTGCAGAGAGAAAAACGAACATAGACCTACATGAACCTGAGCAAGAGGACGAGTTTCATCATCACAACACAAATAAAAAACAGACCTCTTAACTGATGACATCTGTTGACCGCTTTGTGTCCCAACAACTACAGAATACAGTGCCATTTAATATTGAACAGATGTTAATTAACCCCAGAAGAGAAAAGAGATCATATTTTTAATTTCTTTAACATTTTGGTTTGAGACCAAATATACCTAAAAACCAAGACTTTCAAATCAACCAACTCTTTATATTTCTTTACCATACTTTTCTATGTCAGCATTTAACAAAAAAGGTGAGCCTGAGTGTCTCAAGAACCACAAGCGTGAAGTCTTTTCCCCCGCTTAATCAAGAATTATATAATCTTGCATCACAAGATCTTAAAGGAGCACACCCATGCCCTTCAACTGTCTCACTTCCTCATGCTTACTGGATGATATTTTGGCGGAGAGTCGTTTGTGGTGGTGCAGAAGACAATGGCAGACAGGAAAAGTCCCAACAGCAGTGTCAGCAGCCACATAGGAAACTGCCCTTTGATCATATAACTTCCATCTAGAGCATAAATGTGTAGGGAAAAGAAAGTTGATGATTGGTCATAATGTCTGTCAGCTGCCACAGTATGTTTGAGGCTTTTACCATGAGGGTGAGGGAGAGCCACACTTACAGATTCCTGACTGGAAGGCCAGCACACACACCAGAGGGGAAGTGATAAGCTGGAGGCAGTTTAAGGGGCGTCTCCAGTTCTTGTCTTCCTTATCAGGATCCACGACAGGGATACAGAGCAGGAGCAGGACCTCCAAAGGTGTCTGGTGAGTGATGAAGACAGCAGGAACAAATTCAAGCATACATTAAGCTTTTTAAACTCCCCCTATGTCAAAATCAAACAAACCTTTAGCACTTTGAGGGTTCTCCACCTCCATGATTTCCTCCTCCACTTCCTGCTGTCCACTGGGTTCAGAGCACTCAGCAGGATCTGAGCTGTTGTCTCGGAGTATGGCAGAAGTGGTCTGTATTCAGACTCTGAAATGCACACATGCATATTTTTGTCCAGTTCATGCTGAAACATTCTGGTGTACTTTCACTTTTTTACAGCAATGTGATGCAATCCTACCATACTCGTGTTGTATGGACCCATCAAGCACGCAGGGCACATCATCATCAGATGAGTCAGACGAGTGAAACTCTGCTGAAGAGACAAAATTGATTTACACTTAAAATTGTGTAAATTTAAGACTTGAATTGAGTCAATTAAAGACTTTTTTAAATTTGTTTGCGCGGTTTATGTTTTACCTGGAATACGTGCAACGGTGTGGTCAGTTGAGTTCATTGAATGTTTCTGTCTGTTGTAGATATATGCGCTGATGATAACAGTCAACACGTAGACCACATAGAGGCCCAGGTAGCCTGCAGAGAGGGGAAAGAATAAATAAAGGAAAGCTTATGATGTGTTTGTAGAATAGTCAAAATGAAACCTGAAAGTATTTTCAAGGCTTGCACAAACATTCTTGGTGGATAAAATAAGTCAGAGATATCTCATGAGTTTTTATTGGCTTCTCTAAGCCCGTGTGCTTGCAGAAAGCACAACAGTATAAATAAAGATACAAACGAGTTCATCTTTGAGAACTTGTGCTTAACTCTAGTTATTCAACTATGATTTACCACATTCTTCGACGCCACTGTGTCGACAAAATTTCTGCTGGGTTGCTGACACAAACAGTAACTTCTCAACCATAAAATATCATTATTGAGTAAGCTTTACTTTACTTTAACGTAAATCCAATGTTTAATCAAGTGATATTTATAATTAGAAAAATAAAAAATAAAAAGGATAAAGACCACAGTAACAAACTGGTTTGGAGGTTAAGGCAGTGGAAAAGTAAATCAGGCATTGTAGTTCTTATTTTAGGTGACAATTAATTCAGAATTCTGAGGGAAAAACAAACCTTATTCAAAGATTTCTAACAGTCTCACAAAGCCTCTATTATTGTTCAGTCTTTCCCTTGGAAATACTAGATTTAATGCATGATTCTGACTTTAATCTCCATCTTTTAACTCTATGAATATATATATAAATGACTATTTTTTTCATATTTATTAACTGGTCTCACTTTCCAAAAACCTTTCAGTGGCCCTAATCCAGGGACATTTTTAATTTTGGTGGAAGCATCTGAGAGCTTTCACCCAAGATCTGTCGCTGCACTGGTCCAAGTTCTCCTACCACCAAATCCAGAGAGTAATGAAAGCATTGTGGGATTTATTTTTCCATAAAGCAGCTAAGATTAAAGCCTGGGGCACTCCTGTCGATGTTGGCTACAGAGCATGAAAACACTCAGACACACCGCTTTGCAAGGCTGAATTGTTTTTCTACGTTTTTGATTTATCATAACTGGTTTTCAGAATCTCAAAGAGACAGGATTCATGGGACATGTTTCAGATGGAAAGGTTGAAAATAGATGAAAACCAACATCAGCGGAGAAACTGCATTTTCTAGAAAAGTATTCACAAGGAGATGTGTTATTGTTCTTTTTGTCTGTGTGTGTTTTTACCAAGTGTTTCTGCCAGTGTTGTGGTTCCTCTGTACAACATCAGGAAAGTCCAAAAGACAGCCAGCATATAAAAGATGACATCACGTAGAAATGGACGTGATGCAACAGCGAAAGGTTTCACCAGAGCTACGCTCCCCGCAACCACTGTGGTAACAAATATCCCAGCTCCTAACGCAGAAGAGAGATCGAGCACGATGAGGAAAAAACAACCAAGTGGTTTTAATTGACACGTTTGTTTATTACAATGAGGCTGTGCTTACCAAACAAGGCACCGACAGCCAGCCCAGCGGTGTGGGGATTAGAGAAAGCTGCCATGGCACTGAAGATGTCAGGAGCCCCATTGCCAAGAGCGAGGAACGTCACACCCTCAGCAAGTCAAGGAAATTCTTCAGTAAACAATTTCACTACTTCAACAGACACCTCAGAGAGGAACTGTCAGCGAATCAACAGTCTGAGTGCTGTAAACTGATTCTACATCAAATCAAAACAAACTTGATAAGCTAAATGTCAAGGATACAGCCACATTGTGAGTGAGATGCAGGCTGGTGGAAATGGCCGACAGGTTGGGACAGAAACTGAAAGAAAAAGAGAAAGTTCAATTGATTAAAGTGAGAGAGATTTCCAAAGCACTGCAGAGTTTCCAGTTTTCAATGAAGTAAAGGCATGCAGGGAAAATGCACCACAGAACAAACTGTACTTCCTTTGATAAAACCTCACACTTCAGCATTGAAAAAGTCTCCACAGTCATCTGACCGTTAAGCTAAACAAACTGAGGGCACGAGTGTGTTTGTGTGTGAGTGTGGTCTGCACATGAGGGCCTGTACATATGGTGTTACACTTTCAGGACTAAAGCAGATCAATAAAATGAATGATTTATTCAAGCTGTTAGACACTGATCCAGGCACAGAGAGGGGAGCATTGTATGCAACACAAATGTTGACATAAAAAGTATAAGTGACACTTACAACTTAGACGCTGTGAGTCCAAGGATGAGGAACAAAAAGAGCAGCCATATAATCTGTGACGATACCAAAGAAAGTTACGTTTTTTTAGCACGCACTCAAAGAGAACACAAGCACCACTTGAGGAGTCATACTCAGATACTAAAACAAGAGCCAGCTTAAATACTTTGAACTTTAAAAACATGGCCTGAACTGACCACGTTGATCCTGTTGTTCCTAATCTGAAATGTAGATCAGTAGTTTTATACACAGACTGATTTATGCTACTTTCAGAGTTAAAGTATTATTACTTATGTTGCAAACAGGGATATTCAAACAGGTTACTTGTTTTCATAAATATTCCATTACTGGGCAAAGAATGAAATTACTTAAGTTTAATAACTCCCTTTCTGCACTTTGCAAAGCTGACTTCCTCAAATGATCAGCTGGTGCTGGGAATCAGTTTCACTCTCACACACACACACCCTGAGACACAGCACACTTTCACACACACAGGTCTTACACAGAGAGTAATGACAAGAGGTGTGAGGTTGGTAGGAAGCAGACAGAAGGCCACTTTAATATAATTAATGAAGCCATCTTCCATGTCACAGTCGGATGTGTTCTTCACAAAAGCACAGCGGTCTGAGGCATTGAGGTTCATCACAAGGTCACACTGAAGACACAAAGAGATATAATGAATCTTCAATCCAACTGGTCAGGATTCCTCAACATGTTGCTACAGGCATTAGAGCTGGGACCGTTTAATATTCTGTTTACTGATCCTTCACAGTCTCCTCCCGCCTCAGAGGCTTTATCCAATGCTTCACAATACCTAAACAGAGGATTTTTTTACAGGCTAAACTGTGAAACTAGAACAATAAAATGCCCCACACCATTCATGAATAGTCACCATTTTCCAGATTAGTACAGACTATTTTTCTTTGAATTTATGTTCATGCATAAGGTTGTAGTTTCCAGTTGTGATGATGAATCAAGTTAAAATAAGAGTTTGATTATAAATTGACCATTTAAGTTTAATGGGGGTAAAGAAATGATGAAGAGCAGTTGCTTTGGATTTTTCTGGATTAAAAAGATCTCAATATGCCCATGTTATACTAAAGACCCAATAACACACACCTACTTGTCCAGAGCTAATTAGAAGACTGTAATATAAGTTTGTCCTTCCGTCATGTGAACATGCAAAGGTCACATTAAATAAGCTGTAAAACTTTATTTATGTCTGTTGAGGCCAAGTCATGTGACAGCAGAATAACCTGCTGACAACCTGTCTCAAGTCACATTGTGCTCAATAAACACACCCACCCACACACACACACCTGGGGAACATCTCCCACACTAGTATGACAGTAAGGATGATGTTTTTGTCTCTATTATCACATCTCACAAACCTTGTCCTCGTTGCTTTGAGACATCATGTTCAGTGTTGTGTCCGTGGACCCCCCTGCCCAGTTCCTGTGGAGACGGGATCCAGAGCAGACCCACTGGTGACACGATACCACCAACAGTGACAGATAAACAGCAGGAGACATGATTCACTTTATCCTGGAGCTGCGTCCATTCTGCTGCTTTCTGCCGCTGTGTGAACAGGACTGCTCGGCTCCTTCAGTCCTGTGCTCCGGACTTTCTGACTGTAGAGAAAAACCTATTTACCGCAGCCCCAGCTTGGTTTGAAAGAAACTAAAATGTATTACACGAAGCTTTGTTGTGTATCCGTCTGCTCAGCTCCAGCGTTGGCGAACACCATGTACATCTCTGTCTGGCTCCACCTACTGTTTATTCAAACAGGCTGCACCGCCTTCAGGGACGCCTCGTAAACTCCAAACTTCACAAAATCACCAAAACGTTTTGTTCGAAAAGTTTTGAGAAGATACATAGCTACACCCGAACCTATGTTTCTTTTCTAACAACTATAGATTGGACCTATTCAATGTCAAAAAGAAAAGTTAATCACATCCTCACAGTTCATACGTTTTCACTTTTCTTTTCTTTTTTTTTCTAACAGAACATGAAAGCAGCATCTAAAAACACTCTGTTGCGTAACCAGATCTTCCCTTGCGTATGACCTGTGCTCCAGTAAATTTATTTGTTTATTTTTTTTTTATTATTGTGCAACAGGACAATACAGTATGGAAGTCCCATTTTCGCCAGTTAAAAAATCAAAAATGAAAACTTGGCTTTGTTGAGAAGTTTTTTTGGCCCACACTAAAAAATGTTTAAAAAGTCACATTCCGAGATTTAAAAAAAAAAAAAAAAAAAAAAAAAAAAAAAAAAAAAAAAAAAAAAAAAAAAAAAAAAAAAAAAAAAAAAAAAAAAAAAAAAAAAAAAAAATCGAAATTCTGACCTTTTGCGTCATAATTTCGAGTAGATTTGGGGCCAAAAATTATCCTCAAATCCAGTTTTTAATGTCTATATTTTTAACAGGCGGAAAGACAGTGACAAACTAATATTTTATAGTAAAAGTGATGATAGTAGAGATGGTTGTGACAATAGTAATCGTTACAGAGCTTGCAAAAATAGAAATAGAAACTTTTGTCGCAAAAAGGACGAGAAATAAATAAATAAATAATCATAGTAATACTAATAAAATAGGACTTTGTAATAACACTACCAATTTCTGTTACAGTATTTATAATCATATAGATTACATTGATAAAGGCAATTAAAACAATTGTGATATCATTCCCAATTATATATATATATATATATATATATATATATATATATATATATATATATATATATATATATATACACACACACATATATATATAAATTGGTGTGTGTGTGTGTGTGTGTTTGTGTGTGTGTGTGTATATATATGTGTTTGTATGTGTTGTGCTTTCTTCACCCTAAACACATGTGGTGCATTAAAATCATAGCTTGTGTGGTGCATTAAAAACAGGACAGGGTGTTGGCATGACTTGTTTGATTTTTTTTTTTCTTATTTTTAACAAAGTTTTTTTCACAGGTTTTATGCATCCCAAACCTCTTCCTAAACTGGAGTGAAGTACACTAAATAAAAAAAGGGGTAACACTCCACAGCAGAAAACTGGAGGAAGGGGAGAGGACGTGGGGCAAGAAGAGCATAGGACAGGCCCATCACTCCTGACTATATGATAGTAAAGTAGTAATAACACTACAATGATGATCATAATGGTTTATTGATCTTTGATTTCGCTGGCAATGAAAGACATTCAACGTGAAAAGAAAGCCTGGTATTTATTCAGTTTACACATGTCATACTGCAAGCTTCCTCAATGTCTTCTTAAGCTGCTAACATTTTAAAACCATGGCGCAATACTTCATGCACAATCAAAAATCCAATCAGTTTTGTTACACTTATAAGAAACTTAAGTATCAAATCACATAACTGCGTTTAATTCAATGGACTGCATTTTGTCAGCTGTGTGTATAAAGATAAGTTTTCAACATAGTCTTAGAAATCAACAACAAAGAGTCTAGGACACATTAACAAGATCTGACAGACTCAAAGTGGGGCACAGTAATGGCAGACTGAGTAACACATTATTCTGTTAAGTAGAAACACTAAAAATCTTGAATTGGGCGGTCATAGACCAGAGCAGTATCCAGTGGTGGAGTGCTTGGATCATAGCAGCCTGTCTTCTGTTTAGTCACCACGGGACACAGGTCCTGCTGACACCACCTGATAGACAACATATATGATTGATCAGTGCAAAAAAAATTGCATTGCTAATTTTTCGTACCTGAAAACACATTTTTTTTTTGTTTTTTTTTACCTCAGCGCTGCATTTGCGTCTGATGGGGAGGCTCCTTCCCAACACGCATGGTCGATGAGAAGGGCACCTGCAACAAACATTTAGTTCAAACCTTTACGATGTAACTAAGTCAGTTTAACCGGTTTTAGGAACTTTCTATTTGGCCTAAGTTGTGACAAGACAGGTGAAAATATACATAAAAAAGAAGTTAGCTTTTGTCTGGCAGCAGCTTAGCATTTCATTTTTTCTTTAATCAAGATGAATCTGGTACTATTTAAGGGGGCAGCTCTTTATCAGTGAAGTGAGGGAAATGTGCCAGTGCTATGTTTCTTGCCTGTGTAGATGCGAGCTAGACTGTATGCCAAGTCTCTGGCTGCCAGTTCCAGGTAGCCGGTTGGTTTGGTAGCTGCAACCTGAACAAAGTCCTTCAGTTCAGTCAGAGCAGCCTCCACTGCTTTCACTGCTGGAGCCACTGAAGAAATGTTGGATGCACCCGAGAGCAGGGACTACAGGAGAGAGAAACCATTACATCATACTCCTGTTTGACTGGTCATAGAAAACTTACTGAACATGTTAGACAGGGTCATTTCTCTACCTTAGTGTGGGTAAAGTATGCATGAAGAACCATTCCTGAGCTGCGAGCCACACAGCGTAGCACATCCAGAGACAGAACATTTGTGGTACCTTCCCATATGCTTAAAACCTGACAAGGAGACAGGTTGGCAACGTTGAACAAAACAAACAGCTCTAAACAAGTGTCACATGCATTAACCTCACTTGTGCATCACGAAGCATCGCAGGCAGCCCTGTATCTTCAATGTAGCCCTGTCCTCCAAAACTTTCCAAACCCTCTGACACCACAGCTACTGCCTGTGTCAAAATAAAACAAGCATGTTAAGGGTCATCATTACAGCAAGATGAGAGTTTAACTTGTGTGTATGAGCTGCGCACCTGCTTCCCAGTGTACAGTTTGACCACAGGAGTGAGCAGGCGAAGTAGGTGTGTATCCAGCTGGCTGGCCAAGCCACTCTCCTCACGGCCAAGCAGACGACACACATCCATCACCAGCAGAAACGCTCCTCGGGTTTCCACCTGTGCATGTCAGATGTTAGCATGGGCGAGGCATGGTGGGAAAACACAGCATTTTAAATGGCTTTCACTCATGCCAATTTACCTCCATCCTAGCAAGAGTCTGCATGTGCAGTGGGTGGTCTTTAAGAAGCTTTCCAAAAGCAGTGCGGCGAGTGGCATAGTCACGAGCCAACTGAACCACCCTGTGATCATATGTGGATGTGATCATAATCAGATTATGCAGCATTTAGAATTAAGAAGAAATGAATACAGGAAGTATGAGTAATTTCTTGCCTTCTCAGTGCGGATGCTGCAGAGATGCTGTTGTGGATTCGGGTAATGGTTAGCATATTAGCAATGGAAGCTACACCTCTACCTTCCTCTGAAAGCTGTAAAGATAGAGAACAACATATTGACACTTAAGTTACATCCAGCATCACAATTGGTTTTGTCCTGCTGGTTTTAAATGGTGCAGAAGCAAATTTTCCAAGTAGGAGTTCACAAAACATAGACAATGATAAGCTTAACAATATGTGTACTGTGGAGAAAGAATGTGTGTTGAGGATTTCTGACACAGCAATGGGTTATTTATTTATAGATTAACAATAGTGTTAATTCCCATTCACTATAAGAATGTGTGAAAAATGTGTGTTGTTAAAGCTCTATAAGCCTCATTATTTTGACATTCACACTAACTTGTGACCAATGCAGCCGTCTGCTGCTCCTAAAAGCTCATGACTTTTGTTTGCTGGTCTATTATCTGGCAAAAAAAAAAAACAGTTCTGTGTAATATTTACTTTTTAAAAACAGCCTTAGGAGTAAAAAAATATTTGAAAATGATCACGTACCACTTGGTAAGATAACAGCTGTAAGGTTTGTTCTATTCTCACCACAAAAAGCTTTATTTGAACAAAGAGAGCTGTACCCGTGAGTCTCTTGAATAACACAGCACCAATCATATTTTCATAGACTTTGGGGGATTCTTCAGTTTATTATTACTGTGATACATGAAGTTGTGCAACTGACCCTGTGTGCAGGCAAGCCGTCCAACAGCAGCTCAGCAGTTGGCATCTGTCTTGTTCCCAGCTTGTCCTTCAGTCTCTGAACCTGTATACCCTTCAGCCGACCATCCTCATCTCTGCTGACCTCAGCATAGAACAAAGACAAACCCCTGCTACCCTGAAGAAACAAACACACACACATACATTCATAAATCTGTCAATAGGAGTTATGACAGTTGTCAGAGGAGTGAAATAAGTCAGCAGTACCGCTGTGGTTGCTCCACTTCGGTCCTGTGTTCTGGCCAGTGTAAGAGTCATGTCAGCGTCTGTAGCAGAGGTAAACCACTTGAAGCCATGAAGTTTGTATGAGCCATCTGACTGGGAAACTGCGACTGTCTCTGTGCCACTGCCTGAAGAGATACAAGACAGACAGAGATAAACAAAGACACATCATGATGACAATAGCTGCAAATGAAGACATGTTAAGAATAATCCAACACTAAGACAATTTTCTGATTTTTTTCTTTGAGTTGCAAGTTCATGTCACTACTGACCCACATCAGATCCTCCCTGTCTTTCTGTCATCCACTGTCCAGAGGTCCAGAATTGCTCAGGCTTACGGGTTGTTAAACGGTTGTATGCTTCATCTACTGGCCATGAGACACCTATAGACTTTGAGCAAACAGGCAAAACACCACCCGTGTTATATACAGGCTTATAAAAGAATTGGATTGAGCTCAGGAATGTTTCAACAATAATTAAATCTAGCCTCTCCAAAACCCATGGATAAATGCAGCTTGTTGATAGGATCCTTTTTCTTCTTCTTACTGACATTTGTACAAGCTTAACTTTTCTCTGATGATCACTGATCTATTTCAGCTGCAGTCAAATATCAGACTTGCTTTTGAGAACAGCTTCGTCGTGCCTTTTCCATGCATCCATCTCTAAAACTCTGACACCAGGGTGCTGGCTATAACTGTAATTTGCATTACTTATGATGTGGTTTACTACAAAAGGCAAACATTACCAACATTATGCAATAATAACATTGGTATGGGATTGAGAACTGTACACACTGTTGGTCAGATGATAGTTTTTCTTACATACCTGGATGACTTTAGCAGCTCCATCAGTCATGGCTAGAGGACAGGTGTAGAGACCAGAGGAGGGGGAGAAGATAAATAACTTGCACATTTGGTACACGCGACTAGGACCAACACAAAAAAAACACAAGCCCATTTAGATACAAATTTAACAACTCTCTGAAATCGAAACCAATGTGGAAAAAAAAAGTTTCTTAGAGTGAGAAACGTATTACAAACCTCCACTCCCCATATGACCTTTCATATCCAATAGCAACCAGTCCCTCCTGCGCAGACAAATCTTTCATACGTTTCCAGGCTGGGGAAGTCACAATATGGTCCACTCTGCGACCCCAGGGGTCAAAGTGCACCAATCGAGGAGGGGTAACCTCACACTCACGACCCCACCCATCCACTTCATTTGCCACTCGTTCCCCGAATGCACACAAGTCTGAGAAGACTGCCTTTAAAGAACACATAAAAAGATGTTTGTTTAGGTGAAAATATAATGCAGCTCTTGGTCAAGTCTTTACAAATAAAAGGACTCATTTAAGTCAGAGAGAAAGTAAGACGGGGCTTAGCTCTAGATCCATGTGTTGCTGGTTTGTTAGAAAGAAAGTACAAGATGGGGTGACCACAGAGAAATAGTAAAGAAACATGAGAAGAGAATGAAGCCATGTGACGTTTTTAGGTTTGCTACTTGGCAACGCAGCAATAACTAGTGGCTTGTCAAACTCAAAACAGAAAATCATGGTTAACCCTGAACAGACAATTAGTTTTGAGTTGCCTTAAACCCAAAGTATAAAATTCTTTTGTCACAAAAAAATAAAACAAAACAAGCTCCAATGTATTTCTTTTACTTCTATACATTATGTTCCTGTAGCTAAAAAACACAAACAGTGCTGCCCCCTCACCTCCTCAGGAAGGTGTCTCTTCAGATATCCTCTGAGCAAAGCATCCTCTAGAAATGGGTTCTTCAGGACCGGCCTGTCCTGAAAGAAAGATCCTATCTTGGCTCCAGCAAAGGGCAGGGAGCTTGCTGTGTCCCAGAGTGGTTCTTCATCAGATCTTCTAGTGCCAGGCTCTGCAACACTGGCTGATCGGACGTGGATGAGAGGCCGAGGTACAAAACACCATACTTTGCAGCAGCTTCCAGCTAAATGGCGGTTTAGTAGAGCAGAGCACGCTGTCATGATTACAGACCTGCAGAGCAAAGACTGAGGGATTAATGTACCTTGAATGTGAGATAAAATATATTTCTTGTTAGAAAAAAAAATACAGAGTACGAATAAAGACTTCACCAACCCTGAGGGATGTTTTTAAAAGATATTAGTTAATATCCTCTCTATAAAACAAATGAATGAACATTTTAATTACATTGATCAGAGAGGCTGACAATGTTTCACATTATGACGGATTTTGATGGATAACTATCAATAATCATTAGATCACTCACTCGCAGATTAAAATAGAAAGTTTTGTGGCTTTCATATGAACATGTAGTTTATACGAAACCAGAAAGAGAAAAAAGTGGTTGATAAAAAGCAGCAACATCAAACTGTTAATATTCACTTCAGTCAGCTGTTAGTTTTTCCAGAAGTAGGTCAGAGTTCATTTCTTTCTGTTACACAGACACAGATGTAGCTGACTCCATATTTGAACTGATTACTTTCCTAATATTTTTAAATTATGGTCAGGAAAAGTTTCCAGTGTAATAATCAATCAAATTCTTGCCTGTTCAGCAGCTGAACCGCGCATTTAACTGTGTGACACCTGAAGTGACCCGAGCTCGTAGTTTCACGGCGAGAAAAAAGTTAAATACTTTTTCTGTGATCATGTTTCTGAAAACCACCTCTGATTAACTCATTTTGATACCTCTTTTCATCTTAAAGGAGAAATCGGAGCTTGTTTGCTGCATACAAGCGAGATGAATACAAATTCTTACCTTCCTTCAGCTCTATGGTGTTTACATTTACAACGGAAGTAGTATACCTTTCAAAATAAGAGTCCTGAGCAAGGGGTCGGTTCTCCACGCTTGTCCACTTTTCTAGAAAGGTTCAGAAACTTTTATCTGCTTTCTAATGTGAGTGTGTAACACTGCCTTTATTACTTCAGATAAACCAAACAGTGTCCTATCCAACGTGAGTAATCAGCTTTCATAACACCAACTTACTACAAATACATTTCAACAAACTATGTCAAAAATACTGACTAAATGATTACGGAGTGCACGTGTTTCACCAAAGACTGAACTCAAAAAGTAAATGAAAATCTTAAGATTCATGACAACAACAGACATACATCCGTTTAAGTTGTTACAGAACCAGTTTTATTGTTTTACATAAAGATTTTTCAAAAATACAGAATCCTTTGTTCTAATCAGAACACAAAGACAGAAAGCATGCACCGTTTCATAAAACATGACATGTTAAAAATCTGTTCAAAAGTAAGGACACAGGCACTGAACAATGATAAACACACAACGTTTGCATTTAAATGGGAGCATTTTCTCTTTCAAACTGAAACACTGAACAGTCGAAGTTTCAATTTTGCAGGGTTTTGGGGATAATCATACTGATAAAACCCAGTAAGAAGATCTTGGTTCTGGGTGTTGCACATCACCCAGCTGTAAAACATTTCACTGTTTAACTGTCTGACCAGGAACAAGTTAAGGTAATGGGCAACACTGATGTGATAGTAGTGTAAAAAACATAAATGTAAGTGCTTGAGCACAGGCTGGAAAACAAACAAAGATATGCAGAAAAAAAAAACAACCAGTCAGACCCAAGTCTCACCTGAGGATTGACCGTAATAAAGAAAAACTGTAGTCTGCTTTTTTGACAGCATTAGTTGACTTTATAAAGGGAGCATAACTTGAATTAATCTAACAAAGTATTTTTAGATCAATTAGGGATGATGGCTGGAACATGGACTAACATATATAAGCAGCTATATAAAAAAAAAAACGATAGAAAGAAAGCCACAAACCAAGTGGCTACCCGACAATGGAGAAACAAAGAGTGCACAGGTGCTGGCTAAATAAATGAGAAAAACACAAAGATCCAAATCATGACGATCGGACTTGAGAAGTGGATGGATCAACATTGGAGATATCTTCAAATATTCACAGCCAACTCTGCACCAAAGCACAAGTCCTTTGAGAGCCATCAGCAAATAATGACTGGATCAAAACTGCCAGTTTGTTAATGTGCAAGTTTTCTTCTTTCATTTATTCCTCAGTATTGTCTCCCTTAATCACCTTTGGTTAGGAGGTCCTCTATGTAAGCATCAAGCTCATCGTCTGTGTTTATGTCAATGTCCTGGCATTGTCAAAAGAAAAAATAACCATTACTGGAATTGCAAGTATCACTAATGAAAGCAATCATTTGTAAATCCTGCAATTTATTAGACAGGTAACAAGAAGTTTTGGCTGTAGCACAATTTCAACAAATTACTGCAGCACTGAATCTTACCTCTTGTACTTTTTGCAGGAGTGCTACGATGTTTGTTCGTAGTTTCTGTAGTTTTTCGTCTGCCTCCTTCAGTTTGATCTCAGTACTGTTGCTCTTCTCCTCCACAGCTTTAGCCCTTGCATCAGCGCGGCTCTGGTATGAGTTACACAGAGACTGGAGACCTGATTCATACTGCTGGAAATACTCTTTCTAGAAGGGGGAAAAAAGCACAAGATCACGGCGTCACTATGGACATGCTCAGAACAGGCAAAGGACAGTTCTTAAACTTCATCCCTGTCATGTCCCCTTCATAGTAAACTACATTTTTTGTTGTCTACTGTCATGATTTATCAATCTCACCAAAGGAAAAGCTACCAGCTCCTCAGCTGTCATGCTGTTAACGTCATCCTTGGGAATCCGGAAAGCAGGAGGAAAGAAATACCGCAACATCGTTCTGGAAACACAATTAGGAATGTGATGACACCACAGAGTGATGACACCTGAACAAATACATTTTAAAAAAGGTGTTCTTGACATTCACTAGAATCAGCTCACCTCAACATTGTGACCAGACTGTCAGTCACCTCTCGGCTGGTTCCGGGTTGGGTTGTGTCTGGCTCCATGGCCGCCCGGCCTCTCTCTGTCTCCTGTTGAGTGTCAGGTGTCTGAGAGATCGGGGATGGTGGCCGCATCAACCGGACCTCATCGCTGCCTTTAAACACCCTTCACACACACATAAAAATAGATTCAAGACATGAAGCATCTGGCAGGTAAGCAAAATATGCCAAGGGATATAAAATTCATCTTACCATCGATCTTTAGGAGTGGAGCGAGGAACATAGTCAAATTTCACCTTCCAGCGAACACTTTGTTTATTTGCCTCCACAGCTATGACTTTGCCCGTGTACCACACTTTATTGACACGCACTTCAACCAACAGACCCTTATCTGGTGAGAAAAAAAGTCTTTCAGAGGGAAATCTTCAAAGCTTCAGGAGCATGCATTCATGTAGTGAGATGTAGACACATCAGTGCAGTAAAGTTCATTATCTTACCCCTCTGAGCGTTTTTCGGGTCCTTCTCTGGTTCCTGCTGCGATTGCTTCTCAGACATCTGCCAAACAAAAATAACTGTTACCATCACTGTAGTCATATGGTTTTTGTGAAATGAAAGACAGTGACAGAAATGATTTGCATCCCGTCATGAAAGAGGTGAAAGTCCCAGTGTGACCTAAGGCATAAGGACAGAGAGGCATGCTTGGTAGAGCTGCTGATAATGAGCAGATTGTTAGACAGAAGGAGAAAATCATTTGAAACACCAGAGACAGCTGGAAGTTTTAGTTTAATTTTTGTTAGGAGCTGTGAGCAGATGCAGCTTTATTTGAAGGTGTTAAAGCAGGGGACCAGCCATGTACAGCTACCTTCGGTTGAGCAACATGCTGCTGCAAGGTAAAAGATTTAGGGCCAGAAGATGCTGTCGTTGGTGTCTGCCGTGCTGGAGTAGAAACTGCTTTCTTCTCTGGCTGAGAACATTTGTTGACCTGCAGGGTCAACAGCAGAGGGGCTCTGATTCAGGGTTCAGTAACCTGCTTAGCCATACAGGAACACCATACCTATGAATCAATTTTTGCTTCTTTGTCTCTGTGCTCATGCTGAGGTATAAGACGCCTTTGGTTGATGTAAAGGTACTTACGATCAAGTCATAGTTTTACTTTCTTTGATTATCTCTTGGAGTTTTAAATGGTTAAAGAACTCAAATATGATGCAAGTAAACACATTTCCAAACCCTTCACTGTAACTTTTCAAGCTTAATTTTCCCCACTCTCTTGGAGTTTCTGTCTTGTGGGAGGCAAGTGGTATTAGATGCAGAACAGCAACAAGCAGCAGAAAGGAGACAGCAGTTGCATCATCACAGCAGTTCTCACACAATGTCCCACAATAAGCCACACAGCCTAACTCACACAAAGGCTCATTTGTGTTTCCCTTTTAAGCCCTGCTGATGAAAAATCTTGAACATATCATACTTTTATCCTAAGGAAAGTGTGCTCTGACTTGTAACTCAAGTTTTGTGTTTACCTCGTCCAGCTTGCCACGTTTGGGAGGTGTTGCTTTCTCAACCACTTTGCTGCGATTAGAAGCTGCTGCAGCCATCTTTGATTTCTTCGTTTGTGGCTGTTCCTCTTCACTGTCCTCCTCGCTGTCATCATCCTCTTTCTCCTCTTCTTCTTCCTCTTCTTCCTCTTCCTCCTCCTCACTGTCCTCCTCTATAATTCTCTTGCGTTGTCCAGTAGCTGCAGGTTTGGCTGGTGATGCTTTGGCAGGTGTCTAAACAAGGAGCATACATTTTTATAAACTGATACTGAATGAGCCTTCCATCAGTGCTGTATGGCTGAAGAGCAGATGTTTTAAAAGTTGTTAACTAACCCGTGAGCTGCGGCTGTGTGGGGGCGTTTTGGCAGAAGCTTTGGCCACAGGCTTTGCTGCAGGCGGTGGAGGTTTTGCTGCGGCTCTCGACCTTGATGCTTCAACTTTTGGAGGTGTAGGTGCAGGTGTTCGGGTGGAGCGTTGAGAAGCTGCGCGAAGTGGAGGGGTACTCTGGGCGTTTTTAAGATGAGCAGGGAGAGGTGGGGAGCGAGGGCGTGCTGTGGACCTTTCAGAGGACCTAGTTGCCTGAAACCATGTCACATGAAAAAAAACGCCACACCAATTTAAAATAAATGAAAAGAAAAAAACTGGTACAGACTTAAAAACCATTAAAGTGACAGTGAATCAGCAACTAAATGATGCATGTACCTGAGAGGTGCTCTCTGTTGGTTTCATGCTGACCTCCAGTGGTAACTTCTTTATATCTGCTGAAGATTTGATGGTGCTGGTTTTCTAATGGTTGAACAGAAAGCATAAGTCCTGGAGCAAATCAAACAGGAAGTGAAAGACAATGTAGAGAGTGGTGTAGTACCTGCAAAGCCTGAAGTTTCTCCTGCTGCTGTTTGATTTTCTCTGCCAACTCTTTCTGTTTGTCTTCAGCTGTTTGCTTGTCTTTCTTCAGAACACCACAGGGCAAATTCTGTTTCTGTTCAGGAGCATCACACCTGAAGACACAAAATACACACTGCATATTGTTTTGGGAAACATGACTAATGGCGAACAAAATCAGAGGGGGGCAGGAAGACGGAATCAATAGCATCAATCAATCATCAAATGCCCGTGATTATCAAATAATTACACAAAAAAGTGAGGGATTCAAATAAAAAGACACATAACAGCTTCCTGTTCACCTGTCCTGGGTGCTGTCTGGGTTCATGAGACACACCCAACTGTCTGGGTAACGTTTGTCTACCGCATCCATCTGGAAAGGCAGCGTTCTCCACTTCAAACATTTGTCTGTTAATAAACCACAGAGTCAGAGAGTAAGTGTAGGATCTTGGTTGCTTTCTCAGCATGAATGTGGTGTAGATGTGTGAGCAAAACATACCACACTGAATAGTAATTGGTATCTCCATCGCACGACGTCGCTTATATCTAGGCTCTGGTGATGGAGCTGCAGACCAGCTGGCAGATAGATACCCAAACTCATCCCAGAACTTGGCTATTCCCTTTTGAGCTGCAGAAAAAAAGACAGCCATATTTAAAACACACACATTTTAGCAAGTTACATATTCCAACAGAATCATTTGAGCAAATGTCTGAACATTTAAAGTCAAAGCTTAAATGAATGCTAACTTTGACTTTGATCACTGTCATGCAAACATGACATTTCAAAGACAAAGGGATGAGAGATTAACCTTCTTGTTGTGTTAGAGGGTTTGAGTTTGACAAAAAATGAAAGTGACACCCTTAAGCTATTCTTAAGCTCATGCAGGAACTTGTATGAATAGATATCCAGAAATATCAAGAACCTCACCAATGTTGGTGTCCTTCCAGTACTGTGCTAAATGCTCCCCCATGGATTTCAGTAAATGTCGATATTCCTTTGCATCTGCAAAGTCTTGTTTGTTGTGGGTCGGTTCCAGGACTAAATATGGGACATCTACTACTCCAACCACACCTCCACATGCCCTAAAAGATGCAGAGCAGATCATTAATGGAAAAATTCAACAATGTTCTATTGAAAAAAATAATAAACATTTCTAGGGATAGGCATTGATAACTGGCTCCTGATACGAATTGCTTGAAATCCATTGTCATCATAAGCCTTTATGTTTTATCATTTCCTTGATGATTCCTTAGATTATGCCCAATCAGCAGGACCTAACGGTGATACCACATAAAACATAATTTTTACTTTATTTTCTATACTTACGTCCACAGAGCTAGGATCCAGTGACCATTTGCAAAGTATTTTACTTATCAATTTACTCTATAAACATCCAGTTACCACTCCATATTTATTTAATTTGGAGACAAAGAAAACCTGTTAAGCCTACTTTTTTGTGCATATAAAAATTCACAGGAGAAACTGATAAGGGAATTGATAAAGAATTGGATCGATTAGCGGAATTGATAAGGCACCGGCATCAATAACATGTTATCAATACCCATCCTTGATCATTTTCCTATATAGGTGTTTGTAGTACTCACATGCCTCCCTCCAGCTGGGGGCCGGTTTTCTCATACATCTTAATGAGACGAGAGCAGTTGTACACAAACATGCCGTCCAGCTCTCTTTGCTCAATGTTCACTCCAAATATGAAGTTCAACTCCTTGGGCTCCTTCAGTGCTCTAAAAACAGAACGGAAAGTATTTCAAACTTACAAGACGCAGGCAAAGCCCAGCACAAAAAAAGAAGTCATACAGTGTTATGTATTGGAGCATCTCTTCAAAATAATGTTTTCCTGCCCCACAAAAACAGAACAAATAGCCCAGAGCTATCATAGTCAACACTTAAACACATTTAACCAGGCAATACTACAGGGCTTCAAGTGAAAAGTAAAATAAATTTTCTGCGCCTGAAATATATCAATATATTTTTTGGTCGACAGCTGAACTTTGTGCATGCACTAACTCCCAGGTAATACACAGAGGCATGCCTACCAGGGTGGCAGTGGCAGGAGGGGGCACTGGCTCCCCCTGGAATCTGATTGGCCACCCTGCCTGGTGTTTCAAAACCTGAACTTCAAGGACCAATTATTTGGACAGTTTTACACTGTACAATGTATATTACTGGTGGCGAGTAGTTATAATACCTTAGCCTACAGGTGAAAATACAGCACGCTGGCGGAGTACTTGAAGCCCTGCAATACTAACATTAAGTTGTATCTTAATTCTTGCCCATGGTTACTGTTGTAAAAAGGAGAAACAAGGCAAAATAGATAAATCCTACTTCTGCTTGGCTTCAAGAATCATTTTCTTCATCTCAGCATCCCGTCGGAGCATCATGGCAGAATCTTGGACCTTTCTCAGGATTGCCTTAAAAGAGACGGTGCAACATTGGTTCGGATATGAAAGCAGTTGAAACAAACGTTTGGTTTAAAACTGAGCACAGAAACATTATGCTTGTCCTGAAACAATCCACCAAAAAATCTCAGGCTTACCCTTGAATCTTTTGACAGGTCATCTCCCAGTCTAGCCTCCAAAGCTATCCGCTTACTGTCCGCCTCTTTGGCTTTCTCCTCAGCTAAAACAATGACAAATTAAAAAAAAAAAATTATGGCAGCCAAGCATTCACATCATAAAATCAAAATGTAGATGAATAGTTTCTCAGCTCACTCACCAATCTTAGCAAGGTGATCTGCTTTCTTCACTTCTTGCTCAGCACGAGTTTTGAAGCGTGTCGATGAGTATTTGTAAACCCTTTTGCAAAACAAGAATTCTAATAAAACATTTGTTACTGAAATGTAGTATTAACACGTGATACTTGCATTATACCTCATTACCTTGGTTTATAAAGACAGCAGGACAATCTCTTGGTCCTGACTTTATGTCCCTGTATGAAAATCCTCATGCGTGGGTCAATGTACAGCACAGCAGCATACGCTCTGAACGACCTCCTCTCTGGCTTCCTGTGTGAAGGAGGAAATGAACATGCAACTGCATTTATACATTTCTGATTAAAGAAAAACACACATCCAATGAAGCAAATGTTGAAAACAAAAGGGTCCATGACCCTATGGCTGAATGACACTCACACTCCTTCAGCTGGTGTCCCTGACATTAGTATGTCCTGATGATCCGTCTCCACATCCAGCTCTGGTTCTCCGTTGTCCATCAGCTTCTGGTTATAGATTATCACTAGAGTACCTTTTAACATGTGAAATAGAGCTTAATGTATATTAAATGATTTTAGCAATGAAAAATTGTATGGACTTTACAAGAAGCAGGTAAGTAATGGTTTTATAACATGATCTTATACTAACCACTGCTGCTCTCTATTTTGTTGAACTGTTCCATCAGCTGCTGTTCATTTTTAAAAGGGGAGTATTTGAAGATGAGCTCTGTCTCAATGGCGTACTTTTCTGGGTCAGAAGTTAGTGGCTCTTTGGTCTTCAGATCCCAGGAGGGGAGGGGCACTATCACCTGGAGACAGAGGATCAAAGTCTATGAATATGGAGGTACAAAGGTGTTGAAAGCTTGAAGTTAAATAAAATAACACATGAAGCAGAAAGCATGTCCTCGGCAAAAAAACTCATTCACAAACATTGCAAGGCAAAATTTGGTTGGTTGTCTCTATTAACAAGAATGTCTTGGTCGACATTCATATCTGACCTCATCCAGTCCCTCCTCCTCGTGGAATGTCCTGGACAGGAAAAGGCATGTCAGCGTGTTGTCCTTTTTCGTGAATAATATGAAGTCTTTCCCAATACGCATAGAGCCACTGTTGAAAAAACAAAAACACAATGAAATAAAATAATGTGCAAAATTCAAGTTCCAAAATCCGTGATCAGATCTAGGTCTTACGATTTCAATCCGTTTCCATACTGGCCGATCTGAGTGGACTCAGGGGATCGTTTGTTTGACTTTCCAAACTGAATAACATGGGTTGCCTCATCTAAGAAACAAAAGCATTCAGCAATCATGATCATTCAAGTAGAAACATAAATGTATCATCAAAAACAATTTCATTTCTATTCCTAATGTAAGAACCGTTTAGATAAACTTCTCTAGTGCAGACCACTTACTTGGGTCCATTCCAGTCCCATCATCCAGAAAACAGAGTATGTAGCCGCCCCGCAGCTCTGGCTTTTTTTCTGTCATCATAGCAGAAAAGTCAAAGAGTCATCCTCAAAACACGCGTAAATGCAAAAGTTTTACTGAGAGAGCTATTCTGAGGTTTACCTGTATAAATGTCTATTCGTGTGGCATTGGCATCCCTGGAAAAAATGAAAATAAATAAAAAAAGCAATCTTTAGGGGTTTTGTTACAGCAATATGATACCTGACTGATGTGAATTCCCCTATTATGCTTTTTTGATAGCACTCAGAGGCTCTCATTAGAAGTACCTTGAATTGTCAACAAGTTCTGCCAAGGCTCCAAATAAGAACTCATGGGTTGTGCTAAAAGGAGAGAACACATTTAATCAGTTTAATGCAATGACTCATTTACAAGAAGATAAATCAAGAAGGTTAAAATGTCAAACTTGGGATACTTTTGAACATAATATCCTATTAAGGTCTCTGACAAAAACATACTTTTGTCTTTTCAACTTCTGTATACAGATGGAAAGTGTGACCAACAGATTTTCTGATGATATCTTTACTACGGAGGAAAGGTGTTTTGTTTTTTTTGTTATTTTTAATCTCTTTAATTTTTTTTTTAATCAAAGAATGTTGAACAAAATTTAGCTACATGTAACCTGTCACTGCGTGTTACATGTCACCATTTTTGATCCTTTCAGGTGAAAAAGCAGAAACGTATCCTTTTTTTAATGTAAAAGCTTGGTATATCTGACACATCAACGTAGGGGCATTGACCAGATGTAACCTCATCATTTTTGAGTCTTGCAGTGGTATTTAGCTGTCTTTCAGGTTTGGTTGCATTGAAGCATATCATGTCAAAATCAATTATGAAGTGTGGTACAGTGTAATAATCAGGCAGGAATTTTCAGCAAATAGGGACTTACGAATTTGTGTGCAGGTATTCAAAGGTGAGCTGAGCCCTGCTCAGATTGCTGTAGTTGGAGTAGGCCATGGCCATGCAGTTCTTTCCTGTTTTCTCAATGTTTTGATGTATCCAACCGAGCTCTACTTCAGACCTTCCATCCTAAATGGGGAGGAAACAATTTCAAAGTCTTGCATGTCAACGTCAAAAAGAGCTTATAATATGCAGGGCAACCAAAATCATGAAGTGATATCAGTTTATGTGTATGCTTGACAACATGTCAAAGGATCAGGAAACACCCATTCCTCACTGAAAGCCCTCTAATATGAGGGGTACCACGTGGGAGGCCTGGCCAGAAACAACACAACACTGTAAATAAGAGCAAAGTGTTCCCACAGGTAACTTCTTCGCTAAGGATGTGGTGAACTACTTTATCCAAGCGATCATAGTTTGTTTTTAGAGCTAGCTGTCCATCAATAGAAGCCACGAATTGCTCGGTAAAGAGTCTGTGTTGTAACATTTAAAAAGTTATTCGACAACGTTTCCTATGTTTTGATGTCAGGCTAGCATACGTAGCTAGCGGACATTAGCGTCTACTCCAGTTCATCTACAGCGATTATGATGTAAGCTTAGCTACCGAGCTAACTCCACACTCTGAATTCATGCAGCTGCAGACGTTACATTAACTCTTTATCACCGGCTCTGGAGAACATGTGATGTGACGGCGACTTTGCAGTGGCTTCGAGGAAGTGTATAAATCCGCCCAAGGTGTCAAAGATACTTTGAGACGTTACGTTTTCCTTTCTTTGACATAAAAAGTAAACCGCCAGGCCGCGAGAGATCCACCTCGACGTTGGCTACTTGGATTTCCTCTGGACCGCAGAAATCCCGCCTCTGTTTTCTACTCACAGCCAATAGTAGAGCAGCAAGCGAGTGCTCTCCACGGTGATTGGCTGAGACACGTTGCGTGCGTTGATGAGTGAACATACCGGTGCATCAGTTCAGAAACAATCCACCACTTTATTTATTAATGTGAAATATCTAATATTCTGGAGAGATATCTAAAGAAGAGGATTAGGGCAACTGAAAAAAGACACCAAGATCCAGTAAAATTCTATGAATTTATTTTATTCAGAGAAAAAAGACAGGATTCTGAGATGAAGTCAGAATTCTGAATATGAAGTCGGCTCAGTATCAAAAGCATGAGTGATACTCTGGCACTCTCAGTCAGAAAAATGTACTGAAGAACTCTGTGAAAAAAGTCAGTATCCTGACTTTAATCTCAAAATTCCGGCTTGTAATTAAGAATTTCGTCTTTAATCTCAGACCTCTGACTTTTTTCTTAGAATTCTGATTTTTTTTCCCTTCTCAGAATCCTGGCCTAAATCTCAGAATTTTGTGTTTTTTTCCTCCAAAGAACTATCCAACAATTTTTGGGGCTGTGATTTTATTTCAGTGGTCCTATCCCTCTTCGGTAGTTATCCAATCTCACTTTCTTATGGCTACTGATATTTCTATTTGCTTACAGGCAGAGATATGGTCTATTACTATAAGAACAAAGGAAATGTTGCACTTCATATTGTCATGCACTTTATACTACTATGCGTAAAGTTCTTTATTCATGAACAGAAACTCTTAAAGTCTCTTCCAAAGTTTCCTCTCTTTCATTTAGAATTCAATTCCCTGGTTAAATCACATCTTTTGATCAACATCAAAAAATAATACATTTATTTAAGGGTGCCAATATAAATATAAATATATAAATATATTCAACTTATTAAGTATTATAATAACTGCATTTTCCCTGAGACTCCTAAGCAGTTAATGAACTTGCTTGTCAAGGTGTGTGGTTACTTTATTCTTCTTTGCTTTCTCTTTTTTATTCTTATTTGTTACAAGTTTTGATTTTCTCTCTTGTGTTTGTGTTTGTGTTGTTTGCTTTGATTTGTTGTTACTGTTTTCTGTTTCTGTGAGTGCTGTCACATACCTATTCATGTCATACCTATTCTGTAACCATTGTAATTGTTGTTTTGTTTACTGTCAATTTTAAAAAAGTCCAGAAGTTGCTCCTTTGGTTCCCAAACAGACTATCTGTTCAGCAACATTGTGTGAAAAGTAAAACACAATTTAACATGAATTTGTGACAGAAAATTCTTGTATTCATTCAACTACAGTTAACAATACAATTAGTGAATATGATGGTTAGTCTCTGAAAAGACACCATCCAAAGTAAGACCGTAAAAGCTATCTTGCACAAGAAGTAACCAAACTCTTAATCTTTAAAGTAACTAGTATATATATATATAAAGTATAAAAGTTTGTGTACCACTATATCACTGTGGGCATAAATTAAAACCTCAGTATTAAGCACCTTCTGTCAATACTGCTCAATTTTTTTTTTTTTTTGCTAAGTGTCTTGTGCTTTCCAGTATGCTAAAGAATGATGTTTCGTTCGGATTTGTCACTCCAAAGGTGAATTAATACCAATCTACATTTTGTGTAAGCAGTCATAACTAATGGTATAAGACTAAAACTTCCTTTTCTCTGCCCCTACCAGAGCATTGTTCAGTGATTTCCGTAATTTGAACTCTTTATGCTGACTCCTCAGGTCCCCACTCATAATCCAAGACACAAAAACTGTACATCATTTTCTATTAAGTTTTTTAATCTTATAAAATCAAGGGTAATAGTAATACAGCAGTTTTGTCTAATCTTTTGTCTTTTGAATCCATTAATTTTAGTCAGTTAATATCAATGGCAATTTACACTCACCCACCGTACCAAGAGGCAAAATGGTATGGATTTCTTTCTTTGATTCATTTTTTTCTGTACTTAATGTCACAGCTAGCCTGTTTCAGGCAACTTCAACACAGATTTGGTTACTCACAGAGTATGGTAAGTTAATACTAGTAATTTTCATGCAAATACTTTACTGTGCAAAGTATTAAGTGGTCCTTTCTGTTTTAGTACCAATAGAAATGGTCCATATCAAGGCAACTTCTGAAGAAGTTTATCACCGATCATGTTTTCTTGAAATGTATTTGTATCCCGAGAATTTATGGAACTTGGAATGATAACTCAAATGAGCTTTCCAAAGTCTGATATATCAATCAAACAAGGCAATGAGCCTTGTGCACTAAAAGTTCTTTGGTCCAGTTAAATGTAGAAGAAACATCTCCCAACATGTATACAGTGCATTGCACTCATTCTTATTCACAGTTTTAAAATACAACAAAATAATTTTTAAAGTCCATCATCAGTGTCACCCAAGTAGATGTGAGAGTAATAACGGGAATAATCTGAACTCAGGGGTGAGAAATCACTTCAAGAGTAGATCAATGACCAGTCACCTATGTAGACATTATAAATAGTTTTTTTTCCTCATTTCACTGTGGTCCATTACATAATGTGCCTCTCTTTGCCAGAAACATATCTCTGACCTGTAGCATGTTTCAGTTTCCTATGCCAGGTTGAGCTTTACAGCATGAAAGTTAAGGAAAAGTGTCAAATATGCATTATAAATGATACTGCATGTACTGAAACCCATTTCAGTCTTGTTTTGCTCTTCATTCACTGAGGCCAGCTTTGAAGATTATCCCTCTAAACCAGTGTCCTCAGAGTCATTGATATTACCTTGATAATGCCACCAGGATATTTTTTCTCAGAGAGGTCCCCCAAAGCCTCAGAGGATGTTATACAACTTCATTCAAATACTGAGTTTTACTTCCTAAGAGGTATTTACTCCTGATTGCTTCCATAAAGCTGTCATTTCTTGTAGCTCTTCTCTTCAGTTGAACATATCAATTCTTCAGGAAGGAGAGGATTCAGTTGTCAATCAAGGGCTCCTGGAAATAAAGCAAAGCATTAATGTTGGGATACAACAAAATATCCTAATTGAAAATATGTAGTGTCTGCTGTAGGTTCTGCAACAAAAACAGAGAACAAAATTACTCTCAGAACCCTGCCAGCTGTATAATCAATTTGTCAAGCAATCAATCAATCAACCAATTATTAATCAATCTGTATTCATAAAGCACTAAATCAAAACAAACGCAATCTCAAGAGGCTTTCAGAATATGTAGTAGATTCACACATAGTGATGACTTTATATTACTGACACAGACTGGAAATCAAGACAAGATGAGGTGTCTGATCTCATGTAAACTCATGATGAGTACAGCACTTTGCAGAATTTTGCTGGTTACAATTGCTGGGACAAATTTCCTTCTAACAGACAGAAACCTTGGGCGACACAGACTCATGTTAATAAGCTATATGTCGACTGATTTGGGGTTAGTGAGAAAAACAGAGGGAGAAAGAGAACAGGAAAGAGGGATGGACAGAGTCGACTTACTTTTCATGCAAACTACTGCAGGATTTTCCTTCAATGAGGGATATGTGTTATGTTTTGTGTGTTTTTATCGGCAGCATTTGATAGTTTCTCATAAAATACAACCATTGACAGAAAGGTATAGGAAAATATCAGATTCCTTACATTCTGAAGATCCAGTCCATTCCAGTGGTGTCGTCGAAGTGAATGTGTCATGCAAGCTGCTAAACAGAGAATTGTACAAACTCCTAGCAGACACACACTGACTTCCAACAGATGTTGCACGACCATACTCCTCTCCTCCTGCAGCATTGGAGCAGAGAAATGCTGAAAGTTTATATCAGGAGGGTTTATGAATCTATTACAGCAGACAGAATTACTTTTTCATGTGTTACTTACTGTACCTGTGTCAACATGATGGTGAGTGAAGGGTCATTTCTGGCGTTCAAGCTGTAGCAGGTTTGTGAGTCTGTAAGTTGCTGCTCTTCTGCTTCAACATGGATGCGTGAAAAGTTTTTCTCAGAAGCAGGGCACTCGGCTGGAAGTCTTTATCAGAGCATTAGACATTGTCATATAAACAAGCATTTGTGGATTGAATGTTTTTTCTTCCCCACAGGTGTAAAAAATATCAATCAGAGAGATTTAATGAGAATGTGTAGGGACTTACTGGCTCATGGGCAGGAGGTGAGTACGAGCACTTATGGTGAGGCAGGAGTAGGTGTCATTTCCTGATAAAACCTCCAGAGTCACATTCACAGTATCATTGCCTGGGGAAGAAAATATTCAGTCTAGGGCGACAACTGATAGTTTTATATTGACAAATCTGAAAAACTAACCTCCAAGGTGAAGCTTACGGCTGTTCAAAGCAGTGTAAAGAGCCAGATCTTTAAGAGAGCCACTGTTTGAGGTCACAGTCAAAGGGACCTTAAGATGTAAAGTAGTGACTGATGGAGTCATTGTTGGGTGAACTGAAGGGTCTCTTTTTATCTGAGGGGAGTTGGCTGGAAAGACCAGCTCAGATGAACTTTTATTGACTTTAGTACACAGCTGGAACTGTGATATAGACGACAGCAGGTGGTTCCAGTCCTAAAAGAGGAATAAACTGCAATTTAGATAGAGCATACATACCAGCAAGTATATCTACACTCACAAGCTGCACAACATTGTGTTTTTCATCAAACACCAATTTCAGAATCAGACTGGTCACGACTCATTTCATAAGAGATATGCAATCCCCAGACCCAAAATATATTTGGATAAATAAAATCTTACCTTTGTGTCAGGGTTAGGAACACTGTATCTGTTGATGTATGAGCTGAAGCAAATTAAAGAGACAGCCATAGACAACAGACACAGGAAAAATGTGACCCCAGGAGGATTCTGGGATACATGATCTCTCAAGTTGGTGATCGGCTGCCAAAAACCCATCATCAGACGACACACATCCCTGGGATGTAATGAGTCAGCTGTAAGAGAAGGAGTTCACTTCAGTGACCAAAGTTATGCAATGTGACAGCTGTTTGAATGGTTTCGTGAAGATCATGATCATTTAAAGTTCTGATTAACCGCATATAAGAATGCGTATTTGGTTGAAAGAACCTGGTGCAGAATAACACTTTAAAAAAATAAATTAATGCCGTACAACAGTTGACGTGTAACTTGTCTATCTTATCAGCGAACCAGCCTCATCCGCCTCCACATGTTTTCTGAAAGGCTTGGTTACTGTAAGTGAAATGTATCAAACAAGCATAAGATATAAACATACCTCTAATATTAGCTTTCTTTCCAGGTCAAGTCAGGGTGCAGAGAAAACAATTAAGTTTAGGGTTGACTCGCCTGTCAAAACGTATGTTTACAAAGCCTGCAACTCCTCAATTACAGCACGACAACAGCATCGATTTACGACCACTGAGGGCGGAATGGTATGACGACATATGACGTCAGTCACATGACTCGGAAAAAAAAATGGCAAGGTTTAACATTTTTTAAATGTAGTTTATTCCTGGAAAAGCCAGAGTTGTGATTGTTTTTCTCCAATAATGGTTTTTAACTCAGAATTCTAACTTTATATTCTGACAAGAAAGTTACAATTCTGAATTTTTTCCCCTCAGAATTCTGACTTTAGACTCAGAACTCTGACAATTAACTTACAGACTTTTTTAACTGAAAATTCTGAGGTTTTGTGTTTTATTGGGGAATAAAATAAATCTGAAATAATTTATTGGGCCTCGTTGTTTTTCAGTGGCCCCACTCTTCCGTGGTTTTAAAGTCAAAATGAAAGACTTCACATTTGACAATCTCTATTATCCATTAATAGTTGCTTGATATTTGGTCAGCAAGTAGTCAAAGTGGTCCTGAACACACACCAACCAGCCATTGCCGGTACTTATGGAAAAAAAAATTGTAGAGCCATCCAAAGTTCTGAGAAATTGCTATTTTATGGTCAAAATACAAGGCTTTAACTTTCATCTCTTTTTTTAAAAATTGCTTAACTTTTTTTTTAACTTACTTTGAAAACCAAAAGTTTATACCTTAAGTGCATTACATTATTGCTAACCATATGTCAGGTTGCTTACGGCTCTTTCAATACAACAGCCCTAAAGCTTGGTCTAAATGGACTCCTCAAATTTAGTGTCAGCTGATTAGAGCAATGATTTGTGAGTGATACCTACTTTGACCACAGTGGAAGAGGAACAAATGTAAGCTTTTTATTTATGAATCTTGTTCTTCCGGTTTTTAATTACACTTTAATTACAAGAAGCATATTCTCCATTTTACATTTGCAACTTGAGAGACCTGTTTATAAGGTACAACCCTCATCCTACTGTACAACCTATACAAGTTTCACAAAATAAACTTTTATTATTCAGCAAGTACAAAGCAATTTAAGTCTCAAGTTATGGCTCTGCCCATCTTTAATGAAAGTAGAGATTTTTCCTGCTAGAAATGACAGGAAACATCTGTCTGTATGTATGGATATCATTACATTCTTTCTGTTGAGTGAATGATGATATTGATGGGTTGTTGAACTGCAATGGCCCGGCAAACAGTACTTTATACTGCAAAATCAGGACATTTAATCAACATGTATCTCAGTGACAAATCATAAAAACAAATTTCATATAAGATTAAAAAACATTGAGTTTCAGATCAAGACCTTCCATCCATTTGGTAACCTTATTAGTGATTTCAAACAGAAATGATCAGGCATGTGACAATTTTTCACAGCTCAAATTACTCACTCACTACAACTTTTTGCAATTTACATTCTCACTTGATAAGCTTTAGAATAAAAATCTTTAAAAAAAAATCTTGAAAGCAGATATTTTCAAATGCAGAAGCTCCCACTTCCCACTTACGGTGAGGGCTGATTTGATCTTTTGTATTTTTCTTTTTAGTGCAATGCTTTATGCTGCAATAATTCCGGAGTATTATTGCTTTTTGCTTGAGAACAAAAATAATTATTTTAGTGGTTAAAAAACTCATCCAACAAAATTAAAATACATTTTCCCTTTGTCATGACTTTCAACAGCACGGCTGGCATCATTTCATCTCCCTTTTGTGCAGTATACAGTATGGTACAACTTAAGGAGCCCAGGTGACTTCTATAGGCTTGAATGTCCATGTGTCAGGGTGACCCATGTGCACCAGGTCTTTGTAAGGGGAAGTGCTCCACTGGAAGGGTGGCACCTGATCCCATGTGGGTCCACTCACTGCTAGCATACCATAGTCACGAAACATCCCATAGGAGGTCATCTACACAGAAACACACAAAAAAAACACATGATTAAGAAGTGTTTCTCTAAGATTACTGTGACACATTTTGGGATCTAATGAAGTATGAGTGTGATAGGTTACAGCGGAAAAAAAGGGAAAATAAAAACCTTCATATCTGTTCCCCCATGTGGTCTCTGCTTCAAGGCACCAAACGGATATGTACCATTGGCTGGATTTAGATCTGAACGGGCTGAGATAGCATTCTCCCCATTCCACGGTGGATCACAACCATCACACCTTGACAATGGGTCTTCTTTAAAGTTATTGTATCTGGGAAGAAATTGTATATTAAGTACAAATAATAAAAATTACATGTAAGCAGAAAACCCCAATAAATCATATGTTCATGAAGTGCAAGAAGTGTGTGTAATAAAAATAAAACAAGCACAGAGGCACATACTTATTCCAAATCTGTGTAACAAACAGACTTTACCTCATGAGGCGGACCATTGAGTCCAAATCTATGACAGCTGACTGGTTTCTTCTGAATATTTGAGCCCGGGGATTCTGGTCCAGAGAAAACCAAGGGCCAAACCTCTCAACTAGCTCATTACAGCCACTGGCATTAAATATGTCTTCATAGTACCTACACATGAGCACATATACAGAGAAAAAAACAACATACCTCCATGAAATAACATAAGTAAGTCTAAATATAATGTTTTGACACAGAGCTTGATCATGCCAAACTTACGGTATGTTGAAACTTGCCCAGTAGCCTTTCTCCAGTAGTTCCTGAGTTTTATCAGTATAAACAATTAACCCTCTGTAGAAGTAAGAGCAAAATAGAGGAAAACACACACAGGTCTGTGAGTCATAAAGAGGGATACTTCTATTGTCTTGTGCGTCATTAAATATTTTTTTGCAGTGACTTACGGAATCTGCTCCAGCACAACAAAGAGCTCTTCTTTAATGTCAGTTTTTCCTGGGGTGAAGTGATTATAGTCCACAATCATCCACTGGTTGTTATACCTGCCATGCACACACAGTCCCATATAAAGAAACATTCACAGACCTAACAATTATTAATTCTTTCTTTGTGTTTGTGTGTGTGTGAGTGTAAAGTGTATGTTTATGTAATTGATGGTTCACCCAGCCTGATGACCCCTTTACAGCTGTATGACCAGACTGACTTTTCATGTGACTGCTGATAATAAATGCCCTTTTACAGCCCTCTTCGAAGCTATAAGTCAACACTAGAATCAAAGGTCATTGAAAATCTTATCTAAACTCAGGGATTGGGAATTTGAACACAAGACAAAATGTGGCAAACAACTCAGGTTGGAGTCTGCTCAGGAGATTACTGTTGGACAAAGTAGGGATGGTGTTGGCTGGAAAGTCATGAGACCCACTTTCTTTCTATTGCATACAACTCACGTTCCACTATTGAACCTGCTGAATATCTTGGCCCACTCTTTGCCGGTAGTGGCTAGTCGATTAGCCACAATGTTTCTCAGCCACTCCATGACACTTCCTGTTGGCTGAACGAATTTCCAGAGCGAAGGGTTACTGTTGCCAATCGTGGTTTCCAGAGTAACCTGATGATAAAGATATGGAAAAACATAAGAAGTGCAGTCATTTTTTTATCTGTAAAATAAAAGAAGTACATTGATAACCTACTTTTTCTGAATAATTAGTTTCATTACACCATACAGAAAGAGTTATCTCACCAAACCACTGCTAAGGATATAAAAGTCATCTCCAGAAAAGATGGACCCAGGATAAGATGAGAAGGCTTGAACTCCGCCAGGGAGAAGACCCTCTTCTGAAAACAGATACATTAAGCTGGTAATACAATAATAGCTTTACTTTAAACATAAATTTATATCTGATATGAGCAGGAATAGTATGAAATGGAGGCACATTTCCATCAGAGAGCTACCTGAAGGAGAAACTTTAAAAGAGAAGGTGTATTTCTTCATGATACGAAGCATGGCCTGGTACACATTCCAGGTGTCATGTGACACCAGCAGTTCCTTGTTGTTTGGCAGCAGCTTAATAAGAGCAGAACACGAGCCAGAACCAAGTGGTCGAGTTTGACTGGATTTGTTCAGAGCCGACTCCAGGTCCTCCAGATCTCCACCCAGTTGGAAAAGCCTGAATGGAAAGACTATCAGTAAGTGCAGATCATGAGGCGTGCTCGATGAATACTATACTGAGATAACCACATACAGAAAGCCAAATGGATTGAAGGAGAAAGATCCTGTAGGAAAGGACAGCTCATCATTGTAACTGTCTTCCAGGCCTTTCAGCTGAAGAAGCACCAGACGCACCTGATATGCAGACACAGATTAATAATTTAAAAATCTTAAGTCCATATGCTGTACTTTTTATCATTATTGGTATTTTCAGTAGTTACCTGGTACCAATAAGGTGAACTTGGCTGCTTCTCTACTTGCTCCTGAACCCACTGCATGTTGGTCGTGATGAAAGCCTTGAGGCGCTCACAGTAACCTGCTTGAGTGGTGAAGGGTCCACAGTAACCCATCAGAGTGTTCATCCAGTGCTTATAGATGAGCTAAACAAACAAATTGAAATGAATGAATTGAAATCAATTATGAAATAAGCACCAATAGGGTGGTATACTTTAGATTGAAGCTGACCTGAGATGTGAGCGCAGCCTCCACTGCACCAGCTGCATACGCCTGCAGACTGTCATTGTACTGACTGCTGGTAGTGACCTCCAAGAACGACCAGCTGAAAAGAGAGGCACAGGTGACTGACCTGTTGTGTTCTGCCCGTCTCAGCACCATGGGGAGCAGAGCTTTCAGTCGCTCTGCTCCCCAGCTCTGGAACTCACTCCCACTGGACATCAGGAACTGCGACACACTACCCCTTTTCAAATCCAAACTCAAAACACACCTCTATCTTCAGATCTGCATTCTCCCAGTACCCCATTCCCATTTCACTTTCCTCACTGTTGTACTTGTGTGCTTGTTGTTTTAATTGTTTTTATTTGTGTTGTTTATTTATGCTTTTATTCTTGTTGTGAAGTGACCTTGAGTGCTGAGAAAGGCGCTTTTAAATAAAATGTATTATTATTATTATTATTATTATTATTAATAGGAAAGAGGTAACATATTATACAAGAATGGATAAAATAATCCCTTTATTGACTTCATTGGCAAATAACATATTGGCTATCAATTACACAAAAAGAAAGTAACATTTAAGCGCTGGCTGTATGAATTGAACAAACAGCTTATAAATGCCTCATAAAGACCATAATAGATTATTTCATTTGTAAATGGTGAATCCATCCTTTATAATGTATGAAAAAAGGGTTAGTTAACATGTTAAAGAGTGTTATATTCATCAATAATATTATAACTGTGTTTGCACATGGTATACAAATGAGTACTGATGTTTGGGCTATGCTTTATAAATGAGTTAAGTATTAATACTAAACTAATGCTTCACCAGTGTTAATAAGTGTGTACTTAATATAAAATGTCAAACTGTAAAGGTCTGAAATTAATAGATTATAAATTGGCGATTTTATCCCATGGCTCCAGGTTTGTAGACATAAATAAAGTGCAGTTGACTAATAAGCACATTCTTTAACCTCATTTATTGACCATTTACCAACTTACGTTTGATATGACTTGCTCTTCATTTTAATTTGTGTTGTTTGACTGTCTGAGCATGTTTTATGGGCATAAAATAAGGTGGGAAAATTCGCATATTTTGGAAAACAGCAGTGTCAGCTATGTTTTTGGTACTCACCCTGATTTCTTTATGTCATCAGTGAAGTTTCCCCAGGCTACGAAATCTGCTCTGAAACCCTCAATAACAGACAACTCTCCGGTTTGTTTGTCGAAAACAGCTGTTCGTATTTCAGCCCGGACAGATACGGATATAAGACACAGTCCGGAAAATAGCAGTAAAACATTTAAAGGCGTTTTCACTGTTAAAACAGCCAAATTCTTCTGCCTGGCCGCCATGTTTACATGAAGAAGTCATATGATCACGCTGTGGCTAGTCCTTTCAAAATAAAAGCCTATTTCCTGCGCATGTCATTCTCTCAAAAACACTCACCGGACACATGACCATGCTTTATACCACAAGACATAAAATGCAGAGTTTTGAGAACAGGAGACACATATTTATTTAAAAAAGGGAAATCTGTTACATTATCCACCTTTGATGCACCACTTAATACAAAACGTGATGTAAAAATGAAATGTAACAAAATGCATACAGTAATAAATCCAGGGTTTTAAATAGTGTGTACATGGTCGGATTTTCACAGACAAAAAGAGAACTTCACAGCCTTTGAAAAACTCAGTCTTCCATTACAGTATCAGTTTCCATCGTCTCAAGAATCCCCTCCAACACCTCAGCTTTTCTCTGCTTTTTGTTGACCACTGTCATCAGAAGACATGAACGAAATTAATAAATCAATTAATAAACAGAGGAGTTGTATGTTTTTCTGTATGTGCAGCTACAAAAAAAGGCCTTACCATGAAAATGTTCTGCTGTTTTCCGTCTCAATGTCTCCACCGTTTCCTCTGAGTCAGCCCACTCCAGTACGAGGCGTCTCCCGTACAGATGGGTGCTGTGGCACAGTGCAGCAAATGCTTTCTATAGAGGAAAAAGAAACAAACATGATGATGTGCTTTGATTTCATGCAAGCGGCAGCTCAAGTTTTCTTTGCGCACATACCTTAGCTTCTTGTTTGGTAAGAAAGTCAATAAAGCCAAAGCCTCTATGATTTCCGGAGCCAGCTGCTTTCTTCGGAAGACGGACAGTCTTCAGCTCTCCAAATGTGCTGTAACAACCGAGCAAAAGAAGCTGAGCATTAAAAGCTCTCACTGAAAGTTTTCTCTCAACACGCACAGTAAAAACAATGTGTGTGCATGTAGGCTACCAAAAGAGTTCCCGGATCTCCCTGACGGTGGCCTGGAAGGGCACGTTTCGCACAAGGATCTTTGTACCAGTCTGTTTCTTCTCCACTTGCTTCTTCTTCCGTGACACCTCAGAAGTTCTGTGTATGGGGGTAAAAAATCAGTCTTTAAAATGTGACAATAAAATTTTCTAACATAAGTTCTGCCCAACCTGCCCTAACCAGGTAACTTTTTAAAAATTTTACTTGGATTTATTTTTTTTATAAATTCAATTCTCTTCATCAACATTGCAACTAGTATAGGTGCTAAAATGTTTAATTCTTGTGTCCTGAACCTAGAACACAAGATTGGTGTGAAGGTGTGCCTTAATAACTTAATAACTGACCGTTCCATCGCACACCTGGTGGGATGTAAAATCCTGCACTTTACCACAGCTGGAATTAAGAATAATCCCTCTCATGCACCTCTTACCTTGTGGCTCTCTCAGAAATCTTCAGCTCCAACTGGTGATCGTCCAAACTACAGTGCTGGTGGAGGGTTAGGACAAAAAACACACATGAGCATAAAACTGTAGGCTGTAGAGAAAAACAAAAATTTTTCAGAAAGAGTAATACCTGGAGCTGCCTCAGAGCTTTCTGCGCTGCCTCTGCTGTCTGATACTGGACAAAACCGTAGCCCATGGACAACAACTTTCCTTAAAAACAAATAGTAACAAATGGTCACCGGTTTGGAAATGGAATGAAAAAAAGCTTCTTGTGAAGAGAGAATGCTGATAATCCTCTGTAACAGAAGTTTTGTGTCTGGTTTGTTGAAAGATCTCATTTCCATACAAAGAATAAAAAGGATTATTTCCTCTGCTTTAAAGGTCCTTCTTTAAACCTTTCATACCTGTTTTATCCTTCTTCTTAGAGATGGAGCAGGATTGGACTTTACCACATTTAGAAAATGTCTGCAACAAAAGAAGAAAAATGTATCTTCTTACATATCAACCTAAAATGACTAGGCATTAAAACTGAACAGCATCTTATTTAGGAATCAACCTACCTCCTGTAGTTTCTCCTCTGTGGTGCTGAAATTAAGATTCTTGACAAAAAGAGTGGAACCAGGAACGGACTCCTCTTCCTCTTCCTCTTCTACTTCTTCTTTACTTTCTTCCTCTCCCTTCTCCTCTTTCACTGTATCCTCTTTTTCTAAAACTTTTGTGAACAAAATAAATGTGTTGTCACTTTCAGAATTAACTCCTGAATACCTTTGACGGTCTAAACTTATAAAATGAGTGGACATTTTACCTGGTTGTGGTTTGCTGGCCACAAACACTCCAACGGGTGCCCACTCCAAATACAGAGGAACGTGTTGAAACTGAAGTTTGGAGAAAAGTGGAAGTTTTAAAAGAGACTGATCTCAAACATCTGCTGCTAGTATAGATGAAGTTGCTAAAAGGTTGTACACACTTTGCTGTAAGCGAGGCGAGTGAAGGCTCGTTTTGCCTCAGTTGGCTCCAGAAATTCGATGATGGCTGTGAGTCCTGAGGGCGGCAGCAGCACACGACCCAAAGAGCCATGAGGAGAGAAAAGCTGCTCCAACTCTGAGGTTGTAACTCCAGCTGGAAGGTTTTTCACCAGGATCACAGATTTACTTCTTGCAGCTGCCGCCTGGTAAACAAGACATGAAAAAATAACACTTACAGGGAATTACCCTTAACCAAGGTAACTGGTTAACATGCACAGGAGGAATCTAGATAACAGTTACTCATGGGTGGAGGTTCAAGATTTCTTTATTAAACCCAAAGGATAATTTGCTTTTCAGTCATCGGTAGCAGACAAACAAAACAGTAAGTGGAACTAGTTAGTAAAGCTTTACCTGACTGAAGGAATCCAGACTGACACCATTGTCTAGTAGAAACTGCCGAGTTTCCTGAACAATCTGCGTCTCCCCAAGGGCCATACGTACTGCTACACTGCCTTTTGACTCCTGCAGCAGAGAGAAAGGAGCACAGAATAAAAAAAGGTTAAAGTGATTTATAAACATTTAGATAGAAAATGATAAAGATGAAAAAGAAAAAAAAAGTCTTAATTTTTTTTGCAAATGTATCAAATTTTGAGGCCAAAATCAAATGACAAGTTACAAATGCCTGTCTGTTGACCAATATAATTATCCCTTTGAGATCTTTGAATCTTTTGTCAGAAGCATCTTAAGGTCATAAGAAGCATTTGTATTTCTTTTGCAGTTTCATTATAGGTTTGCATTCAGTTTTACGACCAGCTATCCTATAACAAGCAGAAAAGGAAAATTAAAGAAGGCCATGTTACTTACATGGTCCAGTACTTGGCTTTTTGTGGTGTTGTATTTCTCAGCAATAGCGTCTGCCACTGCACTTGTGCCCAGGAAAAGAGTGTTCCAGTTGTGAGAACTAAAAGGCAACATGTGGTTAATTACTTGGAAAAACCATGCAGGCTTTAGACACAAACAAAACATTTTTTTTTCTTAATGGTGTCTGCAAGGGAACCACTAACAAGCGTTTAATATAGTTTTGTCTAGTTGTCTGGACCTGGAACTTGAAGCTTTGTTCTTCGCATCTTTTTGTCGCTTATAGGATGAAGAGCCAGGGCCGCCGGCATCTGAAGAGTCTGACTTTTCTTTTTTCACTGTAGAGGGAAGCAGGTGAAGCATCCTTCCCTGAAAATAAAAGCAGAATTTTTTTTTTTTTTTTTAATCAGCCCTAAAATCAAAAGTAAGTTGTGTTGCTGAATAATCAAGCTTTTAATGTCAGTTCATTAAAGGGATTAAAAACCTGAAATATGTGTCCATCCAGCTGAGCCAGAGCTGTAACAGCATTCTCTGGTATCATGTACGTTACAAAAGCAAATCCTTTGGGTTTCTTTGTGAGACTGTCAATCGGAAAGAGCACTTCTGATAAAGGACCTGTAAGGACAGTAGAGAGGAAACAAATTCAAAATCAAGACTTCATCCTTTTGTTTCTGCAGATGTAGGTCTTCCATATAATTTACCATGTTTAGAGAAAAGCTCTGTTATCTCATCCTCACTGCAGGTGTAAGGAAGGTTTCTGATGAAAAGCCGACCTGACTCTGCAACATCCTCCTCCTCTTCATCTTCTTTAAGCTTCCTGGTGAAGTTTCTATCTATTTCTTGGCTCTTCTTATCTCTCTTAGCCCTACCTGCTGAGGCATCTACACGAAAGACTTCAATGTAACGCCCACCTGAGAGCAAAGGGAGGACATTTGTCATTGTTAGCCAAGAGTTTTATTTTGCAGCTTTACACAAAATTCGATCACAAAACAAAAGCAAAGCTGGTGATTGGTACAAAATGAATTTCATATGTTGTATCAAATTCTTCACCTATGTAGTCCTTATTCTTTTTTAAGGCTTTTTCCACCTGTTCCTCAGAGTGCAAGTCCACATACACATAACCTGAAACACACAAAAGACATCTGTTAGCATACACTTACCCGTATACAGTCAAAATGAACACAAAACTTCTCTGCCTTCTTACAAAGCATGTATTGTACATTATAACGCATTATCCAGATGTTCTATTTATAAGAATGATATGATGAGTACATAAGACAAACTTTTTGCAACATACCTGTTCTATTTCCACTTTCATTCTTTCCAATCCTGATGGCCGCAGGCTTCAGTGGGGTCATGAATTCTCGAATTTGGTGCTGTGGATATCACATAAAATTTGGGTTGATTTTAGAGATGGAAAAAACGTACTGTGCCAAAGTTATAAGAGACGGATAATTTCATCTCTAAAATCAGGAGGCATCATTTCATTCACCTCCTTAACATTGAACGGAGCTCCTCTGAGCTTCACGGTAAACTCTGTCACTGGCTCCATCTGAAAAGAGCAGAAAAATCGTAAGAGCTGAAATCAAAGTGTGCCGTATCAAACTGCAAAGTTACACAAGACAAACCTCTTGTTTGGCAGTTTTTTTGGCTGGACGCTGTTTTTTATCCTCAGAGAGAACTGCCATTTTGTCTCTTTCACCACTCTCATAAGCGCTGTCTGCATGCTGTGCAGGACCACAATCTTCACCATCATCATCATCATCATCATCATCATCATCGTCGTCTTCCCCTTCTTCACATTCCTCCATGGTGTGATCTGTTTTTGCCACCTTTGAGCGCAAGTAGTCCATATCTGATAATCCTGACTGCAGTGCTTCTTTTGTGACACCTAAAAGCAATTTCTTAAATTTTAGCAGTTGTTTTCCTGAAATATACATTTTTCATGTCTCAAACATCCATTTGTGCTATGTTTTTTTTTCTTTTCAAGTCAACTTTGCTTGGCTTTCCATGCCTTTAATTGACAGAAGGGGACAGTGCATAGAGCAGGAAAGCGGATGAGAGTAGGGAATGACATGCGGGAAAGTGTCCACAGGCGGGACTTGAATCTGGGCTGCCCGTGTGAGCGCAAACCTCATGGAGCGTGGCCTAAACCATTAGGCCATCTTATTTAATTCTCTACGTGTATTAAGAATCTCTCTGCTAAAAATTTTTCTTAAATTTGTCATAACCAACCGCCTTTTTCTCTATGACAGTAACAGCAGCTAAATAGTTCCCTGACTGACCCAAAAGCTGGACTAAACCAGCTCCCTACTCTAAGCTGGTCAGTTAAAGTAATATTTTCAAATCAAGGGGTTTCTTTTGCAAAGAAGTTATCCAACATTGTCTTACTATGTGTTAACTTGCAGTTTACTCAGGAAAGTCAAATATATTTTCCTGTGAAACTGTGTGAATCCAGACAGCAGAGGATCAAGCCCCTAAATATAGGATCCAGGATTACACCGAGCAAGGATCACTGCAACCAACCTGTATCTTCGTCAGGAACTTCTTCCTCCTCCTCTTCTTCCTCTGACTGGTCCGAATCAAAGTTGAGGTAATCATCTGAAGCAGGTTTCTTCTTGCCCTGAGTTTTTGTCTGTCGGCCGTCAGGATCAGCCATCACCTGCATGCTGTCATTCGCCCAGGTTGGCGCCTGGCTACGATTTTGATGAACTGACAGAAACTCTTTGAAGCCCTGATCCTCTTCAAGCTGAACCACAAGATACACACAGGTACAAAGAGCTCACATCCGTTACAGCCACTTATTATTCCAACCACATGAAGACATTTGACAGAGACCTCATGAACTGAAATTTTTGACAGGCTTAGAAAAATGATCTAGGTTGCTTAAGAGTCATTCATTTAGTTACAAGCATGAGTCAAACTACACATTTTTGATGGAGGTGACAGAACATAATGTTAGTTATGGTAGTTTGCATTGCTGAAACCAGAGGTGTATTTGTTCTAATGACAGCTAAACAAAAATTCTGATCAACACTCAAAATTAGTTGAGTTTTCTCAGCATCAACAAACACCAAAGCTCCTGCTGACAGATATACTCACATTCCCAGGAGAGTTGGTGGTTTCCTTTTTCTGTTTCTTTTTCTAAGCACAAACACAGAGAGACATTTACAGTATTATTTCAAAGAAGTGACAAATGTGAGGTGAAGTCATGTTTTTTTTTTTTTTTTTTTTCTAGGACTTGAAGTAGTTTGGTCTGGAGCATCTACCTTTTCACTGTCAGTGTTTGCAGGTGTGGAGGGTTTTTCAGGGCCTGAGCTCTGGGTGTGTTTGCTCCAGGATTTTGCTTTGGTTGGATCTCCAAAAGCCTTGCACATCTCCACCTAAAGTAAGTGACAACTATATGTTAAGAGATGCAAAAATATAAAAACGAAAAGCACTGTTACAGGTGGGGTCATTGCTGAACTGTACCGTTACTCTCGATGTGTCCACGAAGCTCTTGTTGAAATGTTTCAGGGCTTTGTTTGCATCTTCTTCATCTTTAAAGCCCACAAACCCGAACTTGCGGAACTTCCCGTCCTTGGTAAACTTTAAAGAGCAGTCTGTCACGGTGCCAAAAGCAGCAAACATGGACCTGAACCTTTCCTCCTTCATCTGCACACAACATGACAGAATCACATTTTAAGCTGGTCTCATACACAGAAATACCACCGTCACTTTGTCAACATTTTAATAGTTTACTTACCACGTTAGGGAGGTTTTTAACGATGAGTCTCGACATATTTACGTAGATTCTAAAACAATTCGTTAAACTCTATCGTAAAACTGGAATGAATGTCAACAAACACACATGTCTCCTCCTCTAGTTCGCCATCTTGAATGGGCGGAGCTTCTTCTTCTTCTTCGTGTTCTGGATATTACGTCACTTTACACACATCTTAGAGTATTACCGCCCTCCACAGGGAGACATGTTGACAAGTCACAATCATATAAATTCCTGAGATCTCATTAAATCTGATGTTTTTATGGTGGATTGAGAAAAAAAAACATGTATAATACTATTACCATTATGTTATAATGAATGAGCCAGTCAGCTTAAAAAAAAATCACTTAAACATGTTGAAACTAAACCCTCCTATTCTGTTCTGGGTCAAATTGACCCAGGTTGTAGTGAGAATATCAAGAAAAATAGTGAAGAGTATTTTTTTCGGAATGAAACTTTCTCTGCTTGGCTTATTTAGTGCTATAATATATATTTTTTTTAAAATAGTCCATCTCAAAATTTTTGCAACTACCCCCCACATGTTTATATCACAAAGATGCTGTATGGGTCAATTTGACCCAGGAACATAATAGATGTTACTAACAAATGAACAGTACAGGAGGGTAAACAAACATTGGGTGTAAACAATTCTATACAAGTGTTAATTCAGGACTAGACCTCTGGCCATTTTTTCCCCTGCTGTGTTTTCAGTTATTTTTATGACGTGTTGTTTAGTCAGGAATGTTTGCCAGATTTTGTTTATGAATTAAAAACAAAAGAAAAAATCCGTTATACAATCTTCAGCAACAGTCAGAGCATTTTGAGTCAGTTTAGTGCCAAACTTCCTGATCTTATTCTTCTTTTCTAGAGGGCTCAATCATGTGCAAACAAAGACAATACTCAATACTGTATGTTGTTCATCAGTATTTCGACTGGTGGTGGGCGGATAATCTGAAGTATTATTATATAGATTCCAATGTTGGTATCACTATCCATCAATACTTGTGAGATGAGATCAATCCTTCAGTTTCACTTTCTCCTCTGCATATGTGCTTCTCTTACTTAGTTTATATGTGATATGAAAATTGGGTAACACTGTAGATCAATAAGTAATAATTAGGAGTTAGTATGTGGAAAAGTCTGAATTCATTATGCAATACAGGTAGAATAAGGGGTTAATGCCTGCTTAGTAAATACTAATTAGGGGCTAGTAAGCTACTTATATGCATGCCAATAAGCACCTAGTTAAATATGAATATGTGCTCCCTAATCTAAAGTGTTACAGTTGTTCAATACCTAAGTATTCTTATGTTTCTGTGATAGTTAATCTAACATTATGTGCAAGCTGTTTGACTAAAATGATATCTTTATTGCTAAAATATAATAATATTTGTAATCCTTAAGTATTCAAATTAACTTTTTACAACAAAGCAGGAAAAAGATTACAGCACCTGATTATTTTCTGATGAAAAAAATAGATATTTACTTCCATTCATAAACAAAAAAAAGACAATTGATTTAAAAAAGTCCCTTCACCAATTTAATTGTACACAGGCCTATTTTTAACTATCTCTCCATGGCTTTACAGAGTACTGAGATATGGCTATTGGCTGACAAACCTGGGCTTGGAGCACCTTTACCCGATTTCAAAGTAGGGACAACAACTCCACAACTCATGTCTTCTTCAACAAGCCAAAGTTGAATATAAGTAGAAGTTCTGAGAGGACAATGCTTCATAGGATAAGACATGTTAGGGCAACCATGTCACTGTTTAATATCAACACTCAGAATGAATACATCACAACTCATTCATTTCTAAAATTCTCATAGTCTTTAAATCTGGTGTTTCTCTGTATAACATATTCAGGAGACACGTGTTAATCAATAAGATTAACATATCTTATTATATTGGGTTCTTTTATAGGGTTTCTTACAAGTCAGCCCAGTGCTGTATGCTGAATTACTTGGGAACATATGAATGAAAGTTGACAAGATGTAAGTTGACTGTGGTCATTTTATTGGAAAATTAAATTTGGGCACCACTAACATAATCTGAGAAGTTAAGCTGCTTAAGTCAAGTCTTACATTATGACTTAAACTTGAAGCCATGTCGTGTGCAGCAGTCACACGTCTGAGTCTTTTCAACTTAATAACTGTCAAATATGATGTATAGAAACTGTTAAGTTTTGTCCAAGTTTTACAGCATCATTGCGCTGTGTTATTTAATATAAAAAGCACAACTCCTCTGTCATAATAGGATTTCTCAATGTGCTATAAGATCAAAGTGTGAATGGTTGAAACACAGGTACAAAAAAAGAGGGATGAATATTTGATCGAGGCCCACAGCCCAATCATCCTTACTTGATTAATCTTGCCATGTGTGGTCTGTACCCTGGACAAAGAAAATCTGCACAGAAGTAAAAGACTCTCACACCAGAAAAAAAAAAGTTTCATACAAAAGAAATTAAACCCTGGATTAGCTGCATGAATGAACAACATTCCTAAAGGGAAAAATGAAGGGAATGTGCCTCTTTTTGACATATCAGCGCTGATTTCCCCTGAGTTCATAAATGTACAAGTTTCCTGAAAGTTTCTGATTTTTAGGAAATAAATATTTTGATCCAAATTATTTATGCTACCCTGCCAAATTCAGGGGTTGAGCAGCAGCTTGAAAAAAGAGTAGAATCTGAGCCAAATTCTCACATGCAGCAGGATTACTGTAATTGGGTTAGTTTTCAGTTCAAAGATGTATTTCCCCACGCTTATACAGATATTTGAAGAAAGAAAATGAGAAGATTTGCCTTTTCCTTGGAACTGGCAACATTTCCTTAGAAACCTCACTGTGTGTAATTATTGTGTTACAATAAAGCCCTGTTGATATTTGTGAAAAGAGCTGAGTTTTTATTGTCTGAGCACTGCTGGTTTCCAAACCTGAAATCTACAAAATCTGTTTTGCACATTAATTTATTTTCATCTGAAAACAAGCATCCTTAGATTGCCAGCATCCTGGCAGTTTAGGTGAGGCAGAAACATCGTTTTACAAGAGGAAAAAGAAACATCCTGTCTGAAAGTTGTACAAACCAACATTTATTTTCACCAAAATATTACAGATTGAGATTGATTAAATGTATATTTGCAGGTGACCTAACAAGACCTAATAATCACTATGACAGTATACTGAAGTTCAAGCAAGGCCCCATAACTTATAGCACCGTTATTATTATGCTACATGTCCTAAAGTATATTACTGCTCTTTGTGATATATGTATACTCTATATTACACATAAAAATCTTAGCTCGAGTCACCCTGAGTCATCATTTCATATTGATGTTGATAACAGTATAGCTCCAGCTCCATCCACCCCATTCGCCTTTTTGTTGTTGTTGGACTGGAATGCATTCTCAATTTCCAGGAAAGTTTTGTTTTTGGTTTCAGGAACAGCAAGGCAAATGTATGTCGCCACCAAAGCGCAGATGACCAAAAACACGAGGAAACAGTACTGCTGCAGCCCGATCTGTGGGAATGAAACATAACATCAGTAAGTATAACTCACTTAAAGATGTAGACTTTGAATCTATTTTAGTATTGCATCATGAACATGAAAAAAAAAAGACGTGAGGACTTTAAAATTATTCTAGCACGTTTACCACAATGAAAGGAAAAGCCAGGCCAATGAAGAAGAAGCTGAACCAGTTGAGTGATCCTGAGATAATGTAAGCTGCAGGCCGTGTGCTTTGTGTGAATAGTTCAGCCGTCAGGATGTTGGTCACACCACCTTCATGAAGGAAAAAACAAAAAAAGATAAAACTTTTTAAAGCATTGTTCAGCTCAGTAGCTTGACAGTACCCTTCAAAGTTACACATGCTCAAAATTACCTGGTCCCAGGCCAAAACTCAGAATGAAAGCAAAAACACACGCCATGCTCAAGTACGGGATTATTGGATTGGCCTCCTGTGAGGATGAGGGAGAAACAGAAAAACATGTTGAACTGGTCACATTGATAAAACTTCATATCTTTTTTCATACTACAGTTAATAATGGATACATAAAATAGAGAACACAAAAAGAATGAAAAAAAACATAATTTAGTTGGCAAGAGGCAAAATAAAATACTTCTACAAGCCCTTCAATTATCCTGGATATGTTTTGGAGCAGCTGCCTAAAGGCATGAAAACCATAAGAACTGTTGATAAACTACAGAAGACCTCACAGAAATTAAGAAAAAAATATATACTTAGCTTTGTGAATTAAAATAAACCAGCACTGCTATTTTCAAAGTATTGATTAAAACAGCCAATCAGATTGAAATGTATTAAGTTATGATTTGGGTATAACAGATTGCACTCTGAATCCAAAACATGCTGATTCTCAGTTCTCACAGGAGAACAAGGAGAAGAGGCAGAAGTATAAGTACAAGCCAATGACAGCCCTGTCTTCACAACACAAACAAGCCTAACCTTTGATTTCTTCTCTTTTTGAAAGATAGAGGGATGACAGTTTGACCCTCCTCGTATGGCATAAACGCCAACATTATCTAACATCTGCAAGTGAGCTCTGTGAAAGATCATACACTGGACACAGGGATGAAACTGTTGAATACACTATTGTATCATCTGCATAAAGCTGCACTTTAGCTGACCGCACATCCTTCCTTATGTTATATCAAGCCTGAAATCTCCATAAAGTCTGACCCGTGACTGCCTGCCGGTCTTTAAACTCACAATGGGTTCTGAAAAGGTCTGGAAACCTCTACAGCCCCACTAACTACACCAACATACTGACTGCTTCAGTGAAAGTATAAACAAAGTGGCTATATCAGTGTCCCAGATGGATAATAAAATGCTGAATGCTCTTATGGATAAGCATTCAAATTATGAATTGAAACCATTTATTTGTTGTATAGTTCCTGCGTGAATTAAAGGCTAACTCCCTTTTTTTCTACATACTAAATAGGCCTAAGAGAAATATCCACATCTTGTACGTTGTTATAAATATCTGTGTCCAGTTAGCCCCCTCTATCAAAAGAAAAGCTATCCTTGATAAAACTATCATTTTTTTCATTTAAGATGAGAGTGAATTTTGGGTAAGAGGTATGAGTTATTTGCAACCGCAGATCTTGTCTTAACAATGACCAATCTCTGGTATCCTGTACTAACAGTTCTGAAACCTGGTTTCAAAGAGGTCTGTTACTATGATCAACCCCCAAGTTCAAGATGTTTTTTTCCTTATTTTTAGATTCATTTGATATTCCAGACTTGGGCTATCAGCCTATGGCCTTCTAACATATACACACCTCTCTGCTGTGCAGCATCTGATAGAATGATATTTACCAATGAAACCTTGCTGGGATTCCCCCAAACAAACCTGATACATGAACCACAGGTAATCACTGGTTGACTATGTACGTATACATTTGTTTAGGTCATGTCCCCAAACAATATATGCTCTTAATAGTTGCTCTAGAAACAGTAGTAAAGTAGTAAAACTTGCTAACACTGAAATGTTTCCATGCAATGTTTTCATCCTTGACTCTCCCCCAGAGGACCTAATCTTCTTAAATAGGCTAATTCCTGCAGATTTGTTTATATCTCGTAGGTTTTGCCCACAAGAGCATGAAGCATTTTCTTAAATCTTATGGAACAAATGAATGCATGAATGCACCAGAGGCAGAGAAAACCCTGCAAACAGTCAACATACATGGAGTCTCAACACTTGTTAAGTTATTTACCTGAAAAGTGAGAGTAAGCGTGATCAGAACGCAACAGACACTCATCAGAGTGTATCCGCCTGCGATGAGTACTTTCCTTCCCAGACGGTCAATGAGCAGACCCTGTGAGACACACAGCATGTCACAAGATCAAGATGAATCCCAGGGTAAACACTTGAGATGTTCTTTGACCTTTCATGGTGATGTTCAAGGTCTATTCTGTCAAATCTTACCCCACAGTAACATAAATTATGCCTCACCTTCAAAATCACTGTATCACTCTAATTTTTTCTTCAAAGAGTTTGTGCATTTCAGCTTTACTAACTTTACAAAAAAGAAAATTCAGGTGCTTGACACATTTCAATATAAGACACATTTTCTTTCTAAAGGTGAAGTCAGACTATTTATTTTCCTCTTGATTTCAGAGGTGAAATGTCTCAAGAGTTTTAGAATTGTTTTCGTTATGCTGTTCCTACTCATGTTTTCTATGGCGCATAGAAACAATAGAAGCTGTAAGCAAAGCTCATTGAAGGAATGCACACAAAAAGAATATGAGAGATACGTACACATGTTAAAGCGGTGACACATTCACAAGCACCAGTGCCAATCGTCACATATGGTATTTTCTCTGCAGGAATCCCAGCTTGTTTAAACAAGTAATCTGCATAGAAGTAAATCTGCAGGGGTAAAAGACAAGCAGACCAAACAGCTTCTTAAAATGATCACCTTTTTGTATCCTTAATCATATAACTTCTCTTTTACTACTGAGGAACAGGAATCAGTCAGTGTCATGTCATGTACATACAGCATTGATGCCGTTCAGCTGTTGTGCAGCGTTGAGCAGCAAGATGGTGAGAAGCTGCCAGCGAATACTTCGATCAGTGAAGAGCTCCCAGGGTTTCTTTGCTTTGAAACCGACAAAGTTATTCCTCTCCTTCTCTATTTCTTCCCATTCACCAATACAGCCAGAGCTACCATGCAGCTGTTTCAGAGCTGCAGAGGAGAGAGCACATGACCCTCTTGTTAATCGTGATTTCTTTCTGTATTCATCATTCTTTTAATCTGATTGAACTGTGAGGTTTTTAAGATAATACCATCAAAAGGTTTACTGTAACAAATCAGTTTCTTTTCACTTTACTAGCCTGTGATCCCATTCCTGAACTCACATGAAAATGAATTACTCTGAGTCTAGTGAACCTGGACAAAAGAGGTCCTCAAACTATTGAAATTTTTGTTTGAGTGAAATTAAATCAGTCTTTTTCTTGCTAATGATCAAATTCCACTGATGTCAACAAAAGAGGAAAAAACAGTAGTGCTTTACCTTTTTTGCATCTGGCATCATCTCCTTTGTCGATGAGGAGGTAACGTGGGCTCTCGGGGAACCAGGGCAGGATGATGAGCTGCATGATAGCTGGGACACATGTGGTAGCGAGCAGGAGGTGCCACTGTTCCTCTCTGCCCAGGAGCTCCCTGTCAAACCACACAAAGAGATTTGTACCTGAGAAGGCATATTCTTTAGAAAATGCAATATTCCACGTGATTTTGCGTCCAGCATTACTTGAGGCCTATCACTTGTCCTGTCAAAATTCCACCAGTGATGAAAATTGAGGTTCCTGTTCCCATTGCACCACGGAGAGATGTTGGAGCTATCTCCCCCAAATACAGAGGTTGAACACAAAGTCCAATTCCTATTTAAAAGAAAAAACACGTAAACACAGAAATGTGAATGTTTAAAAAAGTGAAGCTGTGCTTCTCTACAATTCAGAAGACAAAGTTGATACATACCTGCGTTGATCCCACAGAGAAGACGCCCAACAATAAGTAATTCAAAGTATCCTGTTGGGTAACTCAGACCCATGAACAGAGCAGCCAATATAGCAAATACATTATTGGCCAACAGTGCCCCTTTCCTGAAGAAGACAGAGTAAAATGTCAAGTTTTAATGTATGAAAGAGGAGAATTCGACAAAGATGCTTCCTTATGATCCATACCTCCCCAGCATCATAGACATTGTTCCACCAATTGTAACTCCAATGAGCCCCCCTACTGTAAACATTGACACAATCGTGGACCACAGCAGGGTGAGAACGTGGTCGGAAATATCCGACTGGTAACGCTCACTCCAGGTTTGGTTGATGAAATTATGCACATACTGGAAAGGAGACAAGGGAAAGCAGCATGCTCACCAAGAGGGCAAATAAACACAAGGTAACTTCATGAAAAATGTTCAGCACGCATACATTATTACAAGCCATCACCATTGAGTGGATGTAAAATCTGATTATGATATGGATAAATGTCATTGAAGTAAAGTTTACACACTTCAGCTCATTCAGTGTTTGAAAAGACTTCACACACATTAACAGACACATTCCACCAATATTATACAGTTAACTTATATCAATGCACCATGAAGTAGCTCATACAGTAATAGATGTCCTTGAGATATTTTATTACCATTGTAGGTGCATTGATGACAGATACATTGTATCCATACTGAAAAGTTCCCCCAATACAAGCAGCACAAACAGCCAGCAGAAGCGATTTGTGTTGAAACTGCAATAGAGAAGAGATACAGAGACACACAAATTGACACAAGATACAAAATACTGAAAAAAAGCAGCACCCATCGTACTTCATCGTAATCTACATACCGTAGGTTGCTTTGTATCTTTGATTCCTTTAATAAGCAGCGGCTGATACTCGTCCATAAATTCTTTAGGCATTTTGAGGCGGATGTTTTGCTCAGAGTATGGTCCAAAAAAGTTAGTGCACTGAGACAGGTCTTTCCTTCATGTAAAGAGTTTGTTCTCAAGTGGAAACTTGAGTCAGACGAGAAGCCGAGTTTATCCTGAGGATGATACAATTGATCTGTTGTCATAAAGTGACCGCGTGGTGGAGAGAATCGACTGTACCGTGCATTTTATGATTTCATGGCATCAGATGTGAATCAAATCGCGAGATTTGTCCCGGTTGTATTTCTTTGAATGAAAAAAAGGAAAAAGGGATGAACTACAGCCAGGGGCGGCAGAGCAAAGGAGGGAGTAAAGTCCTCATGTGAGAAAGGCTGTTTCAATGAATAGAAGTGTGTATGAGGGGGGGTCATACAGAATGAATACATGCAGGACCCAGGCTTCTGTACTACGCCCCTGACGACAACTATCTAAGTACATAGAGGCTGTGCAGAACGAAAAGGTCAGAAGACTGTACATCTTTTGAATGAATATCAGCGCAGGGAAGATATGAATAGCAACACCTCCCAAAGTAAGGAGAAGACTGTCTTCAGACTGTGGGCTCATTGAGTATCTGTGGCCATTTGATATCCTTTACATGGAAATTATTTTCAAATATACCCCAAATATCACTGAAGCACTTCAAAATTACGCACAATATCAATTTAATGATTCAACAAATCTGGCTTTTGATTTCTCCCATGTTTCAAAGTTGACACTGAGGTAACGAGAACATCGGGGTAAAAGTACCTCAGAATAAACGAAGATGGACAAATAATCATGATAAGCAAAAAAATATATATATCTTGTAACATTTTTAATAGATGTACTTTATGCCAGGCTTTCAGAGGTTTAATATTCAAATGCCTTTGCTTACTTAGCTAATAAGGGATTTTCAAACAGTGTGTTACCCTGTTTAAAAGATCAAGTAAATGAATCTGTAATATTTTGTTAGCACCACACACAAATTACCACCACCAGGATCCTCATAAAACTGGCAAATCCAGACTTGCACAAAAGATGGTTTTTAATAGATCTAGAAAAAAACAAGCAAATCATGGATTTTTTCTGACTCTCTGAAATCATTTAGTTAAATTACTTACACCCTGGATAGGATAAGCCTCTTAAACAGCAGGAAGAGGTGACAGCAGTAAGAGGTGATGGAGGAGGTACAGCAGCAAGCCCATCTCCATGCAGAGACCACATTAATATATATTTACCTTCCTTTTCTTCACATTTTCTTGTTTGACAGACGTTTTGATTTAAGCAAAGGTATCATCCTTCAATAGTTGGAGGAAAATAGAAAATAGAAAAGAAACCAAAAGCACAGGTTGTGCAAGTTTTTGCTCTCCAGGTCAAACCTCGAACAGCTCTCCATACATAGACTTGTTGCAGGCTGTCCCGAGATCAAATGATTATGCATATGTGGACAAATAGACTCATATTTGTTGCAAATTTGGCTTCAGTTCAAAAATGGATCACGCGGAAAGCACACATTTCCATCTAAGCCTCCTCAGGTGCTGCATGGTTAGAAAGAAAAACTAGCTCATTGGGTCGATTCTTACTCACCCATTTTTTCATCCCCCCACATCCAGTCTTGAGTTTCATTTTGGATACTGCCTCAAAAGCAAGTGTGAAACAACCTTGGATAACGGATGCTCCACTTCGGACTCCACACTTACATAAAAGCCCCTGTTGTCAGGTGCAGCATATGATCTTGAGAGAGGCGGGGGCGTCTGACTCAATAACTTCTCAAACACATTCCTAGCCCCCGGGGTGGCCCATTAAAAGGAATGCTGAGTCAAGTTCACAAATAACAGTTTTTCTTTCAGGAACAGCAAAAGTGTCTCAAAGGAAGAGTGGCCTGATTTTGAGGATTCTTATGCCTACTTTTCCTCGGAGCAATTTGAAATAATAACCTACATTTTTAGGCAGTTAACAGTTCATCAGTGAAGATCAAAAGAGGACAGCAGGGTCAGACGTACAGATATGGAAGAATAGTCTTGTCTGTTGCACATATAAACCCTGTGCTTAATATGTCGACAGTCAAACAGGTCTGATAGTACTATAGCTGGATTTCTGCACTTACTGACAGTCTCTCTTGTGTGCCACTTTATCTTAAGTCTGTGTTTTTTGTTTTTAAATGATAGTTACATCACAACTCATGACATGAGAACAACATAGTGGTCAAAGTTAGTATTTTACAGTATTTTAAAGTTTTATTTCACATAACAGTTCCGATGGGTCCCTGGTAATATCAGCCCATGAGCTCTGTGAGGCTTTCCAAAGGCATGCTGTTCTGCACGAGTTGAGAATTTTACTGCCATAAACTTTTAATCCCGCATCAGCCTCAGAGATTTTGTGAACAGTGGGAATTTGAGCTCTAAGGTAGAAATCCTCCTTGTACACTGAAGTTAAACATGTTGCTTCTCTATAATAAGAGGTTTCATAACTGGATGTACGGGCAGTGATAGTGTGAGGTGATTATGTCCTCCTCAGACCGAGTATGATGCAGATACACAGACAGCGGACAAAAGAACCGCTCATGTGATGGCTGTTTTGGCAATCTGGGTACACATGTGATTCAGAGCTTGAAGCTCTGTGCCTGATAAAATCCACTTGGATGTTTGGACCACTATGCCAAATAACAGTCAGAACACTCTCAGAAATAGGTGAACAGTTATGCTCAGGCACACATCTAAACAAAAAAACAAAAAAACAAAAAAAACAATAGGTGGTAATAACAGTATTTATAGAGGACAATAAGATTTATTCTTATGCAGTAAAAGATTAAAGAAAATACAACCATTATGTTATGGCAAACTGCATCAAAAAGAAGTGTTGTACTTTTTTCATATGCTTATTAACTCTGCATACTTTCATCAGGATGATTTCCCAAGAGTGACAGAACTTAATCTGCTTGCTCTCAGACCTCTTTTCATCCAAACTGTGGATTTCAAGTTATTGTGTTTCCCTGATTTATTTGACATATTAGATAATTTGTTTGTGAATGAATAAATTACTTATTGTCTTCTAGAGAAGCTATGCAGATGATTTTGACACTGAGTTACAGGCGATGGTAACTGAATTGGAAAGTTACTTTCAACCACATTGGACACTTCATGGTGAATATAAACAAGAGCTTTCCAAAGTCATGTCAAAAGAATAAAAACCATTTTGGCTTTGGGCTGGCTTTTTGCAGTAATCTAAGGATTGCTGGAGTTAATCCCTCTTTTGTGGTTATGACTCTAAATTCCTGAAATAAAAGCTTTTATGGTTATAAAAAGGTTTGGCTGTGCCTCAAATGGCAATAATATTAAATGAGTTGATTCTGAAGATAATTTTGGAAAAAATGAGTTTTGATTCGGTCGAAAAATATATGGATTTATTTACACATATTAAAGTAGTATAAGAAAGAGAGTTAATTTATATTTTTCTGTTAAATGTTTTAAGAGATAATATTCTATTTTTCACAGAAACTATATTGAAGTAAATTTTATAGTGGCCCTGAAGTGCAAAAAAATTGAAAAAAAAAGTTAATGCAAAAGCAGAACAGAGAATAGCTTAACAAAAAACAACAATGCCACAGCAAAAAGGAAGCCAAAACAACAAGAAAATAAGGCATAAAGAAAAGGAAAATACAACAACATACAAATTTAAGACACAAAAAAGAAAAACCAGCGAAAAAGTAAACAAAAGGCAGGCACTTGAGGGCAACTGGAATCAATGCTGATTGGGCAAACATCAAAACAGCTCTTTTTTTGCTGAGAAAGTTTTGTTGGTGTGTTTTCTTTTTGTTGTCCCTCTCTGTCTCTTTCTCTCATCTTTACTCCTATTTTTTTGAGTATTCCCCTACTTTGCTGTCGTGTTTTTTTTAAGACTGTGTCTCAAATCGCATACTTCTGAACTTACACTTAATATTTTGAATGCATAAGTGCGTTCACACTGACAGTATGGAAAGTCAGGCAGAAAAAATTCAGCACCCAGAGGTCAGAGTTCACCAAAAGTATCCGAATGACAAGGCAGTAGAAAAATCCAGGAGACAGGCAGAGGTCAGAAAACACAAAAAATCACACTCGAAGAAAGGTATGCTAGAATGATCTGATACAGGGTACGAAAGACAACCTGTCACCTTGCACAAAAGGGAGTGGGGTCCAAATACTCGAGGAAGTGACTGCTCTCAAGCCACTGATGAAACACAAGACTGAGGCCGATGATCACAAAGCAGGTGTGAGGATGAACCAACCTGAGTAAAAGGACCAGGAAAGAGACAGAATGTTAGTGTGACCATACAAAAACAAGAAGTGCTGGAGTTAAGAGGACAAGACCATCGACTGCAAAGAACAAGACAAACAATCAATGAGCTCCACACCTAGACTAAGCTTAGCCCATCAGTCCCAACATTTTTCAAAATTGGATAAGACTTCTTGTTTATTTCATAATTCTCTTTCCTGCTCATCTAAAATTCATTTTCACATTGGCTTACCAACACTTTTGACGGAGCAATAACTGAAGAAAATGGAGGGACATGTTGGTCACTGAACTCAAAAAAAGTATCAAGGAAGCATGACGAATGAAAAGGCAGGATTGTTGCTCAGCATTACTGGCTTAGAATAAGAAACATTTTTCATATTTTATCCATGTAGTGTTTTATTGTGTTGCTGGGGTATTGGCCAATCAATGCTTAATGTATTTCACTGGTTGATAATCCAACCAAAATACTTTAAGACATTGGCTATAGGTTCAAGATTTATTCCATGAACAGTAGCCTATAGACTAAAACCCTGCAATGCAAGCCTGAAATCCTCTATGACTGCGTTGTGTGTTACAAAGGCCCCAGTAAACCACTGCAGTTCCTGCTGTGGAGCAGCAGAGGCACAGTGGAACTGTCACTAGAGGAGCTTTGCAGGGAGATATAAGGATAGATGACACAAATATTGCAAACTTGAAGTGCAACACAAGCAAAATTGACTGATGTTTCACTGGGCTGGGTGAGTCAAATGATGGACATACTAGGTGTGTTAGGGGAAGAGATGACGTAGTTCCAAACAGAATGACATTTTTTGGTCTGGTACCCTTTTTGGTGAGAGCTTCTCACACCCCAGGGAGCATAAAACTTACATTTTATTTAGAAGAAATTTACAACTGTGGCTGAGAGATGGTCAAGCGTGTGACCATTTGCTTTCAAACTGTATGTGTCCCACAACTGTGTCAGCATGTGTATAACTGTAGATTTTAAGTAGATTGTACATATTTTATTTTTGTTTATTATTCTATTATCTTATCTTATTGTATTTTATATTTTATATCTTTATATCTTATGTTTATATTTCATTTTCGTTGTATAAGATGCACATGTTTATATTTGTACTTTCTATATTTTAAACACTTTCTGAATGGGAGTAACTGTAACGGAAAGCAATTTCCCCTAGGAGATCAATAAAGTATTCTGATTCTGATTCTGATTCCGATAAACCCCCAGTGGATCGAGGGCCCTGTGCATTTGCATACTCCGCAAAAAATAGCCCTGACAGCTGCTGCCCTAGATTATCAGTGCTTTTACTGATTTCCTTAATATTTTATGTTTCTGTGATGATTCTTCCACCGTTATGTGCAAACTTTATGATCAAAATGATACTTCTTAATGCCTAAGTGTAATAGTTGCTGTTTTCCCACAAATATTCAAATTTATTGTTTTCTAACAAAGCAGAAAAAATTAAAGCACATGATTTTTTTTCTGTTTGACAAATGAGTTATTTACTTTCGTCCATGAACAGAAACATTAATCTCAGTGATTGTGTGCTATTGGTGATTAATTTGACAAGCTGCTTTTCTACGAAAAAAGTATCGATATTGGTATCAATATACTGATGGTACGATGGCCGAAGTGCAAAACCTCCAATTTGAAAAATTCACTTTTTTGAGAAAACTGAAACTAAAAATTGTTTTCCTACAGAATGCTATTTTTAAAGTATACTCAGCACATACTACACTGTTTTTGGACTATATACTATTGTGTTATCTCTACTATGTGTCTGTGCAATACACACTAAGTATTTTTGCCTCACAAAGTGCAGATAGGAGGTTTTGCGCTTTGGCCATCGTTATGTTTTGCAGTATCTCACTCCAACAGTTTGTGTCTGTGACGTCATGAACTGGTGAGACGTCACTGATCGTGCTGTATGGTGCTGATGTTGTACTGTCAGGGTTTGGCCGCAGGGGGGCGCTTCATCCTCACAGGAGCCTAATGTGCAGCACTGAAAATCTTCCCCCGGCGGTTTGGGGAACCGCAGAGGGGCGGCTGGTGGTCGGTGGTCATAATGTCGGGAAGGAAACCTCGGTCTGTGGCAAACCCACTGGAGTCTGCGATCACCACACCGAGTGAGCGGATCCTGAAAGAATGTCACGGCCTGTACGTGGACAGCGAAAACGGTAAATAAACAACCGAGAGGAAGAAGCGGATCAACGGTGCAGCTCAGTCTGGACTGTGCTGCAGAGACAGGCACGAACAGTTGTGCTGTTATATAACTTTGTGGTCTACTTGGACTCTTGTCTGAGTTTTAGGTTGTGTTAAGTTTGAGAATTTGTAGGTTGAGGTGAATAGAAGGTGGTGGCAGCTGTCAGGTAATGTCAGTCAGATGTTGACATTGAACACTGAGTCTGCTCCTGCAGCAGGGCAGCGCCCAAAACTAACAACCAACACCTCTGCAACCTGTTGAAAACTGTTCAGAAAAACTGAACCAACCACTTATGTCTTTAGTGAGCTGTTTGAGCAGTATTTAAAATGTCTTAAACAACACTTTTACTGTTGTGTGACGTTCACCTCATCTGGTGCGTTTGCAGGCTCTGCACTTAGGGGACGAGTTTCACAAAGACTTGTCTCAGTCTCAAACCAATGGGTCCATACAGTGTCTGTACTATGCAATCGTAGACTTTATTGACACCCTGTACATGTATGCAGCGTCCATAAACTATCCAAAACTTCATAAATTATCAATGAATATCATAAAAGTATCATCAATGACCAAGACCTTGGGCGGTGTCAGGTGTTTTATTGTTTCATCCCTCTTTATTGGACACTTCTCAAAAAATCCTGAGGTTGTAGACAAAATTCAGACTCTATGAAGTCACCTGAACTCCACTTATAACCTCTGTCACATTTTAACACTTAGATCTAGAGCTTCAAAAGTTTGCTAGAAAGAACTACAGAAGCTTGTTAGAAAAGTTAGTTGCCTTAAAACCAATGATATCATTCAGCACTTATCAACCAGTGCATCCATCTGTACATGTTTCATCAAACACAGTTGTTTTATTCGTGGGCTATCACTGGTTTTGAACGACATCACTGCAGCATTTTGCTATGTGAAAATAGCCAACCAACATTGAATCATGTTGCTCCCCAGAGACCAAGGAGATTAAGCACAAATTACCCCTTTAACTTGTCCATGTAAAATACACGATGTGCCTTACTGAGAATACGAAAAGCAATAACAATACTGATTATGTCACACAAGGGCAAGATTGTCAGATAATTTTTTTTTTAGAGACTTAAAATGAATTAAAGAACTAACAAATAATTCAACTGAACTATGCTCATTAAAAAAATCTGCCAAATCAAAAAGTGATATCAATAAAATTATGTTTCAAGGCCTGAAAAACATCACTGACTCAGCACACCTGTTCTCCTTGGGTTGATCATTTCAGAGTTGTCTCTATTCTGGACCTGACTGCAAACAAGCTGTAAAGGATCTAAACATGGAGCTTCTTGAGTCTTTTTAATTTAAATGACTCTTCAAAGTCAGTTTTGGGGAATAAACACTGCCTTTGAAATGGCTATATAAAGTTAAGAGTGACTTCACATCTGATAGTGTTCTTCCTTTTTTTCTTTCTTCTTTTTTGTGGCACAGCTGCAAGCTAAAGTAACTTAATATTTCTACATGTGTGTTTTTGTGTTTCCAGGCCTGGTGAAGATTGCAAGCAGTCTGGGAGTGCGGCTACTGCCTCCCAGAAAGAAGATAATAGTTATGATAATGGGCAACCACTCTGCAGGGAAGAGCTCCTTCATTAACTGGTATAAAAAAATTCTCTTTGAAGTTGGCATCAAAGGTCAGGCTGTAAGGATATAGTGACTAGTGTGTTCCTGGTGTTGATGACAGCTGGTAACATTTGACACACAAATATCCTATTTACACCTGCTTTTTGCCTTGTATACAGTTTTGCTCTTATGAATCGCTGGGCTTGCCAATTTGGGAATTGTCAAAATGTGAAGTTTGTTGTTTAGCATGTGAAATGCATGTAGGCCAAACTTGTAACAGAATTAAGCAATAGCAGATGTCTGACATATTCATAGTTTTTTCACATTAATTTTAGCACCCTTTAACATCAATATAAACCCCATTCAAGACAAAAAATGAGTTAATTTTAATTTATGATAGAACGTTTGTAACAGGTTAAAGTCTCTCATAAAAGTTGCCAGTTTGGCTTTTATAAGGGATCAGTTCATATCTGTTTTGGTTATTTGAGAAACAAACTGTGTAATTTGCTGCATAATGGGAAATGATCACTATGCATGAGAAGAAACAGGCTGATTTCCTGTGTATTTATGTAAGTCTTTTAGTTGTGGAAACTAATAGTTATCATGCCTGTTATTCATTCTGAGATCTGTTGGATTTGACATGATTTCTTTTAAATTCATACTGTACAGTGTTAGATGCATTACTCACCAAGACAAAGCATATTTGTTCGCTTTCGTCATTTGCTGAGGACACATTTGGTCTATGTCATCAAAAATTACATGGATATCTTATAGTTTGGTTATTGTTATTCTGCCAGCAATGGATTTATTGCGCCTTCGAAAACTGCAGAAGCATTCTTTCCTTCAGATCCTGTCCCATTATAAATAAAATCAAAGTCACTAACAGTGTGTGACCATAAATGTGGGTTGTTGTTATTTCAGGTACGTTGAAGAGCACATACAGAAAGCAGGCGTCGCCATCGAAACTCAGGGCTTCACGTTCATCACAAGCGGTCGTAAAAGAGAATCACTGACGGTAAGAAATGCGATGTTTCTATACACAAACACATGAGCGGACTTAACATTTAATCTGAAGGAAAGCTTTCAGACTGACTTATGCTTAACAAGGAAAAACAGTCTTATTTTTGTGCTTCAATAAGAAAACATTTGCAGTTTATAACTAAGTTCTGCATATGTCTGTATTCTGGCATTGTTTCACATTCAGTTGAATGTCTGACTTCATTTACATGGTGTGAAGATACATGCTGTCAGAGAGGTTGATAAAGTGGTACATTGGCACCCCCTCTGTCAGCAGTGATTCCTCATTCTGCATGCTGCTCCAATGAGGAGCTTTGAGAAGACACACGTAACGCAGCACAGGGGCGTCTTTGCAGCATATAAGCCGGCTCTAGAGACACCTGTCTCTCTAGCTCTTCTCATCCTCTGCCTCTGTTCTTCTCTCCTGCTGTGCTGAAGGTGATGAAGATGAATAATATATTTGCAGTGAAGGACTGCAGAGCGGAAGGATTATCTCCCACATACAGGAAAAGCTTAAAGAATGCACATTGAGCTGCAGCTGGTGAAAGACTTGACTGCAGAGTTGCAAGAAAGCAGAGAGCTGTACTGAAGCTGAGATTCAGAGCTCATTCACATTTTTCTCATCATGCCATTAACACATTGTCTTTGTTTTGTGGCTCTTTTACAGGGAAATGCAACGCTCCATCTCTACCCTCACTTTCGACCACTCCTTGAGTTCAAAGGTAAGTCCTGTCTTCATGTTAAGGGTTCAGACACACTCAAGTGCTTCTGGAGAAGTTTGTGATTGTCACTGGCTGCATAAGATAATACTGCTTTTGAATTACTCATTATGTGGATTCTGTATATGCATTTTGGGCTTAGTGTTTAGTGACCCACAAACTCAAAGACATTTACAAGGGATCTCTCAAATATGAAATCTGTTGGAAAAATGTGATGCGTATTTCTTGAGAGGAGTTTTGTTTCCACAACTCACATTTCATCCAAGATCAGCACCACAGTTTAAGAAACAACTTATAATTGCTTAAACCTAAATTTAAGTGTTCAGCCATTTCGTGCAGAGGTGCACGCAAGCAGCGGGGCAAAAGGAACCCTGTCCAACCCTTACTAAATAGTGGACTGTACCTCTTGGCAGGAGGATGAAGTTTGCTGGATCTTTCAGGTATTTTTGCTCAGAAACACAGCAGAACAAACATTTTTTTGTCTTGGATCTCCAGAACTGTGGGCTTTCTTCTAAAACTGTCTACTGTTCATCTAAAATAAAAGCCAACTAAAAAAAAATCTCACAGCAGGCCAAAATGTTGTCTGTTTCTTAGATTGTAAACCTCCAAAAATCAATACTGTGACCAGGAACAGGCTGGAAAAATTAAACGGTTCAAACAATACTGAAATATTCAAACAATGTTTGATGAAAAATGAAAGATGTAAAATTAGTCACCATGAAAGAAAAGTTACAGCTTTTAAACTATTGAATTTACTTAAATAAATTGTTATAACTGACTAATATCCTAGCAGTACATTGAACTGTTATAGCACCAAGATGTCAGTAGAGCTAAATACTGGCAAACTTAAAGGATTTAGTTGTGCAGAAATGTGTTGCAGTTAATTTACTGCCCTCACAAAAATATTGACCAGTTGAATCAAGTAATATGACAATTTTTTTTGATGCTGCACCATTTGTAAAGTAAAACAGGAAGTCTGGACTGTCCCCGGTGCTATAATTTTTCACATAGACCTAGATTTAATTTGTCACAAGCAAAGTTAATAACTGAGGCAGTGGAATCAGAACTAGATCAGAAACTTTAAGCAGAGTCAGACTTGTGGTTAACAGCAAAGGGCTGGGAAAGTGGGAAGTACAAAGAGAGCAACACAAAGCTTACATGCTTAACTATCTTGGCTCAGAAAATGTGATACTTAAACAATGTCATCAAAGATCAGCCAATTGGCCACAAACATCTCATCGTCTTTGCCCTGCAGTGTTTTATGGATTTATTCTGTCATTTGTAGTTGGTAGCATGTTCTGCATACAGTGACCATTGACACCAGCTGCGATGCCAGCTCTCAAAACCACAGACTGTCTCTGGTAAAATAACTAAAGAGAAATAGTAGTACAAAAGTCTATTAATAAAGGATCAAATATTGCCAAGAGCAACAAGTGAGCCAGTTCCTGCTTCACCATATTTCATATGTACGTATAGTCTATCCTCAAGTCTGTAGTATATTGGGCATAGAAATAGAGATATCTGTTTTTTCTTTGACTTTTTGCATAATCTAAATACAAACAAATTACAGTACACTGAGACCATCAAGGGTAAAGACGTGAACAGCAGAAAGAATCAGCACCAGGCTCAGTGAGCAAAAGATGAATGTTATTATGTCAGGAGCTTCTTTCTCTAAACTTTTAGGTAGAGCTCACCTGTGTGGCAGAAGCTGCTTTTATCAAGCTGGTGTGCTAATGTACATTTTCCTGAGCTAATGAGAAATCTGAACTATGGAATTAAACTAAGAGTATTATTTTCTGTATAAACAGTCTGTTTCGCTGCTGAAAAATGTCTCCAGAGTTATTGTCTCTGTCCCGAGTAAATGTGCTGGTAATTGTTTTCGTATCACACCGTTAACAGACACTACCATTTAGCTTGATTGTTTGCAAACTTCTCAGTTAACAGTGAAACTAGTGGGCCAACCTCAAGCTGTACAAACATCAAAACATTTTTATTCAAGCTTCAGGGATTTGAAATGTATGACAAGTCAGATATTTATTTTCCGTGCCATTAACAAAAATGGCCATCTTAAGTATTAATAGTTTGATATATTAGGTATATTTAAAGGGATTCTTATGTTGTGTTTATGCAGTTTTGATTAGTGTCTGTGGATGTTGTATTGTAATTTTAGGAGCTATTAGAAGCCACTGCTTGGCAGTATACAGTATTGTCCCACAGTAATTTTCCTATTTTTCCCTTTTACTCTGAGAGCAAACATTGTTTTATTGTTGGTTAGATACTCATCCAATATTTAAAGAAGTACAATTTTGGTATTTTTTTACTTTAAGTGCAACTGACTTTAAATAATATATTTTTCTGCATTGGTGGCTCATTTAACTGCATTACCCATGAAGAGTTATTATTGTTGTTACATGTGTGGCAGAAGCTTCCTATATCAAGCTGGTGTGCCAATGTATATATCCCTGAGCTTTTTTTTCATAAGTGCAAGGTTGAGTTCAGGTGTTTCACCCTTATGACTCATCACTGAGTCATGCTTTGACGTGTCAAGTTTTTGCTGTATAAATCAGACTCCAGGGCCCTTCTTGTCTCATTTGTGGTTAGTTTCTCTGAGATGTGATGCGGGTTGAGATTCCTCTCACATGGAAGGAAATGAGATGTGATCACAGCACATTGTGTTCAGGCAACTGCTCTCAGCTCTCTGTGCGGCATCAGTGATCTTAAGCTTCTGGATATTGAGGTGGTTGTGCAGAAGAGTCTGGGTGTGCCTGCTGTCTGATTTGGAGCATCAGTGGTGGGTGGGTGGGTGAAGGGGAGTGGAGGGGGTGTAATGTATGTGCGTGCATTGACAGAGAGTGTGTGGAGAGCGAGGGTTCACCGGGTGCGGACCAAAGCGTTCACTGTATGGCTTGTGAGTCACACGCCCCATCAACAGCAGTGCAGTGGAGTCAGGAGGAGCTGCTGAGAAATGTCACAGCCGTTAGAGACGCCACAGCCCCGGCTCCAGCGGCAGCTGCAGCAGCAGCAGCTCCAGCTCCACCCTGCAGGCCAGAGCCTCACACAACACCAACGATCTGGAAATCTTTTTATTCAATTTCATCTCCACCTCTGGAAATCCTCTGCATCAGGCATTTATGTACCTGTGACAGCAGCTGAGGATGACTCATCAGAAAAGCAGCGTATATCCTTATGTGGGAGTAGATGCTGATTTTACAGTTTGTTCTGCTGTGGGATGTTCATCGAGACACTTTTTAATGTTGTTCCAGACTTGGGTGTGAGATGTTTCTGTTTTTTTTTGTTTGCAACCTGTTGTTGTGAGGTCAGATTTGATGTTGCATGAGAATCAAAAGTGTATATAAAAGGTGACGTGGACTGTTTATGTAAGGTGTGGCTGCATTCCTTGCTGTCTAACTTTATATGACCATACTGCATCCTTTTAGTGCTGGTTGATGCAATATTATAGCAGCCTTTGCCTTGTCTCCCATGTAGAAGATCTCAAGTGTAGTCTTCTCTGTTACAGCCACTTGAGGAACGTAGCACTCAAAGAGGAGTTTTGCTCCTCCTCTCTTTATGCCCTTTAGGAGACTGACTTTTGTAAACTTAAGCAATAAATGGGAACTTATCCAGGGTGATTGATTTACTTTTTGAAATGGTCTAAAATGTTTTGTTTTCCTCTGCACAGTTGAGTACAGATGCAGAGGGGAAGCATAGATCGGCAGCCCGAAGAGAGCCAATGCAATGATATCTTTATTTTTGTGTTAAACTGACAAGACCATGGGAGTTCACTTGTAAGATGTGTTATGGGATGCTGATACTGTGTCCATGCTGATGTAAGAGAAACAAAAGGGAATGCTAATGTGACCCAGTAGCAGCAGTGCCACTCGCTGCAGCACAAGGATGTGATTTGTGCTGCCTGTTAACACCTGCCTCCTCCTCCTATGAAACAGCCTCAGTGTCATCTCGGGCCTGTATGTGTGTGTGGGAGAGAATTGGTTTGATTTTGGAGATGTGTTGGGGTTTATTTTGTCAATATGGAGTAGTTTGGAATATGTCTTAATAGTAATGTTACTCTGGCACTCTTGCAGAATTTTGGGGTACTTGTATATAGTGGTTACGTTGGAGTATCGTAACCTTACAATGCGTTGCCTCACAGTCGTTCTTCACTGGCTAGCTTTATGTCCCACGCCCCACGCTAAAGCTGCCAGTTGAAGAGCTGTTGTGTGCAACCAAAACAACAAATTGCTGTGCAGAGGGGACAGTCAAAAATCTGACCTTACAAATGATTTTGTGCTTTGCCAACTGTGAGGGTGTGGCCTGCTGACTATTTTTCTTAGATGTGTCAGTGCATTTACACAGGCAGCTATACACCTTTTGTGATGCAGAATTATTCTGAACATGTTTCCTCGAGAAAAAAGCCCATTCTTTCTAATTGAAAGCCTGAAAGTGCAAAAGCAGTTGAAAGTCTTCTTGATCTTTAGTGTCACCGTCCTCCCTCAGGGGTTCATGTATTGACCGCACTGCGGCTACCAGTAAACATAGTAATACAGTCATTAGAGGTGACAGCTTCCTGCAGGGACACAGCTTTTATTTCATCATGAGTGATTTTTTTTTTTAATAAATTCATCCTGAGGGAAACAACTGCACACACATTGTGTATATGTCTTTATCCCAGGTGTTATGGATTATCTGTCTGCTGAGATCTCCACTTCCAAGCAGAAGAAGTTCAGTTTGGTGACATTTGTGGACACACCAGGTTTAGTGGACGGGGACATGGTCTACCCATTTGATGTCAACAGCGCCATCACCTGGCTGGGTATGTGTTTACATCTTCAAGTCTCGTGTCCTTCTCTAAAGCTGCAGTGGTCCCATCACAGTTGTTTATATCCACAGGAGAACACTCGGATCTGGTATTTGTCTTTTTTGACCCGATGGGTCAGGCCCTCTGCAAGCGGACGCTCAACATTGTAGAAAAGCTGAGTGAGAAATGTGGAGACAAGTTGCTCTTCTACCTCAGTAAAGCAGATGAAGCAGGGAAGGAAACAGACAGACAGGTAAGTCCAATCCATATGTTTCTCATAAATACTTCATGATTGATGTTATACAAAAAAAGTTAGCTATCGCTGAAAAAAAAGAATAATCTTTGTTTATTTCTGTAGAGGGTCATGATGCAGATAGTCCAGGAACTGTGTCGCCGTCCAGGTCTCAACAAATGTGGTTTTGAGATGCCCACAATATATATCCCCAACCCGCAGAAGGTAAGAATGTTTGCTTGCTTTGTTTTATTGTGATGGACAGGAAAAGGAATGAGAGTTGAATGAAAATTTGCTTCATACAGTGTCTGAGCATTGCACATTTGATTTGTTGTGACGGCTGAAATCAGTTATGCTAGGGGGGAGGGAATCCAAATATCATTAAGCACATCTCAGTTACTCAGTGAACAATAAACACCCTGATACCACTGAGGATTAAAACTTTGTTCATCTCTTTGTCAAACCTTTTGGAAATCAAATGACAATATGATCACAATCTCATTTAGGACCAAATCTCAGCAACTTCCCTCTGATTGAGACTTTAAATATCAAACTGAAACATTTATAAATAAAATGCATTACCCTCCAACTAATGGTGTTTTTGATGTTGTTTTTCTTAGATGTTTTACTTTCACTGTTCTGAAGTGCAGAGTCTGATCCCAGGACTGGATTTAAAGCTCAGTCCTTCCCTCCAGGTTTAAGAACCATTGATTATTCTTGAATGTAAATTTTCCACTCCAGGTTTCCTGGTGGCTTCTTAAAGCTGGAACAGGATGATTCATTTTGCACTGAGGTCGACTGAGATATTATCTACTCAGAGCTGGGGACAGGGGTCATAAAGCATGGCCCCTAATCAGCCACCTTTGACATTTTCAGCCTCAGTCTTGAGTTATTACTGAACCCTCTTGTGATCTACAGCCTCAAAGCTCCACCACCAGTGTTATATTTGTGCATTTCTGCAGTCTTTTAATTTAACTTGCCTGGTTGGGCACGACTTTGCTTCCTGCTCAGTGATCCGGCTGTCAGTCAAAACTGTAGACGTTTGTTTTTGAGGCTTTTCCTTTGAGATGTATGACCAAACATATTTACGAAATTATCACAGAATTAATGCACTTCTTTTCTTTTTGTTGAGTTTTTTTTATTTCAAGTCAATTATGAGTCAATATCAAGAACTATTAAGCAATAAAAGAGCATCATTTTGTATCAAGTGTTAAAAAAATCAGATACTTCATTTTTTTTGTTTTGAATTTAATGAAAATCAGCACAACATTACCAAAAGTGACAATTCTGGTGCATTGGAAATAGGTCTGTAATAGGAATGGGTTTGATATTTTATACCCTGCATCATTTTTGACATTTGGTCTCAAAATAAAGAATACTACATACAAAAAGTGTCTGAGAGTTAGGTGTTGGTACATCTGTCAAACCAGTTTCACACTGTCCAGCCTGAGACAAAACAACTCACATCTGTATGAGTCTTTCTGGGTACAACTACGGGCTAAAATAACACAACTATGTTACAATAAAAAATGATACTGATGTTTTTTTCTTCCCTCTTTTTTCTTAGCCAAGCCGCTGTGTGAATCAGATTGATGGAGTTTGTCAGACCATCGAGAAGACCATCAACCAGGCCGTCCAGAAGACTTTGGATCAGCTGGAGAAAGACTGTGACCTGATCTGTTCCACCATCAGCAGCAGACTGGAGAAGGACAGGTTTGACTCCCATCTTACAGCATAACATGAGTCACTGTGTTCAAATTACGGCTGGGGCTGCTTCACCCGTCTGCAGGATGCCACCTGCAAATAAACCTTATCATGATTGAACCAAAGAGATAAGAGTCAGCAGATATTACACCCTGCAGGAAAAAGTGATATTGGAGCCAGATTTCATTGTGTGCTCACAGAGCTGATGCAGCATACAACAAAAGCGTCCGTCTCCACTCGTTCCTGTGTGGCGCTCTGGGTATCATCCTCCCTGCCCTCTTCATCCTCAGTTTTATTGTAAACACCATCTCAACAGAGCAGCTAGATGAGCTGCTGGGTGAAGGGCCGGCTCGGACTGTCTCCGTCCTCACAGTGAGTCATGCAGACAGTATTCATAAAACTACAGATAACATCGAAGAAGATTATTATTGAGTGACATACTTCAGCGTTCCTGGTTACACGGATGTCTGGGTTTTGTGTTTCTCATAGGGAATCGTGATATATTTGTGGGACTGGATACCAGAAGATGGACAAGTAGTGTTTATTATCATCTTCGGAGCTTTTTGCTACCTTCTGCTTTTCCTAGCAAAGTACTTTGCAGGGTAAGTGTGACAAACATACAGTACAAACATACACAAAGTCACTCTGAAACAGTTTATGTTACTTTTAGCTTTACTTAAGGAGAATTAATCTGCAAATGTGTTTCAAAAGGTTAATTATATAAGTCACGTCTTTGATATAAACAGCACCAAAAATAGACTGGCTTTAATTTTTCATTTGTGATGATTTCCTTTACCCAGATTAAACTGTCACTTTAGGAAGCTCTGTATACTTTCTTTTCTCTCTCTTTGAAAGTGTTGAAGAAATGATCAATTGAATCATTGAGAAATTAAAGGTATATATTATTTCTTTGGGCTTTTTTTAGCCTTTATCTGAAGAAGAAAAGACAGTGGATGGAGCAGGAAACACGATGAGAGAGCGAGGGGAAAAGGCCACAGGTTTCATTCAAACCCAAGTGGACTGCGTGACTTAACCACTGGGCCACTCATTGCAGCACTCAAATGAAATCAAATTTTGGAGAAAGCTCTTAATGCCCATCATGTCCATACCATTATCAGGTTATTTGACATTAAATACTCATCATAAATACCCATAACCAGTTGTTCAAAAAGAGCATTTTCAGTTTATTAAAGATGACACGTTTGGTTTCTTTCAATCTTATACACAGTTGTGCACCTTAAGTTTGGGTGTCTGACAAGGAAGTCACAACCTTTGCTTATTTTCAGATTCACAAATTTTAAGAAAGATACAACATCTATTATTTTTTACATTTGATAGAATTAAAAAGCATCACAGCTGAATGAAAAAAACAACAAACTCCACTCATAGTTTCACCCACAAGCTGCAGCAAAGAGAGGAAAGAGAGAGCAAGCAGCTGTCATTTATCAACACACACATAAGATTGAGAGAAGGAGAATGCTGGTAAAACAAAAAAAGAAGTAAAACTGAAAAGAAGTTACTTAATTCATCTGTCACCACGTCTGATGCCCAAAATAGACACTCGTGCACTGTTTTTGTCCGTAGCATTCAGACAGGTAGTATGAAAAAAAGAAAACAAAGCCCCATGATGTTTCTGTTATTCCTGACTGTGAAGTTAAAACAGGGCTTCACAGTTTCTGAGTAAATGAAGAAAGTTAGAAAATATAGACACTCTGCAGATACTAACTATTCACGTTATTTTAAATCGTGGTCAGTGACTTTTTATTTACAAAAACTGTGCGCAGGTAAAAAAGCAAATATTTCAAAAATTACTATTTTGGATTCCCAGAGTTTTGTTTTTCTATTTTGTCAAATTGGATATTAGTATTGTTTGATTTTGTATGGTATCTGAATGTTTCATGGTACTATATTGTCATGTTAAAACTGTATTGTTTAAAAATTATCCACTCTTTTAAAATTCCTTGTTATAACTGTATTGATTCCCTCACATTAATGTAAGCAGCAGCCCATGAATATGTTTAACCATTAGAAGAATACCATTCCTGGCTTTTCTGACTCAAACACTGGCTCTAAAACACAAGAATTGATGACTGAAATTCTCTTTAAGCAGTCTTCTTGTCCTCTTCAATTTTAGCCGAAGGAATAAAACTCTGACGAAGAAGGAGAAAAAGGTGATGGCAGAGTACAGCGAATATCTTCAGGATGTCGTCAAAACCAAGAAGGTTTGTTTTTCCCTTTTTTTTTTTTTTACCGTAGCTGTTCATTGTAGAAGTCCAGGCTGTGGTAATGTTCAATGTGGTTGTGGCAGCAATTTCTGAAACATCTAACGGTAAATTTTACTCCACAGGGGAAACTGTACGAATGGTACCTCCAGCAGTGTGCAGCGGAATACGACCTCTGACCCGGGTTAAACTGGAGACTGTTGAAACACATGTGCCTACATCTTGCTTGAGCTTTTGTGAAAAGCAGCCTGTATGCCACAGTCTATCAATTGTTTAAAGGGGATTCAGGGGGACTTTTTAACTAAATGCACATCCACCAAATAATAATAGGGTGTTACTCTTTTCTCAATCAGGCGGGTGTTTATTTTAGTGCAGCAGAAATCACTGCCAACATTTTTCATCTCATTATTTCAAACAAAATAATGTTGGCTAAGGAAAAGCTGTGATTGTAATAGTTTGATCTCAGAATGTGAATTTTTGTAGCAGTTATGTCAATCCTTCACACAAGTTTGCAAAAGACTCTTTCATTTACCTCCCAAAGTCACAGATAAAGCCATCAAACTTTATCAAAGTGAAAAGGTCTGTTGTCATTTTGCTCCTCATATCCCACTTCAGTGTCCTGACGTCTGTTGCGATGTTGGAAACAGATGAAAGAAGGTCCAATCTATAGCAATACATCAAAAACCTATGCTGTGAAACCCTACGGGCATAATAGCCGCGTCAAGTGAATATTTTTATATCAGTACCAGCTTTAAACCGTCTCATGCTTCCAAGAATTTTCTTACCTTCTGTCAAACATTTGTTTTTATGATATTTAATCATTGTCAAGTGATGATATTTATAAAAAATGTTGAACGTGTTCTGCATACTTTTCAAACCAGTTTATTCTGAGCAGTTTACTCCTTCACAGCACTGATGTTTGTTTCCTAGCTGTCAAGAACTCAGCATATCGACAGTAACTTTCAATAACTCCAGTCTACTTTTATGACAGATCACCACATATTGCCTTCCCTTCAGTGTTTGTACGTATATTTATTTGTCTATGAGGTGCTTTTAACCCAAAAATAATGTAGAACCACCTCTCCGGGCTGTTTGCAATATTATTGTAAACACTTTTAGTTTAAGTGTGTAAGTTTGATGCCTCCTCATTTGGGAAAATAGTTGATTTTTGGGATACTTCATTCATAAATTGTGTATGACTTTACATATTATGTCAAAGTTTTACTAAACTAGTTTGTTATCTTGTTGTTTGACTTAACTGGCTCATTTTTGTAATTAAAGCCTCAAATAATGAAACTTGACTCAAAGCCCCAACCTTTCTCTGTCACTTCCTGAAAAATGATTAAACATTTTCTATGGACTTTTACTCTACTCTTTGCATTATTCCTAAACAAATGAATATGACCCCATATGATACATAAGTATCATATGGGGTCATATGGAGAATGACATGATGTGTAAAATGGAATAAAACTTGCTGTTGGAAGACTTTTTATTTATGTTCGGTTACAAAATGCTGTTCAAGGTTTTCTTTTAAAATACTCTCTTGACTTCTGTTTCAAATGTTTTAGGGTCATCAGCACATCAGGATGTGATCAATTTTCAGCATTATAAACATAACAAGCAGTTCTGGATAAAAATGAATACATGGGGAAAATAGTAATACAATGACTTGGGAAAATAGCAACAAATTCATTCCTAGTTGCAAAAGTAACCAGTAACAGCCCAGGCCACAAACCTCAGTTCCCTGAGTTAGTAACAAAGATATCCCAGCTAAAAAATGAGCTACTACAGGGTTTGTCCAAAGAGAAGATAGGAAATAAATTAATCTACTGTGCAAGCACTGGTGTGTGATCAAAGAAGAAGTTTAATTTCTGCAATCTACTAGCAAGGCATCATTTGTTCTAAGTTAAAGCTGTGCGTGTGTGTGGGTGTGTATGTGTGTGTGTGTGTACATTTTTGTGTTAGTGGGGTTGATAAAGCTGCATCCAGGGTTTTGCTGCATATTTCTAAACGTATAAAACTCTCTTTGTGTGGGCCTACAAGTTTGAAGTCTTATGATAGTCCATTATTGCATGCAGATCTAAGGCCTGTGTGTGAGCGTTCACTCAAACCTGTTTTAAAAGACAGAAAAATTAAGCTCAAAGTGGATGCTCTTGTTTTTGTTGCATTCAGGATTATAACTATATACAATGTTATCGTACAAAAAGAAAATGCCAAAGCCCATCGATGGCTTCTTATTAACAAAGTGTACAAGTAGATACATCTTGAATCCAGTATTGCTTTGTCATAAAAAATGTCACAACGACCTGCCAACACAGTAATGCAGTGGTGTCTGGTTCTGTGTGTCACATTTAAGTGTCTCTCAGGAACAAAAACAAGAGTCGGTGCTGTCTTAGGGGAAGTATGTCTCCAAAGTCTTCTTCCCAAGTGTCTTTGTGTGAGTGTCTGTGTACGTGTATCCAAACGGGGATAGCTGCTCAGTGTCACAGCACCATATCGTGGAGAACTTTCGGTTAAGTCTTTACGATCCTTTGTCAATCAACCAGGATATGTCCCCAGTCCTGCAAGTCAAACCCAGAGAATAACAGTGAGACCCACTCACATCAGCATGTTTACGGCAAAAACAACACCCTGCAAAAAGGTAAATATGAGTAAAGGGAAATAGAAAAAGCTCAAATTTGATCATACTTGCCAAGCCGTGCTAGCATCCTGATAATTTTGGGTTCGCATTATCAAAAATGAAAGAAACAAAGTACATCAGCAACACTGCAAACTCAGAGAAATGTGTGCAGCAACAAGAAAGGGACATAACTCTAGCAATATGATAACAGTGATATTAAACTTTTGGTTTGGTGATAATAAACAGATAAAGCCATGGGGAAATAATACATTCAAGAGAAGGGTTACAATACATATTATCCATATGACAAGAAAATATTTGCTTCTTCTTAGTTAAAGGAAAACTTGATACCTGATGATAAAGCGCCCTCAATGTGATTTTTATTTTGTGTTTCTAGGTGCTTTTGGGCTGATGTGTGTTCTTATAAAATCCCTTGATAAGCATCAAAGAGTCAAATTTCACATGAGGATTTTTAAAATGTTTAAGCTCTATACAACCCTAAATGGCATTGTTTCATTCTTCCCTCTCAAAATAACTGATAAGTAAGCAAGCTGTACAGCCCCACCCTTTATTTATTTGCTTCTTTTACGAACCAATGAACTAATCATTAGCTCTCAATCATTGTTTTTCTGTTTAACATGCACATAAATAGTTGTCAACTTGCAGAATAAAGTGTCACAAAAACACCAGCTTGTGTTTTCAAAGTGCTCTGAGGTGTTTGCCTGTTAAATACTTTTCATGTGATTAAAGTCACAAGCTTCATGACTCTATGTTTCCTGTCAAAGTGATGTTATTTGTGATGTTTTTCTTTACAGTAAACCTGAGAAACCTAAAGAACATAACAGCTATTGTTGACCAGACTTAGGTCCTACTTACTCCACATCTCGTTTCTTAATCGTCTTTCCTGATCCTAAGACCTCTGCCACTCGGGATACAATGGGATCATAGTTCATGCTGGCAACAGCAACCACTTCTTCACTCCTATAGATGGACAACAGAGAGAAACCGCGAGCAGCGTTTATGATATTAGACAACAAGCACTCACCACAGTTTAAAATTAGAATATGAAATCAATTCAGCTGTCAATTTAATTCATCTTATGTGTGGTAGTGAAAAACAACTAAGGGCAAGTTGAAACAAAACCTACCTGGTGTAAAATGCCACAAATCTCAGTTCATCCAGATCTCCTTGTATAATGACATCATCAAATCCATCACCATAACCTTTGAAAACATTTCTCATAAGCAATCAGTCACAATCACAATCAGTTTTACACTTAGTTTTCAATTGAATGGTACTGGTTTTAAATTTAACAGCTAGGTGGCAGTGTTTTTTACCTACAGCTGACAGCCTCTGAGTGTGATCTGCCTCTTGCTGCATGCATTTACATTACACAAATAAAATATCAGGTTGCTGCATCCTGTTCCAACCAAAGATTTGTAGGAGGTCAGTCCATACCTGCATAGCGTATAGTCTTCCCAAACATGGCAGACCAGAAATAAGGCACAGTTTTGATCTCAGTAGCTCTGCCAAGCATGCCAAGAGCTGCCACCCGTCCTGTTAGCGAGGATGAAGATAAACAAAAACTTGTATCACACTGAAAGAGAAAAGCTTCAGCTATGAAGATAGTACAGAGCTATAACACTCACCGTGTACATGAGCCATCTGCCAATGAGGGATGTTCACCTTTTTGTTGTTCCGTGGTGGGAAAGGAAAAATCACCACATCTCCTCCAGCAAACACACCATCAGCATTTGTCTGCATCATCTGAAAGAAAAGATGTAGAAGTCAATCAAAAACATTGTACAAAATACTTTATCTATTTATAACATACCTTGTTGACTGTGATGAAGCCTCTGGAGTCCATGTGGATGCCACTTTGTTTCAGGAAACCTGTGGCAGGAACACTTCCTTCAAGAGAGGACACAGAAGAGAAGTTTGGATAAAAATCATCAAAAGAGGTGGATTTATCTCCTTTGGTAAAAAGACTGATGAAAACATCTGAAGGAACTTCTCATCACCTGCACCAATGACACACACATCTGCCCGCAGGACTTTTCCACTCTTTAAGACAACCTCTTTAAGCTGTGAAACAAAATAAATCAAGGTCATGACCAAGATATTCCAAATGATATAGTCTTTGCATTCACAATGTCATAAAATAATAAGTTCATGAAAATGAATAGAGATACTAAAGTACAATAAACTTTGTTTTTCTCCCAGCCTCTTTTTATGAGTGGTGGTGTTGTCAACACAGCTAATACAACTTTTGCCAGAGGTGGAGCACATACAATACAGAATTCACATAAAAATTTCAGTGACTGTGTTTGGGTTAGAAAATGGGAGTCATATTAACTGACACAGCAATCATAGTTGACTATCATCTCTTTATTTCACTGCACAGCATACTGGGTCTGCAAAATGTAAGTTATTATAATCTAATGGTTTAGAGCAAACTGTAACCTCACAGATTAAATACTAAAGTAAAAACAGTTGAGACTAAGCTCAACCCTGGTTGAGAAAACCTAGGTTTGGGATGATGGAAAGTCAATTAAAATGTCAAGAGAGCTTGGAAATGTGTATTTCAAAACAAAAATGCTATTTTGCTTATAACCTTGTGTGACCCATCTGACTAAATTAATTTGAGCTATAACGTTAGAAAAAAGTGCTTCTGAGCATCATGTCATGCTGTTTCTCTCACTTTCTGAATACCTGTCCATGATGACCAGTCATCTCTGACACCTCATTCAGCATGTAGAACTTCACTCTATTTGCCTCAAACAGCTGCAGAACAAAACAAATTGGGCACATCGTGGATCCAAGAAAAAACATATTCATGTGACTGTTCATTAACAAACACATAAAGGTTACTGTGGTATTGGCTTCACAACATGTTGTTTGTGTTCATCTTTTCTTCTAGATGTGGTGCTTCATAATCTATGTTTGTACTTACCTTCATTATGGCTTTCCCTACTTTCTCCCCAAGCGCTTTTTTAAAAGGGACAGTCTCAATTCCAATGACTGAAACGGAGTGGGCTTTGTCAGTGAGGGCTGCAGCCACCTCCATGCCTGCCAAGACAACGAAGAAATGGCAGGTTAATAATATCCCCTGTTGAGTATAATGATGGAGTATATGGTGAAAAAGACTCGACATGAAGACAAGCCAATAGGCAATGAACAGGGGTAGAAAATACATGAAGTTTAAGGAAAGGATTGGTAAAAGCAAGATAGTGATTGTTTAACAATCACTTTAACACACAATAATCATAATTTAAGAGCTTTAAAGTATTTCACCACTTTGAAACTTATCTGTGTCACAAAAAAGGCAAATTTTCTGTTTGAAATGTTTAATGAAAGTGTGTTCTGAAACAAGTTCATCTCCTATTCTGGTCTCAGAAATACCATTTTACCAACTTACCAGCTTGCTCTTACACATTGCTTGAAGTTGAATGTATTTTTAGCCTTTCACTTGCAGAAAATCTAAATTACTCAAGCTTCTGTTTTCTGTTTTGGTTGACTTTAGCAACTTCAGAACTTCAGAAGGCAAATGCATTATCAAGCAGGCTTAATATGCCACACAGAACATTGTTTTCCCTCGTGACAAGAAGATACGTTTCTGAATGTGTCTTACCGACGAATGATGTCCCGACAATCACAGCGTTCTTGTTGTTTGCCAGCTTTGCTATGCTGTTGGCATCCTCCGGTGTCCTGAGGTGAAACACATTCCCAATGTCCTTGCCTTTGTAGGTCATTGGCTTTGGTCTTTAAGGCAGACCATTGAAGAAATCAGATGCAAGTTATTCAGTTTAAGTGTATACGGCGCAACTGTCATCTTTACTAAAAGTTCGACCTTACTTGCTTCCTGTAGCAATAAAGAGTTTCCTGTACTCCATTCTAAGGCCATCTTCAAAGGTCACAGATCGTGATTTTACATCTATCGCAACAACCTAAAGCAAACATCAGAGGATTACACACAGGGTTACACATTTTTGCAAAGACCTCTATCATACATCGATCAATCTTTAGGTGATGTAATATCTTTACTTTCTGGGGCATGACCTCTCACCTCTTTCTCTGTTAGCAGCTCGATGTCATGGTCCTGGAGGAAACTCATGGAGCGCAGTCTCAGCTGCTCTGCTGTGCTCTCTAGGGACTGAGGGTAATTCAGTTAGTGCTAAATCTATCAACAAAGCCTGTTTACATTGAAACTACAATTTCTGGATATTACAACAGTCTTAACAAAGCCCACATTCAAAATGCTTTGTGGAAAATGTCACATCTTTTCACACATAATGTTGGTTTATTTTCACTCTTATATTTTTTGTTACAGTGAGGTACAGCTGTTCCTAGAAGATAATCTTTTTTAGGATCACTGACCAAAGCAGCACCTCTGCAGTCTGTTACATAAGTTTGTCATCAAAGTTGGCTCTGCCTTAGATTTATGTTGACTAGTTCTGTGTACAAACCTTACTCAGTTTAGGCCTGTCATATGGAGGATGTCTGTCCATGGTGCACATGACAATACGATCCGTGAAGCCCTCTTGTCTCAGAGTCTCTGCACACACCAGACCTGCTGGACCTGCAGACGTAATCAAGATGCTTTATTTGTCATTGCACATGTTTCAGAGCAGTGAAATTACATTTCAGTTTTATCCTGTCCAAGAATCACAAAAAAAAGACAGTGACTTATTACAGGGGGAGAACAGGAGCGGGAGAACTGTCAGGTCCGCCAACGTGTGCAGCGCCCCGTTTCACCGAATCACCACCATATCAGATCAAAGTTGAAAGAAAATGTAAAGGAGGAAAACAACTTAAGATTGTGAAAAGACAAACACTCACTGACCTGAGCCAATGATGAGAACATGGCTGAAGCCTGAGTTGGAATTAATGACTGCGGAGCAACGTGCCATAGGCTTTGACCTTTTTTGAGACTGAAGAGCCTAGAAAGATTTTGTTTTCAAATAAAGATCTCAAATAAATCCTTTGCTATTTATTATTTCTGTATGACTTCTTCACATCTTTTTTCTCCTGTTACCTGCTTGTTTGCACGAATGATCACCTTGTCCTTTTCAACTCTGACCTGGAGCAAACAGACAGAGCGATGTGTACACTTTTTGACGGTGCTCAGAGACATGATAAGGCAGGGAATGTGTAATGAGACTGCAGCGGCGTAGAGGGTCACCTGGAAGGTGGGGAGGCTGTCCAGTCCAGGGAAGTCCTCGATGTCTCCTGTTGCAATGTTAAAACACGCACCATGCCAGGGACAGCGCACATGGCCTTTTGACAACACACCTGGAAGAACGAGAAATGCAGGTTCAGAAATGTATTGACTATTCAGAAAGTATATCTCATACCTGAAAATATGTACTGCTCACCTTTGACAAGAGGTGCTCCATAATGTGGACACTTATGTCCCATGGCTGAGAACTCTCCATGCTCTTTGATCAACAAAGCTCTACCACATCCCAAGTCGACCTCACGCATCCTGTCAAACACACAAACATGAGAAGGTTTATCCATGTATTCATAACATTTTTATTGAATCCTACCTGAAGGACCTTAACAGGATGGAAAAATGGCATTCTTTTTCCCCAACAACAAGATAAGTAAATCTGCTGTGCACCAGGCAACACTTCAACCTTTGCATTATAGCAGCTCAATCCATCTGGTCAAGTTATCATCAATAAATCAAGGAAACAAACAGAAATATTCTAAAACTAATGCTTACAGAAACTGGAAAGTCTATAGATAGAATCTAGAGAGGATGATATAGCCCTAGTTCAAAAAGTCTATACTTTCAAAGTCAAACTGTGACCATACAATTTATGAAATAAGACAATGCATTAAATAATAACAATAATAGTAATAATAAAAAAAATTAAAAAATAATGCTAACAATAGCTAGGGCCAAATATAAATGTATCAAAATACATTTTTGTTTCCCTGAATATGTTGCTCAGTATTCCAATGTCCATCTCCTTTTCTAATTTACAGAAGTGTTGTGCAGATCTATACTAAAACATTGATCCTACTGATACCAGATCTTAATGCTCAAAAATGGATTCTCAAATCAAAATATCGATACTTTTGGTACTTAATTAATTTGAAGTAATATTTAACACTAGCAGGAACACAGTGGGAAGTAACTAAACAATTCAGACTTTGTTTAAAAATAATGCACAAGTTCATAATGCCAAAATGAGGTTTGCAATGTTTTTAGAAAAATGGTAATGAGTTGTGGAAGCACAACAAACTCTTATGAAACATCTCAGGTGAAACCACAACACAGAATATGAGGCATTTAGTGATGAAGCAGAAAGATGAGGAGAGCACAGTGTCAGGTAGAGCTGCTGCTTTGGCAAGACAAATATCTCAGTCCTCTGCTGCTGCAGGCTGCAGGCTGCAGGTGCTATCCAGGTACAGAGGGAGAAAACGTGGAGCTTTTAGTGGTGCAAAGCACTGTTACTGTTGGAATTTCTCAAATCAATAAATGTGTTCAAGAAATAAGTGACAAAATAAATATATGCTTTGACAGATAACTGACTGTTCAGCGTGGAGTAATAACTTGTGTATCACCAAGATATTTTCACATAGGAAAAAAGGCTGGTTCTCTAAAGAAGTGATCATTTAATGAGGATTAAATAGACAAGGTGTTATGAGATTGTACAGAGCAATTGCAACAGCCGTGGTGATCTTAGGAAACTAGAAGAGAAGGACAAAAAAAAAGTGTCATTTTATAATTGCAATATCTTTTAGTTACCATCAATCTATTTGGTACAACCATATCGGATCACTATCCACGATACAAAAAACTGTGGTCCCGAGGATCACTGGTTAACAGAAGCCACGGGTCATCTTAATGCGCAAAGCGTGACGTCAGAGGTCAAAGCGTGACGTCAGAGGAAAACACCTGCCTCCTTATTCAAAGATACCCGATAAGCGTATCCACAAGTGCAAAACACTACCTACAAATAATTATAGTCTAAAATTTAGTGTATGCAGTTACATATTACACAAGTGGGATAAGTCTCTCAGCTTTGTCCAGAAGCCTTGGTGAGCATTTACTTACACTTATATATAAACACCCCTTTTTCACCTATCTACAAACTTTCTAAAATAAATGCTGCTGTTAAGCTGACGACTTCCGCGGTAGATGTGCACTTTTAGCTTAAGTATATGTTGCTAATATTTAGCTTAGCACTTCTGAATTTTACTCTGTTATTTTTCATAACTAGCTTTATATTTGCTGCAAAAGACATGTTGAGTGCAGAGGTAAAGGAAATGTTTGCTGATCCTAGAAAGCTTTAAACTGAGGTTGCCAAAGAGGATAATGAATTTTGCTCCAAAAGATTTTAGCCTATAGCTCAGGTGTAATCTGTGGTAGCTAAATGGCTTACCATTCTGCTAAACCTTGAAGTTAATTTCATTCATTTTTTTGTTTGCTGAAAGTTTGTTTTAAAAGTAGAAAAAAGAAAAACTGTGTTGTCAGATTTCTTACTGTCCGTTTTCAATGTCCTTGATGTGGCAGACGGACACCTCCACGTAGTCCCGTGGTTTGTGGTACAGAGCTGTGGAGTCTTCATCAGAGCCATGTGCCAGGGCCCCGTTCGGTCTGCAGTCTGCAAAAGGACTTGCTTTGCCATTTGGTGAGAGACCATCCACCTCTTTTTCTTTTTCCAAGAGAGAGAGCTCCACTTTGACTTCAACTGCACAACACAGACACAGCCCATTAGATAAAAACTTTAAAAGCTGAACACCCAGAGTGCTATCAAGTACTGAAGTACAATGGCACACAAATCTGCAGAAATTTGTCTCAATCAAATTAACAGATCATTATAGTTGTTACCACGAATGGTCAACCTTGACATAAATTTAATCTGGCATTTTACAGCTGTGAGAAGTCAGACATTACCATGCAGAGTACTCAAAAGTATGTTGAAATAAATCAACAATAAAATCATCTTCAGATACAAAGAACCAGCTAACTTATGTATGGTTATGTTGGTCGACAGGTTATAAGCAGGATAATGTAAAGTTAGCTGATGGTTATGCAAAATGATTTCCTTCAGAGACTGTGCCAGGGTTCCATGATAAATAACCACAGGCCAACTTCACAATAAATTTTGCATGGAAAGATTTCAAGATTACAAGAAGACAGGTATGAAACAGGAAATGTATGCTTTAACAGGTAGCTCAACATGTTTAGAGGGTAAAAATGGCTATAATGGAGCATGACAGACATTAGCAAAAAGTCAAGTCAGCATTCTTCTTTTTTGCTGATATCTTCCTAATAAACAAACTTGACTGGAGTGGGATGTATCTTTACTTTGCCATATATTACTGAAGATTAAGAAATGGTTGTGTAACTCCTTTTTTCACTGCTGCAGGCTTTATCTGTTCGGCTGGAAAAATGTGCTGATCATCCGGTTCTTACGCAGTAATCTGGCAGGAATTTTCTCCTGCTGAGCAAGCCTTAATTAAAATCAATGGAAAATCATAATAGTGAGTGCAATTGCAGAAGAAAAGAAGGAGAAAGCTTCTCTTTCCACGGCAAAAAGAGATGCTTCTGCTCAATCACTGCACTGATGCCCTATTTGAATAGCACTAAAAAGTTTTCTGCCCATCCAAAACAACTCACCGATGATAAATTTGAGTTTTATAATCTGTTACCTGTTTTAAGCCCCAGCATGAACATTATGTTCAGTTTTGAGTGAGCACAAGATGTTCACACAGAGAGAGAGGCTGAATTTTCAGTATGCGAAAATGTACAAGTTTGTGTTTGATGGACTCATATTCTTCACTTTTTATATCGATGTTGACACTTTTAGCTACAGAGGAAAACAGCGTCCAAATCAATGCAAATTCTACGACTTAAAACCTCCCTTTGAAAACCAGAAATTAACCTTGTGATGGTTGTGCATGTTTTTTAAAGAAGATTTTCACTGGAATGAACCTGATTGTTAAAGTACTATTCTTCGTTATTTTTTGGACCAGCATAATTTAGTAGGCTTCTCTGGTAATATTGCCACCGACACCCAGTTCCTAATCGTTTCATCTGTTTTCAGTTGTTGGTCATTGGCTCATTCTCCATTGTGTTGCCCAGTTCGAGGAAAACTGCTTGTCACAACCAGTGACTCGCTCTTAAAAGTCCTTCAAGGTCTCACTTCACCTTTGAGTGAACAAATAACTCTTCTTCCTCATTTTGCCTCCATGTTGTATTAGACAAATGACTTCATATCAGGTTTGTCTACTTGCACATACACCTAGAGGCCAGTGCATTTCACTCAATCACCTTTGAGACTGCTATGGAGCAAATGGATAAACACACATAGAGTCACATTTTTTTATTCATGTCCCTGTATCTAATTCTCTTGACCAAAGATGCCACAGCAAGCATTGAAATTCCTCCCACACATAGCAGTGCACAGAGGAGGCTGAATGTGATGTCTGACAGGATTTGGAGGCTGTAGGTAGATTTGAAAGGATTCAGTTAGAACAAAATGTTCTTAGATATGTTTCATTTTTTACAGAAAAAAAAACTGTTCGCCCTAATAAAACTGTGCTATATGAGGTTTTTGTTGAAATAATTATCTGTTTTAACAGCCTTTACATGCAGTTTACTCTCTGAACCTCATGATGATACAAAAATCATCACCAGTTGAAGACACTCTGGATTTTTATCGTTCTCTAACAGCATGGAATATTTATTAGATACAAAAAATACATACACAGTATCACACAAACCACATTTGTTTCAATGACCTTGTCCAAACCTAATTTATGATAACGTAAGCAAAGCAGCATCTAAAAACACATCACAACATCAAGCAATTCAGCAGCCACAGAAAACTGTTGCACTTGTTTGGTTTCTTTTATGATTTACTTGATGATAGAAATACAGGCAGGTTACCTGGTTTGGTTTTGGAAAAGCATCCTCCCATGGTGGGCCTGGGATTAAGGGACACCCAGGGAGGTGGAGGGAGGGGGGAGAGGGAGGGAGAGAGCGGTCAGATCCTTGGGCTGAGCTGCTTGGTTGGGAAATAGTGATAACACAAATCTGTGCATATGAGAACCTTTAGGTTCTGTCTGGCCATTGTACACATCAGCTCCTCCACATAATCTGGAGAGAGAGAGAGAGAGAGAGAGAGAGAGAGAGTAGAACGTTTACAAACAAGCAACCACTGGACAATTTTGTGGTTTACTAGTTTAAAATTAATTTGGCTGTTGTCGTGACAGGAGTTTTTCCCTCTTTGTGAGATGTTTTTGTGTGTTCGCTGTGGCAACTTTTGAGTTTGAGCTTTTCACTCACAAATTTCTTTGTTTTCCAGACTTACAGAAACTCAGAGGCAGAGACCATCATTTGTCTGTGTAGTTTTGTTGTGGTTGTAGTCTTTCTAATCAATCATCATTGACTGTTGTTAAGCACAAACAGTAGTGTGAGTGATGTTGCTTTGAAGCGTATAAAGGAGTCAGGATTTAACTGCTTTGGAAAGAAAGCCAAATACTTTCTCTATGTGTGTGTGTGTGTGTGTGTTTGCGTAACACATTAGGTCTTGTACAAGAAGCCATTGTGTTAATTAGGAACATTTCCACACATGTTGTTACCTTTGTTCATGCATATTGCAGGGGAAAAGTGTTAAATATTAACAGCACTCTGACACATTAACTTTCTCGTCACACTGCGCTTTAAAGGGAGGCAGGGGCCCCTTGAGTTTCAAAATCCCCCCTGTTTTTGTGTTGCTATGTTGCCCTCACATTTCAACCCACTCTGGTATTTCAGCCCCACATACAGTAGATATTTACTCACAGAGTGAGGGCTGCTATGAATCTGAGCAGTTTAAAGGATGACAGGTGTATCAATTAACTCCAATCCATCACCAAATGATTCCTTTGAGGTAAAACCAGAGGGACTGCTTGGTATTCTGAGCACATCTTAATGTCCTTGAACTAAAGAAAAAAAGGGTGCAGTGTTGAATGGAGCCCTGCTTAAAAAGTTTCTGAGAACAAATGAGAAATGGAAAGATCTCTCCTGACTTACCCCAACTGAGATTTTTTCCATATGTAGTTGAAGGCAGCTCTTTGTAATAATGCACAGGTCAAGTTCAGAGCATGATACCTTTTGTATATTTTTACTTTGTAAACTTGAAAATTAACAAATAAATATTCAAAATGTTCACCATATAATTTTGTCACTGTATAATTAGCTGTGACTTGGTGTTGATGATTGAGTAAATGATTCTACTTCTTTCATATTTATTTATTTATTTTTATTTTTAATACCAATAACTTTATATTTTACAATACAAATAGAACAAGAGACAGACAGGGGAAAACAAAAAAAAAACATATTTACACACTACCATACACAGTGCAATAAAATAAAATCAGAGTCAACACCAGTCCACAACAAAATATTTACAAGGGATGACAGTACAGGAAAAAGTCCAAGATTGAATTGAAGGTCCAAGTGAAGAGTCTATAATATTGAATCCAGACAGGAAGCGAGGATGTTTACGACCAACAACACCAATTTTAAACACCATTTGGCATTACACAGTACAGCACAAAAGTGTGCAGTTACTCAGTTAACAGATTGTTCTTTTTGATATTTTCAATAAAGGGTCCCTTTGGTGAGCCAAGGTCCCAACACCTGTTTTACATCTGTCACATTTGGCAGAAACACCAGGCCAGATTCTGTTTAATTTGGTCTCAGAGTAGTGCAGATGGTTAATGTCTTTAAGGTTTTGCCTCTTGCTCAGGGATTCCATCATTTACAGTCCACAATATCATCAGAAGATTTAGAGAATCTGGAGAACTGTCTACACATAAGCGGCAAGGCAAGGTGTTGTTAGAAGGAAAGGTGATGTAACACAGTGATAAACGTACCCCTGCAGGCATCCATTTCAAAATGAGCAACTATTTGCACAAAAACAGTGTTTATCAGTTTGAACAATCAAAATCTTGTCTTTGTGGTGCATTCAATTGAATATAGGCTGAAGAGGGTTTTCTAATCATTTTTTTCTGTTTTTATTTACATTTTACACAGCATCCCATCCCAACTTTCTTGGAATTGCGGTTTGTAAAGTTTATGAAAGAAATGCTGCAAAAAAACTGACTGAGCATTTTATTGTAAACAACAGCTAAACTGAAAAAGTCTGTTCATCAACGAATCAAAAGTTTAAGTCCATAGCTAAAAAAAAACCCTGGAACCCCCCCCCCCCCCCCCCCCCCCCCCAAAAAAAAAAAAAAAAACAGATATAAAGGTTTCAAAAAATCACTCTGTAATGAATAGCTCTACCATTCTTAGTGATCACCTCAAAATTTGATTTAGCGCGCCTGATGCCAGTGCTTCCAGGAGACTTGTGAGGGCATTGCTCTGGTAAATGTGGGGGCATCCACTGTCTGGAACAGACGTCCATTTTCGTAAACTTCGCTCGCCATCCATCCCAAAATGTTCTCAATGTGATTTAGATCCGGTTAGCAAACAGACTGGTCCAAAACAGTAAGCTTGTTCCTGTGGAATACGTCCTTTTTCAGGTGATTGTCCTTGTTGAAAAACCCAGTCATTATTACCACACAGAACAGGGCTCTCAGTCATGAAGGATGCCCCCCCTGCAATATCTCCACATAGCCAGCTGCTGTTTGACGCCCCTGCACAACCTGGAGCTTCACTGTTCCATTGAAGGAAAAGTAGCCCAAAACATGATGGCGTCTTCTCCATTGTGATGCATAGAAAACATCTCAAGTGGGATCTCCTTTTTGTGCCAGTGATGTCAGACGCCAGCAGGACAGCTAAGCTTCAATTTTTCTCATCAGAGGCCAAAACTTTCCACCACCTCTCAGTTTCCTGTGTGCGATGCTCTCTAACAAAGTCCAAATGAACAATTTTTGGGGGCATTAGAGGAGATGAGGCCTTAGGAGACATTTGGTCTTTCTTTTTTTAATCTTAAGTCTTCTCTCACAGAGGCCATTTGATGGTTATTGGTCTGCACTCTGCACCAGTAACGGCCTTAATCTGTGTCCAGAATCGTCCCATATCTTGACTGACAGCCAAGTGGATCCTCTGGCTTAGCGCCTGTGGGATTCTTTTTGGGTCTACCACTTAACGTTTTTGTTGCATATCCCTCAGGAACTTTGAAGAAATTCAAAATGACTGTGTTGTGAGAAGCTTGGTTATGCAGCTCAACAATCCAACCATGATCAATGAGAGGAAGCTTTTTAGGCTTTGCTATCAAAAGGTCATGACAGCACAAATTACTGACAGAAAATGACAGAAAAATTGTGGCTTTAAAAAGGCTCTGGTCTCAAAGTTTTAATGAGCTGATGAACAGAGTATTTCAGTTTGTTTTGAATAAGTTCCTTACTCTGTTTTTTTTTATCCCTGAACTCTTCTTTGGATTCAACGATGCAAAAAGTAAATTGGAGCATAATTTTTTCAACTGGTCTTAAGATTTGGTCCAGCGTGTGCGTGTATGTGTATAGTAAGGCAGTAGGGGGTTACTATAAGGAGGAACAAATCAGACATTTTTTTTTAAATGGAGAGGCATGTTACCCCTTTAACTATTTGTCACCTATTAAATTTTGATCTACAACAAATTGGATGTCAAGAAACTGCCATCATGGAGTTCCGCTGAGCTCTAGGATATTTTGTGCAAAACTAAAGTAGGTTAAGCAGATTTGGTCCTCACAACATATGACGCAGATCCCGCTCCCTCACTGTTGGGCCTGTCCCCAAGCAGTGCTAATAATCCTGCTGCAAACAAGCTGTCAGTTTCACTCACTTGCCTACAAATGTAATACCTGTTATTGGAATGTTTGAGGGGAGAATTAGCAAAATGCAGCTCCTGGTAGGGGGTGAGGAGGCCGACCCGTGAACGGACTGAGGGAGGGAAAAGGCAGGAATTTTCTGCGTTTTGACAACACAACAATCACTCCACAAACTTCTAGAACATAATTCCAACATTAAACAGTGAATTTATTGCTCTCAAAAAATAAATACAGACATTAGGCTGCTCTTTAAAAAAGGAAATCAGTACAAGCAATCCCTCCCTGCTGCCACAAAAGGACCTCAAGAAGAGATGCTGCTTTATTCAATACTGTTGCCTTCTTGAAATAATTCCCTGAGTCTTTCAAGTTTAATAATAAAAAATTGAGCTTTATTTCGTAAAGAGTTGATTTAGACAACAAAAAAATATCCTTTGTCAAAAAACGACTTTGGTGATAATATTAAGAAGTTGGCTATATTGAAGTAAATAATGGACATTTCATTTGTCTTTATAACGACTTTCTGATCCCAGCCCTTCGAAGGCGCTGGACACTAAGCAGCACTTCACAAACTAAGAGCATGAGAGCATGACCTCGAGGCTCATTCACCTCAAACAATCCATACTGCTGGTCTCTGTTTTATTCAAGCACAAGTTTGGCAGGTACGTTCGCTTGAAGTTAAAGATTAGGGCCCTTTGATCCTTTGCTGATTATCGACAAGAGCTCTCAACATTTTAACCGCACACACAAACACACCTTGCCCCCTCACTCACACTCCTGGTTTGACAAATAACCAGATAAGCTGAGGAATCATCCTCTAATTGCGTAAACCAATAGCTGAGTAAAAGGCCTCACACATCAGCTTGTCAGTGGTTATATACTTTGTTTACCTTCAGCTCAAGGAGGCATTCATTGTGAGGGTCAAGTGGGTAAAACTGTTTCCAGGTCTTAATCTTGTGTCTTTCTGGAGACCTTTACTGCTTTTTTCAGTAACACGCCAATACAGTGCCATGTTGTAAGATAGATTTACGGTGTTTTGTCATCCACAGGATGTTTCCCAAATTGCCAAGAAGCTTTTGATTAACTTCTACTTACTCACTTATATGTGAGTGCTAAGTATGCAAGAGTAAAGAGTGGATTACATTTAACTGCAATCCTCAATAAGGAGCTCTGCTAGGTGACACAATTAAACATTGTGAGCAGGTTCGTTCACTACATTTTTTTAAAAGACTTTTCTCAGATGTTTTTAATTGGGAGTAAAGAGAGTAAATAACAGATTCATATGTCTCAAATAGTTTATTATATGTTTGTTTCATGGAAAGGAATGGTAAATGTGTAGTATAACGCATGAAATGTAGACAACATACTTTTATCTCAAAATTGTGTCTAGACAGAGTTCTAAATCAAAACTTTTCAGCTTAGATTTTCCCTCAAATGCCAAGTGGCTTTAGGCTCAGATGCGGCCTTTGAAGAGCGAACCACTGATATTTATGTATTTATTTTACTTATGCTATTGTGCCTCAATGAGTTGCTTCAAACTACTAACTTTCACCAGGTTGCTTTGGTGCTGCTTGGCGCAATAACCTCTCCATGATGTCATGGAAAATTGAAATGGTAGATGCTTCCATACAACAGTTCTGCCATTGAGTAGCTCTTCATTAGGATACACTGATAAACAAATAAAAGTCATCTATTTGATATGAATGGAGTGTGAAAGGAAGTCCACAGCCTTGGTCACCTCTTATGAAAAACTATGCAAAGCATGTTAATTGATCTAGCAGTGTCCCAGTAATGTGAAACAGCTATGATAGATACATTTTGAAATTGTTTCTCTGTTGTGATTTCAGTTCTAATAGACTGCACCACAGTTCATGGTCCTCCAGGGAACCAGACAGCAACTTTCACACAAGAACTCAGTGTGCCGTACAGCACCAATGCAGGCAAATCCACTCGGATGAATAAGTGTAATTAAACACAGCAGCACATATACACTCATCACATTTAGAGGCAATAAAAACAGAGCCATATAGTGTTGAATGTAAAATAAATGAAACTGCTTACCAGTGAGCATGGAGTAGGTGCACTGAGATCCTGTCAAACTCCCTGGTACTCAGCCTCCCCCGTGGAGCGCGGCAGCATATTAGCACAAGTCTCTCAACAATCCAATCCACTAGAGTATTCCCAGTCTGTGTGTCCCTCTGTACCCTTCTTCGTTCTCTTGAGCCTCTTGATGCAGCAGAGACTATAGTGAGTGTGTATGAGAGCGTAAGTGTGTGTGTATGTGCCCCTTGCAGAGCCCCCCTTCTCTTCTCCAGCAGCAGACTGAGCCGACTGGCCGTGGGAGTTGCTCTCTTCTGGCCGAGTCTGCAAGCGCAGCACGGAGGACCTTTGCCAGTTTCTCAGCTGTATGCAGTATTGATGGAGTTGCTGAGGGGATGCTAACACAGCATGAATCTCACCGTTCCCTGCTCTCGTCCTCCAACCCACCCACCCGACTTTCTTCTCTCTCTTCCCTGAACACACACACACACACACACACACACACACACACACACACACACACACACACACACACACACACTCTTTTTCTGCTCAGACCCTTTCAGCCTCGCCTTTAGATGTTTAAAGACCTGACTTGCCAGTTAAGCCTGATCAAACACTTGCTGCCCTCCCCAATTCACTGCCTGCTCTGGCTGCCCACTTATCACACTGCCTGCTTGCTGTGCATGCATTGTGCTGCATGCCTGTGCTGCTGCAGCAGGATCAGCTATTGTTCAAACTTACCAGTGTGGCATTGCGCTTACACTCACCAGCAGAAGATACAGATTTGCTTTAAATACCAAAACAGCTCTTACAGTGAATGTGTGTTAAACTTCAGTCAGTGTAAAGCTGAGGGAGAGGGAGTGAAAGTGCAGCTGGTGCAGTAAACCCCAGTTTCAGTAAGGGTGGGGCCGGATTAAAAAGGTATACTGAGCCTTATAGAATTGAGCTCCCAAGATATTTCTATTCCTTATGCTCCTCCAAAGGCAAGAACTGACCCTCCACCCCCTTTAAATAACTGCAGCAACAAGGTCATTCACCTGACAATACAGGAATCAATTCTGTGGAGGTAATGACAGCAATGACACACAATGCTGAGCTGTATGCAGCACTAGCAGCCTGTGTAGGATTTGACTAATTGTAAGAGATTTATCAGGGGAGATCTCTGCTGCACACACTCAAAGCTGACAGTGAGCACACGTGCACATGTGCTCCAGTGTCACTGTGTTTGTGTTGCTCTCCACATGTGTACAAGCACATTTAAAAGCATGTTTGAACTGGAGCCAGGGGAGGGCGGTATGCACATGTACGACAAGATGACTGATCAGGCTCTCCCAGTGAGAGGGGTGGGCCCATACATCACTCAGTTTAATTGAATTACAGGGGGGCTCTGTTCTGCAGGGCCCAGGCAGAGCTATAGCATCCAAAAACTGAGATTAAGAGAGACAAGAAGGAGCAAGTGAATCATAATATAACAACAGAGCCTGCCAAAGTATAAATGTCAGCTTTTATTTCTTATTTTATTACATTTGAACAGTGATGGTTAAGAGAATATGCATGTTTAACACAGCATGGACAGCTTGAAAGGATTCAAACCGATCCTGGTAACTCACTCTGTATCGTTTCTTGATTTGTTGTGACATCCAAAATCAGCCTTAATCATCACAATGTACAGCAGCAAGTGTATTAAGGACTAAGAGAAGCTGCTGGTGCCAAGTCCCTCCCTCCAAGAAATTTAACACAGAAAAGCTGCAGCACTGGAATGCAGCTCACATTAAAGCAGTCATTCCTGCCAGGGTAGTGGAGTAAAAAAAACAGTGTACCAGTAATGTAGGAAATTTCATGCTGGTCCTGTAAGTAAAGTTCTGAACGTAATCCCCAGTTCTCCGCAGCAGTTTATTTGTAGTTCATTTTAACATCTTTAAACATTATCTGGGTTCTTTACATTGAAATAACTGCTGTTGGTGCAAGGGATGTTGAATTTTTTCAAGCACAATCATTTAAAAGTTTATATTTCTGGCTATCCAAATTGTACAAAAAATACTTTAAAAAACAAAAAAATACAACTATGAATCCTAAATACTCGATATCCAGAAAAAAAGGTACATGAGAGGTTTTTGACATCAGAGTTAAACTTAAATGGGATATACAGACAAAAAGAGCTGTGAAATGTTATACTTGATAATTCATACATTGCTCAAATCAAGCGTCTGGAAGTATTTCAGAAGTCTGTATCACACACAAAGAGGCCTCAAAATAACTCTTGAAACTATAAGACCTCAGTCTTCAGGTAGTTCATGGTGCCGTTTCTCACCTGTGGGCTGTTTGGCACATTTGGTGGACTCTGGTCAAAGTTCCCCATACACACAGCTACAAAGAACAGAGTCCCTCCAATTAACAGAGCTAAACCTCCAAACCATCCAGAGAACATAGCTTCCCCGTACTCCCAGCGAGGCATTGCATCAGGATATCCTTGATCCCAGAACTCCACCACTGTCGTATACGCCACAATAGAAACAGGAGCCAGAGTAGCGAGTCCTGAAACCCATGACAGAACACCACCCAGAACCAGGAGCCGTCTCTTCAGGCCAGGTTGCCTTGCACACATCTCCACCCCATCTAGTCCTGGAAAAGCAGTTAATACAGCCAAACCACCAGTGCCTACAGACACTAACATGAGCACCCTGGAGATCTGCAGGTCCATCGGCAGTCCCATGAGAGTATCGTAGGCTTTGCACTGGATCCCTACCTCCTCCGTGTAGAGACACATGTGCCACAGTCCCGAAAACCAGTTCTCCACCTCATTCAGGTCAGAGTTCATTGTTTTCCAAAAGGGAAGAAAAGTGGTGAACAGACAGGTGACCAAACCCCCAAATGTCACAAAGAGCGCTGTCCTTTGCATCATTTTAGTCGTTAGGAAAACCATTTCCTTCTGCGCAGTGATTCCTGCTCTCGTCTGCAAGTCTGCTTCTCAAGTTTGGGGAATCAGGATTAATCTGAAGCCCGACCCACCTACTGATGTAAAAACACCAACCCAGTCTTCCCACAATTCCTGCCTCCTTAATAAAATGTACCTGATGAGTTGGAGAGATAATTGGGAACTCTGACCATCAAGGCTGGGAGATGACAACAGACATACTGTTTTATTTCAGTGCTCAATATCATGGCAGTGAACAATGACCTCTGTTTCTAGATGAAACCAGATATGACCAGAGGGATCCTGGACCGTGTATGCACAAGAGGACTTCAATAAGCGAAACATGAGCAAGGGGGGCATGAGCGGTATAGGAACAAAAAGTTAAAGACACTCCAGGTGCTCTTTGATAAGAGGCTTCTGTTAGTTGTTGTTTTTTCCCTCCCATGTCTGTAAGTCACTTCATTTGGGGTGAAGAGTTCTCTGATGTAACAGGTGAGACTGGCATTAGGTTAGTTAAGACATTTACACTCTAAGGCAATGAAAAGAGAGGCCTTTGATTGGCCAAGTGGCTCAAGTATCTGGACCATGAATAGCACTTTGTGTTCGGTGCAATGGTTCTTACAACAGAGTCCAGAGGACTCCAGCATTTGGTATACTCCACTAGGGCTCTTTATCTCACAGTTAAAGTGGAAGCTAACAGGATTTTTGAACTAGTGCAACAGCATCTGGGTCAGCCTTTTCTTTGTAAGTTTCCCAAATAAAACCCTCAAAAGCTTCAATCAGTGTAATTAATATCATCAGAGTTTACAAAAAAAAAAAAAAAAGAAGTTATTAGACTGTAAGCAGATTTGTAAAAAGATTGCACTTTGCAAATTATAGTTAGGTTATAACTGTATTTTTAGATTGTTTCTTTACCTGGGTTAATATAAATCTTTGCATGTGTAAACCCTGCATAAGCTCAAAGAATTTGCCCCCTGAAAAGAAGGAGTGTTGTCAGAGCTTATCACTCACAGATCTATGGAAACTAAAACCCCCTGAAGAACACAGCCAGTTTGATTAAAAGGTCAAGGAGTGACCTTCAGTTTTTTTCATTGTGCATAGGTTACAATGGCTTTACTTTGAAGAAAGTACCTGTTACATTATTACAACTGTGAAATTATTTAAGATGAAATAGGTGGGCCATTGTGATTAAAAAGCACACAAGTTATTTTCACCTGAATAAATCTTTTATGCTGTTAGTTTGAGGTACTCTGTTATATTAGGGAATAACTCAAGAGCACTCAGAGCAGACATACATGAGCACACTGAAGCTTGAGGTAAGATAATAGTTTGCGAGTATCAGACTTATGTAGACTCTTCTGGCCCAGTAAACTCAAAAACTCAAAAAACACAGCTTGTTTTGTAAGAGATTTATTAAGGCTTTAAATACATAAGAGTAAATAATAACAGCATGATAATGTCACTTAATGAACGTTGCACCACATCAGGATACATATAGCCTGTCTATTAGTAAATAAGCTTAGTATAATAAAGATGTGCGTTGTATTAACAGAAGTGAGCCAAAAAAATTGCAGAAGATTGACATATTTTCATTTATTTTCATAAAATAATTTTTATTCCTTACAACATTCACTTCAGGCTTATTTAATGTGCCAGATCGCAGCATGATACAAGAGATGAATACGGTTTTAGACAAAAACCCATTATATGGTTCACTGTCATTATATATATGAGCAAGTAAATACGTAACGGAACTTACGGCAACACTTCAGTAGACTCTTGATGAATTATCAGAGCCTACAACATATTAATGAAAACTCAGATTGGCTTCACTGAGCTAATCAAACATTTGACGCATTTCATTCTGTGGAATGAAATAAGTAGCTGTAAGCTACAAATAGAAAGGTTTTTTTTTTAAGCTATAACTTTCAATTAGCTGAAATGATTTGACCCTGATTTAAAATAGAATGGGTGAACAATTTGAAATTGCAAAAAAGCATCAATTGCGGATTGGAATACACAAGTGAATACACAAAGCAATGCACTGTGTCTTAGAGGAGGGAATGACTGGGAAAAACAGTTAAGTTGTATGGCTTTTGTGAAAGGAGGAAAGAAAAAAGATCAGCTTTGTCATCGTCCTAAATGTCCGAGCCCATCTCAGCACACTGTTTGTCTGATATGTGTGTAGCTAGAGAGTCAATGATGTCCAACAGCAGCAGCTGGCTGAGAGACCGCAGGTTGGGGAGCTTGGATACCTTTGGGAAGGGAGGAGAGCAAAAAAAAAAGAAAAACAATGAGCCTTAAATAAAGATAGGACAGTGAGTCAGAGTCAAATGAGGAATAAGCAGCAGTATATCGCTCATGCATGAAAACTGAAGATAAATAAAAAGAAGCCGAACTAAAATACTGACTGAGGGTGAGAATTGATGTTTTAGCTGTTCCTTTGAATAACAAACAACAATCAGAGCGGCACTTTGACCCGCCGCTCTACATGGTGAAGTGCTTGTACAGCCGGCCTGGTTGTAAACACTTTCCTCTCTACTAAGAAGATGGAGGATGATTCTCTTGGAGGCCAAAAGGTGCCAGTGTCCCGCAAAGAAGATGGGTGTACAGGGTTAGCTCAGCTGCAGTGAGTGGGCAGCAGACCCCCAGAGCTCCAAATACAAGCCCACCCACCTTGATAAACTGGTGAACAATAATGTGTAGGCAGTGCTTCTTCATGTCCAGAGCCTGAGTCTTATCAGCTGCTTCCAGGATCTGAGGAAGGGACGCATTGACAACACAGAGTGAAAACTGAGATGATTCACTGGGACTTAAAAAAAGCCCTCAAATACAGGACAGCATAGTCAAATCAGGTCATCGCTCCCCCCTGAGCAAAAATATAAATACCTGCAAGACATTCTCCACAGTGACGTTCATCTCCAGATTCTGCTTACAGTAAGCCTGCAGCCTGTTGTTTGAAAAGCCGTAGTAGTATGGTGCAGCAAACAGATAGCTGTGTGTCACAGGTCAAGGAAAGAAAACACTTTGAAGAGGTCCTAAAAATGTCATGATCTTCAGAAAACTAAAAGGGGTTACTTTGCTTTTACAGAACAATGAGTCAAGTTTTGCCTTGCACAACAGATATTACACAGGAGAGTATAAACTCATTTTACAGAAATGGCATCAAATTATACTTTCAAAACCTTTATTTTGATAAGTACAAAGTATCTTCCATCAAAGTGACGAAATTCCTAAGCTAAAAAAAAAATCCATACATTCAGCACTTGGTATTTACTGGCCCCATCTCGTAATTTTGCTTCATTTAAGGATCTCATTCCTCATGTATTTCTTCCATGAATGGACTCATTTTCAAATGTTTCGAATTTTCTTTGCTAGGAAAAGGTGTACCTGATAAATAAATAAAAAGCAGTGTGACTATGAGAAGGATACAGAGAATCCTCTGGAGGCATGTTGACGTCACCGTAGTAGATGTAACGCAGCATGGACTCGAAGGCCTGCTTACTTGGAACCATCTCACCAATAGAGATATTGACCTGACCATCCTCAGGCATGAAGGAGCGAAACATCGCCTCAAAGTAACTGGGAAGGAAAAATAGGATCTTCATTAAGAGCTACACATGCTGTATAAATTTGAAATGATTGAGGCAAAGATGGCTTAGTTGTCTAGGTTACACCCCATGAGGTTGGCCCTTGAGTAGGTGGCCCAGGTTCTAATCCAGCTTGTGGCCTATTTCCCATACGTCATTTGCCACTCTCACCCTGTTTCCTACTCTATCCACAATACTGTCCTCTCAAATCAAAGGCATTAAAATCCCCAAAAATACCTTTGATTAAAAAAGAAATGGTTTACAGTGTCTTGAAGTCTTTTCATAAACGTGTTTTCACAAAAGACATTTGAGCTTGCTACCAAAACAATGTTAAAAACTAATTAACTTAAGTGCTGAGTCAGAGAAGTTGGTCTGGCTTCTGCTTCAGCAAAGAACAAAATTAAATCTGTGTTGTCTTTACCTGGATCGGGCTGCCAATATGGCTTTGTGAGCAGGCCGTGGGTGTCCATCTAAAAGCAAAATAATATCACAGAACTCTAGGCCGCCCCCCTCCAGGTAAGCCTTCATGTCCTGGACCAGAGAGGTCCCGATGTCCACAGGCAGGTCCGAGTACAGCCTTGGAGGAGGCTGCTGCTTTCGTCGCACTATCTCCACTATCAGCGGGGTGGAAAGATGCTCAAACTCCTTGGTCATGATCACCTGGTTGAAGTGTGACTCCTTCACCACAAAGTTAAGGCAGTGTTCCTGCAGAAAAAAATTATTCAAAGTTAGAACTGATTAGCATTATATCTCCTGGTATGATGAGAATACAGCTTGTGATAACCTCAAACACTAGGGGGCAGTGACAGTTAGAACTGGATCAAGGATTCAGTTATTCAGGTATACCTTTAACTGGTCCAGTTGCAACTTGTTGGCATTTTCACAAACGCTGAGGACATTCTGCAGGTCAACAGACGCCTCGATGTATTGCACACACAGCTGCTCCAGACGGGACAGCTTAAAACTAAGAGCAAGCTTGTAAACATCCATGATGAGAAGAACATCCTGCACATGACCTACAGAGACAAGACAATACATCATCAGCCTAAAAAATTGTTACTTGTCAGCTTTGAAGAATGTGGTCTGACTGCTCCCTAAAAAAAGCTGGCTGTCATGTAATCCAAAAATGATAAGGCAAAAATACAGTGAACTGAACCTGAGGATTTCTTTAAAAAGATCTACAGATATAAAATAAACAACCTTTATTTCGCCACAATCAACTAAAAACAAAAAAAGAAATGTTACACTTTGCCCTTTAGTATCAAAGTAAGAGTCAGATGATCTGTTTCCTCTTGCCCTGTGAAGACCAGATCCCTTATTTCTACATGCTCACTTGCCAATTTACTTCAGTCTGCTGTGCCCTAACAACAGCAGCACCAATTTACTACACTAGAACAAGTTGGTGGCACAGTTTTTCTGATCTGCCAAAACAATCCAAACAAAAAGACAACATGAGAAATAGAAAATATATTCAGCGATCTAGCCCTGAATATCCCAGTGGCCCTAACAGTCAAAGACTGATAAACAGAAGGTTACCTCTACGTGGGTACTGGATCTTGTCTGTGTAGAGGAACTGCATCAGGACTTCAAAAGGCTGGGCCTCTGCTTCCCTGATGGCTACCTCCAGCATTGGTTGTGTGCCTGATGGCCTGTGACCTGCTGGGATATCCCTCTGGCCTCCAGTCGCCCCATCGTCACTTTCTTCACTGCTCTCTTGTTTAGTCTTCTGCACGCAAAGACAGAGGAATATGTAACGCTTACATGCTTCACTTTGTATTCACGCTGTGGTCACTTCATGATAAACTTGCAGTCACCTTGCACTGCTGTATTAATTTAGAGTATTGTGGTATGGTAATAGGAGATGAGGAATGAGGAGCACAGTGAGAACAGTCAACAAGGGTGTAATTACCAGTGCTTCTTCCACCTTTAATGCACAACCTTTTTAAAATAGTAATGAATTCACATCTCTCAGTCCACGATAAAATCTGAGTCATTACTGTGGGTCCAACTGTGATATTTGTGGTACCTCAAAGGTGTGTCAACATAGCAGCAACAACTCATTTAGTACAAGCTTTCACACGCTATCGTTTTAAATGTGTTGTGTTTTCAGACAGCTCTGGTGGTCTTCTTTTGTCTGAGGGCCAATGGGGTATCTTTGGTCTCACCTGTCTCTGCCTATCCCGAGCCTGCAGGATTTTCTTGCGCAGCCACTGACATCTTGCAGTCACGATGGCAATATGTCCCAAGACCCTCTCCTCCCTCTGTAAACAAGAAAACAAATCTGAATCGACTGTAAATGACCTTGGTTTTTACTAGCTTCTTTTAAGGCCAGGCCTCCCGGTATAAGATACAGAGAATTAATACTCACCTCTCCCAGAATAAACTCCACATCACAGAACTGACGATTCTCCCAAAGTTTGCCATAGTCTTCATGGAGAGTACACTTTGGGTAGCATGAGAACTGCAAATAAAAAAAAAAAAGATTTTGAGAGGCACATAATCACATAAAACAGCTGGTAAGCTCAAGAACTATGAGTGAGTGAAGGATTTTGTGTTCTGTCCAAATGATGCAACCAATAGAGCGACAGAGAGTTTACCTGAAATCTGTACATTTCCCCACTGCGCACATTGTTGTCCACAGTTCCTCCAAATATGTACATGGCATCCTGAATAACAGCAGCAGCATGGAAGAGTCTCCCACTTGGCATCTGAGATGGCAGAAACAGACAACAGTCATCTTTTATAGTTAAGGAGGTACAACTTACAGCATGAATTGGTGCAAATCAGCCTGGTGATGACACACATTTGGGATCTGTGATGACACAGACCACTTAAAGTCACTGACAAAGTTTAGTAGATTATGTCTCTACCTCACTGTCCATGCTGGGGTGGATCACCTCCCAGGTCTGGGAATCCACATCATAGCAGTGCAGCTCGTTGGGCAAAGTGTTGTCTGCAGCACCTCCAAATACATACAGGTGGCGGTCAAAGGCAACCATAGTGTGGCCGTAGCGTCTCTGAGGAGGTGGAGGAGAGCCCCGTAGTAAGTGTTCAGTTGGTATGCGTGTCCACCTGAAAAATTAGATTAGAATGAGTAAATCCATTTTTTTATCTAATATTGGTAGTCAAAGAAAAACACAGTGACCTGATTTGTGGAAAAAGCAAGGTATATTCTCACATGTGGCCCTTGAACTCAAACTGGAAGAGGTTGTTAGTGATCTTGGCTCCGCTCTGACCAGAAAACACAAACATCTTGTCCCTGCATACAGCCACAGGAAAGTTACAGCAAGATGGAGGAATCTCACCACTCTGGTCAATCTGTTTGAGACAAATGCAGAAACAGGGGTTTAAAGTCTCAGAATACTGTTTGTGTGTTTTCAGTTCTACATGCGCCTTTAATCTTTGTGAACTGAAATCAGTTGAACTTGCCTCCTCCCAACACGCATGTTCTCTGTCCTGCAGACTGATGGTCCACATGTCATTCAACCTAGACATGGACAACATATCTGTTAGTATTACGCACAAAAATAAATATTAAAACGTTGGTGTACCGATAGATAGTTCTAAATAATAAAACATACCTGGCATTGCCATCGTAGCCAGCAAATATCCACAGTTTATCATTATAGACTGTGGCCCCATGTGCAGATCTGGCCACAGGCAAACTGGAACAAAGAAATTCAATCATAAATTGGGTTTATAATTATTTATTTCTACTGGAAATAATAAAACCTATTTGGTTAAAAAACTCATTTTACCTCCCTTCCACTTTCCATTCAGTCCACTGTCCTGTTGCAAACTTGTATTCAAATAGATCATTCTTGTTTTTCAGGTTAGAGTTTGAGTAGATGTCTCCAGTATAGCCACCTGAAGAGATACAATATGATATGCTATATGCTTTTATCGCTTTCATAGCTTTTATTGTTTTATTAAGTTTTATCGTTTTTCATTGTTACCATACATTGCTCTGTAAAGCACTATGGTTGGCTCTTTTAAATGCACTTTATAAATAAAGCCGACATTGATACTGACAAAACAAATAATGAAGAACCAGCATATCCCTCGTTCAAGAACTGAGGCATCAATAACATCTGATTGAGAAAAATAAAAACTTGAAATACTCACCAAAAACAAACATACTGCTGCCATACACAACAGCTGAATGGTGGTATCTGGGAGCAGGTGGAGTTCCAGTGGTGAAAGCTCTGAAATGAATATGACATTAAATTAATCATACTGCCCGACCAATATTTCATTTTTAATGTCATTCATAAGGTAGACCGCTGCAGCCTTACCGACACCATGAGCAGTCCTTCACATCAAAGCGTAGTAGGTCGTTCAACATGTTCTTTCTAATAGATAACAAAAAAATTAACATCATGTGGTCTGATGGTGAAAAAAGTGGTTCCCAACCCTTTTTGGGCTGTGACCCCATTTTTACGTCACTATTTTCCAGCAACCACAAAGACATTTTCTCAGCAGTAGTGTACGGCTTCATTGTCATTGCATTGACATAGCCCACCTCTCAATGCCTGATCACAAACTGTCATGACCAGTGTGCACAGAAATTTTGAAGGGCAGGGGCAAAAGAAAAAAAAGGGCAGATGCAGCCTCCTCTACCAGGAGGTCACTTTTGCACTTATTTTGTCTCTCAAGAGAACACTTTAGTGTGTGTTTTGGCTCCAGGAGGTTAGTCTATCACGTTTTAACCAGCCAAAAGGGCAGACTTGTGTGGTTCGCCAACCAGAAGGTTATTTTAGCATCTGTTTTGGGTCTCAAGAAGGTTGTTTAGCACACATTTTGTCTCCCAAGAGGGCATCTTTTGTTGTCTGACCTAAAAAAAATTCAAGTTGTCTTTCTGAAAATGTATTTATTTATCCTAGTGTTTGGGTTCCTCTATTAAATGTCTATACAAGAATAGGCAGGTGAAGAAATCTTTCCATTTGTTTTTTTGTTTTTCCTACTGACTGCAAGTTTGTTTATATAGGTTGAAGCGAGGGAACTCAAGTAGTGGTAACTGTGCAGTTATATGATTGAGGCCATCAAGACACGCCAGCTTGGATTGTTTTCTATGCTGTATCAGAATCAACTTTAATCGCCAGGTATACTTGCATATACAAGGAATTTGTTATGGTACACTGTGCTCTCTTGTACAAGGTAGTGGTAAAGCATAGAGGTAAAATAGTAATAATACAAATTTTGCATGAAGAGTGTTATCAACAACTATAAATACAAAAGAATAGCAAATAGACAAGACTAGTATTTACAGGCTAAAAATACGACAATAGTGCAATAGTGAGTATTGCAAGAATGCAGATATTAAATGAGGCAGTTTAACAAGTTGCAAAGTGGGTTAAATAAAACAATAAATTAAAAAAAGTGCATTCTGCAGTTATATTAAATATCTATGTGTTCAATCACAGTACTGTTCCGGGTTCAGGTTCTGAAAATCAGAGAGAAACAGAAAAAGCAGAGTAAAGAAGGGGGCACCTCCTCGTCTAAGGAGGCACCCCTTACTCTTGGAAAGAGGTAGAGGAGCAGGAGAAGGAAAACATCACCTGACACTGTTATGGATTTATATGTATTATATGTAATATGTTTTTTATTTTAATTAGATTTATATTTGAGAAAGTCAAAGTGTTGTTGTGTTGTGTTTGAATTATACTTAGTTATGTCCTGCTTTTTTTTTTTTTTTTTTAAATCTATAACTATAAATTTCAGGCGACCCAATTTGAATTCCAAGTGACCCCGCATGGGGTCGTGAGCCCAAGGTTGAAAAATACTGGTTTAGAATAACTGAGGGACCCGGAATCGTGTCCGATCAATACCACTCACCCATTGTCTCCCCCAAACACGTAAATGGCATCTCTGTATGCAACGACAGTGTGCTTGCTGCGCCTAAACACAGAAAACCGAGTTCAGGGTGAGAGAATGAAGACAACAGATTGAGGATGATAAAAAGCTGCATCTTGTCGTGTGTCTTCTTGTTACCTTGCACCAACGAACTCATCACACGGGGGAAGTCTTCTCCACCGATGGACAGTCTCAAAGGGGCCAAAATTAAGCGTCAAATATTCCACGCTGTCGGAGCAACTGTGGTCGAAATCAACACTAGGGGCTACTTTGGTTGATTTACAGGACATTGTTGCAAACTCATCCAGCTGAATCACTCATCAGGGCCACTCGTCTGAAGAAACATCCACAGGTCACGCCATCGTACATGCAACCCCTCCCACGAAGGAGCTGTTTTTGGTCCTCTAACAAGTCAACTGTCTTTTCCTGGTATCCCCAGCCTTAATAAAACCAAAATCCGCTTTAATTAAGCTAGAGGATTATGGTCTTCCGATCTCCAGTTAACTCATAGCGATACTAAAAACTAACACTCGCCTGGTAGCTCGGTGTGGTCAGCTAGCTAGTTAGCCTCCAACCACTGTTCAGCTGCAAAGCAACAACAGAAAAGAAAGAAGTATAAGTCAATTTAACGACTAATAACATTACAGTACTTTACACTTCATCCGGTTATCTAACTCCGTGATACCAACTGGTTAACGAGTTTTACAGCGAGCTATTAGCCTCAAACTAAACTAGCACAACAAGGAGGCTGTCATAGATACAAGTGACGTCATTTCGTAAAGGGGCGGGGCGTCATGGAAAAAACATCAATTTATTTTTTAAACTTAGGATTTATTTCCTTTTTGTCATTTAACCCTGTAATGCATAGTGGTCACGACAGTGGACACCTATTTAAGTTATTTACCCCCAAATTCAATGGTTCATGTGGTGGAAATTCATATCAGCCTGTGCCAGGATATTTTTATTCTTCTGAGGGCCTGAAAAAATGCTTTCAATTTTTTTCCCAAACATATATATATCTTTTTAAAGAAGTTTAGAAAAACATTTGAGGGTGAAACAGCTTATAAACTGTAAATTATTTAGTGTTAATATGGATGAAAGAGAGTTAAAGTGTTTCTTACAGCATTAAAAAAAGATTATTCATGGAATTACTAAAAAATGAGTCAAACAAAAAAAAAAAAAGAGACAAATTTACATTAAGCTCACACTGTTTTATGTTGGATGCTCAGTTACAAGTATTTGAAAAAAAAGGAAACTTTTTTTTCCCATGCCTTAAGACAAATAAAAACACTCAAGGGAAAAATTCTGACACAGACTTTAAGAATTCATGCATCAGAGACTTAAGAACAACAATATGGGAAAAAAATGCCAACAACAAAAAGCGATGATGAACAAATAATACACTAGACAAAAACATCAACAAAATTGCCAGGCTTGTAGTGTTTACATTTCCAGAGAAGTTTCACAGTCATAGGTTTTGTACAGTATGTTAATAAAATTTTTGATTAAATGAAATGTTAAATAGCACTATTTTCAACTGCAGACAGGAGGAGCACCCGCACTCACATCCTCTATTCCAAAAAATTAAGTGTCCATGTTGAAATTTATAAATCTTCTCTTGATCATAGTGAGAATTTTTTCCATCTCATGAATTTCTTTTACAATTTCAAACCAATTTTGTTCTGTGGGTGCATCTTCCTGTAACCATTTGACTGCTTTATTTTTTCTAGCAGCAGCAATGATAAATATTTCTAAGAGATATTTAGTGTCTCCTGTTATGTCACGTGGCAGATCACCCAGGAAAACAACCATTTTAAACTGTGATGATGAATCATACCTGCCCATTAACAAAGAGTGAGATATTAATCAACTCAACAGAATTGGATCTGATTGTAGTCCACAATTTTTAAAAAGGTGGAAAAATTATCTCTCTTGCAGGGCCCACATCTGGTTTAATAAACTGGCAAATGACATGGCATATTTGCAGTGTATATAATGAATTAGAAAATGAAAACACAAGGTCAACCACGCCCCCAACTTCTACTTCTACTTCTTCTTCTTCCTCAGTGGATTTAAGAAGTGCTTGTATCCAGAAATGTTGTATAACTGCCACCTGGTGGAAAGTACAGGGTGGATTTAGGTTAATTAGGACATCAGATATAAATTGGGTCAGTTTAAAGGGACTGTGAGGACTTTCTAAGTGATCTTGAAAAAGTCTCATATCAGGATACATACCTGATCATAATCCACAATTTTAAATGAGCTTATCAGTGCTGAAATAAGTTATTTTTAACACTAATTCCTAGCTTCCTGATCACGACTGAAGGGACGAACAGGCTGAATTGATCTTTGGCGTGTGGAAGTTTCTATGACAACACCACGCTGGCTGACGAAGTTTAGTGAGTAAGAAGAGAGATCTGTGTTTTCACGCGCTAAAATCTGTGTGATTTATATGGTAGGAATTGTGGAAACAGGAGCTGGACTGTCTGACAGAAAAAGAGACAGAAGGACAGAAGAGAGCCCAACAGGAGAGTGATAGGGCACAAGGCTAAGGCTAAAACAAGAGCTGCAGGGTACAACACGAGCCAAGCTGTTTGTTGAAATGTTCATCCCAACCCACATGCAACAGTTATACTGCAGTTACCTGTTCATGACCTGAGAGTCTATCAGTGAAATGAAGAGTGATGTTATGCTTGCTCTGCTCTGCTTGGTAGATGAGCCCCGACAGGACAATACCCAGATTCACTGATACAGAGCACCAGGCTGTGAGTAGTGCTAAATGTAGCCGGCTACTAAACTAGGGTACAAACTCACTCAAAGTTGACTTGCTGTCATGTTTCAAACAACAGTGCTACTTAACTGTCGAAAAATGAGTGAGTTCCAGTGGCAGAGGGTGGCTATGGAGAAGACTCTGTCCCCCCAGGTTAATAGTAATATGTTGTATTATCTTGCTTCCTTTTGTGCATATGAAAGCACAGCCACACATAATAAAATTATTACATGAAACATCACATGTAAATCTTGCTTTATTTTGAGGATCACAAGATTATCACATATTGCCAGAAAAAAATGGGGGAAGGTATATGAAGAATGAAAACATAATTAGACAAAAAAAAATCATTTAAACCTGTCAATCTGGATCACTTAATTTCAGCTAGTGCCACTTTAAGGCCCACTTCAACAAAGCTGTTTTTGATTTTGTTCTTCAGTAGGGCATTTTCCCTATAAATGAGCATTACCTATGAAGTCACAGGAGCAAATCTCATCTTTATTATACTTTCTGAACAAGCCATTGGAAGCAGCCTGTGGTCTCACCCTGTGATTATTCTAACACAAGTTTACCTCACAATTAGAAACTTTGCCCAAATTTAACATCAAACATCCTGTGTTCATATTCATTTTTTTATTCATGAAAAAAGCACAGTAGCACCTCTTTAGCCAGCTGACTTTAAGGCTCACTATTTTATCACTTTGTTGATGTGCTGGCTCAAACACATATCATGAGAGAATATTATCAGAATAACACTGGGGAAAGAGGCGCAGCAGCTGCAAGTACAAAATTCCCTAGGGAATGAAAACATACCTTATTACACAATATCTAATAGAATAAAGCATGCCACACACAGTAAAAGTTGCAAAAAAAAGTATGTTAACAGGAAAATATTATTCCAAAATTGATTGCATAGTGCTGTGTGAAGCTTTTATTCATTGATTTCTTTGCATAGATGTCATCAAATATATTTTATGACAGGTTCTTTGACATGTAGCTGTAGATACAGAGAGATACTGTACATTTCATGATGATGTAACAGTTTTGGTCATTGGGGACATATCTCCTCTGCCATGGTGAGGGAATTTTTCTTAACTGTGGCTGAATTTGTCCTCAAGACATTGAGACAGGATCTAATACTTACATTCAGTAACTTTACACCCGTGTTTTAATTCATCACAAACATCCGTAATCTTACAGCCTCCATTTCTTTCATGTCTTTAAACAACTTCAGAACTTTGGCAAAGATGGCAATTATTTTCTCTCTATTCCATGAAAGGGTTTGTATAATTGATTTTACATCTCATTATTCACTTAAAAGGGGGCTATAAGAATTTTTGAAAACGGACATATAATAATAGAAAGCAATACTGGGCTCTTTCTTTATGGTGGCCTGAGGTGGACATACAAATAGATATCGACTGCAACACTTTTTTTTCTCCACATTTTTTTTTTTTGTCATCTCATCAAAACAAATCTGGTCCACCTATTATAATGCACCAGTTATGGTTGAAACAGGCTCATTAAGATGACGGACACCAAGCTGCCACTGCCTAAACAACAATGAAAAATCAGGCCCCTTTTTTTTATCTTAGCTCTTAAAACTCTTAAGATACTCTTATAATCCTTGAACTTAAAGACCAGAGATGAAGAAATAACCGGTACTGACTCACTACTACAGGAAAACAGTGTAAATAAAATGTATAAATGTTGGTTTAGGGCTTTGATACAACTTATTCTAAACTGGTACAGATTTTGTAGATTGTGTATTTGCTGAAGTTTTTTTCTCAAGCACCTTTTAGAAAAACTACAGTGCACAATCATAAGTAGTGCCAATAAGATTAAATATCAAAACAAGACAGGTACAAGATTGAAATGTGGCTTTAACCACAAACCTAGCCGCACAGTCAGAATTTCTTCTTTCACTACAGTTTTCAGAGTTGAATTGGCCTCTAATGCTCAAAAGTCCAGTCACCAGTTAATGATATCTCGTATGTGGCCCCACAGTTTGGTGATCCATAGGTTGACTCCGAGCTCTGATAAATACTGAAGCTCTGGTGTCAACATCTTGCGGCATAGCTTCCTATGTGCCTTGTCAATATTCTTCTTCAGGTTGTATCCCATGATGGACTTCTCTCCTATGGGCTGCCACGGCTGCATGGCTGTCTCCTGAATGCTGCCAGCTTCAACAGCCTGACCTCCCTCAATGCAGATAGATGCCATCTCTGTGTTCCTTCTCCTGAGCTCTGCCACATCCTCAGCCATCCTCTGCCGTCCATATGCATCTACTTTGCTCCAAAAAGTCTGGTTGAGACGCTGGTACAGCTTCCAGTCAATAGCGTTCCACTGCAGAGCCTTGGACCTCAGCTCAGGGGTCAATTTGGACACCGTGGATCCTTTTCGGGCATTCAGCTTAAAGAAGAGCAGGTCATCCATCTCCCAGCAGAGGGCGTCCTTGAGCAGGATGAGAGATTCCTCAAAATACTCCACCAACATGACCAGCTGAAAATGCTCAGTGACAAACTTGATGCCCTCCTCGACTTGTGGGTCATTCAGCTCCAAAGTGTTGTCCTGTCCAAAATCAAAGAATAGCAGGTTCTTGAGGTAGAAAGAGTTGAAACCCTCTTTGTCAAAGTAATAATCTGGGTCTCTTAGAAACTCAGCCAGCTTATCATCACCTGGTATCTTCCAAGTAAAAGGCACTAATCGACCGAAATAGTGAAAGGATGACTCAAAGAGCTCAGCAGGGTCTCTGAGGATGGTGATGTAAGAGGTGTCAAGAGGTAGCAGCTTGGCCACTTCGCTTGCATTAAACCGCATGTGATTACAGATAACATTGAAGCACATTCCAGGTCTATAGTCTTTAACCTGAGAGCGCTGGAACACAGACGGATAGAAGAAGTCATTTCTGCTGTTAGGGAAGGCAAATTTGAGTCTGTACTTCTCTCCAAAGCGGAAAAGGATGTTGAGGAAGGTACTACTGGCTGTTTTGTGGGTCTTCATGAACATGACGTCCACTTTAGGAGAGCAGCTTTGAACAGAGGTTGTTTGGGACATGTTTGTGCTTGGTTTTGAGAGAAGCTGAGATGGGCGGTGGGCACAGGAATAGGGCACAGGAACACTATAGAGATGATAACAAAGGGGGGAAAATGAAGAAAAGTTATAAATTAGTTATAAATCCTATCCTGAACAATGACAACAACTGATTCCCCCCAAACTCCTGAATACAGCACAAATAATTCACTTTTCCTTTGTAAACCTGTGTAAAGTCTTACTCAGGCTGGCTGAGGTGGATCTGTGGGGTGGAGAAGCAGTAAAGCAGGATCATGCAGCTGGTCAGGAGGGCACCGAGGACCAGGCTTTTACACATGGACCTCCACTGCCTCCCTTTTCTACCAGCCATGGTCCAGCAGGATCAAGGATTACCTTAAAAACACATTTTCACCAAGGTGAGCATTTCCAACTCAATCACTTTGTTGTCTTTTATTTTTCAAAATTTAAAAGCAAATAATTTCATAGATTGAAATTCATGACTAAGTATTGGCAAAGTTTCCAATTATGAGGTCAGCTTGTGATGGGGTAATCCCAGGATGAGACAGCAGGCTACTCTGAACAACTAGTTAAAAAAAATTCAGATGAAAATGAGGCACGATCAAAATTAGATTTTCTCAAATAACAGCATCAACCGTTAGTTAAAAAAACAGAAAAATGTCATTTCAAAGGAGGAACACATTCTTGTTTTCTCTACGACGATGGTTAAAGAGGCTTATACAATGTCTGGTTTGGAAATGTTTGGTGGGAGGTTCTTAGAAAGACACGCTGAAAGAGAGCTTTGAAAAACACCAGCCTGGAATAAATAACATTTTTTTGAGCTATAAATCATGTATTGCTACTAAGCTTTGGGGAAAAAATAATAGGTATTAAACTAAGCATGACACCCCCTCTAGTTACATGATTTTTAACAGTCTCTAGATTTTTCTCAACTATAGTTAGAAGTCACCTTGAGTTACCACGTGATTGTTGATACCTGAATGATTTATTTAGTCCAGTGCTTGGAGATGTGGTGAAGTGACTCTACAGATTACAATCTCTGCTCTCTGGTTTCTGTTGGAGGGAATAAACTGTCATGCACAAGTGAAGGATATGAAGCAGCTCAATGCGAAAGTTGAAAGCGATTTAGACACAACAAAGCCACGTGTTGAATTTTAACTATAATACTGATGGTTTTTTGGTTTTTTTTCAAGATATCTTTATTGTTTTCTCCCCCCTTTTTTTTTTACAATCAACAAAACAAAAACATTCAAACAGCTCAGCACAACATTGGTCCACACATCCATCAAATGTACTTTCCACAAAATGAGACGCACATATAGGTATGAAACAACATATAGGGTCCTTCCTGAAACAGGGCAGAGTCCAAGATTAGTCCAGTACAATACTTGCAAGTATTGAAGATATAGTAGTACTTGAGAAGCGGAGATATGGAGTCCATATTTGCAAGAACTGTCTTTTTGTTGAGTGAAGCAGACAAGCCAGATATTCAAGAGAAACACACTCCATAATAATTTTGTGCCAATTTGCTTTAGAAGGTGACTTTTCACTTATCGATGACAAAAATATATTTTTCCTTGCAGCATAAGTTAGAATATAAGATAACCTGTTAAGGTAAGTACCAACAACACCGTCCTGATATGGGTAACCCAGAAGCAAAGAGACAGGATTCAAACTCAGAGAAACACCAAAATTTTTTCTCATATCGTGTAGAATATCAATCCAATATGCCTGGATTTTTGGGCAAGACCAAACGCAGTGTGTGTAAGTTCCCACTGAGATTTTACATTTTAGACACAAGGGTGAAAGCTGGGGGTTCATTTTGTTTCTTTGACTGGGAGAGATCTGTAAATGGTGGAGGATTTTAAATTGTAATAGTCTTGCACGATTACAGACGGAGATCTTCTTTGAATTATTCCATATAACCTCCCAGATATCCTCATCAATATTCACATTCAGTTCATTTTGCCAAGTTTTAGTGGTAGCAGGGGTATTTAACTCATCAGCCTGGCTTAGGGCCTCATAAAAACAAGTTATAGATTTTTTAGTTGGGCACTGAAGCAGTAATTGTTCAATGGGTGACATGGTGGCATTAGCTTTAAGGGTGGTTTTTCTGTTTATGTAATCTCTTATTTGGAGGTATCTAAATATAATACTGATGTTTAATTTAACTACATACAGGTTTTGGTAAGTACTGCAATGAGATATACAGTCACTTAATGACAATTACATAATGCATAAATTAGGTTAGGGTTCAAAAAATATTTTTGTTTTGTAGAATGCAGCATGGGCAAAATTAGTCTTGAAAAACAATTTACTGGCTCCTCCAGATGCTGTAATTTCTGGAGAATAGTCCCCAGTGTTGTAGACCATAATTCAGGGTACCTACTCATTTCTCTCAGCTGCTCACTTCATGACAACCATAAACACAGGCTGTGGTTAAAATTGCACGGTGAGGTACAAGATGACTCACCTGAGACAGGAAATAACTACCTGTATGCTCCTCAGCTGCCCTATGAAATAAATAATGCAGCCCTGTGGAAAGTGATCTTGCTCCCCCCCTACAGACTGACATTAGATGAGCTACCTGCTGACTCAGCTACACAGGTAATAGAGTGACGCTCACCAACTGGAATTTGGAGCAGTGTAACCCCAAAAGGCCTCAGGGCAGAAACACAGAGCATTTTATGAGCTTTTATTTATCAGCTTTAATTTGATTCTGTTAAAATTCAATTATTTTTTCCTTCTTATGTAAAGAAATGAATAAATGATCCATTTCAGATCAGCTCTGAAATGATAAATAAATAAAACAGATAGATAGATGGATAGATAGATAGATAGATAGATAGATAGATAGATAGATAGATAGATAGATAGATAGATAGATAGATAGATAGATAGATAGAAAAAAGATTAATAAATAAATTGTATAAAAGAGAAGAAAGGACCAAACATTTCTTCTCTACAAGTCCTGCTTTAAAAATTAAAAAAAACTTAAGAAAGTAAGGATTGTTCAACCAGTGACTAACGTGAAAAGAAAAAAAATTCTCCTTCTGTTGTGAATCTCTTTTTTGATTGATAAGCTGCTGAAGTGTGGCTGCTGGAGGCTTAGTTACTTTTAACATAAACCTCAGTATGAGTATGAGGGTTGTCTTACTTCTGCACTAATTTCAATATGGTATTGCTTTTTCCTGCCACGTTGGTATTTTATTCTATTTATTACTATACTGTTGCATCATGGGAATAGCATATTACAAAGCCATATTTATTTTATTTTGACATTGGTTCTGTTTTAATATGATTGGTATGACAAATGTATGTTGAATTTATTGATTTTAAGCAGCACTGCACTTTTTTCATGTCAAATTTCCCCCCAGCGACCATAAAGTACATTCTTTAAAATGCACTACAAAATACTGCAGTAATACAAAAAAAAAAAAAAGTCATGATATGAAAAAAATGCCATTGATTTTCAGATTTTTTTCACAATGCAAACCTAATTTTTCTAATTGTGTGCGTGTCACTGTCTGGGTGTGACAAAATGAAAACTTTCAGCTTAAAGCAAGATGCAGATATTCACACACCTCTATAGACTAAGTAAACAGACTTCACTGAAATTTTTCTTCAGATTTCTACACTGCTGCCCCAATAATGCAAATATTACGAGCAATAGTTAAGTGCCAAGCTCTAAGGACTGATCTGATAACTATGTGAAACAGTAATTCTATGTGAGAATAAAGCTGTTGGGTCTTGATAGAAATGGTCTGTACCTTATATGGACTAAAGCTATGATAACTTAAAGTGACCCCTCTTGTAAAATTAAACACAGTTAAGATGAATTCATGCCCCAATTTAATCACAATAGCCACTTTACTGCACTAACTTCAGCGTCTTGTTGTCTATTGTATTATTTATTATTCATATCTGGATTTAGTCTAGCTTCAGGTAACAGTTTGAAGGTTATTTTGAGCATTTGGCTGGACAACACATAGGCTACATATGAACAGCAGAGTGACATTTTGGCTGAGTCTTGTCAAAGTGGCAAACGTTACTCTCCAAACAGCCAATAATAGGGCTGTTTCTGCTCTTTGTCTGAATCCATGAAGGGGCCATTATGGAGGCATGAGAGGGAGCTTTCTCTCTGCAATCAGAAGCTGCTCTGTTGGGAGACATTTGAGGACGCAGCCAGTTCAGCTGGGAAACAGAGATTTTAAGCTGCTTGTATTATCTTAATAACGGCCTTGCACAAATGAAATGAAATGAACTACATTTCTTTAGATGGTTCATTTCTCTGCATGTCTGTGTTTACAGCAAAATTTGGCAAACACAGGCAATGATACAGTCATATGTTAGCATCCTCTGACTAAACATCAACTCAGAGAGGCTTACTTTGTAGCTTAAAAAGAAATAAGTAAAGAAGTATATGTAGAATCATTTTAAGATAAATGCATTATGTGCCATATAACTGAAGACACTTAAAATGCAATTTGATAATGTATGCTAATGGGATTTTTTTTTTCAAAGCAACAAATTAAATTAAAACCTTATTTTATCTGCAGAATAAAGAATGTGTTCTTACCCTCATGCACAAATCCAAAGAGATACTAATGAGAGCAATTCTTGTCCAGCAGCATCTTTTTCTTTTGCATCCAGCTCTTGATGACTATAAGAAATCAATCTTCCTCCTGCACCTTTGGTGTCTAATCTTAGAATGAACATTCTGTTATACTATGTCTAGATCTCCCCCTTATCGCATGTCCAGTGCTACTGAGCTCAGTCATCTAGTTGCTGTTCTTCTTCTCCTCTTTCCCTCCACAGGCACACCTGATGCCTCACACTACCCGTCTCCTCCCCCTTCAACTTTCAGATCCAAAAGTGATCACGCTGTAAAAGCCCTACTGGGACGCTAATTCAGCCACCTGTGACAACAGAAGCTCTGTCAGGGGACTTACATTTGTCCCCGAGTGCTCAGAGGAGGGGAGAGGGACTGTATAGTCACGACTCTGTCTCCATACAGAGAGCTATTCAGTGCAGACAGTAGAGCCAGAGCTGCAGGCTGGCTGAAGGGGTGGAAAACATAAAAAGAACAAACACTAAAAGATGGAGCACAAAGACTCTAATTGTCCCACTTGATCAAGTCTGCTGTGTCTGTTTTGTTTTAAATATTTATTACTTTAGCAGGAATGTGTACATAAGACATTATATGGTGAGCATGAATTGGACAATTGTTCAGACAAAATGAGCAACTTGCACAGCCCAGACTCAGGGAAATAGCACTGTGTATGCATAAAACTGTTCTCATTAAAAAAAGGAATATTTAGTCAATTCTTTGCAAGTGTACAAATTGAGTGAGATCAGTAACACTGAATGACTTTGGCTAATTTACAGTAAATATGGTGTTTTTTGTGACTTGTTTGCATCACATTAACAGTTTAAAGAAAACCTAACGACCATTCATCACTGTGCAAGTTCATTTGGCTCTGCTTGCCGGGATGCAGCAATTTGTGTCACAAACTGTTCACACATTACAGTAAGTGTGATCTCTCTCTCCTCACTATGGCCCCTATCTTTGGGATCCGTGCTGCTCATCCCACACGTCATACCACTGTATGACACTGCTGCTTTTGTTAAGCAGAGCGCGCTTTTGCCCTCAGGCGCCCAGAGTGCCAGGCTGAGACCCGGACTGGGTGGGCATGCAAGGAATGCAAATCAGGGTGAGAGTGGGGGCAGCGAGTGTCACAAACTGAATGAAGAGATTGAGGAGAGCAAGGCATGACTGGCCTGGCCTTCAGCCCACTACGACTGCCCCAGGACCTCAAGGGGGCAGAGGGACTTCTGTTTATTCGTCATCATAGCCCACTGCCCATATGTGCAAAAACCTTTCAAAACCATCCAAGACCAGCATTATGGTTACCCCAGCCCACTGCACAGCTGTGGACTCTTAGTTTTCTCAGTTCATCTGGAACTTCATTTCCATACATGTCTTTTCTGAAGCACACATTGTTTGTATAAAGCCATCAAAGGAAAATTATTTTCAATTATGAGACTGCTTAATACCCTCTGATTACTGGGGAAGAAACTTTTTAAATTCAAATAACCTGAAGCCCAGAATTAAGAATGAAACAGAAGCGATATCTTTATGTAGATAGGTAAAACAGAAAACAAACATAACAGTCACTTTTACATTAATAATTACAGTTAGCATATAGCACATCCTGCATTTCAACTTGTTATTATGCACCAACGTAACGGTGCATGTAGCTCACTAATAGAGCTCTTCAGCACAAGAGGTTTTCTGACATGTAAGTTTGTGATGCACATTGGTCAGTCTGATTAACACATCATCAGATGAGTCACTTTTTGGCCTTCTTCTTCTTAGATTTCTCAGCATCGTCATGGGCTTTCCTCTTGGCTGCAAGCTTGTTAGCCTGAAAGAGCAGAAAGAATGGATTTAGTTATTTCAAACGTTTGAACTCAGGGGTCATCTCTGGGTGTGAATGCACTGTGCACACAGCAGCTTTATAAAACTGTTAAACATTTCCAGCTCACGATAAGATCCCATACAGAGAAAATACAGGGTTCAATGCTATCAGTACACATGGCTCCACAAACAGACTTATCTACACATGAATCCATATTCAATCAATAACAAAATGAAACCAACCTCTCGGACTTTTCTCTTCTTTCCAAACATGATCTTGTCATAGAGGTACTTTTCCTTTTTCTTCATCATCATGATTGCCAGACGTTTCTCCTCTGCTTTCTCCTCTTCCTGCAAGCGTGCTGGGTTTTCTATCTTCACTTTGCCCGGTGTCACTTTAACCTGAAGAGACTGAATAGAGAGTTGATAAGTACTGGTTTCTCCTCTGTTGAAAGTGGTCAGAGATAGAGGATTAAGTCTCTCACCTTGCCACGTGACCTTTGTTCCTCCATCTGTTTGAGATTTTCCTCTTCTTCCTCTTCGTCCTCATCCTCTTCGTTGTCTTCATCTCCCTCTTCTTCATCCTCGCCCTCCTCTTCTTCTTCCTCCTCCTCCTCCTCCTCTTCATCGGCTGTGTTAGAGACAACAAATGGTCATGTTTAAAAGCCTCTAAAATGGGCACTCCTCGTACAGGTTCAATATTTGACTCTTATCGAACTAGATATTTGATACCATTCATTTCAAAAATACTCTTTGGCTGCTATTATTTAGAAATAAATCCAAAACTCTAACACCCATAATATCACAATGCACCTTATTTATTCTTCCCGCAGCCAAGTGTTTTCAGAAGTCACACAATAAACCGAAAAGCAACTGCCAATGTGAATGCAAGCGTGAATGGGCCTTTCAGGTATTTTAGAAGACTTTGTTTCATACCAGGTTTTTCTCCACGTTGTAAGGCCATGATCTTGAGTTTTTCGGGGGGGACGTAGTCTCCTTCCTTCTCCTCTACGAAGGGCGAGAGGTGGGGTGGCAGGGTCACTCCCAGGAAATAGTCCTCCACAGGCAGGAGCATTTTGGCATTGACACAATCATACACCCACTGTGGCTGGATGTAGTATCTAAAAACAGACAGTGTCACATGACAGCTATGAAGAAAGCTTTCTATTAAAAATGCTATATCTTTTTAAAAAACAATGAGAATACCATCTGGTTCAAGAAAATGAATCTCACACACTGAATAGATGCATTACAATGAATTCAAAGATCCACTTGCTTAAAAAAAACGGAAAAACTCCTTTACCTGTTGATGTATTGTTTCTCAATGTTGGGTCTGTCAACAATCTGATGTGTGATGGTCTCGTCTGTCGCTTCATACGTGCTACCAATGCACAGAGACTTGTCCCAGGATACTTCGCCACCAAAACACCTGGAAAGCAGCAGAGGGAACAAGCTTCAGAAATGTGCATCATTTTAAAGTTCGAGAAGATTGTTATTTTCCCCGACATTACGTGGATGTTTTGTAAGCACCACTGAGGCAGGTTTCACTCACCGAATGACAAAAGCCAGCGACTCTCTGGGCGCTTCTCTGTTGAGGAAGAATTTAAGCCCCACAAAAAGCTTTTTCTGAGCCTCCTGCTGTTGCTGTTCCTTTTCCCTGGCTTCCATCTTTTCAATATCCTCCTGGACAAAAAGAAAAAAATAACTGAATAAGAAATAAAATAGTAAAAATTTTATTCAAAGTTTTGTAAACACGTTTTTTTTATCTGGTGAATGCTTAGCCACCAAATTTTGAATTCTCAAATAACTACTGCTAGGTGGATTTTTAAGAGTCAAATGTTCACTTTCAGATGGCATGGAGTATAGAGAAAAGTGCTCTTCCAATTTCTCTGATAAACAGAAAAATGATTCATTCTGTTAAAAATATCTCAAATCCTTCAGTAAGGTTTAAAATGACAGGCTAAACAGTATCACAATTGCATTTAGTGTCTTTATAAAATGAGCTAATTTTGGCCAAATAGTACACAAGGTTCAGGGAAATGCATGGACTAATTATTTACAGCCTTAGAATTAAGATTGAACCTATCTCATCTTGTTGAAATGCAGGTAAATCACTTGAAGATCCCTGTGTTTGATGAGATCAGTGGGTGGAAAACCTTATGGTAGTTAGGCAAATTAAGCTTGGGAGCACTTTGTCCTTAGTAACCAAACATAAAGCTGTAGTCCCCAGTCTCACACCTCAAGAAGCTGTGAATCATCTGGCAGAGTTCCTGACCTCTTACATCTCCGCTCAGAGACCAATTAGTTCATCTACCATTTCTCTGCATGTTGTGATGCAAGAATCATGACCATGAAGTGTTTTTATTTATCGGTGTATTCAAACAGATCGCATATAACTTACCCCTTCAACAGGAAACTGGTCAAGTTCAGCCTCTTCCTCCTCTGTAGAAGAAACCACTCGTGCCAGGCTGGCACTTAGAGCTGACAGTTTCTGCATGACAAACAGAGAATTAGAATATCTACCCAAATATTGTCATATTCACTTGATCTGAATAAAGAAGCACTTAAGTTTGGGAAAATACAAGGTTTGCAGTTACCAGGCTTGTGTGAAAGTATAATTTTAGTATTATGGCAGCAACCCTAACCTGTAACCTTAAATATACAATATAGAACAATTTCTTTGACAATCCCCAGAACAATGCATTGTACCATACACTTCTACATCAACACCCTTATAAAAGTGAAGACTTGAGGTGTTAAACATTCTTACCAACAAATGATTTTGCTCAATAAGCACACTTAAAGATTGTGACAAAGAATAGAGTTAATTTGTGTGTCTATCATCCCACTGCTTATCCTATTCTATCCCCAATAAAATGGAGGTGAATTAAATTGTCTATTTGGATATTTTTAATCATCTAGAACCCAAATCTTTTTAGACATTATGTCCTAATCACTTGGGGTGTTGATGTAACAGGATGACAATTTTGAAATATTATGGGCGGTAAAACCAGTATTCCTGGGAAATTGGGGTGAAGTAATCAACTCACTGTTTGTATGAACAGGTGATGTTGGTTAGTTGATCAGGACTTGAGGGAGCAAATAAAGTAATTGAAAAGGGTTAGCCTCACCTCTACATAGCTTTCTGAGTTCATGGCATAGTCCTCTTCATCCTCTTCTTTCAGGTCTGACACTGCTTTAGCGTCCAGCTGCAGAAGAACACGTCAGATGTTCAAAGAGGAGAATGAACTGTCATAAATCCCTGCAAATTCTATACAGTACTGATGTGATGTTTACAAGTCATAACAAATTAAAGCTTATAAACACTATTGACAACAGCTTTATACTCTTATACATGGTGAAACCTTTAACTTGAGTAATTAAAAGACATATCCTAATTCATTTCATGATACCGACAATACCCATACATTATACATTAGGATAATTTCAATGAGATGCAGTGATTTGTACCTTTGGTGGATAGATCAGGTTCAGGGAATGATAAAGTCTGAAGTTGACAAATCCGAGGAGTGTGGTGTACAGCTCTGTGAAAGTTGCCATTACTCTGTAGTCTACATCAGTTGGATGCTGGAAGAGGCAAAAGGAAAAAAAAAGTTTCACTTAACTACGTGAACAAAATCAGGACCAGTGCTATCACTGACAGTTTCGTGAAATCCCTGGAGCGATGTGGTGTATGAAGTGCTTAAATCAACTTCTCAAGTCATTTACACAAATGAGTTACCTCACACAAACAACCAACTCCGCATTAGTTCTTCTTTGTGTGGCGATTCATGTTGAGTGCTACCCTCACATGCCGATAGAGCTGTGTCCACCTTAAGTGTTATCCCATAACAGTTTAAAAGTGGCCTCTCTTATAATAAGCGTACTCACTGTAGACTGCATTTCATCATTCACTTACATCATGGGAGAACTGATACGGCACCAGCCATGTAATAAGCTGCCCCATCACCTCAGCCTGGTAATATATTCCCTTGATGGAGATGAACACCTTTCATAAGGAGAGAAGTGTTCGGTAAATTAAAGAGCAGAGGACAACAAATTCATGCCAAACCAATTACACCATCCTCTGTTCTTAATGTTTACATGCCAAACAAACAATGACTGCTGCACCTTTCTGAGAGCACGGGATGCGATCACATAATTCATCCACTCTACGGTGAGGCGCCGGCACAGCTGGATTGTCTGAACGTGACATTTTCCAGTGCGGGCGAAGGTGGAGAAGAGGAAGGCCATGCACAAGGCATCATCAATATCACGGAGGGCATCAATGAAAGAAGGATACCTGTGAAAATAAATGCACCACTCATCAGCAAAGGTTCAGTTTTCAATGCTTACAACAAAAACTGTAAATTTATAAGGCACTACCTTAAATATACCAAATCAATATTGTTCATACACTTTGTGTCTCACCTCTCTTTGATGATGTGGTCCAATTTGTAGGTGGGCTTGTTCTCCCTCAGTCTCTCCACAGCAGACCATTCTGTTTTACCATAAGCCCTTTTAAGTTTGCGAACAAAAACCTGTAAAGATGAAACACATACCACAATGTTTAGATTCAATGCTAATAATTCAGAAAACATCACTACGAAAGGTCAACCTTGTAACTTTTAACAAATTGTGTTCACCATGGCGTTACAAGTGAAACAACAGATTTAATACCTTGTAGTCTCTGAACTTGCCAACGATTGGCTCATGCAGCAGAAAGCGGATGTCTTTGAGCAGGTAGAAGGTTCTTGCAGCTGTCGAGCCTTTGTTCACCTTCTTCTTGTGCTTGGGCTCATGAGGGTAGATACCTTTGAGGATGCACAGCCGCCTGAAAGTCAGGGAAACGTCTTAATTACTGATCAGGGGCAACACTTCCTTTTGGGTCAATCCTTAATTTGCTTAACTATCTTTCGTGGTTTTTCATCAATACTGTACACATTCATTATTCCAAATAATTAATCCCACATATATCCTTTGCTATGGTCCATGAGAAATCAACAATCGGAACTTTATTACCTCCAAGTCAGGGCCTGAATGCCCACGGTAACTTCAAAAGTCAAACTTAGCAAAAGCAAAACTTAATAGTACTATTATTTTCTTACAGATGACCAACATGAGCTCCACACAATTAAGAAGCAGTTTTAACAAAACCTCAGCATTAATGTTTCAACCCTCTTTGAAAGTTTCTTTTTTACTTTAGCGACCAGGAGTAGGTGTGAAGAATTTGTCATCCTGTTAAAGTTACCTGAAGTCTGGGAGGCTCAGCTGTAGCTTCTTGCGAGCTTTGTTTCTTGTGATGTAGTTGGTGGCGGAGCCCCTCTCAAACTGAAATACATTAAAGATAACATTACATGTCACATCAATTAAATTCCAGGTGAGAAGACCTCGATAATTTTACTTTAACGTCTATCTGCAGTTCAAAGATCCCATTGCTTTATTTAAAAAAAACAAAACCAAAACACAGCTAACTTAGCTTCCTCGGCTAACTGGTTTCTGCGGCTGCACTTGACACGAACACGACGTTAACTCTCACCTTCTTCTTTTGAAGACCCCCCATTTACAAACGATACTCTTCACTCCACTGAAATAAAAATGATTAAAGGATCTTTAAATAAAGCTCATTTCATGGGCACCACCACTCGACATCCACCTCCTGCAGTGGAGTCAACGCACGTGTTGTTTGACATGCGCGGAGGAAGAGGCGGTCCGTGCGCGAGCTCAGTAGGACCCAGATGGGAGGTTGTCCGTTTTCCGCCTGAAAGGAAAAATAAAATAAATAAATAAATAAAAATAAGGCAAGAAAGCGGTTAGTGGAGCCACTTGTTATTGTTTCCCCCTGTTAAAAGTCACTTTCACATCATAAATACATTTTTATGTTGTATTCTAATTCAACGCACCTTATCACAGTACATAAGTAGTTTATTATTTCTTTAAGTACCTGAAGTTATTGGAAATAATAATGATTAAAAAAAGAAAGAAAGAAAGAAAGAAAGAAAGAAAGAAAGAAAGAAAGAAAGAAAGAAAAAAAGAAAAGAAAAAAAACACAAATCACACACAAAAAATAATACTAATAATTAAAAAATCTGTTTTAACTGAAAGATAAGGGGATTGAATAGAAGTAACAATGCCAATAAAACAAAGTCCTTACTGCAAGCACTCTTTTCAGTTTTTGGTTCTAATCAAGTGGAAATATGAGTATGCAAAATCATCACAATCAGGATTTTGTTTGTTTTTTTGTTTGTATCTTATTAATCACTTACAAAAGAATAATGCACATTCAAAAAAATATCATTTTAGCAAAAAGGTACTTCTTAAACATCAAAACAAGTGCCAGGGGGTGCATGAAAACAAATTAAAATTCTGTACTAATGGCAATGGCAAGAAAGAGGAGATTCATAATGAGCAACATTTTTTATTGTTTAAAAAGAGCCTAAACAAAAAGTTTTCCCCCCAATAAAACAAACTCTATATCTTTTTTATTACTATTATAAAGTCACATGAAAGATCTCCACAACTGGGCAAAGCCAAAAACAAGTGTACTACAGTCTCAGGACAAATATTACAGAAACTACAATTTATCTCAATTTCTGTTTTGAATTTTTTTTATGTATATGGTGGTGAGCTGGGTAAAATCTATGATAGAGTTTAAAGGAGATTTCTTTTAATTTGATGTAATTAAATAACTGTTAGGAAGAAGTCAGACTTGTTCAGTACCATATCAGCAAAATCATTCCATTATGAAATAACAAAGGGTAATGTCCTAATCTCCCAGAAATAGTGCTCTGACATGTTTTTTGTTGTGCCCTGAATGATGAAACAGATTTTACTGAGTGAAGTGTGATTTGGAGATAAGAAGGAAAATTGTTGCATATTGATTCTTGGCAGCGATTTTTATGCAAAAACATGTTCCAGTGGGTATTGCACCAAAGACTTAGGTATAATCTCCAACTGTTACAGGGATGTTTATCAGAATTAAGTGACATGAAATAAATGGACGATTCTACCTCACTGAGCCCCACCTCCCTCACATTTCTCCCTCACTCCAGTTAGTGCCAGAGATGCCTGGGAGAGATGCTGACTGGAGCTGAACAGGAGCAGAGAGTAAGGAGGAAACCTGAGAAAATAAACTCATACACAGAGATAGATTTATTACAGAATTAGTTCTTAAAGCTAAGGATATGGGTGAAGTACTTCATCAGTTTATCATGGGTGTACGTGAATTTATAAAAGATTATTTTCTTGGATTTTGGGACTATGAGACCCCAAAGGTGATGGTGGTTAAAAACAGAACTCTTGGAGTTATATACAGAAGTGTCCAGTTCCTGGTGATCACCTATTTTATCTGGTAAGCTTCATTGTGTTTTCTGCATGTCAGCTGCTTGTTTTAAAGGGACAATCTGAACTTTAAAGCTTTCTTTAACTGAGATATCATGCGTAGTTGTAGTGGTTCCTTTAGAAACAACAACAGGTATAAATTTTTTTTCCAACAATGTGTTTCTGTGTTTTAAGATGGTGTGTAAGTAAACATGCGCACAGCTACTTTAAATTCTGAAGTCCATTAATTGCAGTGTTATGGAACTGAAGTGTTCCCTTGATGTAACTAACTGGAAACAACTTAATAGCATGGCTGATGGAAAAAGATCTTATCTTTTCAAATTATCATGTACTTTTGAAGTCATCATAAGAAAAGACCAGTTATTTTGAATGAGCTACTTGATTTTTATGCATCTTATTTTTTTTTAATTTGTTTCAAATTTCTTGATTCTCAAACTACTTCTTGGACTAGGTATCCAAACATTATAAAATATGTGCATCATCTTGTCTTCCATCTTGGTCTCAGCAAAGATGGTTGAACAGATCTTGAGTGTGTAATGTGATACCCCTGATTTAACTTGACGTCATGATAGAAAATGTGATATAGTGTCTGTCTGCTCTATCAAATTGAAGGTATGTCTTTATAAGTCAGAAAGCCTACCAAGAAAGTGAGACCCGCCCAGAGAGCTCAGTTTACACCCTCATGAAAGGCTCAGCAGTTCATGGAGACGAAATCTTTGATACAGTGGAGTACGCTCGACCCTCAGAGGTGAGTCCAGAACAAAGGTAGCAGTGAAACCAAAGAAGGCTCAGCTCATATTCACAGTTAGTTTTACTTACACTTAGTTTCTACTTGAGATGCTTATGAGGTGTTCTTTTCTCTCTCTCTTAAAGGGTGGTGATGTGATTAGCACAATATTAAGACGAGAAATCACATATGATCAGAAGCAAGGAACCTGTGCAGAGGTGAGAGATCAATTGAAGATTTTTTGACAGTAACAGAAACTAAACCTGTAAAAAAAAAGTGGCTTATTTCCTGTAGGCATTTTTTCAAGCATCTGTCATGTTTCATTTCAGCATTACAATGTTGCTAATGCCAACTGTACGACAGACTCTGATTGTGTCAAAGGAGAGGTTGACTTTGACGGCCATGGTACAGTTTTTAATGCTCACAAATTCTTCCCTCAAATTTGGTTGTTCAGTAATGTGACCACAGTGTTTTAAAGTTTTCAACACTTTTTTCGTAGGGAGAAGGACTGGAAGATGCATTCAGTACTACAACTACACATTCAAAACCTGTGAGATTCAAAGCTGGTGTCCAATTGAGGAGTATGCAGTCGTTCGGTGAGGTGGATGATTGAAATTCCCTCTTTCTTATTTCTCTCATTTTCAAGTGGGTTTTTTTTGTACAACTTAAAAGGAAATGTGACAAGAACCAAGCCCTCTCCAAATGGTTTCATTCACACATGAGAAATGTTTTTAAGGATGCAAAGTAAAACACTCATTTGTCTACTCTTAGTTAATTTATTAACTCTTAAAACCAAAGTCAAATTCCTTGTATGCTTCCTCGAAGATACTTGGCAATAAAGGCGATTCTGATTCTGATTCTTGGTTAGAACTGGATTCCCAGTGGTTTGATAGCATCTAATAATGGAAAAAAACAGGGAAGTATTGTGAGTTTAGATCAGCATTTAGTCCTCATAGGAGGTGCAAACCATTTACTAATTTGGTCAAGCACAAAGTAAGTGCTCACAGTTGATAAAAGGAAGTAAAAAGTATCTACCACACGGGTACAATAACTTAGCAGCACTTTTTCCAGCACTGGACTCTAAATGTGAAATTTCAGCTAATGGTGTTGCAGCCAACTAATAGTGGAAAAAACTAAATCTAGAAGTCCTTCATTAACGGTGAAAAAAGAGCTGTTCGGTAAAAGTCCCTCCTCTAACAATCCTTAAAAAGTTAGGGTAAAACAGAGAAGATCAGTTATCAGAATATGTTTTCCACAAAACTGTTCAAGTATCAGTTGTATATACAAAAATATACATATACTGAAACCAAATATTGGGTTTTGTATTTTTGTGTCTTCAACAGAGAACCAGCGCTAAAGGAGGCCATAAATTTCATTGTTTTCATCAGGAACTCTATCCACTTCCCCAGATTCAAAGTGCTAAGGTAGGCACTGCACACACACACAACACTGAAATATTTTCATGTCTACAGAAAAGGCAGCATAAAGACACTTGTACAAAGGATAAAGTGCAGACAGTGCACTCAGACAAAGAAAAAGAGCCGGACACAATGAGCACAAACCACCACGAATCACAAATCCTGAAAAACTCTTGTCTTTCTTTTTGGCAGAGGAAATATCAAAGATGCTTCAAACAAACGTAACATGCATAAATATCTCAATAAGTGTCATTACGATGAAGAGAGGGAGCCCTACTGTCCAAACTTTCGTCTGGGCTACATTGCAAAGCAGGCGAGGGAGAATTTCACTGAGCTCTGCGAGACTGTAAGTGAGAAATCTGCACTGGAAAAAGATAATTTCACAAAATAATCATCCTGATTAAGATGATTTTTAGATATCTCTTTTTTGTTTGTCCAGGGAGGAGTGATAGGGGTTTTCATCAACTGGAAGTGTAACTTAGACTTGGATGCCTCACACTGTAAACCCACTTATTCTTTCCGTCGACTCGACCCCCAAAAAGATCAGACCCGTTCTGGTTACTACTACAGGTCAGCCTAAATTCAGACTTTTTGTTGTTGTTGAGTTCTGAAATTTTGCAACTAGTAACACTGTTTTCTAGCAAGTTCCAGTTTAACCTTGTGACATCCATGTGACTTTTCAGGTTTGCAAAATATTACAGTAAAGATGGGATAGAGTCTCGGACACTTATCAAAGCTTATGGCGTCCGCCTGGATGTCATAGTTCATGGACATGTGAGTAGATAATCACCACTAAAGTTTCACTTAGTTTATTGTGGTTATTGATGTGTTTTTTTTTTCTTTCAAAGGCTGGTAAATTTAGCCCCATCCCAACAATCATCAGCACAGTGACTGCTATGACTTCAGTCGGGATTGTGAGTTTTTCCTGCATCTCATTCTAAGACTTTAAAACCAGCCGCTCTTCGCACTTCAAACTGTTTTCCTGCTTTTTATTTCACCCCTCCAGTGTACTATTATCTGTGACTGGATCATGCTGACATTTATCGATAAGAATGAGGTCTACAGTGAGAGAAAGTTTGATGAGGTCAGTAAAAGGCATCATATACACTGATATCATCAATTACACATTTTTGTACTACCAGGGTGGCCACTATTACCACAATACAGTAGGTTTTAAAGTCAATGAAACCTGTTAATTTGTGACCCTCTGAATGTGATATGTCATTTTGAAAACTTCAAATAACTTTTTCTTGCTGATATATCAGATACATTTCAATGGCTGCTAATTCAGTGCACTATACTGAGCAATAACAAGTCCCACTGAACATGGATGTCTTCCACAGATCGTCAAGGAGCCCCCAGTGCCCCTCCCAACAGAACTAAGCTTCATCAACAGCTACGGCTCAAACCACTCTGACCTGTCAGACGGAGTACCGCTTTAATGTTCTCATGGTTGCCTCAGTTCCTGCTGGTCTAGAGTTTGGACTGTCCTCAACCAGCTGACTGTGGCAACAACCCTGAGAGGTTTTTCAGATCAGATGTGGACTGCCAGCAGCCGCTGTAGCGTGGTTAGTGGGAATAATCAGAGAAGACATCGCCTGAAAACAGGTGGTCTGGAGTGGATTCATTTCTTATATCATCCCTAACTTTGATTGACTTCAGCTTTACAGCAGTGCATCTGTTCATTTTACTTTCTTGACAGTCATTATTTTCTCAGTATGTAAAGGAACTATTTCCTCGCCAAATGATTCAGGACACAACCATACAATCTATGCCTGTTTATATCAGTGGGAATACTTATGACAATACAATGTCTGTATCTATCAACTCAATTTTCAGAAATAAACATGAAAAAGAAAATACATTTCTCTGCTGTTGTCAAGAAGTATCATCAGGAACATAAAGCTGTGCACCTTGTTTCAAGAATTTGAATATTCTTGTTCAGATCATCCATCTTTCAACCTAATGTGTGCAGGAGGAAACAGCCAGGAGATGCACAAGAAAAGCAATGAGCGGTAATCAAATAACACTGACATTTCCCATAAAACGGTTTCTCTAACAAGATTGGGGGAAGTGTGAATCCATCTGACCCACTGAGAGCAATACGAATGTCAGTGGTGAAAAAAAGACTTTGGATTAAGTCTAATGGATCGATGTCTTTCCATGATGGATAGAGAGGAGCAATTTTTAGTGACATGTTGGATTGGACTCCTTGTTTATGAAGTGCAAATTTGCTGAAAATAAAGAATGTTAGATCCGAGTTTTAATTATGTTATGTAGTTTTATCCCAATGTGGCACAAAGTGTCTGATTTAGGATGGTTTAACAATAAAAATGTAAAGAGTTAAGTCAAAGGCCCTTCAAGTGCTTCTTTTGTCAGTCCACATGTTCAGTATTTGTCAGTAAGAAGCTCCAAGAAGCCAATCTAATTGTGCCTGAGATCAGAGTCCAGAATGTGATTACTCGTCTGGGAGAGACCCATCAGCAGGCAAAGTGAGTCATCTGTGGGCCAATGAGGTTAAAGTGATGGAGATGCATGGGTTAAGAACATTGTAATGCAGACTTGCACACAGCAAATCAACAGCTGTAGAAAGTTCTCCTATTGATCTCCAAATATAGGAATGATATTTAAAAAACTAGAATACTTTTATCTTTTCATATTCACACTTTGCACATCATTGACTAACAGTTAGAAAAAGAGGTAAAGCAAGCATTTAGCACAGCTTTGCACATGTATATGCTTCATACAACACAAGGAGTCAAATGACTCATTCTGTTAGCAGTTTTAAAGTAGTGAATGTAGAAAAAACATGCACCATGTTGTGGCTGAGGTAAAATTGGTGTGAAATCAAATGTTGATCACCAGATGCTAAATGTTACAGTACAGAAAATGGACAAAATTAGGGTGAAAAAAGAAGTTTCTGGTTAGACAAGAATTTGGTAACTCACTGAAACTTAATTTTGAAAAGAAATCCAAATGTCTGACTTCGTGTTGAATGTTCCATGGAGCCAACAAGCAACTAGGCAGTGTTTGAAGGAAATTTTGTTGGAAGGATCAGTTATTTTCCTTGCCACAACCAAAGAGATCAGATATTTTTACCAGTTTCCAAAGAAATTTAACATCTCAAGCAAGTGTTATTTATTTGCTCAAAGAAAAGCAAATTAAAGCATTTAAAAAGACCTTTGACCCCTATTATACTTCTAGACTTTCCTACTTATCCCTATTATCTTCACATCTGCTCTCAAATGATTAAAAAGTTTTTATGCTTTTCAGTAAAGGTCTGATGGCGTCTTAACAGCCTGTCCCCAGATGTGGCAACTCTTATTAGAGTACCAAGTTACCAAGCAAAAAAAAGTTTCATTAAAACATGAGGAAATCATTTATTAACATCCAAAATACAAAATTCACACACAAACATAATTCTACACAGTTCAGCACATTTATGAATTAAAAATATCTACACTTTTTCCTGCAGTCTGCCTCTTCAGTGTCCTCATTACACATTTACTTACAGACATCATAAAGGTTGATGAGCAAATGCATAGAATGGTTAAGGTACACATATACATATTTACCACAGGTTGCTGTGTTTTTGTGGTGGATGTACCATTTAGTGAATGTTCTGGTTGATGTGTGGACTCATAACAAGTAACCAGTCAATAGTTTCCTCCAGGAAGCTCATGTTGTAATGGGATGCGATGCTCTTGAACACCATGATCTGCTCTGAAAAACTCTTTTAATTGAAGAAAAAGAAAAGAAAAAGTTACATGACAGCAACAACACAGTCATCACTGATGTAATATATGAAGGATTTGCTCTAAAGACGTATTTGAATGAAAAATACCTCGGCTGGGAAAGTGAGGTCAAAGCTACCGGCACATTTGCAGTACAGGGGCATGTTTGCTTCCTTCACCCCTTTACATTTCGTACAAACCTAAAATCAAACAAAGATGTATTTTTACAACAAATAATTGTGTGAGACTGAAGCACAATATTTTAAAAACAGATAATCCTTTTTTCTTACCACATCCTGCAGTGTGTAGCTCATCAGCTTTTTCTGCATGGCCTCCACCAGAGCCATCTCAATAGACTCAGTCTCGTACTGCGCCTGGCAGTTTGAGCAAAACCACTGAGGCAACACAGAGCCATCCTGAGGAAAGACAACGACAGTTAATTCAAATGAGATTATCACAACCCTGGTGGCAGGGTTCATAAAAGTGTTGTGACGATGCTCATCAATGCTTCTCTTACTTGTGAAACCGCTGGGTCCTTGCAGAGGTCGAGGTCACGACAGAAGTTGCAGTGGTGGCAGATGACCTCTGGCAGGATGTAAGAGTTGCAGGGGTCACGGAAATGGGCGCTCTCAGAGAATTCTCCGACATCAACAAGACGCAGGAGGTCTCTCTTCAGCTTGTTCACCTGGTTCACAATGTTGGCGTCCAGTGAAAGGGCCTACAGAGACACATAGTGTATACGATGAGATGGAGAGCAAAAGCAGGTAAAACCCAGTCAGCTTCAACATCACACTGGCTCTCATCTTTTATTTATCTCTCAATACATCCCCTAAATGTTCAGCATCATCAAGGCCAGTTGGTGTTTAGATTTTCTTGGTGTTGGTTTGATGTTCAGGTTTGTGAGGTTCAGTATATGAGTAATGTTACCTGGCAGACATATTTTATAAACTCCAGAGCGGGGTTATTGAGTGGCAGATGGGATCCTGGAAGGACGGGGAACATTTCTGAGGGCTGGGTCACACTCCTTGTACCTGTCACCTTCTTCTGGATTTTTTGAGTGATGGTGAAAAAGTTTTGGGTCAGCTCACTGGACACATACTCCTGAGAGAAGGAGATCATTCCTGTGAATGAAATTTGAAATTGAAAATCACTTCAAAGGCTGGGATGGTTAAAATATCCGGTCGACACTAATGTGAATTTCCTAAAAGAATACCAGGTAGGTATTCAGTAACTCTATCTTACCAGGAAGAGCACTTAAGTCCCCCACTGCCTGCTGGGAAGCCTGGCTCTCTGCACGTCTCTTGACTGGTGTTGCCCCAGGAGCATTACGTCTCAACTCCTCTTTCATGCTGTGGTAGACCGCTGCTATGTACGCTGATGTGGTAAAGTGTTTGTCAGGGAGAGTTGTTGAAAAAGTAAAAAAGAAAAGAAAAAAAAAAAAGGATTGATAGTGCATCAATGACTTCTTACCAGAGATGATCATAAGGAAGTATTTCTGACAGGATGCAGTTTGGGGCAAATACTGCATGATGTTCCAGTTGCTCTCAATCAGCTCCTCCACCTCATCTGTCTCTCCGTCACCGTCATCTTCCTCCACCTCATTCTCCTCTTCATCTTCACTCCCATCATCATCTCCCTCCTCTTGTGTCTTTTTCTTCTCTTTGGCTGCAACCTAAAAAGACATGAAGGAGTCATATGTTCTGTTTCATTCTGTTCTCACAATCAAAACATGATGGGAAGTAGAAGTTTTATTTACCTCTCCAAACAGGAAGCTGGAGGGAAGTTTGCCCTTGACACCACTGTAGTTAGCCGGATCCATCCAGAGCACAAACTCCCAGCAGCGGGAGAAGGTAATAGACAGGGAGTGAAAGATTTCCTTAGAGTGGATACTGGAGGAGAAAGATTTTGATGGGATGGTCTGTCAGATTTCAGGTTATGTAAGGAGAAAATGATGTGATGGAAAAACAAAGTTGCTGGGCTTACAGTAATTGGTATAACCACAGATGCTCAGAGTTGGTCTTTGTCATATTGATTGAACAGTAAAAAGCATCGGTGCTGTCCTTAATTTAGAAATGTTTCAGTAATCCTGGTGAACAATTATTTGATGCTAGCCACAAAGACGTAACAATGACCAAAATCTAAAAGATAATAGGCCCTCAGTTACAACATCAATATATCACCAATAACTTCTCTCCCATTTTTCCTGTCATTAGTCTAATGGGCAATCTCCCTCTTCTTTATTTTCCTTTGACGGTTCACATTTTGATGGAAACCACAGCGTCATCTCACTGCACTAATGGGTGCTTGTGTTTTCTTCTGTGATTCTGTGAGAAAACTTTTTTCCGTTTGTTACTATGATTTTCTATTCCATTGCAGCACTTTTGTCATTTTAAGTGTCATTATTATGCATGTAGATGAGAATTTATGTTTCACCATTAATTTTTGAAAACACTTCTGAAACCCAGGACACACTGGGAATAAGAAGTACACGTTCTGTGTGTTACCTGGAGAAACTAGCTATCTGACCTGTTGGTGATGTATTCCACGTAGCCGATCGCATCATCGATCCTTCGTTTTTTGGTGCACAGGAGGATCCTGTTGAAGTTTCCATACACTACTGTTGAGCCCAGACGTTTGAACTCTGCGACCAACCTGACAGCAGAATGAGAGAATTATGCATTTATCAAAGTTAACCAACATTATCAGCATCACAGTCTTGTCTTTGAATGAAGAACAAGCAAAATATGACAGTGTAGTTCTTGTGCACATGAAAAAAAGGACATAATTCAACACACATTCTGAGAAATTTACCAACAGGGATTGCAAGTCTATTTAAAAGTAGCTTTTTTTTTGTCAATGAAAATCCTGGCAAATCTCAATCTCAGCAAAGCAGCTAAATGACTTTTGAAACCATAATATAACTTTTAAACATTGCAGTTTTGACAATGGGGACTACAGTTGATAATTAGCACTCTAATAAGCATAATTGCAGAAGCAAAGTGTGTGATGTCATCTCTCCTCTTGCATTGTAAACTCAGGAGTTTTTGTTTTTGCTCCTACTTTTGCTTATGACACAACCTCTCTCCTGTTAATGAAACAAACCTTTTATTGCTAAACAAACACTTTACACAGTCCAGAGGATGATGTGGCACTTACTGTAGAAACACCTTCTTCATCATATTGTGCAGCGTGCGATGCAGAGCAGGGTCATAGAGCAGAGAGCTGGGGGAACGCAGCCAGCGGTAGAAGTGCATCACCTGATTGTCTGCGTATACGTTATGGTATTGTGTGATCTCCCTGACCCATCCAACCACCATGCTCTTCAGAATCCTGCTCACACAACAGATCAAACACAACAGTGAGAACAACAATGAGGGACAATAAGGAGCACAGTATAATAAGTTCACCCCGGGACAACACCTGTACGGTTAGACAATAGACATGTGAGTTTAGTATGTACAGTATGTGTTTACACACCTGAAAGTGTTGGAGCAGAGAGCAGTCTCATCATAGCTAGCCAATGCACTGGCTCCCTGGTTCCCAGACATCATGTCCTCCAAGGAAGCTTGCTGAATCACATCAAAACTGACACCCAGACTGGCTCCGCCTTCCATGTCGTTGACGTGCTGTGACTGGAGGATTGTGTTCACTGCCAGGCTCTGCAGGTCCAGCTCCACACACACTGACAGGAACAGGATAATTGTTTGTTTTATATACAAAGAAAGACGCCAAGCATTTTTATTCCTGAATCATCTGCCTCAAACACAAATGAAAGGACAGAATTTAGCAGGTTTTTGTAAATGGTCAAATGTTCCAGCTCATCTGAGACAAGTTCTGTGTGGCTGTGTTCTTTGCACTTTCTCCAGATCATCCACACAGAAAACGGCGGTTCCTCCCAAGTGGAGTCTTGTCAAATAAGTCATGGCTGTGCCTTATTATCATCCTTTGTATAAAGGTGCAATGATATTTGGACCTTGATGTGACAGCGATGAAAAAATCTGCTTCTCTGCTGTGTGTACCTGTGGAATAGCATCCTTGAGCATTGATCTCCACTGAGCCCCTGTCATCACTTTCCATCACAAGTCGGCTATCATCGGCCTCTTTTCCTCCAAGGTCAGGCCTTGCTGTGGGTGACAGCCACAACAGGTGGTTGTGTTTCCGTAGATGTCTTGCAAGGAACAAGTCTGAGCCAAATATGGACACATCCTGAGGCAAGTTCCCTACAGGTAAGTGATAGTACCTAAGAAAAAGAAATACATTCTTGGTCATACATGAAAAAATCACTCCAAAACAAAAGGCTTTATCCTTCACAACTGTGAACAGACTTCTCTGTTGGAATACACATTCCCTACAGCCGTGGCTGTTCCATACCTGGCCATGTCAAAGGCCTGTGACAAGCAGCTGTCCAGGTTGAGGTAGTGGCGAATCATGCGTCGTGCCCCATGGCGTTGCCAGTCCAGAACATTGTAACTGATTTCATCCACAACATGTACTGGGACAACTGGAAACTCCTCAAGCACTGGCATTCCTGCTGCCAACCGTCGCAGCTCACAGTTTGACTGGAACGCGATGAGAGTGGGCCCACGACGTTCCTCCTGTACACCAGCAGAAAAAGCAGAGTCTTGTTCATAAATTTTAACTTGGGCACATAACCTGAAATTACTGATGTTTACAGGAAGATAATTCTGTGACAAGTTTCTGAAGCCTGACTTACCTTGTAGTTCAGCAGTATGCGTTGCAGAGCGCGGTAAATAGCTTTAACGTCATTTTCAGCTCGGACCTCAAAGTTGTGTTTTTCTGGAGGAAGGAGCTCTTCAGTCGTCTTCTCCAGGAGAGAGGTGCGCTCAGCTGTGTAGAGGTTACCCAGGTTTGGCATCTGGTTGCTTCTCACCTGAGGAGACAAATTAAGGGAATCAGATAAAATCTGCGACATAAACTTCAGAACAACACATCCCTTTTTGTAAAGAAAAGAAGAGTTTGAATAAACAATGTATCCTACTGACCCAGATTCAAAGCTTTTTTCGTTGTGAAGATATTGTGCTTTTTCATCTTAAAATCAGGATCATCTTATATTTTGGTCAAAATGTCACTGTTAGCCTTGCTATACGGACCATAAGTGAAATCACAGATACAATAGCACAGAAAAGTTAGATCTTCTTACTGTATCCAGGATGAAGATGCTGGCTTTGCGCTGAGATGGGATGAAGAGGCCAAACAGAGCCTTGTGACCCTGGCTGTGATGATACAAGTACATGTGGCGAACACTCCCTGTGAAGAGAACAACATGAAACTGATTTAAATCTTCTTTTTGCAAATATCAAGACCAAGGACATACAAATTACTGTTACTATATGGACTTGCTTCTTCCTAAAAACAAAGCAAATAAAAATCAACTTTACCATGCAAAACGTTCAGTTAGAGGGAAAGAAAATGTAAAATTATACGTTTAAAAAAGTCTCACCAGGCTCCAAATAGCTGAACTGGGCCAGGGACCTCATCTCCAGTTGCTCAAGGTCAAACGTGTCAGCCTCCCTGCCTGCCATATCCCTCACTGCATGTTTGTTGACCATACACACACATCCCAGCTGCACCAGTGCTCGAAACAGCAACGGGACCTGAGAAGAAAACAGATATCCTTTATTAAACTGGACCTTGGTAACTGTGCCACCCTCCCCATCTTCAAATCCAAACTGCTTCACACGGTCACCCACGCTATTGCTTGTCTGCTGTTGTTTTTAAATTCAATTTGTATTTCATTGTTCTCTTTTTATCCTCTGTACAGCGACCCTAGGTGTACTGAAAGGTGCTTTTAAGTAAAATGTATTATTATTATTATTATAAATTGCTTACACGGTCATACAACTTTTACACAGAGATATGTTTCATCACTAGGAGGTTATGAAATCAGTAGATTTCCTGATTTGCATCTTTTAAAAGAATGATACCTGTGTTTCATAAACTCCTTCAATGTCCGGGGCAGACAGGTCAGCATTGATCTCATTGATATGCTCCTGGTACATGTCCTCAGGCACACAGTACTCATATAGGTAGTAGACCATGTTGGAGCGAGGCAGCATACGGTTCACCTGGAGCCAAGCAGATGAAAAACATTGTATCACTCTGGCTAGATATTGATAAGACCCCCCCAACAGACTTTTTTTCCACTAGATTTCTTATTGCATGCCTTTTTGTATGTGGCTCCCTCCTCTTGTTTTGGGACTTTCTGATTGACGTAGAAGACACGGGGGATGTTGAGCTTCATGCAGTGGAGGTCATTTCCGATAACTGCCCACAGCTTGTACAGACCAGGGTGACTTGTTTCCGCAATCTAAGAGAAAAACAACATCACATAGGCTCCACAGGAGTAGGTCATGTTTGCCCGTATGATGTCAACAAAAGCGACACCACCTCACCTGCACGATTTGCCACGGCATGTCTAGGATGCTGCGTGCTGTTCTGCGGAGGAAGCTCCCCAGGCCGGTTGTTGGGCCATCCCTGATCACTCCTCCTCCTACAGGCTGAGCTTCGCCATCCATAAGCCGCCTCCTCTTCTTCCTCTCTTTTCTTTGCCTCAGCTGCAGCTCCCACTTCTTTTTGTGGTAGCGAAGCCACACAAGACGTTCCTCCTGTACACACAACAAGTGAATTTTACTGTTTTCTGGAAAGTGATGTAACGGGTAATCCTAAAGGTGATGCAACACAAAAAGACTCTGTTCTTGTTGCTGTCTTACCCGTGTGTTCCCCATAGGTGGGGGCGGCCCCAGGATCTCTCTCCAGGACTGAGTGAGCTCCACATCCTGAGACTCCACTTGACTATCGTCTCCCTGAGAAACCCGCTTCCTCTTGGTGCTGATGAGGATGGCTGGCTGCAGAGGCTTGGCTGGCATCCCAAAGTCCTCAATGTCTGCAGCTTGGCCTGCTGGGAGAGGCTGATGAGCCACCTATGAGAAAGACAGAAGTTTGGAAAGATTAATGACTCAGAGAATACCTTCTTCACATCCCTACACTCAATTAGGAAAAATGATTATGTGACACTATGCTGCACTGTGAACAAACCTGTCTTTTGCCCTCACTGGTGAAGAGCTCACTGATCTTCTTCTGCTTGTAAATATCATTTTTCTCAAGGAGTTTCTTGTGAAGCCAGTCAGGATGCCTCACTCTGGGTACTGGGTTCTTCACCTAATAAACACAAACACTTGAAACATCAGATGTTCTTCAACCAAAGATAGATAGATGGAGATTATGTCCTCAAAAGTTTTACCTGTTGAAGAGCTGCAGGAATGGTGATGATCTTCTGGATGGCACTACCCAACCGCTCTATGTAGTAGCCCCAGTCAAGGATCTGAAATGACCCGCAGCAATGTCACTGAGAGCACTCAAATTAATTTTCTGACAAGACCTCCCCGCTTGTATTAAATGCATCAAATATTTGTTTAAAAACTCACTGAGCGGATGTCCAAGTCATGCATGCTGGGCATCTTCAACCACTTACGGAGGAAATGTTTTTTCACACTGGACTCGGCCTGAAAGATGGCCAGAGGGATGGCTCTGATGGAGAGACACACATCAATCAGTGTCACTCTGAAGGCTTTTATTCTGCTTATATTACAAAGTGCATCTTCTCAACAGCAGTTAACATTGGACAAGCAACACTGACAATGTTTTATTTGATCCTGCTTACAGCAGAAAATCTATTTATCTTCAGGGCAAGGCTTCTAGAAAGAAAGCAACAAAGGCTTCAGCGCAGAAACGACATTAAGATTGCACTTACACAGTCTGCTTTCCAAAGAGGTCACTAAGATGGAGGCTAGTTATTTGTTGTATAATCTTAAACTTTCATGCGATAAACAAACCAGTGTTGTAAAAATTCAAACTTTGAATAAGTTTTTGTCATGAGATAATATTAATGCTCCATTTTTAGTCAAAGTTTAATAGTGAAACATTTTTGCATCTACCTCTCTGTGACAGGAGAGCCCTCAGGTTTTCTGGAGATGACATAGCGGCAGCTCAGACCCTTGTCTTTCACCATTTGGTCGCCCAGGAACTCAGCAAGTCTCTTTGCTGTACTGATCGACGTCGACTTCTGCTCTCCGTATTCCTCCAGCCTCCTGGACATCGAACGATTCTCTGAGATCAGTTCAAACAGCTCTGCATCTGGCATGTTGGCAGCCTGGTAAATCAGTGAAATAAGCCATGGGTCACTTAGTCATGAAGATCAATGACAACAATCATTAAACTAAATGTTTAAATATTGTAATTTACAACTTTCGACAGGTGCAACATGACACAGGTTATTGTGTCTGGATTTATTACAACATTTGATCAGAGATTTGTACCTTGCTGTACAAAACATCCAGCCAGTAGTCGGCCACTTTGGCCACAGAGGCATACACCTCCTCCAGAGTAGTTCCCTTGAGGAAAGCCTCAAACACTGAAGACTGAAAAATCTTGATGAGCTGGAGCTCTCCTCTCCTCTTCACTTCAAAACCCTTCAGTTCAGCCAGAGAGCCGTCCTCATTAAACACAGCATACCTGAGAAAAACAGTGGACCGTTGTTTAATCGAACATTTAAAGGGTAAGAATCCATTCAGGTGCATCCTCTGGTAGATTTGGTAACAAAATAAAAAAAATAAATAAATGAGTGCCATACCTTTTCTTCAGCTTTTTTCCCTCTTCTTTGGATGCAGGCAGGATCATGGCCAGGTATGGCCCATCCACCTCAAAGAAGATGCTGTTCTCTGACCTGGTGTTGTATGTGAGGGAGGCAGGGTCAACCAGCTCATGGTACTGATCGTTGGTGAACCCCTCCTTTACCATGATGTTTAGCATGGCCCCAGGGTAAGAGATGGTCACTTTGGGCTTTTTCTCGTTGCTGGTTTTCACCACAAAGTTCTCGGGAAAGGTGTTGGGAAGGACGCACCAGATACCATCAGTGTCCAACTCTAGAGGCCGTCTGAGGGGGAAAAAAACAAATTGTAGCATTTCATTATGCACTAACTCTATATTTCTATTGCACTCAAGTTAAAAGCAAATGAAAATAAAATGAGAACAGTATTGCAGACCCTGGATACCACACATAAACACTTAAAATGATTTCCTAATAAAACAGTGCTGGATCCCATCTTGTAAAGAGCTGCTCTCTTTGACTAGGTATTATCTACAAACCCAGAATAATACCCACCCTATTTGTTCAATTAACTCTCTGGCCTGTGTGATAATGTTGGCTCCAGTGTAACAAACGATGCCAGCCATCTCCATTGAGTACCAGCGCGCCCTGGTGGAAACACAGAGACAGCACAAACTGCATCAGCAGCACCACCAGAGACTACAATGCTTGCGTAAAATGAAATTTTCTGATTCTAATAATGAAACTTGAGCTGGCCCGCACCCTTTCCTCATGACATAACCATAGAAAGAGTTGAGAATACACTTGTGAGCCAGCTGCAGTGACTCATAGAGGATCTCCATGTTTTTGCAGCGCTTCACTTCGGCAGCATCACCGTTGTCTTGAGCTGATGACAACTTCTTCTTCCACACCTGAAGCAAAGATAGCATGCAAGAAGATTTCATTAATGACAGTAAATATAATTTTAACTTCTATCAATGAAGAGAAAAAAACAAAGTACCTTGTGGAGTCCTTTGAATTCGTATCGTCGGTCTCTGAAAGCTCTTACAGTGTCAACATAGAAGGAGTTTTCTCTCTGACATATGGTGGTGACTCGTTCTTCCAGCTTGGTGACGTGAGTCTTCTTGTATGCCTTCTTGCAGTAATCTATAATAATAAATAAAGACCGGTTAGAGGCCTGCACCAGTGTTTTGCAAGCAGGTCAATTTTAGACGACTAAAATCAACATTTAAGGGGACCTGCTAGACGTTTCTTCTCATGTTTGGCCTGCTCCTCTCTGTTGAGTGTGTGGAAGGCTCGAGGAGGACCATTAGGAAAAAATGGTGGGAACTTCTCAGACTCAAGCTGCTGCTGAATTCGATGGAACTCGCTGCGGCTGGCTGGCACTACAGAAAAACAAAGAAAACATTAGCTCTTGTTGACATAATACTGGCAGCAGTTACACATCTTTGGTCGGCATTAGTCTCACTGATTTCTCCTCTCCACTGCCAGGTCATCCTTCGCTGACAGGCAGCGCCAGGCTTGTTAAAGTCGCAGGCGGCACAAGTGGCTTCATCAACCATCGCGGATGGCTGTAAAAGTATAAAGGCGTTCAACTCCACTCTTTTCGATTTTATTCCATGAATTCTTCTCTTGTTTTTGTTTTACCTGCAGGCGGTTAGTGAGAATAATATTGGGATACATGGCGCCGACATCCAGATGGTAGATTAATGGGCATTCAATCCTGTTTGGAACCTCCTTCAATGAAGTCAGCTTCTTTTTAATCTCATCACAAACCTGAGAAGACACACCAGAGAGATATTCTTTAACTCTAAGTGAGAAGGAAGGACATGGATAGAGCACAGGCTAAGTTTTACGTACCTCATTGAAGTTGGTGACTTGCTCTAAAGGGATGTTCTCCTCTTCCTCAATGGCATGCCGCATTGTTCGCTCAACTCTTTGCAGGAGGAAGTCAAATGCAGCTGGGTTCTGTGAACACATGAGAACATGATACAAATTTAACATGTAGAAACTAAAACAGGGCAAAAAACTAATAAGCAACCTTAGGTTCAACTGCACCATTTTGAAGCGGCAGGGGATGTCACTGCGAAACACGCCGGACTCCAGCGCCTCCACGTGGCCGCCCACGTATGTCTCAGAGTCCAAAACATGGCCGTCATCCGTGAGCTTGTTGAAGACCTGCTCCTGTTTGTTTGGGAAGATGATGTTTGCATGGAAAGCTTGTACCATGAGTAAAGCCTCACACAGAGTGCCAGAACCTTTACGCAGCACCTGGTAACACAGAGACACAGAAAGAAAAGAAGTTAAAATCATCAAAATCAATCTTCCTAGGGGATTATAATCAATTAATGTAGTAAAGAACAGTCAGACCTCATCAGGTTCCATGGGGATGATGGTGCACAGAGCAAAGATGAAGGGGTGAACGTATTTCATGTACAGGTAATAAGTGGCCACAGCATCTGACACAGAGTAAGTGGCTAAAGTCTGAAAGAGGAGCAAAAGAAAGTTGAAAAAAAAAGAAGAGAAATAGACCACCCAAATGAAACAAGTTCTTTATTTCTTCAAATATCTCTGTACCTGTGGCTCCTCTGTTGCCATGCGGCACATCTCCTCTGGATCCAGCTCCACTGGGTCATAGCTTAATTTAGCCTTCGCTGCTGCCTTCAGATTGTGACTTCCTACAGGCAGGTAGCTGTCTCTCTTTACCCACCTGGCACAGGAGAGGATAAGGGGATGATGTTTGAAATGATATAAAAGGAACCTTAAGTTGTGAATCATATTTTATGGAAATAGGTGAAAGGAAAACCTTAGGCAGTCCATGTGGATAGCTTGACTAGACTTGTACTCCCCCTGATTGTCCTTCTGGAAACCAATCTCTCTGTGCATGCTCAGTCCATGGAGGGCAGCCCTGGTCTCAATGAAAGGCCTTGAGGGGGCAGAAAATTAAAAAATAATGATAAAGTCAAATACCAATATTCTGAAATGCTGATGCTCAGAGCAAATGTCATATTTTGAATAATACAGGGAGTGGTTGTATTGAGAGCTCACCAGTCAAAGAAGTCTCCATTGTAGGTGACAAAGATGTTTGGTTTTGTTTCTTGAACATGGTCAAACCACCTCTGGATGAGGGCTGCCTGCAGACAGAGTAAGATTACCAAATTATTACATGGTTCTAAAAACACTTCATATTTTATACACTGTGCGATATCTCTCATGTACCTCATCATCCTCATTAAACACAGTGAAAGGCCCATCATACTCAGGTTTGGGGGTGAACTCAAAATCTTCAATATTCTCAGAGACAATCTCTCTGTTTGTGATCAGAAACCCCTAAAAAAGGAAACAAAAAGATGATAAATGGAACTGTCAACTGAATCTATAACAGAAAATACGTTATAACTGTGTGAATGAAATGCATCTTACCTGTCCATCAATCATGTAGGAAATCATCATAATCTGATCGCTCTCTGCATCTGGGAATTTCAGTGGGAGTTTGGTGGTCTCAATGTCAAAAGCTAGAACAACAGGGTCCTGGAAAGAATAAAAATCAGTGCTTTACTGAAAGGCAAATGCAACCCTGAAAATGTGATGTTTCATGCTTAGAGTATTTAATCCTCTTACGGGCCGTTCCACAAGATCATCTCTTCGTACAATCTCAGGTGGGTAAGTGCTGCCTCTGTATCGAACATTATACCAGTGAGCCTGAAAAACAGCAGCAGTAAAGGTTAGTACACAGAGCATGTTCACCTTCTTTCTAGAAACAGTAATAACAGGAGAGAGATGTCTCCTTACCACATGGATCTTGAGATCGATGGACAACCTCACGTGGTAGGGCACATCGTATTCCCTCATGTCAACAATGTTGTCTAACTGGTCTGTAATGCTCTTCATCATCCCTCCATCATCTGCTGAAGTCACATTGCCACCTGATAAAGCACTATTAAAAAAACAAAAACAACAGTTCACAGATCATTAATAAACTGAAAATAAAAAGGGTTTAACTTATGTGGAGCATTTAAGTTTATTGTAATGATGTACCTCGACAACATAGACGTGTAGGTGTCATTTGACTGCTCCCTTTCTCTGTTCTTGCGTACTGCTGGGGAGATCTCACGTTTGACTTTCATGAGATCATCCACAGTGTTGAACGACAACTTAATGTAGTTCCTCTTCAGTCCAATGAGATGATTTTGCTGAAGAGGAAAATTCCAGTGTACTTCAGTTTGTAGGTTACAAAAATGGTCAAAATATGAGATGGTATGTCTTGTTGTTTGGATTACACACAATTATACACCATTGTTGCCAAAGGTTACAAAAAACACACTCTCACCAAGTCAAGGTCCTCCTTGGGCACAATTTCAAGCTTTGCCACCTTTCCTTGAAACTTTTTTGATAGGTATGAGATGACCTCTCTCTCGCAGTTCTGGAAACAAAATTGTCTTTAGGGGTAGATTTTGAACACTTGACATAAAGGAAAGACTGAACAAATGACACATGCATACCTTTTTGGTGGCAATGTAGAAATATGGCTTATATGGGAGAGCCACCTACAAGAAAAGCAATGATAGATCATAAGGTGAGTGTGCAATTAGACAATAATAACAAGTTTACTGAGCTGGCTTCAAGTCACAACTCACCTTAAATCTATTTCCATCCTCCTGTATGAAATAATAGTCCACAGCACTGATCATTCTCTTGTCTTCATCCAGGATATCTGCCTGGGAGCACAAATGAATCACAGGATCACAATGACAGATTTTTATTTATTTTTTTTTTTTTACCTTGACATCGAAAAGGCTCAGAGAAACACTTTCAGCTTACGGGATGCATGTTGATCAGCCAACCAGTTTTCTCCCCCGGCTCCTTCATCCTGTCGAACCCGAAGCGGGCGTCCATCTCGTCGGTGAACTGACTGCGCTCCAGCCGCTTGAGGGCTGACATCGCGGATCCATCGTCCCTGGTTTGATCACAAATAACAGCTCAATTCATCTGTCAGCAATAACCCTGTTGTAAATATAATGTGAATGTTACTTGTATAGGACAATTCGTGGGATTTATACATGAGGTAAACTCACTGGTTTTCCTGATCTCCTCCACTTTGTCCTCTGTCCGCTCGGTACCTTCCACTGTTTTGCAGAACCATCTTTATGGCTGACTTTCGGCTTTACCTTCGCAACGAAATTAAAACCTCCGCTCAGCTTTTCTAATCCGTCCGTTGGTACACATATGAAAACCGTTTTTTGACGTTTTATCTGAAAGTTGTCGTCCAGATTTCTGTGCAGCTGTCACTAAGGCGGCTTGTGTTTTCTTACTTTGGCGCGCTCCTGCAGGTCCCGCGAGAACAGCGCCGCGAGGAAGTTAAGCAAAGATCGTTTATTGTGGTAAGAGAATCACTCAAACCGGGAAAACCTGCAATGACAAAGTGTGTGTAATGTTGAAGAAGGCATTCAGCAGATTTTTGAAAAATGAATCTCACTTTTCACTGAAAGAGTTTTCCAAAGTTAGTTAATTTCCTCCACAGTAAAAGTGGAATAACTTTTTCAAGGAATATGCTACGAAAATGCTTGTTCACAATAAGTACCGCTTAACTCAATTGTTATTATTACATATTCAATACTTTTGGTATAACAAAAAAGTATCTATTAAACAAAAAAGTGCCACAGTCATGTAAGACCTAGGAAATAAATTTAAAGAAGTAATGATGGTGTTACATTACAATTCAACTTTTCTGGAGAATTTTGCCCAATCTGGACCCCTCACACAAGGTCACTGAGGCTGTTTTCGAATTCGCATACTATACAAGCAGTATGTACTGATTTGCCCAAAATGCAGTATGTAAACAAATGCGAAAGTTGCAGTATGACAAAGCTACCCAGATGACCTACTGATCCGGAAAAATTTCTCAGTATGCATCTGACCAGTCTACCTGGCATACTGTTTCCCACAGTGCAAAGCGCCTGGCCACAGGTCTGAATTGAAAATGACAGACACCAGAGAAAGTTTTGGCAAAGCAGCGAAACAATTCAAGTGTAAAACCCTAAAACATCTTTTAAGTCCGGTACTTACATGGTATATGTTATCATTATCCTATCAACATATTTGAAATCATACCTGCATTATCGGAAGCAGTTTTTTCATCATCTCTAAAAATAAGAAGTCAATCCACTCCAGATTATTTTCAATGAATAACATATGGTGTAATATTAAAAATCAAATATGATGAATTTTGCAGCGATAAACATCAACATTTAAACACAGACGTCCTCTGCAGTTATTACAAAAGATCAGAGGTCTCCTGGTTAAACTAATGCAGTTTATAGCCCTTGGACCTATGATCATTTATAATAACTGCAGAGGACGTCTTTTAACCCTGTTTTGTGCGTTAAATTTGCGACTTTTCAAAACCGAAAATTCTAACTTTTTCCTCCAAATTTAGAGGTTTCTTTCTGGAGAATTTATTGATTCAATATTTATTAAGTTGTCCTAATATAACTTAATACTAATAAATAATAATAAATACAATTAAAAAACCATCAGTTTTTCTTTACTCTCGCATTCCTCAGACTGGAAACCAGTGTAGCATACTACAAAACAGACCAAACAGAACTGTCATACTACATACTACATTCACAGTATGCAGTGCCTTCTACATACTGCATTAGAAAGTAGTTTGTAGGAGGCGAATTCGAAAACGGCCTCAGTGTCTGGCATACTACTTGTTGCTAAGTGCCAGTGCTAAGTGCTAATTTAGAAGTTTCAAACTGCCATGCCGTAAAAAATGAACGAATATTAAGTTGTTGATAATGCAAGACAAGATTAAACATTTATAACGAATAATAGTATAAGATGCCTGATAGAATTTTGATTTATCCCAGTATCCAAGGCCAGGAGCCACAAACTTGTGCAGGTTTACTGCTTTGATGTCTTTTTGAAAAAAAGAAAAAGAAGAAACAAAGAAAAGCGATAGGAAGCATCTTATTCATAAACGATCTTTGGAGGGGGTCCCCTCTCCTTGGGAGGAGCCTGAACCCCCCCCTGCACATGTTTACTATCCGTACCCAGAGGACGAGGTGGCGGACGGTGGTGGGGGCTCTGAATCTGAACTAGTGGTAGGTGGCTTCAATATTTGCTGCTGCTGTCAGGGGCATTTCTCATACACATCAGTTCATTTTTGACCGAGTTAAACGTGTATCTAACGAGATAAAGAGGCGGTGAAGAGTGAAGTTTAATTAAAAAAAACGTTACTCTCAGTGATGAAAAACAATAAGTGGTTTTGCTGTCAGCTAGCACGCTAGCTTGATTTGAGCTACAGCTTCAACAACAGCAGGTGACCTGTCCTGTTACCTGTGCTGGTGGTGAGTGTAAATGACACTTTTCACTAACTCAGTTTAAGCTTTACGTATAGGACACTCACTGACATCAGTAAGAAATAATGATAGGAAAAGAGGGATAGTTTTACTCGTGGTGGTAACTGGTTAAGGTTTAACCACTATTTATGACAGATTATTCCAACTTATGCTGTTTGATCATGTGTAATCAGAACAATGTACTGAAACGTGTGTACTTCAAGTGCAGTCAACACAGTCTGGGACATTTTGTGTCCATGTGACAGTCGAGGTCGCATGAAGCCTGACACTGAGGACTTGATCACACTTTTATTATGCAGTGGGATGTTTTCAGTACTAACACTGTGATCCAGAAAACTACTTTAAGAGCAGAGGAGAAACATTCATAAGAAGCGTGCTTCACTACAAAGTGATGGCTCAGCTTTTGTTTGTTTTTTTCAAAAGCAAAACCTACATTGGAGGGCTGACGTATGCCCTTTACGTGAAAGTAATATTAGTACACAGATTTTATTTTAAAGGAACACTCTGACTGAAATAAAACAGCTGTGTTAACCATTATCATTCATTTCAGTTTTTTCATTCAAGTGTCCTTAGATGCCACTGAACGCTGTTTGTGAGGATGTTTATGCCTCCCCCCTACTCCTCCTCCTCCTCTTCACTCTTCATTCCCTCTGTGTTGACCTTTACCCCATTTGAAGCTGCCACACTTGGTATTCATGTCAGCTGTCACGGATTGGCTGGACACTTGCTAGGAAACGCAGCCCTCAACAAAGTCCACGAGAAAACAGTGTTAACATCTTTGTTTTGATTTTTAGAGCTTAAAGTTCAGAGGATCAAGCATTTACTGGTACATATGAATAATTTATCTTTGATTTCCATCTTAAAACTTATAACTTAAGAATTTATCAGTTTAGCTTTATAACATCAGGATTGAACTGGTTTGACGTATCAACCTCTCTACGTCTTGTCTTTGGGTCTAAAGATCACATATCATATTACCTAGAATGCCCCTGTCCTTGGAGGACCTCTGACCCCTGATCAGCTTTAAAAAAGTCTCCAGACTGGAATAGTGCATAGTTGAGAATGCTAAATTAGGATTGAGTCTTTTGAGCAACAATTCTTTTTTCTTCTGTACTTGAATTATTGAATTGAATAATCACATATATAATACAGTTTCTCTACTGCTCAAATTAACCAACAGATTGAGGCCTGGATGTAATGGTTGGTTTTTCACACCACATTGTTGAAGACAGATGGAGCTCAAGCTATGGGTTGCTACTACTCTGAGATAATTGATTCAATGTAAGTAAAGGATTTTGGGAGGGATGAATTTCAAACAGAAATTGTGCATAGCACAAAAAGGAGCACATGCATGTATAAGCACTCAATCATAGCTGTTTTTCTCTCTTTAATTTTTGTTTATCTGTCACGTTTTGCATGGTCAACACAGAATTTAACAGTGGAATTGTCAATGCCGTATTTTCCTGGTGGTGAGCAAACTGAGTTCAACAGTTATATCTGTGTAGCAAATTTCTTAGCTTTTAAGTTAATTATTCATGATGGGGTGAAAGAGATTTGTAGATTCTATGAGGATGTTATTGCCATGTTTTATAACTATAACAGAAATACTCTCTTTTTGCTTTTGTTGCAGTCTGAGGAGGATGCCTGTGAATGCTCCTATTTGCACTTTTTGGATTAATCCTATGGATATTGTTAGAACTGTGGAGGATTAATACCCAGACAGTAGCGATGCCCGTGAAAGGAGAAGAATCTCCCCCTGAAGCCAAGGAGGACGTACCTGCTAAACAATCCTCTCATGTAAGGGAACATTCCCTGTCAGCAGTGCATGAAAGTCTGAAACACAATAAGGAGAACAGTCTCCAGGCTGACTGTGCTTCCACATGTCCTGAAGTCAAAACAAAACAGCATGAGGCTGAGCAGGCGTCCTCTGAGGTAAATTCAGAAAAGTCAACAGTGGGGACGACCATCCAGATATCTCCCAGAGCTGCTGCGCCGATGCTCAGCTCAGGGCCTGAGGCGAGGGACCGCCTCAAGTTCATCCTGGGAGCATCAGAGGACAACTCTTCAGATGAGGAACCTCTGGTTGCTAAACCTCCAAGCGGCACATCTCGTCCACCATCCTCCAACTCTGGATCTTCATCTCAGCAGACAATCTCTGCAGCTCTGAAATCCAGCTCCTCAGGCATCAAGTAAGATTTCATTGAAGCTAACTAAACATCAGCTTGATTGAGTCTGCATGTTTCATCACTCTGACTTTTTAAAACAGTTTTGTGACCTAAAAGTGCTACAATTTAAGTCACACAAAACCTTTAGTCTGAGGGGCTCATGTGTACTGTCTCACCCTGTGTATTTGTGTTGGCAATGTGCCGTTATGCTCCCAGTCACTGTCTGTTATCACTTGACTGTATCGAGCTGACCTGTGTTATTGTCACATGCCAAACAGTTTGACTCTATTATTGGAACAAGTGTCTGTACCGAGTGACTTTGAAAACTGTTGAGAGTAGGTCACAGCACAAAAAATGAAAAGGGTGAGATTTTTTCTTTATTGAAAAGAATATCTATTCATTCTTTATTCAAAATTGTACTTGAAACATTTTTTTGATTGCCTGCACAGTGTAGTTTTTTTTTTTTTTTTTAGCCCGGATGATGGTACGTGATAAGTTAATGGGTCATCGGGTTTGTTCGGTGCAAACAGCTACTAGTGTAGAGAGGAATATTAAACTGAGCTGAGTTGTCCTGATGCATAGTTACACTTGACAAAGGTATCATGAAGAAGAGAAAGGTAAGAGATTTTCATGTTCCTAATCTGGAATAAACAAGCTTCTTTCTGCATGTATGAGTTGTTGCTTTGCAGGATGTGAAGATGCACTTCAGTAGAAAACACTTCTGTTTATATGTGCATGTTGAGGTTTCCTTTTCCATCAACTGTGGCTAAAAATGAGCCTGTATACATGTAGCTTTCTTTATTAGTTTACAAAATAGAATGAACACTCTGTTCTACTACTTTGCCTGCCTCTGTTTGTAGTATTTGTATCAAGCAGCCTGTGATCTGTCACACGGGATCCGTAGATTATTTTGCTGCACATGTGGGAGGGCAGACTTGAGGGGGAGTAGTTGAGAGGAAGCATTCTTGCGGAGGACTTGTTGTTTTGGTCTCAGTTTTTAGGATTTCGTTTCACCTCCAATGCACTTGTGACATTAAAGTACTGTAAACAATGGAGGGAAACGGCTTGTTCCCATATCTCCAAAGGTAAGTGCCAATAAAGGCTTGATACCCTTGGACGTAATTTGATACTTGAGCTGCAGTGTTCGGTATGTGGACAGTTATCACAGGCTCTGTGTTGTGACTGCAGGAAGTCAGAAAACTGCCTGTTTACTTTGTATGATAGTAGAAATGATACTGTTGCAGCTTCTGCAGACATGTTAGAGAACAGGAAGGATTGCTTGTGTGTTCATACTAGTATTGTTGTGTAACTGACAGAGTGTGCTTTGACACATTAAAGTTTGAGGAAATTAAAAAAACTCCCAGCATTTGTAAACTCTGGGCAGGAGCAACGTTGCCTCTTATAAAGCAGCAGAGTTGCCAGATACAGTGTTTTTGGTACAAGTTGTTCTCCTCTTAGTCCTTCAGTCTTGTTTATGAATAGATGTTCCTTGTTTGTCAGGAAGGTATGTATCTGGTTATATTAAACCCTGTCCCATCATGCTTCACATCTTGGAACGAGATCAGAAAGTGGAGTGTGCATGACTGCGAGCTGGAAGGGACTATGACTATCAAAGTGGTCTCAATAACGGACTGCAATCTGTATTTCCTGTGAAAACACAGCAATACAGGAGTGAAGTTTAAAGTTCATATCTGCTCAGGCAGAATTGTGCTCTATCTGCCAATAAAACTCTGGCGCTGATGCAGTACAGGTGTCAGTCAGTCCTATCTTGAAATGGAGCAGAAACACTGTGAAGTGGCTTGTTGAGCAGTGGCAAAGAGACTTTGGAATAACCATGGTTTGAACCGGCAGATTATCATGGTACGTAAAGTTTCAACATATGGGGACTTTGTTCCTGTTTTCCTCATGTTTACATGACTTTAAATTTATCTCAATCTCTGTGCTGTTTTCTTAAGCTGTATTAACTTTTAAGGATTTCAAACAATGAACTCATCATGTCAATGAAGTTCAGTTTTACTACTTATGCTTTTAAAATATCACAGGAAAATGTAGTCAAGGAGTAAACCAAGAAAAATAAACCCTGTTGTATCATAAAAATGGGCCACGTGGTTCAAAACTCTGCTGCCTTAGCTGTTTGTATGATAAGACAAATGTTAGCAGGCTGTAACAGTTAGTGAGGTAGTGAGTGTCAGGCCTAAGTCAGTATGCAGCATACAATAATGATTGTGGCTGAATGTGAATGCCTGTTGACTCCACAAAACTCTATTAACAATTGCTATCAGGTACTACTGTGGATAATAATGGCCTAGAGAATTTGCTCTTTGTGATGTAGAAGTGAGTGAAAATCAGAGTGAACTCTGGGCATAGACACTAAAGCTGATGCTAAAAAAGTTTGAAGATCTGTTTGTTTTTGGTTGATACTGTGTAAAACAGGAAACCTGTTGTTTATTACGCATCTGCTGAAAAACATTTACTTTTTCATTGTCCCTCCAGGCTGCACATTTAATGAATTAAAGAAACACAGAGTGGCAGAGCATGTTGAACGCCTGCATCTGGTTGTCTTTTGAGAATATGCTTTATCATAAATGGCTGTCAGTGCAAACCAGTGATTCAGCAGGGCTGTTTTACAGATAAGGTTAGAAATTAATGGTCTGTCTTTTCGGGTTGAGGAGAGTCTGAACTTTGACTTTAGTTTTGATTTTCACTGCTGTTGTGCTGTTGTTATGTAGGTTGTAGCTCACACTGTTTGTTGCTGTAATGACTGTAGCTGTAGCTCTCCCGCCTGCTGCCTGTTCTGTAGTTTTGGAGGAAAAAATGCAGCTTGCAGTTTCAGGGACTTAATAACAAGCTTTACATTTCAGCTGATAGATCAAGCATGTCACACTCAGGTAGGCCTGTTTTATGGTTGTGTTTTTTGTAAAGAAATCTAATTGTGAGTTTTCACTGCAGGCCTAGCATGTCTGGGCTGCACTTGGTGAAAAAAGGACGTGAGCAGAGGAAGATGGATCTTCAGAGGGACTTCACTGTGGCCTCCCCTGCCGAGTTTGTCACCAGGTTTGGTGGAAACCGTGTCATTGAAAAAGTAAGAATGAAAGTCCTCTCTGTGGTTTTCTTTTTAAATAAAATTTTATACATCAATGAACATACTGCACTTTCTCATATTATTGTCTTTTCTGACAAAAATCTGCTTTCTGCTTGGGTCACAGGTGCTAATAGCCAACAATGGTATAGCTGCAGTGAAATGTATGCGCTCTATCCGTCGCTGGTCCTATGAAATGTTTCGCAATGAGAGGAACATCAGATTTGTGGTGATGGTGACCCCAGAAGACTTGAAAGCTAATGCAGGTCACTGTGAACTTAATTTTTATCTTATTTTAAGTACCCAGCAGGTAGTATCATGAAGTAAGATCAGTCAATAATACTTTTCATGTCTTGTGCTTTTCTCTTGTAGAATATATAAAAATGGCGGACCATTATGTACCAGTCCCTGGTGGGCCCAACAACAACAACTATGCCAATGTAGAGCTTATAGTGGACATTGCCAAAAGAATCCCAGTGCAGGTGCTTTCCAGTATTTATCTTTACAGATGTGTTTTTCTGGCCTCTGGCCATTTGCTCTTTGACCTTGTTTTCCAGTGATAAATTCAAGCATGTGTGTGTTTATCACTGTTTATAGGCGGTTTGGGCTGGTTGGGGTCATGCCTCAGAAAACCCCAAACTACCTGAGCTGTTAAACAAAGCAGGAATATCATTTCTAGGTAAAGTCCAGTTTGAAACTGTGCAACATTTACAGGTCATTCTGTATGTATGCACCCTTGTCTGACCTCATTGTCACCCATTTATTTTTGTCCCAGGGCCGTCTAGTAAGGCCATGTGGGCACTTGGGGATAAGGTGGCTTCTTCCATTGTGGCTCAGAGTGCTGACATTCCCACGCTACCATGGAGTGGAACAGGTGATACTTTACTTCCTACAAATCACAAAATAGATAGAAACACAATCTGTGCTGCAGGCATGGAACAATTTTAAACTCTTATTTCTAAAATAATGCCAACACTTATACACATGTAAATTTGGTTGTTATGTGTCATTGGGCTCCAGGTTTGAGAGTGGACTGGGCAGAGGAGGACCAAAGACTGGGGAATGTGATCAGTGTTCCACCTGATATTTACAGGAGAGGCTGTGTTCAGGATGTAGAGGACGGGCTTGAAGTAAGCTTATTAACAAGAGTCCCTAAAGTCCCATTCACATATGTACTTCCTTCAAGCCTTTTCATATATGTTATGAATGATATTTGGCATGGTGTTTGTTTTCAGGGGGCTGAGAGGATTGGTTATCCAGTTGTCATCAAGGCCTCTGAAGGTGGAGGTGGAAAGGGAATTCGGAAGGTTGAAAGCTCTGAAGATTTCACAAGTGCTTTTAGACAGGTTTGTGTTTAAACTTTGTCTGATTATTGAGTACTCTGTGATTTTGACCCCGCCTCATTTGAATATAATAGGTACAACTATTTTAAATGATTTATTCTATGTTTGTCTAAATACAGGTTCAGACAGAAGTACCAGGCTCGCCTATCTTTGTCATGCAGCTGGCTCAACATGCTCGACATCTTGAGGTTCAGATACTGGCAGATGAGTATGGAAATGCCATCTCTCTGTTCGGACGAGACTGCTCCATCCAGAGGAGGCACCAGAAGATCATTGAGGAGGCTCCTGCCACCATAGCAGCTCCCTCAACCTTTGAGCAAATGGAACGAGTCAGTTCATTTCATTTCATATATTTATTTTTGTCTTTACTAACTTTCTTTTCAGTGGAACCTTGACGCTTTGTCTGTTTTTGGCTCAGTTTGCGGTGAGACTGGCCAAGATGGTGGGCTACGTGAGTGCAGGTACTGTGGAGTATCTCTTCTCTGAGGATGGAAGTTTCCATTTCCTGGAGCTGAATCCTCGCCTTCAGGTTGAACATCCCTGTACTGAGATGATTGGAGACGTGAACCTGCCAGCTGCTCAGCTTCAGGTAAAGCCTCTGCTGGAGAATGTTCCTACCTCAGAAATTAAATGACCCACTCTTCCTTAAAATACAATCTTGATTTTTAAGTTGTCATGTTCAACTCTCTGTTTCCTTGATAGATCGCAATGGGGATCCCTCTGTATAGAATCAAAGACATCCGCTTGCTTTATGGAGAGACTCCATGGGGTGACACCTTCATTAACTTTGAGACCCCAGAGTGCATACCAAGTCCAAGAGGGCATGTTATAGCTGCTCGGATTACCAGTGAGAACCCTGACGAGGTAAAGCATGACTCTAACAGCATTTCCTACGTTCTTTTAATCTGTGCCACTAACCTCTTTACCCCCCTCACAGGGATTCAAGCCCAGCTCTGGTACTGTTCAGGAACTCAACTTTCGCAGCAGTAAAAATGTTTGGGGCTATTTCAGTGTGGGGGCAACTGGTGGCCTGCATGAATTTGCTGACTCACAGTTTGGACATTGTTTCTCCTGGGGGGAAAACCGGGAGGAAGCCATCTCGTAAGCTGTTGTTTCTTTTCTTTCTTTAATTTGATTGTTCTTTTTACTAGTTCAAGTGTGATAAAAGATCAAAAGCAATAAAAAACTTTCAGGTGCTTGATCCAGTTACAAAATGTCTCAAAATAGAACTCCATTTTTGCAACGAATGTGATGTATGTGACATATAGGTACAATACATACTCTACTCATTTGGTTTGAACAATAAAGAACTGAAGAACGACAGGATCTATGCACTTATCTGTGATGTCTGCCTCATCACTCAGGAACATGGTGGTGGCGATGAAGGAGCTTTCCATCAGAGGGGACTTCAGGACCACAGTGGAATACCTAATAAAATTGCTGGAGACAGAGAGCTTCAGGAACAATGACATCGACACCGGCTGGCTGGATCATCTTATTGCAGAAAAAGTACAGGTAGGAAACTGATGTCTTCACTACTTGAAATCTTTACACAGACAATAGAATTGGACAGAAGTTCTGTCTTTCTTAACATAATAAAACTGAGCGCCTTGCAGGCAGAGAGACCAGATACCATGCTGGGGATTGTTTGTGGGGCATTGCATGTTGCTGATGCAAGCTTCAGAAAGAGTATGTCCGACTACCTACACTCACTTGAAAGGTCAGTTGACATCAAGCCTTCTCACGAATGGCACCCCTCAGTTTTTATTTTTTTTCCACCAGAAGTGTTAACACTTTCTTCTTCATATATAGAGGCCAAGTTCTTCCAGCAGCCAGTCTCCTCAACTCTGTCAGTGTTGATTTGATATATGAGGGAGTCAAGTTCTGTCTCAAGGTACCTGCTTTATTCCTTGATGTTTCCTCATTTGGCTCAAACTCTTACTTTTTAAAATCAATAAATGATCAATTTTGCTTTGCGAAGGTGGCTCGCCAGTCTCCCACCACCTATGTCATCATAATGAACTGCTCCAACATTGAGATCGATGTCCACCGGCTGAGTGATGGTGGCCTGCTGCTGTCTTATGACGGCTGCAGCCATACCACCTACATGAAGGAGGAAGTGGACAGGTAGGAGCCCTTGAATCAATGTGGATTTATTTGTTGTTTGGTTTTACTTGTCTTTTATGACCTATTTCCTCTCCACAGTTATCGCATCACTGTTGGCAACAAGACTTGTGTGTTTGAGAAGGAGAAGGACCCCACGGTGCTGAGGTCGCCATCTGCTGGAAAACTGCTGCAGTACATGGTGGAGGATGGAGGTCACATTATGGGAGGAGAGACGTATGCAGAGATCGAGGTACATGTGAGACATGCAAATACAATCCTATTTTTAAAAAAACTGTGTTTTTTTGAATGATTTATTCCATTGGCTGTTACTGTTCCAGGTGATGAAGATGGTAATGACGCTGACTATCCACCAGTCTGGCTGTATCCACTTTGTCAAGAGGCCTGGAGCCGTTCTGGAGCAGGGTTGTGTTGTGGCACGGATAGACCTGGATGACCCAAGCAGTATACATCGTGTACGTAAATAGAAATTCACAGCTTGTGCAGTAAAAATAGTTTTCTCATTCATGCATTTTCATTTTCAACTTCATAACATCATAGGGTTTGGCTAAATAGTGCAATATTTTTGTCTAAGTTTGTGTATTCAGTACTCATTCATGTGCGTCGTTGTTTGGTACTGTGAATAGTTCCGTTTTGAGTCTCACATTTTAATTACTATTTTTCTCTGTTTGTGTAACAGGTGGAGCTCAACACAGCAATATTGCCTCCCCAACAACCACTGCCTGTTGTGGGAGAAAAGCTGCACCAGGTGTTCCACTGTGTGCTCGAAAACTTGTTTAAAGTTATGGATGGTTACTGCCTCGAGGAGCCCTTTTTCAGCAGCAAGGTAGTTGCTTTGTTACAGTCTCTATGCAACCACCGAGTCTTATTAGACTGCCTTTGTTTATTATGTGTTTGTGTTCCTGTCTGCAGCTAAAACAGTGGGTGGCTACTCTGATGAAGACCTTAAGGGACCCCTCGCTACCGCTGTTAGAACTTCAGGAGATCATGACAAGTGTGGCTGGTCGTGTTCCTCCCAGTGTGGAAAAAGATATCCGAAAAGTCATGGCCCAGTATGCCAGCAACATCACATCTGTTCTCTGTCAGTTCCCCAGTCAGAGAGTAAGCTATGCAGAATTTTGTTTAATTTTCTCAAATCCCCTATAACTTATGTTGTCAAGATGATAAAGTGATATTTACTGTATTCATTCCAGATAGCAAACATCCTGGACAGCCACGCAGCAACACTACAGCGTAAAGCTGACCGAGAGGTCTTCTTCATGAACACTCAGAGCATTGTTCAGCTGGTGCAGAGGTTAATCACATGCAGATCATCCAGCTGTTGTGCATCACATGTTGATCCTGTTATTAAATTGTGTTCTCATTGGTGTTGTCCAGGTATCGTAGTGGGATTCGAGGCTATATGAAGTCTGTAGTTCTTGATCTGCTAAAGCGATACCTGCAAGTTGAGATGCAGTTTCAGCAAGGTGAAGTTTATTTACTGTATTTGACATGGAAACTCAAAAGGACATTTTTTGAACTTGTAGATGTGGTTTGTTTATCTCTGCTAAAAGCTCTGATCTTGTTCTCCTAAACAGCTCACTATGACAAGTGTGTTATCAACCTAAGAGAGCAGCACAAACCTGACATGAGTCCTGTGCTGGAGTACATCTTCTCTCACGCACAGGTCTCCAAAAAGAACGTTCTCGTCACAATGCTCATCGTAAGGCATTTAGTAACCTAAACACTAGCACACATAAATGAATTAACCCTAAAACTGGGTTGTAGTGAAAGTCTGTTATTTTACAAAACGTAGGACCAACTGTGTGGGCGGGATCCCACGCTGGCAGATGAGCTGATGGCCATTCTGAATGAGCTCACACAACTCAGCAAGATGGAGAACTCGAAGGTGGCATTAAGGGCCAGACAGGTAACAACAGTCTTGTTATAGTTAAACACTAGTCCCTGTTTAAAAAGAGATTTGATTTAATATTTAAAAATGTGTTTTAGGTCTTGATCGCTTCCCACTTACCATCATACGAACTGAGGCACAACCAGGTGGAGTCCATCTTCCTCTCAGCCATTGACATGTACGGCCACCAGTTCTGTCCAGAAAACTTGAAGGTTAGCAATCTTTGGAAGAAGGGCCATGCAACCATCACCTATTTTCAGCTGGAAAATACAGTTGCTTGTATGTTTTATTTTCTTTTTCCACAGAAACTCATCCTCTCTGAAACCTCAATTTTTGATGTTTTGCCAAATTTCTTCTACCACTCCAATCAAGTGGTTTGCATGGCTGCTTTAGAGGTACAGTCAGTTCATTCTCACTGAAGAGTTTCTATCTTTTCATTTCATTTCACGTCTTCATTACTTGTGATTCCTTTGCTGACTATTAGGTGTACGTGCGCAGAGGTTACATAGCCTATGAATTAAACAGCATCCAGCATCACCAGCTCCAGGATGGAACATGCGCTGTAGACTTCCAGTTCATGCTGCCAACATCACATCCCAACAGGTAAAAAAATCTTCTTTTCTTATCTTTGAAAATTTCTTTAAAAATATTTCTTCAGCACAGCTTCAGATGCTTTGGTTGTTCCAGATATTTTTTCCTGTTTGCTCTTATCGTGCATACAAAAGACTGTTATGAATCAGCCCTCACCTGATCAGTTAAGATAAAATCAAAAATAGGTCACCGTTCATAAATGCTGAGCTTGTCTTTTGAACTTTTTTTTTGTGTGACTTTTACTGAGTGAAATCACTAAAATTCCTCCATGAAGATGAATGAAGTTCTTCTTCCTCTGTGTCCAGTGATACAGTTTATAACCTGCAGCTTTCACTGCTTATGGCTTACCGCTAACTGATTGTATTTAGCTAAAGGACATTTATCTTGCACCGCATCTTATAAAGTGCTTTTTGTCTAATCATAATACCTCAAAGTAGAGGTGCATTCTGATCATCCACCGCTGATATTCACCTGTCAATCATCTTATTTCAGAGAGAGCAGCCCTACTCTGAACAGGTAGAGTACAGCTCCTCCCAACAAGCCAAACCACCTGATCGTGTGTATGTCTCACGGCAAAGCATGCCCAATGCACTGTGTTGCTTTTCTCTTTCTGTCCTGTGAAACCAGAAACTTTTCCCAAGGAGTCTTCTAACAACTCCTTCTTAATTCATTTTTAAAGGCAAGCTACCCTATAGTATTTTCTTGCTTCTTTCAACTTGTAAAGTGAATCTGAACTTTTTTAGAGGTACATTTTCCTGTAATTGTGCGTTCCTCTGAAAAACTTCAGCCCTGCAATTCTGTTGAATGATTCGGAATGAGGAGCCTGTAAGACACAACTCTCGATCAGATGGAATAACCAGTCTTCTTATAACAGCAATCCATTCAACCTTTCACTCAGGATATGAGATGTACCCATCAATTGTATGTATATGGATATATTGGTGCTTGTAATTGGTTGCTTCAAATAGATAGAAACATCCAAGAATGCTTCAATTGCTCTGTAAAAATATACGTACTTGTGGCTGTTCTTTTCATTTTTTATTTTGGTCAAAATTCACTGTTGTCGGATCATTCATTGGTCTCCTCTTGCTGCTATCGTCCTTTTACGTTTCATTTCAGGGTTCCTGTGCCAGTGTGTGGATCAGGCCAATTTCAGATGAGGCGGCAGAGCAGTGAGCTCTACCTTGAGGGAGCTTTCTCGCCACCTTGCCAGCGCATGGGCGCCATGGTGGCCTTCCAGTGTTTTGATGACTTCATAAGGTCCCTTTTAACTTGATACCAGTTCTACTTTTCCTGTCCTTCATTGATAAAGGCATGTAAATAAAAGATTTCCATTTTTGTCTCCAGAAATTTTGATGAAGTACTCTCCAGCTTTGCAGAACCACTATTAGAGACTGCTCCATTCTCTGAGTCCTGCTCCAGTCTCTATGAGGAGGAGAGCTTAAAAGTAGGGGCTTTGGGTGTACAAAAGAACTGTCAATTAAGGTTTAGTAATCAAAAGGGCAGTTTTCATCAACAGTTTCCCTTCTATAACTTGCAGAATACAAGGGAGAATCCAATCCACATCATTAATGTGTCCATAAAAACAGCTGACACAGAGGATGACGATGCCTTGGTTACCGCCTTCACTGCTTTTGCTCAGTCAAAGGTCAGTTAGACTGCCAACACACAACTGATTTCATGAAAGGGGGGGGGCTTAGCCAAACAAATTATTCATTAAGAAAGTGTGTTATTTTCACAGAAAGCTGTCTTGTTTGAGTATGGAATCAGGAGAATCACATTTCTGATTGCACAAAAGGTAATTTCACTTTTAAGACCACCAGTGTTTTCATGTGTTCCACTGTTTATAGTTTCAATATTTGTGTTGACTTTATTCTACATTTACACCGGCATCTTTTCACTAAAACTTTATTCAGTTCCTTTCCTATTGTGAACAAAAAATATCACTCACAAACTCACATTGACTGTAAAAATGCCTGGTTTGTGATTATGGTTATTTTAATGTTTTATTTCTAGAGAGAATTCCCCAAGTTCTTCACCTTCAGAGCAAGAGATGGTGTAAGTTTCTCTCTCCTCAGAAAGTAAAAGATCCTTTATTTGTGAAGTGGTTGATCAGATTTCTGTTGCTCTCAAAGCATGATGGCCATTTCTTCAATCTCTGCTTTCCCATAGTTCCAGGAGGATCGTATTTATCGTAACTTGGAGCCAGCTTTAGCTTTTCAGCTGGAGCTCAATCGTATGAGGAACTTCGACCTGACAGCTGTTCCCTGTGCCAACCACAAGATGCATCTCTACCTCGGTGCTGCTCGAGTGCAGGAGGGGGCTGAAGTCACAGACTACCGCTTCTTCATACGAGCTATTATCCGCCACTCAGATCTCATCACTAAGGTCAGCATACATCTTTACATCTTTTTAAGTTTGAGCTTTTTCTAGAGAATTCTGTCTCTTTAGTTAAGTGATAAAAATCTCTCTTAACAAATGCAGGAAGCTTCCTTTGAATACCTTCAAAATGAGGGAGAGCGTTTGCTGTTGGAGGCCATGGATGAGTTGGAGGTGGCCTTCAGTAACACAAGTGTCCGCACGGACTGCAACCACATCTTCCTCAACTTTGTTCCCACTGTTATCATGGATCCCTCCAAGGTCAGTATAGAATATGGTCTTTTATCATCATTTGTTGTTAAACTTTGACTTCCTCATTTTTTAAAATCTTTGTTTACATTCTGCATCCATGTTGTTCTTCTCGACCCTCAGATAGAAGAGTCAGTGCGCTCCATGGTGATGCGATATGGCAGCCGACTCTGGAAGCTGAGGGTCCTTCAGGCGGAGCTGAAGATCAATATCCGTCTAACGCCAACAGGGAATGCCATTCCTATCCGCCTGTTTCTCACTAATGAATCTGGCTATTACTTGGACATCAGCCTGTATAAGGAGGTCACTGACCCGAGTTCTGGACAGGTGAGGACAAAGTGATGTGAGTTGTGTCGCAGATTTAGTATATTTCTAAGGCTTGTGTGGTTACTTGTGGGTTTCTTGTTCACAGACTCATAAATCACCCTCTGACCTCATCACTTTCTATTTTCAGATCATGTTCCAGTCATATGGAGACAAGCCAGGCCCTCTTCATGGCATGCTGATAAACACTCCGTATGTGACCAAAGATCTGCTGCAGGCCAAGCGCTTCCAGGCTCAGACTCTGGGGACCACGTATGTCTATGACTTTCCTGAGATGTTCAGACAGGTACCACAGTTTCACTTTAACATCAGTTAGATTCTGTTTTGATTTATGATTGAAATTATTTGACTTGATCTGGGAATCCCTCTCCCTCAGGCTTTGTTTAAGCTGTGGGGTCCAGGAGATAAATACCCCAAAGATGTGCTGATGTGCACGGAGCTGGTTCTGGATCCTCAAGGTCGACTGGCGCATTTGAACCGCCTTCCTGGAGACAATGATGTAGGACACGATTCAGTGTTCTGAGCCTTCCGTTTAATGTGTGCAGATGATGCAGAAAATCACCGTATCTCTTCTCCATCAGGTGGGAATGGTTGCCTTCAAGATGAAGATGAAAACTCCACAGTACCCAGAGGGCAGAGATATCATCGTCATCTGTAATGACATCACTCACATGATTGGCTCATTTGGGCCCCAAGAGGATGAGTTGTTCTTGAAGGCGTCAGAGCTGGCTCGAGCTGAGGGAATCCCACGCATTTACATCGCAGCCAACAGTGGAGCACGCATCGGCCTCGCTGAAGAGATTAAACACATGTTCCAGGTGGCCTGGGTCGACCCCAAAGACCCCTACAAGGTAAGATCTGCCCTGTGATTCAGACAGGTTTCACACTTCAGGAAGAAGAGGTGCAATAATATGTGAGGTTTTCACATTTGTTACGTCTCTGTTTCCATTTCTCTGTAGGGTTTCAAGTACCTTTACCTGACACCACAGGACTACACACGTATCAGCTCTACCAACGCTGTTCACTGTCACCATGTAGAGGAAAATGGAGAGTCCAGGTAAAATAAAGTGCCATTACTTTTAATAAAGGAGCTAATTAAAATGTTGACTGTCTCGACTTGTATCTCTAAGATGACAGCTTTTGGCTTGCTTGTTTTTCGTCATCGTTGCAGATACATCATCACTGACGTCATTGGGAAGGACGACGGTCTTGGAGTTGAGAACCTGCGGGGTTCTGGTACCATTGCAGGGGAATCTTCTCATGCTTATGAGGAGATAGTTACAATTAGTATGGTGAGAAACAGGCTTTGGATTTCTTGGATAAAGGGGAATCTTTGTGATATTATTTAACATGAGTCCCTTTCCATGCTATTGCAGGTAACATGTCGTGCTATTGGAATCGGAGCCTATTTGGTCCGTCTGGGGCAGAGGGTGATTCAGGTGGAAAACTCTCACATCATCCTGACCGGAGCTGGCGCCCTGAATAAGGTTTGTAGTTTTAACTATTGAAACTAGTTTTAATGAATATACAATACCCAGGAGTGTTGGAAAAACAAAAAAAACTATATGCTTTTCGAATTATTCCAAATTCCGTCTTCTGTAAATGTCATCAGTTTTGAGCAAATCAACAAGATTAAGAGGAGAAATAAACTCTGTTGTAGTTTAAATACTGTTTGATACTTCAGTACCAGACTAACAGTAACAGGTTTATGTTCTGTATTTCATGGTTACATTACAGATTTCTCAGATTCTGATGTCCCTTTCTGTATAGGTTTTAGGAAGGGAGGTTTATACCTCCAACAACCAACTTGGAGGGATCCAGATCATGCACAATAATGGAGTTACTCACACTACAGTGCCAGATGACTTTGATGGTGTATTCACCATCCTCCAGTGGCTCTCATACATGCCAAAGGTTTGGATGAACATCTAAAAGATCATAATCTGGTTGGTCAGAGACTTTTGTTTATTTAAAAGCAGTCAGAAGTCTTACAACAGCTCTTCTACTACTCCTTACAGAACAACCACTCCCCTGTGCCTGTCATAGCAACTACAGATCCAGTCGACAGGGAGATAGAGTATACGCCCACAAAAGCACCCTATGACCCCCGCTGGATGCTGGCTGGGAGATCTCACCCCAGTGAGTGTCAAGATTTATATTCTGGAGGTGCTCTCGTTGTATCTTTAGCCTTACCGTCTTCCCTTTTGTATGTGTTTGTGTCGTCAGCGGTGAGAGGAGCATGGCAGAGCGGGTTCTTTGACCATGGCTCCTTCATGGAGATCATGGAGTCATGGGCTCAGACAGTGGTAGTTGGCAGAGCCCGGTAAATATTTCTGCACTATACCCTTACATTTTGAGTATTCATGTTTTGTCTTTCTCATATATCAACGATTGAACACTGCTGACTTGTAACAGGTTAGGAGGAATTCCCCTCGGTGTCATTGCTGTTGAGACACGCACAGTTGAACTAACAGTCCCAGCAGATCCAGCAAACCTGGATTCAGAATCAAAGGTGATGGTCGTGTAATATATTTGGATGATGACAGAATGGGTATTAGTGGTATTTACCTGAATCTGTGTTCTTTTGAAATGTCAGGTCCTCCAGCAAGCTGGCCAGGTGTGGTTCCCCGACTCAGCTTTTAAAACTGCTCAGGCCATCAGTGACTTCAACCGAGAGCGTCTGCCGCTCATGGTGTTTGCAAACTGGAGGGGCTTCTCTGGTGGAATGAAAGGTAAAAAATACTTAACATTGCTGAGAGACTTATCCCATAGATATTTTTAATTGATAAATTAATTAAAAAGCATTTCTTGTCCATTTTCCTCTCAGATATGTATGACCAGATACTGAAGTTTGGGGCGTACATTGTGGATGCCCTTCGTGGTTTCCGTCAGCCAGTGTTAGTGTACATTCCTCCACATGCTGAACTGAGAGGAGGCTCATGGGTGGTTATTGACCCCACCATCAACCCACTGTGTATGGAGCTCTATGCAGACAGAGAGAGCAGGTACACAAAACTAGGTTGCTCACGTAGCATCAAGTGTTAATGGAACAATCCCTCCCTTTATTAAAAACTGTTTCTGTTCTGTTCCATTATCCAGAGGTGGTGTGCTGGAGGCTGAGGGCACAGTGGAGATCAAATTCAGGAGGAAGGACTTGGTGAAGACCATGAAAAGACTAGATTCAGTCTATGCTAGTCTAGTTGAACAGCTTGGTATGTGCTTAACTACTACTTATTTGACCTAATTCATTGCTGTTATTTTTCTAAACTTTATTTGTGTCTTCTATTTTCACCAGCTTCCCCTCAGTTGTCTGACAAGCAAAGCAAAGAGTTGGAGTCGAAACTCAAAGCAAGAGAGGAGTTCTTGTTGCCCATCTACCACCAGGTGGCAGTGCAGTTTGTAGATCTCCATGACACCCCAGGCAGGATGCAGGAGAAGGGTGTCATCACTGTGAGTTTAACAGTATAAACTCTGTTATTGTCGCTATTTCTGTGAATATTTACATCGTAGACTGAAAACAGAATTGCCTGTAGAGAAAATTCTTGCACTAATTTTTTTCTATCATGCGTTTTCATACATTTGACAGGATGTTTTAGATTGGAAGAATGTGCGCACATTCTTCTACTGGCGTCTGCGTCGCCTCCTGTTGGAGCAGGTGGTGAAGTGTGAGATTCTGCAAGCCAACAGGGACCTCAGTGACGGTCACATGCAGTCTATGCTGCGACGCTGGTTTGTGGAAACGGAGGGAACAGTCAAGGTATGTTACAAAAGCCAGAGTCCCTTGTGTTTGCCCTTGTAGTATATATGTTGTAAACACTGGTTCAAAAGAGGTGCATATTTGAGTTTAGGTCCAAAGAGAAATAGTTATGTTTCTTTAGGTTAAATGTGTAGTTTTAAACTTTGTAGCCTCAAAACTATATGTCTTACTTTATTTATTGCCTCTTTGAGCTAATCATGGATCTAAAGGTGCATGTGTCTGCCCTTCTTCCAGGCCTATCTCTGGGATAACAACAAAGCAGTAGTTGAGTGGCTCGAGAAACATTTGTCTGAGGAAGACGGCACTCGATCAGCCATTCGAGAGAACATCAAGTACCTCAAAAGAGAAAACACCTTGAAACACATCCGCAGGTATGCAGACATGATCCCACAATATCAGAGACCTATTAATGTACAGTCAATTCCATCGTCATTATTTTGATACTGATAGCTGTGTTTGATGAAATTAAACCACTGCAGACTTTGCAGGACAAGCAATAGTATGTCCCACTCTTGCAGAAGCAGATCGTACTGTACACCATCCTAATCCACTACCACTATGTCTTTTTTTTATATAAGTCCAAGTCAAACATTGAAGCATATTGATCAGTTCTCTTGTGTTTATAATTTTCCGCTTCTGTTGTAGCCTGGTGCAAGCTAACCCCGACGTAGCCATGGACTGCATCATCCACATGAGCCAGAATATCACTCCGTCCCAAAGGGCCAAGCTCTCACATCTACTCACCACCATGGACAGCACCAGCACCAGTTAAGCTGAATGGTTCATCAGGTTATATTTTTAAGAAGAACAGAAGATGGGCTAGCTATGAATGTGCTTTTGAAGTAAAGAGGGGAAAATTCAAAGACAAAGAAAAAGATGTGATGATTAGGCTTGTAGTCAGGGCAAATTTTTTGCATTACTGCTCACCAGCACAAAGTGACTTATTCCTCAGTGATCACTGAACCACTTATCTTTCTGCTGGAAACATTACCATTTAGTGGCTTCTCTGCAGGGATGTCATAGTCTGTCCACTCTTGACCGGCAGGCAGAGAATTTATCTTTGTGTTCTCAAGGTAAACACTTATTTCAGCTGCTCATTCAGGTTCAAAACTGTGACTATAGTGCACATTTCAAGGCACACTTGTAAATAATGCTGTATCAGTATTAAACTTGTCTTGATGTGCTTTAAACAGCCTCCTGAGGCCTGGGGTTAAAACATTTCATTAAGTGGAAAACTCCACTTTTCGGTGCTGATTCTAATGGTCAGTTATGAGTATGAAATGGAGGATTTAGTTTCAAGTCTGAATGTTGCTTTAATGACTGATTAGTTTTGAAAAAAATGCAAATAAACAAAGAAAAGCATAGTAGATTATTTGGGGGACAGAAAAGTAGAATCTGTCACTTTGTTCAAGAAATTTCAAGATTCAAGATATTAATTTCTAACATTAAAACTTGCAGTATCAGATGTGTCATTGTCATTTCACTGTTGAATGGGCTCAATTGTCCATGTTTTGGTCACCTTAACTTTGTTTATGTGTATCTATGCAGCAATGTTTTGTGTGCTCCGACAATGTTATGAATGTTATGAGAGACTGGCACCATAAGCAAATAAACTGCAGTTTTCTTTGTGTAGGAGTAATATAACAGTGATATAATGCAGTTTTCCTTAACACTCAGGTTTTGCGTAAAGACTTCTATTGGTGGATTCATTTGCCTTTCTTGTGATTGAGATATCTGCAATGAAATGCGATTTGAATGCATATACTGTTGTTCCTGTGCCTTGTATTCTTGCAATACTAAGGACTGTTTATTAATAAATTTCATTGAGATATTTTGGCAAAAGAACATTTTTATTTACCCATTTGAGTTTTATTATGATCAAGTTAATGAATTTAACATACATCTGACATAGAGACACGTTAATCAGAGTGTGTAAAAAGAGTAATGTGTCAAATCCATGTCATCCAGTGTGGTGGCACACACATTGGAGTTTTGGGCTGAAGTGGGTAAAATCCAGTCAAAAGAAAGCTTTCTGTAACAATTGCAGTTTGAAACATTCAAATATATACAGCAAAAGATTGATTGAGACATCAACTTCTCCAGCTGCCTTTTATAAATATAAATAAAACATCACAGCAATAATGCCTAGCACAATACAACAGACAAGAGACAGGGAGCTAAGGAATGATAGACTGAACAGTAGAAAATCTGGTGGATACTATCTCACACAAACATCTCCACACAGAGTCTTTGTACTCATACAGGCTTTGAGTCTTTGCTTGGCAAAGCTAGATATTTAAAGTCTTACATACTTTTTCTTACAGACACTTCCGTACTGGTCAGATTTTAAGTTTTAATGAGTTTTCTTGTGAGCTGTAAGTTAAATGATTTGTAAATATCCTTCTCCAAGTAGTTCCCAGCTGACTGAAAAAGGAAATGTCAGTTTCCCTTTAACTCAAATGTTTGAAATTTTGAGCTCAAAAGTCTTTAGTTGGTGTCCACAGATATTTCCAGGTGGTCAAATAAGAACAAGTTTATAACAGAGCGATGGGCTTGCTGTTGGTTGGTGCACCCATGTACTGAGAAGACAGGGGGTCTTGGGAGGTGTACGAGGTGTAGAGGCCTGTGACTTGCACATCTGACAGTGGCACATTTGCCCCGCTGGAGGCAGGAGGGATGTTGGCTGTTCCCAAATCACAGTCTGATAATCGGAGGGGGGAGTTACTGAAGGTGCCCAAAGCATCCAGGTTAAAGCTGTCGTCCTTCATGTCCTCCCACAGATTACCTAAATGGATAAATTAAAGGTGAGCAAACTGAAAAATCCTCAGATTTAAACACAAAATCCCAATCTAGTGTTTATTTACCCTGAAGAGCAAAGTCCATGATGCTAGGGTCCAGTGCATCCACCTCTGTGTGCGTGTCACTGTGCACACTGTAGAAATCATCAGGCGGCTTGCTGGACTGCTGGGTCAGGGGACTGTGGGAAAGATCAGGTACCGTGTGGAGTGGGGGTGTTTGGGCTGGGGCAGGAGACATGGGGCCGAGGCGAGCCTGAGCTTGGAGCTGAGCCTGGAGCTGGTGGTGCTGGTGTAGGGGCAAGCAGGGCAGGGACAGAGTGACTATAGGCTGAGGCTGCATCTGGGGGGGGACAGGCAGTGGGAGGCCTGTGGGACAGCTGGGCAACCGGGTCATGCCAGGCTCTAAAACTTTACGTCTACAGTTTTCAGGGCGATCTGTGATCAGCTTGTCTAGCTCATCTGAAGAGGAAAAGACACATTATGAGACTGAAGGAATTAACAACACATTTTTAGGCATAAACACTTTTACATGTAAATAATGAATGTCTGACCAGGGTTAGCCATGCTGCGGCGGATGGCTGGAAGGTCCTTGCGTTTCCACTTCTGCATCTCTTCCTCCATCTTATCAATCTTTGCAGGGTTTAACGCCCATAGACAGCCCTTACGAGAGGAGCTGCTCGTCTTGTTTTCCACCTTCTCAAAGCATTTGTTTAAGGACAGATTGTGTCGGACTGAGTTCTTCCATCCATCTGGTGCAGTCTGCAAAACGAAGAATAGTTTTTTTATTGATCAATCTTCATCATTCGTTGCTTTATCTTTATCTTTTCTATAACAGTTAATCCTACCTTGAAATAGGGGAAGTGTTCCTTCATAAAGCTATAGATTTCACTGACAGGAAGGCTGCCAGTCTTGCTGTTCTTTAAAGCCATGGCAATCAAACAGCTGAAAAAAAATCACCAGAAATATTATTTGAAGGTAATTCAGAGGATATTAAATTTTTTTACACTTTTTAAAGCAGGTGAAAAATGACCTGTAGGAATAGATGGGTTTAGGGAAAGACTTGGGCTGGAGTTCCTGCTCTTGTGGAGCCAGACGAGGTTGTGTGAATAGACTTTGGTTGTTGAAAGAGACGTTGCTGTAAAGCCCACCAGTTGAACACTTAAGAAAGAAAAAGAAGGTTCTTAAACGCTTCACAGTTTTTATCAAGTATCACCAATTACAACATTAACATAAATAGCAAAAGAATAACAGACTAGCAATATGTACCCAAGAAATGCTGACTACCATCATGAAAATCTCAGTGTACAAAAGTTAGGATGAAAGTAAAGAAGAGCCATGGTCTTCTTATTCTGACCAGATTCTACACAGATTGCAGTCAGGTACCTGTTGTCCAGTCTGTGTTAGAGAGAACACCTGCTGGGGCGTGGGCTGATAGACTGAGGTAGGGCACTGGTACCCTGGAGAGGGCAGCCCATTCATGGAGAATGGAGACATCTGTGGGATACAAACAGTCAAGCTTCAACTCCAACAAATAATGCAAAAAAAACCCAAAAACATCAGGAGTATAGAAATTTCAACTGCTTTGAAAGCTTACACTTCCGCTGTGGGTGTTGATAATGCTGACTCCCAGGGGGCTGTGCTGCATGTTGCTCTGGAAGTGGAGCATGGAGCCTTGACCCGCCGTCATTGTCATGTTGCTCAGCTGAGCTGCGAGAAGAAGCACACAAATTGGAGTCGAATGAGAAATTAAACAAAAACTCTTTAAGGCTTGTTTGCCAGGGTGAGTTTTTAATGTGAAGGTGTTTAATTTCTTAATCACATTATCAGGGGACCCCAGCTAATGAGGAAAACTTAAAAATATAAAGAACTAAGATGAATGATTTAATTCAGATTTAATCTCTCTGTTTAAGGAAAAAAACAACAATAAGCAACAAAAACTAATCTTACACTATATAAGAAATGTAATGAATAAATGTTTTAATCTTATTTTGTGTTTTTTTTTTTTTTACTACTTTTAAATTTGTCAACACCTGAAGAGGTTAGGAAAAAAAGTCTTCTTTTAGGATTTCAAAGCTTAAACTATGGCCTGAATTGATTGTAAGTACATAAAATAAGAAGATAAACTTGTGAATTCTCAACAGGTATGTTTACACTGTTCTATTTGCAAATTTTTCTTTCCCATACATGAAACTCGAGTCATATTTTGCCTTTAATTAGACGTTTTCCAGGATTTGAGTTTTTGCTGTATGGTCACTTTTATCTCTGTGTTGCAGGATATTCTTATAATTTTTTTTCTCCTCACTGTGGGGTCTAGAAATCCACTTGATCCAGCAGACCTGACTCATCCAATCAGAGAGATGCTGCAGTTTTTGAATGTTGAACTGTCCCCTCCGTCACCTCACCTGTTTGTTGCTCCAGCAGGCTGCCCTGGGAGGGCCCGTTACTGTGGCCTCTACTATCAACCATCTGCTGTAGTCGGGGCACATCCACGGAGGTGAGCCATGACAGAGACTGCAGGTCCCCAGGGAGGTCCTCCTCCCTCAGCTGGGAGGGGTCTGTGGTCAGAAGCCTTTGGAGGCAAGAAGCGATTAAACAAATGCAGGACTAGACGCATGTACAACAAGCAGAATTTAAATATAAACACTTGAAAGAACGTTTTGTTCTTTCAAAAGTCAAATCACTTTAATGAGCCTGAAAATGTGGATGCAAAAGCTGCTCAACCATGTCTTAGTCATGCTGATCAGGATTTACATTAAGAAGATTAACTATGAGTGTAATTTAGCAGTGAGAGTTTAAATCAACAATGAGGAAGTTAAACAAGCTTTTCATACAAAGTGAATCATCTGTCAGGTGTGTTTATTTTTTAAGAGACTTTTGTTTTCCTGTGGTTCAAACTTGATCAATACAAATGTGAACATAAAATTATATTTGTATGAATTACACAAAATACTTTTTGAACAACTAATTTTGTTAATTTTGAGTCATAAAATGTATTTCTGTTGAAGTCAGTCAGTTTTAGTCACTACTGTTATTTGACCAGTCTCGACAAGAAAGAATGGAGAGGAATCCTCTCGAAACCTCTCCAGTTTCCTCTGCACACACTTACTGTGCAAGGGTTTAGTAATTGGGGTCGCTATGACAACACATACTATTCAGTTACTTTTCAAGACCGTGGACAGTGTAGGAGAAGACCCCCCCTCCTCATTCACACACACCAAATCTCCTATTAAAATATCAACTGTGTCAGGTGACCAGAATCTGGCCCTAACCATTGGCTGAATCATAAGTAAACAACGTATGAGATCGTTTGAAACATGGGACAGCAGCACATGTTGCCTGCAACAGTTGGTCTCGCCTATTGAAAAATGATCACCTATTGTGTCCCAAACGACAAATCTGCCCAGTGGCACGTGGCTCTATTGTCTTCCCCAGACCCTTCCTTGATTGTCTCTGTCGTTTCTTTTCTTTAGCCAGCCCTTGCATTAATCTGTTGGAATGACAGGCCTCACACAAGAGGCACAAATAGGATGCCATCTGCTTCCCTGTCCCTTTCCAGCCTCTGTCCTCCCTGCCGCCCTCAACAACCCCCAATATCACCCCCACCCACACCCACGGTCCTCCCTAAATAGGGAGCCAACGGAGCCTCAGGCCAAAGGGAGTGCAAATGTAGTTTGAGGTCAGGGTTGTGTGTCTGCCATCTGAATTCATGACATCACCATGCAAGGAATCAACTCATTTCCACGAATGTACTGAATGCCTCCTGCTTGACTTGGTGTAATGATTCTTCAGGATCATAATTATTTCAGTACCACAATCTGAGAGTCAACAGCTAACTAAGTGCTGAATGGAAATACAACTGAAGTAAAAAGTTTTGTTCTGATTTTTTTGATAAAGAAAATCACAGAAATGTTTAATTTTACACTGTAACTTATATATACACTTTAAATTTGAACTACCCATAAATAAATTTGGATATATCCTGAACAACACCCTGGGCAGCACTCCCACCTCCCCGCCCCTCTACCAGGAGCTTAGAAATTGCTCACTGATGCAAAACATGTCGAGCTGGTGTCTCTATGTATCATTCCAGTCTTCCAAGAGGTTCAACAACACTAAATATTGCGCTTCCTCCTTCCTCCTCCACTCCCTCCCTCCCTCCCTCCTCTTCTAATTGGGAGCCACTTGTGCATACTGGTGACCCAGAGCACCCCGTCCCCCCCTGAGCCAGCAGGCCAAGAGGCTCAGGCTCTCCGTGTACCGACAGCGGGAGTGTAAACAGAGCTGATGGTTTCTGACAGATCCATTCAGACTGAAAATCATTTATTCTTCAGGATTTTTTTTCATGAAACCTCCCATGCACAAAAAGAGCTGTCCATCTACCTTTGGATGAAACATTGTGGGGTTAGGCAATTTGTTCCATGACCACTTTGGAAACACCTTAAAGGGTTTGTTTCCTTTTTTTAAAATGATAATTTACCTTTTATCTATTGAGGTGTATCCAATGTGATTCTGAGTGTTTTTGACAATGTGTGGAAAAAAACAATGTATTATGCAGTTGTATAAGGTAACTACTCCTTCTGTCATAAGCATTAAATAAGAAGTCTTACCTGTAGTCCTGTGGAGATGGATGATGTCCAGCATTCTCAAGTATTCCTGACATCCTGGATGTAATTCCACCTTCTATCATTTCCTGGGATTTGTAGTTGTCCTGTAACAAAATTAAAAAAAATACTGAAATGTTACATTTCAATCTAAAAAGGTCAAAATTACTTGATAAAGAAGAACAAAAGCCTAAATTGAAATAACATATTCTACAGCAAGTCAACATGACAGAGCAGCATGTGCTATAAACCTCAGAAAAATCATATGAACATATAAAATTATATAATAACACAAATATAATCTTATAAAACTTTGAAATGACATAAAACTTTTGATCAGGATTCATTTTTTCTGTGTTGTAACAGCAACACATTTATCAAATTAAATTCTTTTAGGTATCTCCTACATTTAATGGACCATATTAACATATAAAATATAAAAGTAAAGTATGTTAGATTAGCATTCCGTTCAAATGTTTACCAAACAGTTCAGTTACGATAACATTTAACTCAGCTGAAGTTTAAACAGACAACACAAACCTATCATTCAGCAAGCCCTCAGAGTAATAACTGAGCCATAAAATAATTAAAATGCCATCATCCTAAACAAAACCTAAAACCCGACAAAGATTATTGCGCAGGATGAAAGAAGTTATTTTCAAATCACCTGTTTTGATGATACTGAAGGATGTATGAGCCGGTCCGGAGCCCCTGTACTGTATTTCTCGGTTGTTGCTCTTGATGCTTCAAAAACCGTTTTTAAATTTCCCTCTCTGGAGCTGTCCGCTTCTCTGACATGCGCAGTTGTGACCTCATGGGGGGCAGGATGGTCCCATGAGTTTGACAGCTGCTGTTAACGCATTGCCCGATCAGCATCCACACTTCACACAGCAAGTGCAGCAGTGGTGATGTCGAGAAATGATTTTTGGCTCAGTTTCAGGGAAACTTCTGTGACAGTGTGTGTGATAAACTCATGCACTGCTTCAAACAGTAGCCAATCACAAGTTTTTAAATTAAAAAATCAGGTCATACTCCATTAAGATGTTGTAGTCCTCTTGATGGAAGGGCAACAAAAAGATAAGATGATTTCAGTGAAAGTCCCCTTTTCATCCCGCAGTCCTTCCTTAGCAGCCAACAGGTGCGTCTTGATGAACCACAAAAAAACACGCACCCAGGCCTAAATTCTGCTGCTATTTAGACTTGTAATTACAATATCAATAGAGTGATACCAAGTCCAACAGCAGCGACAGAAACACCTCACGGATATGAAAAAAAGAAGAATGAACTTTAAATATCCATGTGACTGAACTACATCCCTCTGTCCTGCCAGGTTATTCCCAGTCAGCTTCCTCCTTCAGGTCTAAGACGATGTGAGTCGCTACTTGTGGTGGCATCTGTGTGAGTGAGTGTGAACTTTTTTTCTTTTTTTTTTTTAAGGGAAGTGCTTGTAGATAATTTGCTTCCCGCCGCTGGGGCCGCGTCCTGCTCCTCTTAGCGGTGGGAAAAGGAGCCTGGGAGGCGCGGAGGGAGGGCAGCAGGCAGCAGACAGGGGGCCGGAGGGACTGCAGCTGCACAGGGCGGCAAAGGCACACACTTGTTCAAAGTGCAGGGGTATCAACAACACAAAAATATCATCAAATCACTGGCCCCAAAAATACCAGCTCTTATAAATCCCCTTTTCAGAATCAAAAGCAGTGCGCACAAAAGCACATGGAAAACTTTGCCTGGCAATTGCATTTTTTTTTATTTTTTTTTAAATAACAGCCTGTTGAGTAAGTCCCATATTTTCTCTTGTCATAACGTCTTGAAGAAAACATCTAACAAAAAAAAAAAACTGATGAATATTATAGAGGCAGCTACTAATGTCCGTAAATATGGATTTTGTTTTTTAAACCACTCAAATAAATAATTTGATGAAACCCATGAGCTTATTAACTCAAATATTTTTCAATAATAGAAATTAAAATAAGCAAGTTTATAAATGGGATAACCTATGAAAGCCCTCCCAACACTCAAACACACTCTCATAAAAGCCTTCTTATCCTTAAGTTGATGATAAGAGGGCAACACGCCTGTGCTGAGTGAGATAACACAGGCAGGTGTGGTGCTTTAATCCCAAGCTTAATGTGAAACCTGTTAGAGATTAAAATTTGCTGCAGGAAATTAAAGGGGCATTCCTTGAAGTCTGCAGGGAGACTGCAGTGACAGCAGTATCAGCCCCATGGGAGCCTACAGATGGTAAATCGGCCTGTCACAATAGGCACAATCAATGATTACATGCATGAACGTAACGGACAAAAACAAGAGCATCCTCACAGAGACATCCTGAGGGTCCTAGAGCCTGCTGGGTTAGGGTCTAAAAACACTAGTTGGAAAGACTGGGGGACTACAGCAGTGGTGATGATGAGAATGCTGGTGTTAGTATTGTCATGCATAGTTCCACGCATGCGCAAAGTTGATCAAAATGCTAAATAACTGTTTCAGTTCATTTTAGTTGAAAACCAATGAATGACTCAAACTAATACAATTAGCTCAGATAAATAAATAAAAAATAATCTGCATGGTTTCAATGATGGATTGTTGATTATAGTCATGTAAACATCTCCTGTAGTCCCATCATATCACATGAGAAATTTTTGTTTCATACTTTTGTTCTGTTATAACAGCTTTGCACACTTTAATTATACGAAATTTCATCTGGGGTGACCATAAAGAAAACACAATTTTGGATTTCAGTTTTGAAACCACCTCAAGGACAGGGTAGTTCATCTCCCAGTGAAAAATCCAGAAGGTTATTAACTCTTTCTCATATTTGCAAATAAACTTTTTTATTTTTTTTTATTTTTATTTTTTTACCACTGTAATGACCTAGCCACTTTTGAGTATATCATATAACATAAAACTGTGGATAGGTTTTATCTGCAAATCTAAAAGCCTTTCCTTCTGAAACTGTTTATTTAAGGACTAGTACTTGTTGAACTTTTGTTGTAATTTTAAAGAAATATATTAATTTTGAGACAAATTGCAGTTGCCTCAAATGACTTTTTTCATGGCTGTCCTTTGAATTCAACTTAAAAAATACTTAAATCCCTTAACTTTTTAATTATTTATTTTTGCATAAATATTCATGCACTACAATTTAAAAGTTTGAACAATGGCCAAATTTATATATATATATATATATATATATATATATATATATATATATATATATATATATATATATACAGACACACAATTAATGGCCCTCAGAAGACTTCATACAACAGCTGAGTGCACTATCATGGGCTTGTGAGATTGTAAATAATAGAGTAATGTTATTGTTCCATCCCTGTCCTGTTCTGCATGCCTCTGGTACATATGAGCAGAGAATCCATGTCTATCATGATGAGCTTTTAATCAAAGTTTTTCCCAGTTCTCCCCTCATTTAACCGTTCACTGACATACACATGTACAGTGAGCTGCGCATGATTATTTGAGGAGCAGGCATTGTCATTAGGCTCAGTGTTTATCCAGGGACTCTTCAACAGGTGGATAAGAGGAGCTGCAGGTTAGTGGATGACCTGCTCTACCTCCTGGTCCACAGTCACTCTAAATGTAAAGTATCCATGTGGTCAGGAAGTGACATTTCTAGCACATTGAAGTTAATGGCAGTGACCTGTGTGTGGCTCTGGGACTTGACCTGGCCTTGTGTGCTCCCTGAGACTCCCTGCAGCTCGGGGACATGCAGAGACATCCCTCCTCTCTCATGCCTGTTTGGAAGTAATGGGGAAACAATGGGATCACTGCCTTGGTGTTGGCTGGTGTTTGTTGCCTGTGTTTTTGTCTTGCACCAAGTGTTTACTCAAAACACGTTGGCCCCTCTGAGAACGAGGTCAGCTCACCCCTCTAATCTCCTCTACAGGCAGAGACTCAGTGTCCCCCAGAACAACATGTCACCCAGAGTGACCCTCCGGCCACACAGAGGAAGCTGCTGTCAGCCGTGCTTAGCTAAGGCAAAGCATCGGTGTCCTGCCAAGACTTTTTTCTCTCAGGGGTTCAACCTGAAGCAGCAGTGTGTCCAGACTTCAGGCCCAAGGTCAGACTCTGTCATAGGTCAGACAAGGAGAGAGGACAGAAAACATGACTAACATACATCAGCATGACAAAGTTAGGCAAATATTAACTTCCAATAATGCATGCATACCCATCAAATCTTGATGCTAAGTTTTCAGTTGCTAACAATACTTCGATGGTATGCCACCTAATTTTTTCAGCTAATAGTTTAACTATCCAAGTGCAGCTTGGCAATCTTGTTGTTGATGAGCATAACAAACTAAAGTTTGTATAGACATCCCAGCAGATGTATCATAATCCCACACCCAAACTCAAAACAAAATCAAACCATAAACAGCATCCAATCTTAAGCACTTTAAATCTTTATGAGTTGAGCTTTTTTTCTGGATTCAAAGCAGTTCAAATATGTCACAAGGCAATATGAGAACAAGGTGAGTTAAGTGTAAATTTTAGCTTGACTTTTTTCCTTTAACAGGAAAAAAGCACACCACCAACTAACTGAGATTACTGTATGTAAACTTTATGATAACGTGTCAAAATTTGTTACTGAACAATATTGATCCAAGGGCTATTTCTTGCATGATAAATCATTTTGAATGTAATTTGTGATTTTGATTTTGATTTTATATTTGTATGTTGTAAACAATAATTTTACACAGTTATAATTAATCTTAACTGTTTTCATTGCCATAATGCCATCATAAGTTGAGGCTATCAGCCAACAGTTTGTATTATGCTGAACAAAAGAGAGGCTGAGCTGTGGAGGGCCTGACTGCGACAGTGGTCAGTGTGGTCAGTGTGGTCAGTGTGGTCAGTGTTACCCCTGCAGATAACTTCTCCAGGCCCACTGCTGGACGTCACAAACCCTTTGTTCATGAGGATCACAGAAAATCACATCATAAGGTTTACAGAGGTCAGTTGTGTTGACCTTTGTGTGACCTGTGTCAACTCCAAAGCCTCTGGTCTGAGGACGGGTCAGTCCTTTCAGGGCCACGGAGGGTGAAGGTAGAGCAAAAGTCCTCCCTTTTCCCTCCAGCTTATTGAATGGAATAGAGCCTCATTTCCAAAAGAGCTCTCAACTTTTTCTGTGTCACAGCAGGCACATGTCTCCTTACGATGGCACTCAGACAGCTTGAAGCCAAGTTGTCTGGATTACCAGACAGTTAGCTTTGGATTGACCTTGTCAAGATTACTTGAGCAAATATTTCATTCTTAATGGTAAATAAATGTTTAAAATTAAGTAATGAAATAAAACCGTTAAAGATAAGATCTTGCGCTGAAGAAATGGGGAAAATGATGTTATCCTTCTCCTCTTCAGACATGAGTGAAATCTAAAAACATGGAGTAGTGGGTATAAAGTACCCTCAGTGACCCAGCACTTTTGTACTGAAATGATGACGGGGCCCAGGCTTCGTTACGCTGCTCTGAAAAATTAGAATAATGGACTATGAAAGAAAAGATCCAAAGAAAAGGACAGGGGGAAGAAAGACGGTCTTTTTGGAAAGAGGAATTAGATAGGAAGAGAGGGAGAGATAAAGGGAGGGAAACAGTGAAATGGAGACAAAATAAGAAGGAGAGGGGGCAGCAGTGGTGTGATGTGAGTGTTATCATCAGCTCTCATTCTCAGCATGGAATCTATAATGGGAAAATCAACCTCTCTGACTCCTGTGTAATTGGATTTGCCGGGTCTCGTGCTGAATCAGAGCCCAGTGGGTAGCACAAAGCTTGTTAAGATTGGACAAGCATTGCTGGGTTGCTGGGCTGGGGGAGAGGTGGGGCCACGGCAAAGGTAACCTTGACAACTTTTCTGAAATGGAGAGTGAATAATTCAAAAACGTTCAAAACTCAAGTGGTCACCCATCATTGGCAATTTACTGCAAACTTTCCCGACACAAATCGATCCTTTACCTGTGTAGTGAAACCTGATCTTTTCTCACATTTAGGTCACCACAGCCAGAGGAAATGGACACCTGTGTGTTACCACGCAGGGTGTGTTAGCGTGATGGTTACCAGGATACACAAGTAAAAACATTTGAACTTTGACACAGTCTCCACTTACATGAAGGGCCTTTTTAGTAGTAAGGTTATTTTTATTTACAAAAGATAGGTTTTGCTATTTTTCCATCTTTTTATTGAGAAAGCAAACAGGAAATCAGAATCCCAGCACCAAATCTTGCTTGTTTTATTAACACCTAAAATATCATGAAAAAAAATGTAAAGAAAAATATTTTTTTTTTGAAAAATAGTCAGGTCCGAACAAGCATGCCGTCAGAAGCAATAAATCGTGTTTGAACTGATATATGGAGTGACTGGTGGAGTTAGCCTCTTTAACTTGCCTTACTGAGAGCCTTGCTAGTTAGGGCTACGGTGTTCTTGGGTTTCACTGAAATCAGCTGATTCATCTCTTTGGCTTACGCTCAAGTACCTGTAACTTCAGATTGTTTAGATCATTTTAACTCCTTAATATTAAGTTATCCTCTGACTTTCCCTCCAGCATCATTAACAGGTTGAAATTTATAATCTTGATTCTACCATGAAGAGATCGACCACTTTTTTCATATAATGAGCTTACATAGTGTAATTGATTTGAAATCTACTCATCGTTAAAGAAACCAAAATAATGTGTATACTCATGTTGTCTGCCATAAGTGCATTTTAGACTTTGTGGTTTGTGATTGTTTGATCTCTACTCCAGACAATCACAACCATTTATTGCAGACATTGTGTCAGACATTGACTCCTGAATATACTCGTTGTCAAAACAAGTTCCAATATTACTTTTATTTTTGGATAAAATTTTGCCCCTATACTTGACCACCTGAAAAGTTCCAAAAACTTTATGGCATCTTTTTGTCATTGGCTTTTGGAAACATTCCAACTCTTCTCCTGCACGCTGTATCACTGAGTCAAATACTTAATAAACCTACATAGAAGACTGTTGTCCTACCCACATTGAATATTTGTTTTTAAAATCAAGCTCAAAGCCAAGTTGAGCCATGTGTTGTGAGTAAAATAATTTGGGATGCAATACCTTGACAAAAACATTCACATTTAAAGGGTAAGCGATTAAGAAAATAGATGGATAATTTTGTATAACTAGAACAACTTTAAACAATTAAATGACAATGAGTATTTCCTGAAAGCCTTTTTGGTTATTTTTTGTTTGTGTTCTCTGCATCACCTTCCAATTAAAAAGTTAAACTTTGAGTTGAGGGTTGACACCAGGCTTGATAGTAATTTTAGTTGTCTTTGGGTCTGTGTACTTATAAGAAATCTCACTTTCTCTCTTTCAATTTTTTGTTCAGAGACTTTCGATGATTTTTTTTTTTTTTAAATCACTGTCCTTTCAGCTTTATAACAATTACCCTTCATACCCTGAAACTTCTAACAGCTACACACCATTGCAGGAACATTCACAGGCCTGGTTAACTGATAGCTTGTTTTACCCAGGCAAATAAGGTAATTGTCTTTAAGCATGGACCTGGTAGCATTTGTCCAAACACAAAGCATGGCAACTCAGACTGATGCTCACAAACAATGCTGCTAAAGACCATCATTGTTTCATTAAGTCATAAAGCAATCAGTGATTACCCTGTAATGCATCCATCCAATCAAAGATCAGTAACCAGACCTTCACTTTTCAACCACTGGGGACTTTTTTTGAAAGTTTGTGATAAGGTAATCAAGTTCAAATGGAGAGAAAGAGGATGGAGGGTAGGGGACAGAGAGGGGGTAGTTGGATTGATGCTGTTTGGCTCTTGTTTCTGTGTCTTTATGTTGCACTCAGTAGAGCAGTAGATACCCAGGTAAGCACTGAATAAGATCTCTCTGTTCCTCCACCTCCCAAGGCATGAATGATTCAGCACCCGGCCCACAGTGCACTGAGTCTGGGTTAGGAGGACGTGGAGGAGCTTACAGGTGCACACAGGCCTCCACCCAGCATCATCCACACCACGGCTACAGCACACACTGAATAATTGAGCCAATAGACAAACCGGGACAGTCAGTGTAATTTTTAATTAGGATTAAGTAGCACATTCATGCTGATGGATTTTTGCCTCTCAGTCGTTAACATACCAGTGTTTACAGGTTACCTGATTGCCTTCATGCAAGCAGACACAGGAGGACACACTGCACCTGTCTAACCTCTCTGGAGAAAAGAGATTTTTTCCAGGTTGGATCCTCTGTAAGATACTACAGCAGCAAGCAGACAATACAACTTCAGAAATGCAGGTTTGCCTTTGTGTTGTAAAAATGTGTAATTTATCTGTCATGTCACATAGAAGTGTTTTGTTGGATTTAAAAGTTACTGCTAAATGTGGAAAGATTTTCAATTTTTTTACACAGCCTGCAGCTCAGAGTGATTTTTTTACTCTATGTGTGGTGGTTAGACCATATATTACCACGACCGTTACAATCATTAAATTATTTTACACAGTTTATAGTTAAGCTCCAGACCTTATTCCTCTGGACATCTTGAGGCAACTGCTGCCTTTGGGAGCACTTTGAAAAACAGTGCATTTGAGAAGAGGACTTTCTGGCAAAGACTTAGCTGTTTAGCAAAGCGCAAATACTTCAAAAGCAGGAAACAGAAACCTGCCTAAAGCTTCAGCTTCAAATTAAGGTCATATTTTTAAGTATGAAGTTGGTGAACTCTCTGACAGAAGGTGAAGAGTCCATTTCACCAAAATGTGGAACCACTCAGTTAAAATGTGTCATGAGAATAGAGTTATGGTCAGTGGAAAAAACAGTCTTGGTGCAAACAGAGAATTTATGACCCCTTTGTGTTAAGTGGTGGTGTACAAGACTTGAGATAGTCAGACAGAATTGTTTTTTTAGACAGACTTCCCTGTCCCTTGGTTGGTGATTGCTGAGTCCCCCTCCCATTCTCTCTCGGTGAAGCCTCTCTTCTTGTTTCTCAGATGAGGTCACTGTCTCAGGCAACAGTGACACTCTAGACCTAGGAGAGGGACCATCTCTTAATTAAAATACAATTGGTTGTGCTCTGAGGTGGCTGGGTAATCCACCTGATCTGACAGTGCTTTAGTTGGCTCATTTCAAAAACATTACTTCTTCTGTGCATCAGACTGCACTGATAATTGTTTAATTACAAAAACCCTGGTGTTGTATTCATTGTATACAATTATAAGATAACACATGCATGAGAATTTTTTTTCTGTCTACATCTTAAACTCGCTTGTCCTCCTGCGCTGAGAACGCCCAGTTAGTGTTCAGCCTTTCTCGCTGAATGTCTTTAGGAGCACTTGTGCATGAGGCAGACAGCTTTCTTAAAAAAGAAATACCTGCAGGACACCAAAGGGAACCTGAATGGAGGACAACAAAGCGCTAGATTTTGTCAGAGCATTGAAAGAAATCCTAAAACATTAGCATTTTTATCACCCTTGAATTCATTAATCCTCTTCTTGACAGGAGCTTATCTGTCCATGTTATTACTTGTAACACTGTATGGCAGATCCCTAAGTCACGCTGTCCCAGCACATTGTCTGCCTGCACTGCCCTGAGAGAAGTTTGTTCCCATGAAGAAAAGGGGGTGTCAGAGATACCCTGCACCAGCTCCACCACCATCACACTGCCAGATTGATTCTGACGTCCAAAAAAGGGCTCTTTCAATGATATTGTTCACCTGTCTCATTGGCTTAAAGTGGGTGGCTGGGAGGGGTGGGCAATGGGAAGGGGGTCGGGTGAGGGTTATTGCTGGGGACACAGGGTGAGGGGTATTGTTGAGGGGAGAGGAGTGAGAGCATTGACAGGTGGAAAAAAACACTCTCATCTGACTAGCCTCCTCTATCCTTAAATGGAGCCCCATGTGAGCAGAGTAATGAAGTCCAAATTACAGCACAGAGTTGCGAAGAACAAGCCTCTATTGTTCGCCCTCGGGGCACACTAAATGAGTGTCACAGCAAGCAGCGGGGCACAGACCGTTACTGCACTATTTAGTCTTTCCCGTTGTCTCAAGACGGCCCCGTTTCAGAGGTTCTCAGATCAGACAAATACTGCCCCCCTCCTCCATCGCCTTCACCCTTCCTCTGTACAGCCAACCCCTCCCCAACTCCTCACCCCAAAATAGGCCAAATCTCCTCCATTGTGTTTCGACTGCCTAGTGTGAAATTCACTGTGACGTTAAATGTTTTCTAATGAATAATTACTGAATGGATATGCAGGGGGAATTTGTGTAATGGATTGTAGACTGCATTTTAAAGACGTCTTTTTTGTCTCTGCTCCGTGGTATTTACAGGACAAAAACACTCGGCCTTTCTCAGAAGAAGAAATGAGGGCCATAGGCGGAGGATAGAGGTGGGGGAGTGGGGATGGAGGGGGGTGGAGGGCTTTGTGTCAATTAGATCCAATGGATTATCTTTTTTAATGTTTTACTGAGAGAGTGGAGAATCAAAGGCTTTCTGCTTCCAAAGGAGAGAGAAGAAAATACAAAACCAACAAAAGCTTTGAAAACCTTTGGTCTAAGTGTTGGTGCTGAGAATGCAAAACAGATTGGTGGAATTTTTCCCACTATGCTTCTTAAATGTGCCGCTGTTTTGGGCTCCCTGAGTCCATTTGCACACTGTGTTGTGTTTGCTTGGTGCGTCAGCTCGAGTGAACGGCTGCCAGCCAAGGTCTCAGTGTGCTGTGTAGTGATCATTAGCTTCTGTCTGTTCTTCTGAACAATCACAGAGCTCTGCATCAAAGACACATAAGACCTCGAGACCTCTTGTTTCAATAGAACTAATAGGGACCATGTTTGTGCTTTTCTGGGGCTTTTTTCAGCCACATCCTCCCCGATGGAGCCATTTATTCAAACATGCAGTTATCCTGCTGCATTTGTCATAGCATATAGCTGAGAATTTTTATTGGTGTGCATGCAAAATGCTTCGCAATGTTGTTACCTAGGCATGGTTTGCTGCAAATATAGTTTATAATTTATCTCTACAAGTTAACTGGCCAATGATAACATGTTCAGATTATTCCAACTGCTTAGGCTTTGCACATTTTCCTGCCTTATGGTTAATACAACTCATTGCACAGGGCCAGCTTGACATGGAAGGCGCCCTGACAGCCAGGGACAGGGTGGGAATCCAGGATTTTGTCCTCCTGGATGAAACCACTGACACTGCCTTCCTCAGCAACCTGAAGAAACGCTTCAGCAAAGATCTCATCTATGTGAGTCCAGGACCTCTTGAGCCATCCTGTCGTCACTTGCATTTTTATGATTAATTTCATCATTTCAAATATCTTCTAGACATACATTGGCACATTGCTGGTGTCTGTGAATCCCTACAAAGAGCTGGACATTTACAACAAAAAGCAGATGGATCTCTATATGGGTGTCAACTTTTTTGAGCTTCCCCCTCACCTGTGAGTGTGTGAAGGAAACAAATTGAAACTGTCAGTATTTATCTGAGACTATTACACTTAGAAAGCGCTTATTTGTGACTTGAAGTAACCGTGGGGTTCACCCCTTAAATGTGATTTCTCTGCATCCTCACAGCTATGCCCTTGCAGATAATGCTTACCACGCAATGTTGACAGAGTTCAGCAATCACTTCATCCTCATCTCTGGTGAGAGTGGAGCAGGGAAAACTGAGGCCTCCAAGAAAATCCTGCAGTATTATGCCGTCAGCTGTCCCAGCACCACTTTGCTGAACTCTGTCAGGGACAAAATGCTCATGTCCAACCCTGTCCTAGAGGTTTGATACTTATTTATGTTATACAGTGGAATGAAAAGCCAGTCACAGGAACATTATATTGTCTGTATTTTTGGTGTTTCCTCACAGGCTTTTGGCAATGCCAAAACACTAAAAAATGACAACTCCAGCCGTTTTGGGAAGTATATGGACATTCAGTTTGACGGCCAGGTAAGAACCAAGAGTCAGATTGATAAAAATGCTTTTTAAAACCAGCCTAATTACAGCAGGGACATAAAAGGCCTCTCTACCATGGTCACCACCTTATCATGGTGGAAGGGTTTGAGTGCCCTGATGAGGGACAAACAAAGACAAAGACAAATCATTTAAAGATCATTTAAAAGATTTTAGGAAAGGTATTTCATCAGAACACTCTGAATGAGTCCATGGACCAGAGGCCATGTTTACTCTGCAAGTTGTGGAGCTGCTGTGTTTGGGATCTTGGTGTCCATAGGGAGATGCTGTTGGAGGCCACGTTCTGAACTACCTACTGGAGAAGTCAAGGGTAGTTCATCAGAACCACGGAGAGAGAAACTTCCACATCTTCTACCAGCTTGTGGAGGGAGGGGAGGACGACCTTGTGCGACAGCTGGGCCTGGAGAGAGATTGTCAGCATTACAACTATTTAACCCAAGTACGTCGAACTTGGTGTTTGATTAAAGATATTAAGAAGACAGTAAAAAACTTAAGTAATCTGCATCTGTGTTTGCTCTTTCTGATAGGGGGAGTGTGCCAAGGTGCCATCAATTAATGACAGAAATGATTGGAAAACTGTTAAAAATGCTCTTCAGATCATCAACATTGATGAGATTAACACGAATGTAAGTGGGATGCTCTTGCAAATATCCTGAAATAAATCTCTTACTCTCTCTCTCTACAGTTGTTTACCTTACTTTATGTTGCTTGCAGCATCTTTTTGGGATCATTGCCAGTGTTCTCCACTTGGGGAATGTTCAATTTGATTCAGACAGCAAAGGCCATACGTTCCTGAACAATGAATCAGAGCTCCAATGGGTTTCAAAAGTGAGAAAATGCACACAAAATGTCCAAAATTATGATCATGAAAAGTCAAAGAAAATCTCACACTGTTTTCTACTGCAGCTACTTGGAGTTGATGCTCAAAGCCTCAAGGAAAGCCTCACATATAGGAAAATAGAAGCCAAAAAAGATCAGGTTCATGGATGTTAAAATTGTTTCAGTGCAAACTTTTGATGTTGAGTTTTGAATTATTTATTCATACTCGTATGGATTTATTTTCTTTTTTTGTAATGGTGAAGGTCCTCAGCCCATTCACTATTGATCATGCCATCTATGCCAGAGATGCTCTGGCCAAAGCCATTTATGGACAGACCTTCACCTGGTTGGTAAGCAGGATCAACGAGTCCATGGAGAATAAGGTAAGAGAGGAGAGGAGAGTGGGGAAATCCTAGATAATGATGCTGAGATTTTCATTAGAAACTTTCATTCTGTGCTAGGATCCTTCAAGGAAGACTGTAATAGGCCTTTTGGACATCTATGGATTTGAAGTTTTCTATGTAAACAGGTAGGCAGGAATACTAGCTTTCTTTTGCAGTTTGCTCTGGTTATTTTTCAGCTGTTCTGTGATGGCCATTCCAGATGAGCTTATCTATCATGTCCTTAGTTTTGAGCAGTTCTGTATAAACTACTGTAATGAGAAGCTGCAGCAGCTTTTCATCCAGCTCACGCTTAAGGCTGAACAGGAGGAATACGAAGCAGAGAACATTGAGGTATAATTGAAAAATGAATAAAAAATATCTATGATAGTCTATTAACTGGAGTGTTGTCGATTAGTTCCATTCTCTTCCTATTTCTGTCAGTGGGAGCCGGTTCAGTTCTTCAACAACAAGATCATCTGTGATCTGATTGAGGAGAAACACAGAGGAATCATATCCATACTGGTTTGTACTTACCGAAAAGTGGAATTTAATGTGTTTAAACTGTGAAGTAATTTAATACGTATTATTATCTCATAGGACGAAGAGTGTCTGAGGCCAGGTGATGCCACAGATCTCACCTTCCTGGAGAGACTTGAGGACAAAATGGGAATTCATCCTCACTTTGTCACGTGAGTTGAGGAGTTTGACTCATAAATCTTCTTGTACCAGTATTTTTGAACAACTATGGCTTTGGAGTTGAAAATAAAGTCATGACCCATGTGTTTAAATTAGAATTACAATTGTTTGAATTAGATACAAATCGATCAAAACTTCTTAAAACCAAACTTCCTTTCATCTTATTTTGTTGGTCTGTGAAATGTGTGAACCCACTGTGTTGTGATAAACCTCCTCACTTTTTATTCCATCCATCTATCCATCAAGGCACAAACTGGCAGACAAAATGACTCGCAAGACTCTCGATAGGGGAGATTTTCGGCTCTTACATTATGCCGGCGAGGTCACCTACTGTGTTGTGGGTAAGAGGAAGCACACAGTCAGGCACTGTCACTCAAATTTTAAACTTTCTAGAAAATTTTGACTTACTCACTGACTTTTTCTCTGGTGACATTTCAGGTTTTCTCGACAAAAACAATGACCTTTTGTATAGAAATATAAAAGATGTAAGTAAGAAAACATTACAAAATCACACATCTTGAAAAAAAAAAAAAGTTCCACAAAAATCATGTTTGCTGATCTTTACACTACAGATAGCTCATCTTTGTTGAAGAAAAAAAAACTTTACAACTTTACTTTCCCTGTACTTTCTGAGAATTACATATGATGGATAATAAGTGCACAACCTACGTGTGCTATCCCATCTTGTCATAGCTCATTAGTCGGTCCAAAAATGCTATAGTCCGAGAGTGCTTCTCCACAACAGATCCAGACAGCAGACGCAGACCAGAAACGGTGAGTAGTGATATTCTTTTATATGTATGCTTTAACTGACAAGATAGGTTTCATGAAACATGTCCAAAAGCAGGCCAAACATTCTGGAGGAAAAAGAAAAATCAGGGTTGACATATTATAGATGATCACCAACAATATCCAAGAAGTGAGTGATGCACATGATGAAACATAAAATGCTCTGAAGGAAAGACCAAAATACATACAAATATGAGTAAAATGAGTTCTTAAAGGAGAACATTAGCAAATGCCACAAAGTGATTGATTCTTGAAATTGCCACTGGGAGTCTGTTTGTGTCATCTTCAAGTCATGTGTGTGTGACAGATGAACTGTTGGGGATTATGACCCTCATGTTTTGTCTCAAGGTGGCGACCCAGTTTAAGAGCAGCCTGCTGAAACTGACAGAGATCCTCATGGCTAAAGAGGCTTGGTACATTCGCTGTCTGAAGTCCAATGAATCAAAGCAGTCAGGTGATCAAATTAACAGAGGATACCAAGGTTGTTCTATAACAAAAGAAGTGAAATTATCCTTGTATTTTTTTTACACAAACTCAGGTCAATTTGATGAAGCTCTGATCAGGCACCAGGTGAAGTATTTGGGCCTGATGGAGCACCTCAGAGTCAGACGAGCTGGTTTTGCTTACAGACGCAAATATGAGGACTTCCTTAAAAGGTATGTGAGAACGTGGGGCCTGGAAATGTGCCTGATTTTTAGATTGAAAAATGATTGTGTGCATGCCGAGTGGGTTGTTTGCTGTGTATTATAGATATAAACCCCTGTGCCCTGCCACCTGGCCTCACTGGAGAGGAGCGCCTGCTGATGGAGTGGAAGTGCTGGTGCAACATCTGGGCTACTTTCCAAACGAGTACAAAATGGGAAGGTGAGGACAGTGCCCCTTAAGTACCACAGAGTGAAAATATTTTCATCAAGGGAAAAATAAAACTTTATTTATTCCTGTGGCTTCAGGACAAAAATATTCATACGTCATCCGAGAACACTTTATGCCACTGAGGATGCTTTTGAGAAATGTAAACATGAACTGGGTGAGTAAACTTCCCCTCTTTGCACTGTCAGCTCTTGAGGCATCTCTCCAATCATGCTCTTAATTTGCAGCATCAAGACTCCAGGCCCAATATAAAGGCTACAGAGTGAAAGGAGAGTTCAAAAAACAAAAAGAAGCTGGTAAGTGCCACAACTCATGATGCAGACATGACTAATTATGCTCTTTTTATAGTGTGAGTGATGGAGATTTTTTTATTTTTTTATTGTTTAATTTTTTCTTTATACATCATCAGCGACTAAGATTGAAACTTGCTGGAGAGGAGTGCAGGCAAGAAAGGAAAGGGAGAGAAGAGCCTGGGCTGTGAAAGTCATTAAGAAGTAATAATATCTTTTCAAAGCTCCCCTCATGTGTAAGCATCCTCAATATGAAATAACTATTATTTTCAATTTTAGGTTTATCAAAGGTTATATGACCAGAGGACAAGCAAAAACCACAGATAACTCAGAGTACCTGGCCTTTGTGAGACAAAATTACCTGAACAGACTTAAAGAAAATCTGCCCAAAACAGTTCTGGACAAAACAACCTGGCAAACTCCTCCTGCCGTGGTTCAAGAGGTACAACTAAATACAAAAACAAACAAATTTGACACTTTAAATCAAAAGTAAATTTAATTTGCAACACATTTTCTTTGTCACAAGACATCAGAGATGCTGCGGAAGCTTCACTACCGTCTCATGGTGCGGAAGTACGTAAGGGGAATAACACCACAAAGAAAAGCACAGGTAATCTCTGTGAAAATGAAGCTTTCTTTTCTTATTATGTTCTTTAAAAGTGATCATCATCAGCATTTCTCTGCTTTTCAGCTGCAACTGAAGCTTATAGCCAGCTCAATCTTCAAGGACAAAAAGGAGAATTACCCACAAAGTGTAGCTCAACCTTTTGTGGACACCAGACTCAGTAAGTTTTCCACAAAACTTTTATTTATACAAAAAAAGGAACAAATATTTATTTTTGGTATCATCTGATCCCTGAAGGTGAACAAGAAATTAACATGAGAGTACTTCAGATGATTCGCAATGAGCAGATTAAGGTATTTATATTCCCATTATTAATTGACACAGCATCATCATACATCTTTGTCAGTGAATTTTATGTTGTTTCTTGTAGTACAGCGTTCCGGTCATTAAATATGATAGAAATGGTTTCAAACCGAGACCCCGACAGCTCATCCTCACTAAGTCAGCTGCTTATGTGATAGAGGAGGCCAAAATAAAACAGAGAGTGCTATACACTTCCCTCAAAGGTCAGGACTATGTGATTGAATGTGAAGTATCTTTTCACTCTTCACGAACTGAACAGAACTTTAACAGAATTTAATTGTTTTAGGAATTTCAGTGAGTAGCCTAAGTGATGGCATCATTGTTTTCCACATAACATGTGAGGATCCTAAAGAAAAGGTAAGTGAATTATGTCAACACTGCATTTTTCGTATTTAGGCATTTAATATGACCCATGACCCACAAAAATGATCAGAAGTGGTGGAGCAAATCAAATATTTTTAAAAGTTTAATTTCAGATGTAAAGCTGCTTCTTCCTCACTTTGAAAGCAGCTTTACCTTAAAGGTGTTATGATTATGCAGAAGGAGAAGTTGCTTCAATGTCTTTCAGAACAGCATCCGTAAACGTGCTTGTGTTTTGTGGTATTTTTAGGGGGACCTCATAATGCAGTGTGACCACTTGTTTGAGTTTCTGACCAAACTCAGCGTCATTGCAAACAAACAGAATGCAATCAAAGTGGTTCAGGGCAGGTATGTTACTGTTTACTGAAAAACAAAAGAAAACTGATGCATTGTTTTGGTTTTAAAAAAGAATGTCACTGATCTTCAGCATCAAGATTGAAATCCAGGCAGGTAAAGAGAGTGCGGTGGACTTCAGCACCGGGCAGGAGCCCATGGTGTACAAGGCCAAGAACGGACACCTCATGGTGGTGAGAAGTTATGATGATGAGGCGTGTGTGCACTGCATGAAAACGGAGCAGCATGATTGAAGCTTTTTGTCCCTGCAGGTTACCACTCGGACGAGGGCACGGTAATGTGTCGGGTGAGACACAAGACTCCCCTGCATATTTCATCAGGAGACTCCTACAGGGAGATGAACAAGCCTACAGGAAACACTCCTGCCTAACAACAGCTGTGCTTTAAGAGCCTTGAATGTGCTTGTCTGCTCGTACAACACCCAAACTAAAGCTGAATGTAGCTTGAGAGCAGGCATATTTTACACATATCATTACATTATTGTGTGAAATACTTGATAGGTATTTGTCAACATCTTATAGTGACAAACTTGTCTGTCACGGTACACGTGATATGAAAGCTCTGTTATCATTGCAGCCCGTTGAAAAAAGTCAAACTAATAAAAAGTCACATCTAAATGTAAAATTTAACAATTCCAAAATTCATTATAATCAGTTTTTAATCAGTATTTAATTCTAACTTGTGAAATTAAGCCATGTTTCATACTTTTGTATATCTACCAATGATGGGTACGTGTGAATAAAATAAAAACAAAAAGAAGTGTTACTAGAAATTTATTTGTGATAAAGTATATATAAATATAAAACATACATATATGTTCACTTCTGTACAACAGACCTACAAGTACTGTGATTGTTCATATTTCAACTGAAACCTATTGTGTGCAAACAGTTCATTCTTTGATGAATGCAGCAATGAAGGACAGGTCTAATTTCTCTCCCTGTTAAAGGCTTGTAGACAGGATTCCCTTCCTGCCAGGGAGTTCTCTGGTTACAGTCATTCACTTCAACCTCAGCCCCCATTATTCAATCACCCCCGGTACATTTAACACCACTGATCACAGCTCAAGTTTCCTTCGCTGATAATAATGAAAATTTAGTGAAGTGAAAGAAAAATGCATAAACGCTAAAACTAAATAAGAAACAAGCACTGAAGTGAAATGCTGCATCATTTTGTGATAACTGTATAAAAAAAGTTTTCATTTTTAGAGATTTTTTGCTATAATCAGTCGGCTGCCTAACAGCCTCGGCAACGCTGTCTGGGAGTTAAACAGTGCCATCTTGTGGCCTCATTGTGTACAACACTTATTTTACCAAAAAGCTTACAGGAGACCTGTTGGAGCCTTGGGAAGGAGAAACACAAATACTCTATACTAAATTGTAGCTGCTTATGCCATAAACTCTTGTTCTCCTCAATATAATGTAGTTGGAACCTCAAATAACAAGACTCACAATGACAATATCGTAATATTTTTTTACACATAATTACCCACAAAAACGGTTGCTTGCATTAATGAATGCAGACAACTAGGTCAATAGAAATCTAGCAGAGAATACTGATAGAAGTTATAATGACAAACAAATAAACAATGGACAAGACCCCACAACAAATAAACCCTCGTAAAATCACTCGACCACTACATAGTGTTGTAAACACACATCCTGCAGTGATCTCTTGGAGTAAAAGCTGGTAAAATAAGAGAGGAGGTGGAACAGAGGCGCATGGTGATTTAAGGCACAAGCGTGGTGCAAAGACAATTTGGGGTTACAGACACAGGATGACAGGTCACAGGTGAAAGGTCACTGGTGGTGGTGAGTGCGGTCGTCAGGTCGTTTGATATGAATCCGACGGACTCGCTCGATGCGCTCTCGTTCCTCATCTTCATCCAGGTGATGGGATCGGCCAGCGGCGCCCCCTGTGGCCTCCAGCAGGGCATTGTCTGGACCCCTCCCATCATGGGACTCGTACAGCAGAATGTTGAGGGTCTCTTCATAGATTCGAGCCTCAGGGAACTCCACCTGTGAGAAAGAGGAGACAGACAAGATATTCAGGCAAAACTCTGCAAGAATTCTTCAGACATTTTTTTTCTTAAAAGTGAACCAAAGCCATGTCTCAGGGAGGTGATTACAAATAAAATTCTTACCTTTGTCTGCTTCTTTTCTGTGGCATAAACAATGGAGGTACAGCACACTTCAGCAATCTTACGACCCTGGCCATAAAATGACCAACAACAGATTTCATCCCCGATAACATCCTTAATGAATAGCACTCGACCATTGAACCGTAATGACAGCTTGTCAAACAGCTCAATATTTTTCAGCATGTTATCATCCGAGTTGCTAGGGAAGAAGGTACAGGGATTCATGAGTCAACAAACTTTCTTTGGTTATGCATCCTTGCTTAGGGAAAAAGGAACAGAAAACTTACCTGGTATATGAATATTTATTGTTGCTCCTATTGTACAGCAGTTTGACAGTTGGCTGTAAGGGCAACAAAGTTTGAATTTAGATTAAAAAATGGACAGAATTCTTGATATTGACAACCAGAGATTTTGCAACATATGTCAAAGAGAAAGCACATTACTGACCTTATTAGATGTTGCAATAAGCTTCTGTTCTTCTTTAGAAGATGTCATCAGAGGCACTTTACAAAGGGGTTCATAAGTTTCTTTGTTCTGCAGGAAACAAAAAGGATCCATCAGTGAAACCCTTACATAGGTGTACATTGAGACAGAAAGAATGCCACCTGGATGAAAACCAGAAGAGATGTGGAGGAGAAATACCCTCCACTTTAACCATTTTGCTCATAATTGACAGCTGAAGAAAGATGCTACAAGACACTTGTAAAATAAGTTAGCCAACAAATAAATTTGGCGCAATCATTTTTTTTTTAAACCAAACCAACTAAAAGAAGTAAAAGGGTTGACACACTCACTTTAAACTAGATAAATGCGGGGTGTATGCTGTATTCCAAAGTTTAAAACATTGAGTAATGCAATTTCACTCCATTGTTTGAATCTTTTAGTCTAGTTTTTGTTTTCGAATCAAATCCCTTTTACTTTTGTCTTTTTGTGTGTCAGATGTGAGCAGCTTTGACACAAAGAAGTGGAAACAAAAAGGGTAGTGAGTACAAATGGAGTAAAATTTAAGTAATTAATGCCACCAACTTACATATTTGCATATGCTGTACTTATATCCATTTTCCTCTATTTATTTTTTCTATTTAAGTCTTTACATATGCGTTCATTTAATAGATCTGAGACAGAATCTACATCTACAATAACCTCTCTGTGTTCAACTAAGTGGCTACATTAAAGGGATATCAGACACTTTAACTCTAGATTTTCAATGGCAAAAGGGAAACTAGTGATGCTTAATTATGTTTCAAGTCATACAACTGACATTGAATGGGAACTGTGTAAGTTGGAATGATGAAACTAGTTATCATTCAGTCTTAGTACTAAGTACTGATATTAAAACACCGCTCCATGTAAATGACTGCTGCATGTGGTACCTGCAAGGCAGCGGTGCATTCATCGGCCAGGCCTTGGACGAGATAGTATTTGGCCTCAGCAAGCAGTTCCTCTGTTTCCCGTCTGCTGTCAGGAAGTGGCACTGCTCCGTCTCTAAGGTAGTTAAGAATCGTTCCGAAATGTTTTCCACAGCGATCAATCAAGATCCATCCTGTTGGTTTGCAATGGTGAGACATAACTTAAAAACACATCCCATAGGTGACTCAACCCTTCTTGTCATTTTAAGCTTTTAATATAAACTCACCTTCACTGTCTGTGAGAACTTCCATTCTCCCACTGAACATGGCTTTCAGCATTGTGTCCTGTTTGGTTAGCGTTTGCATTGTAGTGTAGTACAGTGCCCCACCAACATTTAACTTCACATATTTAGAGCTGGGGCTGGAGCCCTTAAAGGATGTAGTCCGGGTTGTAGCTGCTGGCACTGCCGAGCTCACCACACTCTCTCCTGACATCTCTTCCTGTGAAAGAGGGAAGCAAAACACAAAAGGGATAGCCAGTTTGACTAGGAAGGGAAAGTGAATCTTTATGGAAAAACAAAACATTAAAAGAGGATTTCTGCTTTAATGGGATAATCTGGATGTTTTTTTGTACTTTGACCTAATCCAACAATGCTTCAGTTAATCAACCAGTTTTTCCTGATCTGTGTTTTGCACTTAACCCAAAAGCTCTCAATTGTTACTCACTCTTAAACAGAGTTACAGAGACTATGCACAATTGTTAAAAAGTCTCAATATTGACAAACAACCAACTGTTAATATAAAATTTAAAACAGGGTGTTACTCCCTATCCTAAGTTTTGCCTCAACTTCTTAAGACCTAGCGTTCACATGTGTGGTCATTACATTTCTGCCTCTCAGACCCATGATACTTCAATTTATAAAACGTCGACTATTAGCCACATTTAGAGACACTTCCCACGTCATCTCTTGGTGATATCACAACTCATTTGACTCATTTTAATGAAACACAAAATTAGCCCAAAAAGGAAGGAGAAATAAAAATTGCACATCGGACAGAAGTTCGGGTCTCAATAGCTTAATACAATTGTGATAGTGATAGGTCTAAAAGTCTGACATGCATATAGAAAAACTGAGGGAAAATGTTTCTTTGGAGTTTAACATTTCATACTCATTCGCACTGTTAAACGTTTCACTGGAACATTGTCTCAAAATCATTAAATCTACCAAATAGTAGAAATTGTTGGGTTAAACTGTCTTGACATAACTGACTGCAAACATGCTGTTTTAATCTTGGACGATCACAGGAACTTTTCTCATTTGAATTTTCAAATAGAAATATAGATAAAAGAGAAATCTTTAATGTTTGGGTGTTAAATACTATCTGCAATGTAATACTGATCGCTTGAAGTAAAACTACGGGACATGGTACACGGGAAAACTCGGTTGCAAAAGACAAAAACGACACTGTAACGAAAGTTTATCACCAAGGCGCAGTTTTCAAAGGTTGGAATCATTATCCACCCCCGTTGACCTCTGCGTATTGTTAAACTCTTGACCGTAGCCCCGAAATTCTTTTTAGTAATTATTTTTCAGTTTCACACGGCGGATGAGCTAGCACGGTAGCTAGTTAGCGTCTATGAACCCATTATCTTTGTTACAACCGATACGGATAAATACGTGGAAAACACAATGATGGTTATCACGACAAACTGAATACATATGAATGTGTGTCTATCGTCGGTCTTCGATAAAGGCATATTTACCATAGAACCCGCGACAGGCTTGTGAATTGTGGCTCGCTAACGCCAGTCAGCTAACACCCACTTCCTCGCGCTGCGCAGTAAAGGATTACGTCAACGTCCCGGACACTTTTTAAAGAGACAGTTAGTATTTTTTGTTCAATGTCACTTAGTGTTGAAGTATGGTAAAAAAATTTTTGAGGGATTACTTTCTCAAAATATACATTTTTCCTCATACAAAAGTACAGACTGTATATCCATAATTAGAAGAAAATTACTTTGATTGTGTTAGCCGAAGCCTGCACATTTCCGCTACGGAGGAGTGTAACACACATAACAGTCCCCCGCCACCCACCCACTAGCCGAAAGCTTTATCCAGCACTCGAGGTAAAGTTGCTGTTTTTACTTTTCGACCAAAAGCTGTCTAGCATATTACAGCCAGTCTGTCATTTAATACGTTGATAGAATGATTTAACCATTTGGTCAAACCACCCGGAAAGATTAAATGCGACACAGGGGATTAATGGCTGCAGTCAATGTACGGACCCCTTCTTATTGTTTACATTTCAAAGCGGTATGTTCCCTGTGTTTTCGGAGCTGTCATTGAAAACAGATTCAACACAAGACCGTTGTAATCAGAGATACCCCTAACACAGTGCAAAAAGAGTCTCCCCGGAACAGTATCACGTCGTCAAGCGGCAAACTAGCCGAGTGTGCTAGCTATCCCAGCTCCATCTTCACTGAACCATCCGCTGCTCCAGAGATGGCAAGTTAGTCTTCATCTCGTGTTTGGCTTTCCCATTGCTTGGACCTGAAAGACATCCAAATGACTGAGGAGGTATAGCCCAAGGTGAGCCTAAAGGCTAAACCGAAGAGCTTCGTTTCAGGAATATCGCAGGTAAGCTCGTTATTGGCCAATAACAATTCCATAATATGCAGCTGCAAGGGCGATTTTTTAATAGTTTACAGATTTTGAAAGGCGGAGACAAATTCTTTTAAGGCATCCTCAAAATGTCATCTAACGATGCAGATATCCAGGAGCTAGTCAAAATAGAGTGTGTTGATCCTCTTTTGCAGGGTGCACAATGTTTAGTGTACCCCAAAGCTCCAAGTCCGAGTTCCTGGACAAAGCCAGACAGGCCAGGGAGGAAAGGAAAGGACTGAAGGAGAAGGAGAGAGCAGCAATCCAAATCCAGGCACTAGTCAGGAGATTTCTCTGCCGCTGCAGACTCCAGAAGCAATTAAGGTATGCTCTGATTTTACCTACCACACTCTATGGGCTAATTGGCCTTGTACTTCACAAGTAAAATTATACATTTTCATTTCAGACGAAACCTTCACATACCTCCAAGCCAGAATAACTGATTTTTTAATTTCTGCTTCTGTTTTTGATCAGACAAGATGTCGATGACTACTTCCAAGCTTCTGAAACAGGGGCAACAAAAAGAAATGCACTTTCAATTTTCAAAATTGCCCGGAAATTGCTCTTCATATATTCGCCGGAGGATAAGATGGTGAGTTGTTTGTTTATGCAGTAGAGATAAGAATATTAATAGGATGTAAATGGTTCAAGTTTCTTTGAAATGGAAAAACAACAGAAGTCTCCCAACCTGTCAATGCTATCATTTGAAACTGTTGTAGATTATGATTTTCCAAACTTGTTGAGGGCTTGATGACTCAAATGACTCCTACCTTGTTGCCCACAGAGGTTTGAGAAGCTGTGTCGTGCAATCCTTGCCAGCATGGAGGTTGAAAATGAACCTAAAGTAAGTGAGACTATACTGTATCCTGCGCAGACCAAGTGTTTTTCTTTTTAATTTAAGACCCCTTTTTTCTCATAAGATCTGTCTCAGTGTCTGCTCTTACTACCTTCTGCCCTAAGGTCTGGTATGTTTCCTTGGCACTATCCAAAGACCTCACCATCCCTTGGCTGAAACAGATAAAAGATGTGCTGTGGACCTGCTGTCAGAGAATTAAAAGTTTAAAGGTTAGTCTTGATTGGAAGCGTTAAACTTTTTCAAATGCTAGTTTCACAACTTTGATTAAATATATCTGATTGATTAAATATATTAAATATTTTATGACTTTCAGCCTGACATACTCCAGGACAATAAAATGATTACGCTGTACCTCACCATGCTGGTGACCTTCACAGACACTTCAACCTGGCGGATAGTCAGGGGGAAGGGTGAGTCTTAAAGAGGCTGAGATTGTGTATTATATATACAACGGCTGTTATTACCCAACATGCTTCCTGCACAAAGAAGCATAACATTTTCCCCTATTTTTTTAGGAGAAGCCCTAAGACCGGCTTTGACCAGGATTTGTGAAAATATAATGGGTCATCTCAATCAAAAGGGATTTTATGCAGTACTCGAGGTAAAGTATGATACCTTCACTTTTCAAAAGTGTAAAAAAATTTAGAAATGGCCACAGGAGGTGTGCATACTTCTCTTTGTGTCATTCTTGTGAAAATGCACTTTTTATGCTTTTTAACTTCTTCTCTCCAGATTTTGCTCACCAATGGATTGGCTCGTTCTAAACCATCTCTCTCCAAAGGAACTCTGACAGCTATATTCACTTTGTCATTAAGGTGGGTTTGACACAAAGGTGAATATTACAGTTTCCATTCCAGTGAGTGGAGAGGCTAGGTCTTCCCAATTTGCTTCTTGTTGTTCGTTTTTATGTTGAGATTTTACTTTATCATTGGCCTAATATGTTTCAGGCCGGTTATTGCCGCTCACTTCTCTGATAATCTGCTAAGATCATTCCTCCTCCACATCATGTCAGTTCCAGCTGTTGTTTCCCACCTTAATGTGCTCACCCCAGAGGTAAGAGCTCCTCATCTAATTGCATAATTGTCCTTTATTATAACAAATGAGAGAGTCAGGTTAATCATCTGCTTTGTTTCAATAGTGCATGGCTTCCACCCAGACACATGACCTGCTGCGGAAGTTCATCCTATTCCTCAGCAGAGAAGAACAGTGTTTGGACATCTGTGTGTGTCTTGAGGGGAGCCACACACTCTGCCTCCTTGGTACTGGATTTAAAATAAATAAGAGCTACTCTGTCATTGATGTATGCTTTTTTACAAGGGATCTCTATGCGTCTATTGTGGATTGTTTAATCATAGCATTTTCCTAATGACAGGAAATCTGATTCACCTGGGATATCTGAATGAGAAAGTCCTAGAAGAAGAAGCCAACCATTTTGTTAAGGATCTGACTGACATGCTGTCTTACTGCCAGAGATATGTGTCCCAAAAGAAGTCTAACCTCACCCACTGGCACCCTGTCCTAGGCTGGTTCTCCCAAACCGTAGACTATGGGTGAGTAATAAAGAGTATATTCAATCACAGTGAAGCACAATTTCAGAACTAGCTGTTGAGCAGAAGCGATGCGACTGTGCCCCTCTCTTTCTCTTCTCTCTCCTGTCTCCTTTAGTCTGAATGAGTCTATGCCACTGGTCACTAAACAACTACAGTACCTGTGGGGTGTTTCTGTCATTCGGACGCTCTTCAGTGATGTCCTCTCTAAAAAGCTGGAGAGTCAGGAGCCCACTCCCCCACCTGCACAACCTAGCACATCACAGAACAATATACCAGTTAAAAGTAAGTTACATTCCAAACTTGTTTTAATATTCAAAATAAAAACCATCTTTCAAGTTGTCTACACCACAGTTTTTGGTTTCTGTGTCCTGATAGACCTCTTCAAGCGAGCGTTTCAAAAGTCTGCCTCCGTACGAAACATCTTGAAACCAGTTGGAGGAAAACGAGTCGATTCAGCTGAAGTTCAGAAAGTTTGCAGTATTTGTGTGCTCTACCAGACAGCTCTGTCCACGCTAACCCAAATACGACTACAGATTCTCACTGGTTCGTACAAGAATCTTCTTTCCTTTTTTTTGTTTTAATATGACATAAAAATTTCAAACAATCTTGTTAAGTTTAACTGTAGAGATTGTAGCGATTCAATATCTGTTTTTCAACAGGTCTGACACACCTTGATGACCTTTTGCCCAAACTTTGGGCATTTATCTGTGAGCTTGGCCCTCAGGGAGGCCTCAAACTCTTCATGGAGTGTCTGAACAATGACACTGATGAGTCCAAGCAGCTCCTGGCTATGCTCATGCTCTTCTGCGACTGCTCACGTCATCTGATCACGTAACTTCATTCACTTAAACTGTGGTGTGTTCAGGATGCTTAAAATGGTAGTGATATTTATGACACACTGCAAATGTTTTACAGAATTCTGGATGACATTGAAGTCTATGAAGAACAGACATCTTTCAAGATAGAAGAACTCATCACCATTTCCTCATTTCTGAACACATTTGTGTACAAGATGATCTGGGACGGCATCTTAGGTCAGTTTGTGACCTTTGTTGATTCTTCTCAATTGAAAAGGTCGATTTTAATTGGAAATGTTTCTGTTTGTGTTTGAATAGAAAATGCTAAGGGAGAGAAGCTTGAGTTGTTCCACAGTGTTCATGGCTGGTTGATGGTGCTGTATGAGCGGGACTGCAGACGACGATTCACCCCTGATGAGCACTGGCTGCGCAAGTAAGTATATTCATCTGTTAATTTCTGCATGCTCATCAGCTGTCTTTTTTTCACAAAAGCCTGCATTCAAAAGCTTGACTGCTATTGGTGTGATGTTGCATTCAGGGACCTAAAGCCCAGTCTGTTGTTCCAAGAGCTGGAGAAAGGCAAAAAGAGAGCCCAGCTCTTACTACAGTACATCCCACATGTCATTCCACATAAAAATGTGAGTGACTAAAAACATTCAGTCTAAAACAGTGTCTTCTTGTCTCGACTCTATAATAACTGTTTTGTCTCTCTTTAGAGAGTGCTGCTGTTCAGAAACATTGTCACAAAGGAAAAGGAAAATCTGGGGTTGGTAGAAACAAGCTCTGCTTCACCACATGTCACACACATTACCATTCGCCGCTCACGAATGTTGGAGGTAGGGGATCAGCAGATTGAATAGTTTATTTTGATAGATATTATTTGTCAATTTCCCCCAAAGAACTTTGTTTTCCTTGTTTGTAGGATGGATATGACCAACTTCGAAGATTACCAGTGAATTCCATTAAAGGTGTAATTCGTGTGAAGTTTGTCAATGACCTGGGGGTGGATGAGGCTGGTATTGATCAAGATGGTGTGTTCAAAGAGTTTTTGGAAGAAATCATTAAAAAAGTGTTCAATCCTGCTCTCAACCTGTTCAAGGTAAAAAGAGAAACAGTTTAAAATCATTCTTTTGAGCCATAACACATTTTCTGGTAACTTTGAATGAACTGTTATTGTTACTGCAGACTACAAGTGGAAATGAGAGATTGTACCCTTCCCCAACGTCATACATTCATGAGAACCATTTACAGCTGTTTGAGTTTGTGGGAAAGATGCTCGGGAAAGCAGTTTATGAGGTATGTTTATACTTTCTGAGGGCGCCCATTTGTTTCTCCAACCCTGTTCCTCTTGTTTTGGGTGATCGTCAGTCTAACAGTTGTTCCTCTGTATTCAGGGCATTGTTGTGGATGTGCCTTTCGCATCCTTCTTCCTCAGTCAAGTCTTAGGTCACCATCACAGCACTTTCTACAGCTCCATTGATGAGCTGCCCTCACTGGACTCTGAGTTTTACAAGAACCTCACTTCAATAAAGGTAAATATACCAAGAAAGTTTCATTTTCCCCAATCAAACACATTTTTTCCCCCACCACACTTTTGATTCTGTTTCTTTTATTAGCGCTATGATGGAGATGTTGGAGATCTGGGGCTGACGTTGTCCTATGACGAGGATGTTATGGGGCAGGTAAGAATGAAAAAATTCAATGCAGTCCAGTTACAAACATGAAATTCACAAATGAATGCATCTTGATATTTCTTTACAGCTCGTCTGCCATGAGTTGATACCAGGAGGGAAAACAATGCCAGTCACCAATGAAAACAAGTATGATACTCTAGATCCAATTACAAAAAAAATAAGAGGGTACTTGACCAATTTTAGGTCTCAACTGGTTGTTTTGCATGGACTAAAACACTGTCTGACTCTGTCATCACCTGCAGGATCAGTTACATCCACCTCATGGCTCACTTTCGAATGCACACCCAGATCAAGGAGCAAACTGCAGCTTTCATACGGGGCTTTCGCAGCATCATTAACCCAGAGTGGCTGCACATGTTTTCAACACCTGAAGTTCAGCGTCTTGTCTCTGGAGACAATGCCGAGATTGATCTGGACGACCTCAAGTATGTTTTCAGACAACTAAACTGCTACTACAATAGTTTTACCAAAGTTCTTAGGAAATTGGTCTAAAAATAGGGTGATTATGATCTTTGTCAAGTTCTATGTGTACTGAAATGATCTTGTCTTCTCTTGTTTTTTTTTTCCACCAGGAAACATACAGTCTATTATGGAGGTTTCCACAGCAGTCATCGTGTCATCATCTGGCTGTGGGACATTCTGTCCAGTGACTTCACAGCTGAAGAGAGGGCTATGTTCCTTAAAGTAAACAGCAGTTTATTTGTGATTGTCATAGCTAAAAGCTTTAAACCTCTCTTCAAGATGCTAACTGTTATCTGATTGGTTGTCTTATTGTTTCTACAGTTTGTTACCAGCTGCTCAAGGCCACCTCTTCTAGGTTTTGCCTACCTCAAACCACCTTTCTCTATCCGCTGTGTGGAAGTGTCAGATGATCAGGTAAGGATTAAAAACAAAGAGTTTCAGAAAGATATATGTGACCCACAGGTTGTTGATCTCAAAGAACACTCTGTTTAGGACACTGGAGACACCCTTGGCAGTGTCCTCAGGGGTTTTTTCACCATCCGCAAGAAAGAGCCAGGTGGTCGACTTCCCACTTCATCAACGTGCTTCAACCTGCTCAAGCTGCCCAACTACAGCAAAAAGAGCATCTTGCGGGACAAGCTGCGCTATGCCATCAGTATGAACACAGGATTCGAGCTCTCTTAACTCGGTCTTCAACTGGACAATCTTCACAGCTGGAGGGCTGTGTTCAGCAGCCTGCACCATACCAGAGGCTCATCTTACAGTCTTTCTGGAACTGGAGCTTGTGGAGTGGAAGGGCATCTTTTGAACAAAAGGGGAACCATAAAGGATCCATACACTTTCCTTTTGTCTCCTTTGAAACGGGATGAGTTCTACTCTCTCTCATCAAAGAGGGATGCTGTCTCTGCAGCACAATCCAATTCAAGCATCTCCCTTTCTCCCTCTGAGAACTCATTGTTGTATGTTTAAGTTGACAAAAATATAGACATACAGTGGCTAGATCTCTGTTTCTCAGGCTTAACAGAATCACTATTAGATCTATCACGCCCACTTAAAGTGAACTGGAAAGCAATACAGATGCAATGCAAGCCATTAGACACGTGGTCAACTCACTCAAGTGATGCTTTGATAATATACTGACAAGCTTGGACTCTGTTATCCAAGAGAATTTTAGCTGATATTGGATGAGTCTTAAAATGTTTTGCTGAACATAATGCATCTTTTATAAATGGAAAAAAAATCAATGTTTTGTGTTCAACCTCCATGAAAGAAGACTGACTCATAACACTTATCTTGTGCTGATTACATTATGTCTTATTTAGGAGGAAAATCATCTTGACCCCAATCCATTTCTCCCCATTACAGACACTGTATCCACCTGAGAGAGATGGCAGCTCTCTGGGTTTTAAAGTCTCAGTACATTTAAACAATCTTAACATCTGCCTCAGAGCAGCAGAATTTGTTGACACGATAAAAAAACAAAACAAATCAGACCCTGCTGGTTTTGAAAGATGTCCTTACTATAGTATTTTACTAAACTGGAAATGGTTCGTCAGTGTTTGTATCTGCCTAGAAAGCATCCATGACTCTTCATCTGTGTTTGATCTTCACTCCAAAGTAAGAAGAGTACGAAATCAGTGATTCTCACAAAACTTTTGAATAATGCTGAGTGCCTCATATAAAACCATCCCTCTGTGCTCTCTCATGTCTGACTCTATCTCAACTGTAACCAATAACCACATATTGGAAACAAGCCATAGAAAATGGGGTCAAATACCTGGACTTATTCTTCTCCCACAAACAAAAAAAAGAAGAAAAAAAAATCACAATTTCAAACACTTTACCAACACTACAAATACCAAGGAGGGTTTTACCATGATGCTCTGATCTCTGTGGACTTCTTAAGCCATGCAGAAAAAGTCTGAGGTCTGCAAACCTCAAAACATGATGTCATGGACTGGTTTGTCAACCAAATGTGACTGTCTGCTTTCAGTTCAATTCAGTGTTCCCTTGGATGAAAAAGTTGCACACCTGTCTGCTGTTTGGAAAATGGACATGAGGGTGAATGTCACCTTAAAAGCCTAATATTACTCTACACAGGGTTCAAATCCATCTCAAAGCTACAAAGAGACTTTAATTACTTTAACTGATGGCTGACTTCAGCTTTTAGAAACAGTTAAAATAAATGTCGAATCTTGACAAAGTTGTTTGTTATGATTATGCAAACCATGTTTTCTGTCATGGATGAATATTGATACTTTTGTTAGTAAGCAACTCAGCCCCTCTAACATACAATACTTTATTGCCATGTTTGTAAAAAAAAATCATATAATGGCTACTAACATGTAAAAACAAAATAATTGAAATGCAACATACACACTTACATGTATACATATTAGTTGCATTGAATTTACCTGCATTATACCGATGAGATTATCTAACTTCAAATCTGACAAATCAAGACAGGAGGATCTTGCTTTAGCTGAATTGAAACAACACACTACAGTGGAGTGTGTTTTAGTGCGAGAGGGATGAAATGTACCTCACAAGCTTGTCTGTCTCGTCTGATGAGGCAACTCATCTGTTTCAAAATGATGTCATGAGTAGGCTGTAGAGGCTTTAGATGTACCAGTGAACTGTTGATGATGCTGACTTTGGATATCCACTCTTTTAATACAACAAATAATAAAAAATGGTCCTGGAAAATGCCTTTCTCCTCCATGTGAGAGTTGTCTTCTCTTTGTGAATTGTCCTTAAAACTGGCTGATCTTCAACTTTACGTGCGTTTTTGCCTAAAAGTATGGTGCCCAAGCACCCACTTTTGCCCTGACATGTCCTCCTTTTGGTGGTAAAGTTATGTCCAGGGGAATTTTGGTGTATTCCCCAAAATGTCCGGGTTTTTTCTCAGCTTACTCTACAGACCATTGATATTTTTAATTAAGAGCTGCATAGGGCTACTGGTATCAATTTGATGCACCAACCTATCAAGATGTTGAGCATGCAGGAAAACATGCTACGACTGCTTGCGCTGTGCTCTCAAACAAAATGCTGTAGTGAAAAAACACTTCTACAGACAAACTGCAGATATACAGTAGTACCCCCTTTTTTCCTCGTGGTCATGGCTGGTGGGAGGCACTTTGACCTGTCTGCAAAGCTGGCACCTCTGTGTCAATTTGAAATTTAAATTCAACTTTAATTAAAATATTATGGCATTATTTATATTTTTGCAAATGAGAAATATGTATGTTTTTAGCTGAGCTTGTGGTGAGACATTTTTAAAAACCTAATTTCAACAAGTTAAAAAAACTAAATATAAGAGCTTGGCTTTTTTTTTTTTTTTGAGATTTTATTTTGGCTAATTTAAAATCAAAATTTTGAGGTAAATTCGAAATTATGGGGACCAAAGCTGTTATTTTGAAAAAAAAAAAAAAAAAAAAAGAAAAGTCAAAATTTTGGGACAATGTCGACATTTTTTACTCTGTATCTCATTTATTTGACTTATACCTCAAAATTTGACAAAAAAAAAACTTAACAAAGTTAGTTTTTCATTTTTATATTTTTAACTACTGGAAATTGTCTATTCTACACTTTTTATGTTTACATTATAGAAATTTTTCACCTGAAACAGAAAAGGAGTCTTTACATGGGTTAAGCTCCTGAATTGTCTTTGAGTATCTTTGTATTTTTAAACGGTATCTCCAAAGGCCAGGTAGAGGGTCTTCTTTTTGGGTTTTTATAATATGGTCACCCCACCCCCCCAAAAAAAACAAAACCCCCCCCCCAAAAAAAACCAAGACAATTTCATGAGGCATTGATCATTGTCAACACAGTCAGCTTATAAGGGCACCAGCGATTCAACGCTTCGATGTCATTTTCAGTTGAGAAATTATCACTAACACCTGCTGACAAGGTAAGAACTACACAGTGGCGCTGTGCATGATGGGAGTATGTGTTCTCTGTTAAAAAGTAGCTGATTCGTCTGAAACGGTGAAAGAAAAATACAGGATGGAAAAAGTTTAGTCCACGCATTTTCTCTTTCATTCTATGTACACGGGAAATATTAGTGTGAGGCTGTCTGCTTTGTTAATTCATTAAAAAAATAAAAAATAAAAAATAAAAATAAATACAGGAAATCAACCATGTGCCTTCAGGTGCAGTTGTGAACACAGATACTGCTGCTATCTGTTGGACCGGAGTCCTTTAATGACAATGAACCATCAAGTGAGTCCTTCTCCATCCCAGTGGTTCAAAACGCTGCGAAGGTAATCCACTGAATTATTCACCATGTGCTATCCTAACTGCTGAATACTTTTAAGAAAAGATCAAAAACAAGTTGAAACACATTACTCTTCGTGAAGGAGACCTCATGGTCCTCCTTCACATGATGCCGAGCAGTGACTGCTGGGTTAAAGTTTGTCAGACCACAGGTTGTTTCCTGAGCCTGTCAATGTGCAGAACCTGATTGGCTGGTGCTGTTTGGACTTTAATTATTCTCCCTGCCCTCCAGTGGGGCTTTTATTTGACCATGCACACTGACTTTATTTCAAAAGACCAGCAGCTGAGAAAGCATAACAGGAATGAACATGAGTTACAAAATAAGAGCATGCTATACTTGTCAGAGAAATGGACGTCTAACATGCAGAAGGTATGTTGATAATGATGATGATAAGGATGATGATGATGATGATGATGGGGTCCAGGATTTTTTTTTTCTTTCATGGTTGAGAGTCAAAACGAGTGATGCTGCTGTTTGTTTTTTCAGAACCAGACTTGGGGAGCAGTGCTTGAAGACTCACCCTTTGGAGTGTGTGGACCTGCTGAAGAGGTCCAGAGTCGCTTTCCAAGCTGGACGCACCCTGAAGGAGAGCTTCAGACTGGCTCAGCTGGAGGCTTTGGTGCGGATGCTGGAGGATAATGAATGTGACTTTGTGGATGCTCTTGCAAGAGACCTTCATAAGGTGACAGGGAATGGGACCTATGATTGTAATGATGATGAAAATTTAAATGAACAGGATTTTCCACGCTGACATTACCTTGCATGTTTGTTTTTTATTTTATTGTTTTAATCAGCCTCGCTTTGAGACAGTTTTATCAGAACTAATATTTGTCAAGAACGAGGCATTTCATGCCATCAACAACCTGAAGAAGTGGATGCAACAGCAACATGTGGAAAGAAACCTGGTAAGGCAATTTTTATCATAAAGCCACCAACCTCCTTTCTTAATGAAAAATATTTACTGTTTAATCAGGAGAGTTTTTGATTTAAATAATTCCCCTGAGAGTAAAATCCATCTCCCTCAAAGAAATGCATTGTTCTAGGTCCATCAAGGAGATTAAAACTGTGCTTTCACTTGACCTATTTGTTAGAATTAAGTTGTTTTTTCTGTTATTTGACCTGAATCTCACTCTGGCTCTGCTTTCTTGTAACCTAATTTTGAACTTTGCTGACTTAAACAGACCACCACATTAGATGAGTGTGTGGTGGTTAGTGAGCCGATGGGGGTCGTGTTTATCAGGGGGGCCTGGTGTAATCCTGTCCACATGTGTCTGGTACCGCTGGTAGGGGCCATCGCAGCAGGTAAAGACACCGTTTAATTAGTCCAGTTTTTTTTGCTATTTTTCACTTCCAAAAGGTCACTGATAAGGTAATAAATGAATTTTTGTAGGAAACTGTGCAATCATCAGCCCCTCTGAGCTCACGGCTCACACAGCAGAGTGTCTTCATCGACTCTTCCCTTTCTACCTGGACAATGTGAGTAATGATATGGATAGGGAGGAAAACCATGTTCTCAAGGCTAAATGTATTTTTTGTAGGTTTTACAAAGACTATCTCTTTGAGTGGTGGCATTTAGTCAGAATACAGGAACAAGTTTTAAGATCAAAGAGACCAGATATTTTCAAACATCACACTCTTTAGAACTAAAGCCAAACTCAATGCTGACAGTTATATTTAACAGATTGATGTGAAGTTGATCGAAAACCTTTTTTTCTCCTCAAGGAATGCTTCCATGTGATTCTTGCAGGCACACATGAGTTGCCAGAAGTAACGGAGCTCAAATTTGACCATATTTTCTTCACAGGTATAGATAAAACTGAACTGTGAATAGATATTGTGATATTGCAGCTGTATTTTTTTCATTTGGTTTGAATTTCTTCTCATCTCCAGGAAACAGGGAGGAGGGCACCAAAATTGCTCAGGCTGCAGCTTGCTCACTCACTCCTGTCACTCTGGTTTTGTCTGGGAAAAACCCCTGCTATGTAGACCAACAGTGTGAGATTAAAGCCACAGCTGAGCGTATTGCTTGGGCACGTTTTCACAATGCCGGACAGAGCATGGTGGCGCCTGACTACATCTTGTGCCATGAAGATGTGAAAGCACAACTGGTGCAGGCCTTGAAGGGATGTGTGACACATTTTTATGGCTCCGATCCCAAAGAGTCCAGCAGTTATGGACGGATAGTTAATGGAGAGATCTTTAACCATACAAGAGACCAGCTGCTGAAATCTGGCAAACTGGCTGTGGGTGGTCAAGTGAAAGAAGCAGAGAAGTATATCGGTAACAGAACTATGTGAGGGATTTCCTCACATTTATCATGATAATGGTAATGATTTAGATGTTGTATCAATAGTTGATTGTTTTATTTTCCTCTCTGCTTTTGAAGCTCCAACAGTTCTGACAGATGTCAAAGAAAATGATCCCATCATGCAGCAGGACATTTCTGGCCCAGTTCTCCCTGTTTTGACTGTAAACAATATTGATGAGGCTATCAGCTTTATAAATAAGCAGGACAAACCTCTCTGTGTGTATGCATACTCCAGCAATAAAAAGGTAGGAGATGAAACTGAGTATTTGTTGATAGCCTGAGTCTGATACATTCTGGTGACAGTGTTACCTTTCTGGCAATGCAGGTAATATCAAGACTGATGACTGAGACCTCCAGTGGAAGCTTTTGCTCCAATGACAGCGTACTTCAGAGTCTCATGGTGGCTTTGCCCTTTGGTGGAGTTGGTATGCCTCTGAAAGCAGACTAGAAGTTATACCAGCTTGGTGAAAAAGTATGATCAACTATATCTGTCTCCTGTGTTTTTTTGTTTTTGACAGGTGCCAGTGGAACAGGCTCTTACCATGGCCGCCACAGCTTTGACACCTTTTCTCATAGAAAATCATGCCTGCTGAGAAGTACACGCTTTGAGTGTGTTACATGTCTGCGTTATCCACCCTATGAGGACCGCAATCTGTCTCTGATGACATGGGCCAGCACATTGTCCCAGAAGAGCAAGGGCTGGTGCCAGATCCTCTGAGTGTGTGGGAACATGAGAACAGAGCCATAATGGCGGAAAGTGGAGTGCTCCCCTAAGAGCTGCCCTGACATTATTAGGTATTGTTAAAGTGATTAAAAAAGCATTTTATAAAAAAAAAAAAAAAAAAGTGTTTGGAGCTCAGTCACACGGTGGAGATGAGGAACTTTTTTCACAATAGCTTAGTTTCTGGGTGTAAACGATCAATTGGTCCTCTTCAATGCTCTGAGTTTCTCTGTTGCATCACTTTTACTGTATTTGTTTGACAGTTACCTGTGGCACTATATCAAATAACCAAAAAATGTATTGGCACAATAATGAGAAACTTTGCTAGCTGCATTTTATTATTTACTGGAAATGTTACATTATAAGAGGAAATAAATATCAGAATTAACAATCTTTGAACAGCTGCTTTATTCAAATATTTATGGTGAAAATGAAACACAGTCATAACAAGTCATATCCAAAACAAACAAGTTCATTTTTCTATGCTTCAATCTTCAATTGAATATGCAATTATTGTGGTCGTTTGTAGATTTTCTCATCGCTACCTTCTTTCAAGGCTGCATATCTGGCTGTGGTGAACAGATAGTCGCTCAATCTAAATGAAAATATAGGGACACGAATTAGAAAAAAGATAAAGGAACATTGTTCAGCTCTAAATTCCAAGAACTAGGCTAACCTGTTCAAAAACTTTGCAACATCTGGATCTGCCTCACCAGAGCGCACAATTGGGGCAACACTACAAGGAGAAGTACACAGATCTGTCAGGACAAATCACCAGAACAAAACTGAGGATGTCTTCTAACATGATTTGCAGGAAGTAGCATGCTACAGCTCACCTGCGTTCTGCTCTTCGGCACACCGTCCGTGCCAGGTGCAAAGCTGCGCTGCTTTTTCCTCCAGACTGTGACACACATAGTGCATGTATTAATGCTGAGAAAAAACTTGCATCATCAGATCTCTGAATTTGAGGAATTCAAACTGACTTACAGGTAAAATGAAGTTGGTTAGAGGAGGGAGTTCTTCTGTAAATTCATCAATCCACACTTCCAGGTCTGCAATTGGCTGAGCAGTAAACTTTGTTCTCTCTTATCGTGAAAAAAAAACAAATAAACAAACTAATCACATCAAGTCGGTGAGATTAAATATTTTAGTACATTAGGATTGTCAGACAATGCATACTTATGTGACTTTCTCTTGCAGATGATTGTGGGGTTGCAATATTGGAGCCAACGTCTTGTAAAATGCACTGTATCTGCCATGAAAAGAATAAATTCAGGTTAAGGCATTCTCTCTCTATCTGAATAATGTTTTGAGTCTGTTAGGGAGCAAATAGAAAATCTAACCTTGTCTAGTTGATATGTGAATGTATGACCTTTTTCCAAGCAAAATTCTCTGGCCAACCTGAAACACATTTAAAACTGTCAATTCTGGTGACTCAAGTTTATAGAGATTTTGCTGTTGATTATAATGATATGAGTGGTCGATATTTTACCCTATAGCTGAGGACAGCTCGTCTGTATTTCCTAAGGCTTCAAAAATATGATCTTCTTTTGGCCTTCGCTCTCCTGTAAATGTGCTTGAGAAACCTTGAAAGCAGGTAGAGGATTTTTAAAATCTAGTGCGTATATTGGCACATATAACATTAAGACTGCTTAGTTAAAACGTGAAATAACCTTTGTCTCCAGTTTTGGTGTATATTTTGGGTATCCTGTGGTCTCCTTCAGTGGAATAACTGTTGACAAAGGGGATAAGATTATTTTGGGAAATGACTATGAAATATCTGACGGGCTGCATACCTACTGAAAGATATTTTGTTGGTGTCCGACTCAAACTTAATACAAACATCCTACCTGCAAAACTAATATAGGCTTTTATAACTTTCCTGGATTCAAAACAAATACCATTTTGCTAATGAACTCACACTAAAATAACACGAATGACACGGTCAGAGACTCAATACTTAGCTGCTGTTTTCTGGTTGACAGGTATATATAATTACCCTCTGTTTGACCACACTGTCATCCTTGTTCGATACTCGCTTGAGAGCCTGCATGTCCTCAAAGTACTGCGGAGATGAGCAGCTCTGATGACAATCGACGCCATGTTTCGCCATAAGCTAATAATCGAGAGTAGTCAGGGTTGCCAGATCTGAACAACAGTTTCACCCCAAACACAACATAAAACCCGCTAAAAACCAGCCCAATGATCAACCTGTGGGCCGCCAAGTCACTTCCAAAACAGTATCATTTTTTTTTTTGTGTGGGGTGGATGTTATTATATGAAGACACCAATATACAAAATGATGTTTGAAATGTTAAAACTCAGTTGTTTCAAAAGTAGTTTCAAATGATATTTTAAGGAGGTTCAAATAGTCATATATAGAAAAGTCCTTTTAAGAGGCCCAATTAGAACCCAATGTGTAACAATGACCTCAAATGTAATGTCTACCTGAAATGTATTAACATGTCAAAAAATTATTAAAAGTGCTGAGCCTTAAATGTAATTAAAAAAAAAAAAAGTAGTTGAACCTATAATGTGACAACTGATCCAAAATGTAAGAAGTTGTTACATTTGGGCAAAAATGAAGTTATCATGTTTTCAGCATGTTTTAATTCTTATTATCAATCTAATTCTGAATGAATTCCTCCTGTAAATTTTCTGTGTACAAGAAGTAGCTTTGATGTATCACAACATTTTATTAAGTTATACATATATAAAGAAGAAATTGGTCGATAAGGGAATTTCTAGAATAAAGGCTAACGATATTGATGAGTTGAACCATTTCTTATCGATTCTTTACAGAAACCAGTTCTCCATACCCATCCCTTGATAAGAGTGAAACAGTCTATTAATGGAAGTGATTTTATTAATATTTTTCCCAGAATATTATATATAAACCCGCTAAATAAGCGGACCAAATTTTCAGAACCCACCAACGCTATTTTTTCACAACCAATGTGTTCAAAGGAGCTGAATTGGGCAGAAACCAGCGCAATCTGGCAACACTGAAAGTAATTCAGCTTTTTGTCCCTCTGTATTTTCCATTGATGGTGGGCGTTACCTTTCCATGGTGCGATTGGTCAACACACCGTGTGGTTGAAGATTGTAGGACGCTGATTGGTCAGAATAAAATGTGTTCAATGAGCTGTTTGTCTGATTGGACACTGCAGGTCAAACCCATTTTGTCCCTCCTCCTCTCTGTGTCAGCAGTGTTTTTGACAGGACCCGACAAAACCACCACTCTGGTGAGGGTCTGTACCATAGACTGTATAAAACAGGTCTATACACACGAGTGTGAACCGAAAATACGGCTGTAACCTCCTCAGACCCGTGTATTCTTCACGAGGAGAGTAAGTTTGTATGGAAAATTTATTTTCAGCTGTGCTGGTGGCAACTTCGGAGGATTAGCAGGGGAGACGAGTTGTTAAGCTAGCTATTATTAACACTCAGTGAGAAGTTCAACCAGGGGGTTACTGAAGTGAATCTGGACACAGCTTTGTGCTTGGTAAACTCTGCAGTAATGCAAGTCAAAGACTTGTATGTGTCTGCGCCAGGGAAGGCGATCCTGCACGGAGAACATGCAGTTGTACACGGGAAGGTAAAAGTTTGACGTGATTATAATTTGATGTTGTTGCAGTTTGTATGCGGGTTTCTACTTTAATAATTCATCCAGTGCTAATCGTACACTATATAACACATCTCTCTAAGTTACTTTTGGTACTGCACTGCAATACTGGGGGAACCAACAGTGATTCAAATATACATAAAATGTGTATTGGTCAGATTATCTGTGTGAGAATTTTTTTTCAATAAATCTGACTCAGAAAACTGAAAGGGGATAAAAACAGTGACAAATGACAACCTAATAGTGTGATACTGCAAACCAAGTAAATATCAGGTCAGTATTGCCACTAAAAATACTGATAACAATAATTTGTACATAGAAACTAAGTGTGTCAAAATTTATCAAGAATTACACACAAACACTAACACTAATGTTATTGTTCATGAATGAAAGTAAAAAATCAATAAATAATTTTTTTCAACCATAAAGTAATCATGTGCCTCAAATATCCAGCTTTGTTGTAAAACAGTAAATTTGAATATTCATGGATGGCAATAGTTAGTGTATTCCTGGATAAAATATGTAGTTTAAATTAACTATTACAGAAACATAATTATATTTAGGAAATCAGTCATTTACTTATCATTTTTATGTTAATTCTAAGTATCAAGCTTATCACACAAGTGTTGATCCAGTACTGATACCAGCGTTGTTATTTATTAAAAGATATTTTCGACTGTTCCGCCCACCTCTACTATCGAATGGTCTCTGCTATATTACAGGTGGCTCTTGCTGTAAGTCTGAACCTGAGAACATATCTAAGGGTCAAAGCTACAACCACTGGAACAGTTTGCATCAACCTCCCAAATATCGACACATTCCTCTGCTGGGACCTTACTGAACTGAAGCAACTCATTCCTCCTTCTGGTGGTGAGGGATGACACCTACAACCCTCACATACTTCTGTTGAATTATTTGTTGTATCTGTATCTTGCATCAAGTAGTCAAGTGCTTTCAGGGAATTAGAGATTACTGCATTACAGAGACTCCAAAGTATAACCATTGAAATTAGGGAAAATTCATCCCACATTTGTTGCACCACATTGTTGCACCAAAGGTCAAAGTTCCTGGACTTTACTGGTGCAACTGTTGGAAAGATGGATACAGACATAAATTATTTGATGGATAAATGGGTGAAAAATAAACTACAATATATATGTTTAAATGCATCGGAATGTCAAATTAAGTGTTCTTGATTTATTTCTTCTAACATTTCATGTATTTTGTTACATGGATCAGCCAGCAAAAGGGAGGAGTCAAAACTTCTGGATGTTGAACTTGTGGGGAGACTCCGAGATTTTGTTGGCGCAACAAATGGACACTTGGATACTACCAACATGGCCATATTATCTTTTCTGTACATGTACATCTCATTATTTCAATCAAGGTGAGATGTAACTAGTACTGTTTTCATCGTACTGTTTGCTTTTAATTCAATATTTGTTTTCCCTGGCACATTTGACTTTTGAATTTAGACTTTACCCCACAGATATTTTGAAGCCTGTCCAACATGAACTGCCACTCATTCAGGTCAAATAAACTGTATTTTCAGCTGATCAGTTGTTTTTTTAATGTGTTGCATTGGGCATTGTCATGTCTAGTACTGTTCTCCATCATGGCACATCTTATTTCTTAACTTTGTTCAATCTTTCATTATTCTTTGCTCAGTCACCACTATGCACATTAGGTGCTTTGGTTAACTGGTCTGTGTAGGAGTGGCATTGTAAATATAATGACAGGAATATAGGGCTGTGGCCAAGATAATTTTCACTCATTGATTGTTGTGCTATTTTTTTAAATGTACTCTGAAAAATGTCATAACAAATTCTTAGCGAGAAAAAAAAAATGACACCAGCTTCTGTTTGAAAATGAAAGTTTCCAGTTTATTTTCTGTGGATCAGTTTGTTGACTTTTTGTTGTAGGTGAATACACTCAATTCAAAAAGATGAGAGCGAGGTGTATCAGGCCATTATTGTGTGACCTATGGAACTTTTTATATTGAAATGAAGAAAGCTGAGAAGGATGAACACAGAGGCTTGATGTTCGTATTTGTGAACGGAAGAGATGCTCGGGGACATTAGAGCTGCAGGTTGCTGGTGGGGTTTAATCGGCGCTGACATGTTGCGGCCGTCTCTGAGAGAGGTGATGGGTTCTGACAGGATGGTCACTAATGAGAGTCTGGCACTAGGCCACAGTGCAGCCTCTAACAAGTCTGGATGTGTTTTACCCTCAAGAGAAAAGCTGGACAATTAGTTTAGAGTATTCCCCTGTCTGCCCAACAGCAGCTTCCCTGACAGACACTGAAAGTGATGTCAAGCAAGTTAATGTTGCTCGTAGAAGTGAAAGGATTACAGTTTATTACATGGTCCTCATAGTATCACTGTTGATGTAGTGGTTACTGTTACAATTACTGGTATTATAAAGAAAGGGATATGATTCATTTTACACCAAACATTTGAGTTTTTAATGTAAGTTGTTAAATATCAACCAACATTTTTGACTCTGATTAATAGCATTCTTGGGTTTTGTGTTTATAAATATAGAGGTGCAGACAAAACAATCTTTGGCATGTGACACAAATACTCTCACTGTAATAATCAATGTTCTGAAGCCATCTGTTAACTCAACGCTCAATCTTAGGGGAGGGTTTGATGGGTATACCCTGTTCCATAACAAGTCCAGTTTCTCTGTTTCTTTCCTCAGTGAGCTGCCCAGCCTGACACTGACGGTGTGGTCAGAGCTGCCCACTGGAGCTGGACTCGGCTCGAGTGCAGCTTACTCGGTGTGTTTAGCTGCAGCTCTACTCTGTTCCAGTGGAGCCATTCCCACCCCTCTCAAAGAGCGGGATCACACAGCCAGGTGAGGACATGATATCAGATTTTTTTTTGTTTTAACCTGGTAAGATCTGGTAAGGATCAATATATTCACAGACAAATGTACTACAAGGATTGCTCTGAGTTGGGGTGAATTTTGTGATTAATTTCTTATATTGCAAATGTATTACAAAGGTTATGCAGTTTGAAGTTTAAGGGAAGCGAGAAACCTCAGGTTACAACTGTTCCACTGTACAACAGGTAAACACCTCAACATGAAAATAAATTAATAAAACACTGCACTCCTCCATTTCAACCCCTGAGCTCTGCAAAATTAGTCAGTCAGGTCAATACAAAAGGTCACTTGGTTCTGATTTAACAAAAAGGGTATCACACTTGATTGCCTCTCTAGCATGGCACAAAGTGTTGACACATTTCCTATTTGAGCCATGAGTTTGTAATGTTTCTGTTTTTTATACATCGCAGTTTCAAGAGTCTATAGTAATATGTAGATGAATTCACTACTACAAAGTACTGTTTCTTGTAATGACTGATGACAGTTTATTGACCTGTGTTTCCCTCTTTGTTTCAATAAGATATTTCAGTAATTTCTGAATGATTGCAGGTGGTGTCAGGAGGACCTGGAGCTGATCAACAGCTTGGCCTTCCAGGGGGAGATGATCATCCATGGTAATCCATCAGGAGTGGACAATGCTGTAGGAACATGGGGTGAGATTATCTGACAAAACCCTTTATGTATGCTGTTCTAATTTCTGTGGAGAAGGAGAACATATCAGTGGAAACAATTTTTGCTACCTCTTCTACATATCATCTAATGATTTTCTTTTTGATGTGGACACTTCTCTATGTGCAGGTGGTATGCTGAGATTCTTGGCAGGGAAGATAATACCACTAAGCAGGTATTGATACTGATAAAAAAAGCCTTTTTTCCCCCATTAAATTCCATTAAAAAGAGCACACGGTGATTAGATAAAGTCAATATTTTCCTCTAGTAGATAAAAATAATTTGGGTAAATGGGTGTATCAGCAGAGCAGTGGAATGAACTCTTTGTTGTTCTTGCTTTACTTCCAGGGTGCCATTATTAAGAATCCTCCTCACTAACACCAAAGTACCGCGCAGCACCAAGGTACTTGTTGCCCAGGTGAAGGACAAGATTAACAAGGTACTAAACGGTTTCCTCCTCCCCCGTGTGTTACTTGCCGACACTGTAATTAATATAATAGGTGGTGCTTTTGCATGGCAGATACTCCAGAGCCTGGCGTTGAGTGCCTTCATAAAATATTGAAATTAAACTCTTAGGCAGCACCCCTGTGCGCTGTTGCCGTGGTGACGCCAGCAGGTGTGCAGGTCTGTGCCTCAAACCGACAGGTCCGGACCGTGTTGTGGCATTGTTGTGATCAGGCTTGAGTACAACCAAAGTTAAACCTGCAATTTATCATAGTGCATTTGTAAACAGCTTATCCGTCACACCTCTGTTTCAGGTGCAGACATGAGTTTTACAGCCAGAGTCTTCAGTTATGACTTCATGTAGAAACACTCAACAGAGCTGATGTTGAGGTGTTGATATCCTTCTTTCTGTTCTACTGTAGTTTCCCTCGATCATGACCCCTGTGCTGGACTCTGTTGATGCCATTTCCTGTACTTGTGAGAAAGTCCTCTCAGAGATGACGTCTCAGCCAATAACAGGAGAGCACTACAACATTCTGGAGGTACACAAATACTTGAGAAGTTTAGAGATGACCTTTTTATCCCGTTGGCCAAATGAGGTTGATTAACAACCTCTCAAAGGTTTTCATCTTTTTCATGAATGAACAATTTAGAAAGATGTATTTATGATGTAATGTTACAGCCTGCAGTTTGTCATTGTTGGGGGCAGTTTGTCATGTTCTCCTGGGGAAATGTTAACACAAACAAGCTATCATGTCCTACATTGAGTCACTGCTGCCAATTGACAAAGAAGGAGACGTGTTAGACAATAACTGAACACTCTTCAGCTTTGTGGCAAGTTGTTTGTTTTCCTCACAGAATGAACCAGCTTAAGGATGTTGTCTATATTCATCTTATGAAAGATGTTACCCAGGACACTGGTGACACAATCAGACACAGTTTACAGTAAAATGTAATGACAACACAACACCCTTTTTTTCCAATATGAAACATATCATCAGACATCAGCCAATTCTCATGTAAGATTTGTTCATGAAATGTTAATTAACTTATTTTCTACCCATAGCAGATACACACATGGGTCTCTCATATTGTTCACAGGAGCTTATTGACATTAACCAGCATCACCTGAATGTGATGGGGGTGGGACACCCTGCTCTGGACACCCTGTGCAGGGTCACATTGACCAGAAGTCTCCACAGCAAGCTAACAGGTGCAGGAGGAGGAGGTTGTGGTATCACCCTTCTCAGACCAGGTATTCCAACATCTTATCCCATTGTGTGTGTGATGAGTGTGTAGCGAATGTTTTAGTGTAAAATCAAAGATTTGTGTTATTTTTTTTCTAAATCTACATACCCTGAAACAATGGTGTACACTCACTTACAAGAATTGGGAACTTGTAAACATGTTTTCGTCGAAAGATATTTCAGACTCTACAGTAAAACACTGTGGTCCCTCACAGAAGACTTGCTCTCTTTTTCATCGTTGTATATTGATGCTTGACAATTCAGTTGAATTTCATTTCCCATACTCTATTTCAAGTTTCTTTCTTTGTTTACCTTTTGTGGCTATGACACAGGCCTGTGCCTTAAATATAGCAGCAAGAACATTTCAATTAAATTGAAGCACTGCTTTTTATTTATTTACTTCCTTTAAAAAACACAGTAAACAGTTTTGTGTGCTACTCCACTGTGCAAGTGGTTGCAAGAAAAATATGGCATCCTCTCTTTTTAGGCACCAAACCAAAAGAAAAAGAAATTTCATTCTTGGGTTGTACATGCAGCCTGATGCATTCTACATTCAATTAGCTGGAGATCTTTTTGGTAGACACCAATTGTTCATTTTCTTATTTCACTTTATTTTTTTATTTTGTAGAGACAGACTCCAGCGTTATCCAGACTACAGTGCAAGACTTGAGAGACTGTGGCTTTGACTGCTGGGAAACAAGTATCGGTGGGCCAGGGGTCCAGCAGCATTCCCCTCTCTCAGTCAAAGAGGAAGTTCTGGAGATTTTAAATCATTACTGACACACAGCTGTGACTGTGGCTGAGCAAGAGGACGGATGGGCTGTTTCATTGCTCTTACCTGAAGACATGTTAAACAGTAAGCCTTAATAACGAAGTGATCTAACTGGACCAAGAAGAATTGCACAGCCACAAAAAGCTGGTCAGAGCTTTCCAACGAGATTGTTGAATTGCAGATTTTACGGACTGGTAAAACCAATCTTAGTTTTTTTAATCTAACAGAAAGACCACTGTCTAAAACAAGTTATTTGTCTTCATTTTAAAAAAGGGGAAACCAGTGGGATTTCAATTTGGAAGAATTTTTTGAAAAGACAACCAAATGTGATGTGCTTTTTGTCCACTAGGTGGCATTAGAGTACAACAAATGTCTCCTCGTAAGTAGGCTTTACAGCTATAGAGACTGATAAATTGATTAATGTGTGGGCCAGGCACCTGCAGAATTTAATTTATAGTTTCATCCAAATATTAAAGCAGCAAGGCCCACCTATCTGAACAGATTAAATCATCATAAGTTAGTGATTATTCTGTCCTGAAATTGAAAAATGAAATGTTGTTATACATGAGTTAGTATTAAAGTGGTCATGGTGGTAGAAAAACAAAAAAAAAGGTGAAAACTAAGTTTCTTCTTTTTCAGGTTCTTAAACAAATGTGAAAAGTGGTGATTGAGTTGTTTTAGTTTTTACTGCTCTTGAAGGATGTTTATAAAAGTGATTTCACTTCATATTTCTCAGTAACGTTAATGGTAGCTGCTAATACTTCTGTGTCATAAAAGTCCCCCTACGACCACAATGTATGATTTACTTTTAGCATTTTGAACACAGTTTTATGCAGCAGAGATCCGGTATTGTGCCTTGTTTGAAACATACTGGTATTCTGATGCAAAGGGAGCCTGAAACAAAATATTTTTCGTCATTTTTTCGGTAGGAACTTCTTAGAAAATACTAAAAAAGGCTGTGTGGGGTTGGTGAACATGTGCACAACATGCTTTGGTTTGTGCAGTTTTAGACAAACCGGCTGTGTTGTTTTGCTAACAGAGGATGGAGAGCAGGACAGCAGGAGTGTGTGGCCTCTCCGGAGCCTCTGGATTAGCGCCACTATAATGTGAATCAACAACAACCAGTGCCTTTCAGTGAGTCACACATTTGTGCTGACACATATGCACACACTAAAACACACACACATCAGCTTTTCCCCAAATTCAACTCCACCTAATTGCTCATCCTGCCTGAGCATTACAAAATATTCTGCACATGCTGCAGATACAGAAGACGGATCTGTTTAGAAAATCCCTGATTTGGGGAAAAGGTCATGGTGGGATTCAGTTGAGTCTGAATATCCATTTCATTTTCTATTTTTTAAATGTCATGAAGATTGAGGAGCACGAATCTGGCAGTGTATGTGAATAAACAACATTTGTCACCCTCCCTCCTTTTCCGCCTGGCCCCCCCTGTCCTCTTGAATTGTGTCATCTTTATATCAGGGCAGCCCCCCGTCAGTGTACCGCACAGTTGCCCCTAACCCCTGCTGGAATTTAATTACCACTGCGCTTTTCAATTGAAATGGCATTGACGAGGGGGGACAAGAGGGAGACAACAGAGCCTGTTCCATTTGAAGCCCCTCTCTTTCTTTTCTGTCTCCTTCTCTCTCACTCTTTTACCCCTGCGAGGCACAGATGGTATTTTTTTTTATCAATGTCAGCGCCTGCTTCTTTCTGCTCTGATGAATAGAATCTAAAGAGGCCCTGAGATTATTTCACATAACAGAGGGAGTGAAGAAAGGGGGTCAAGGATAGAGGGAGAATGTCAGAATCAGAGAGACTTGATGGAAACGGTGTGCTGTCCCAGCAGTGAGGAAGAAGATGTTCAAATCATTTAACATTCAACGTTTAAGGAGTTTTGTCTGGATGGATCGATGTGAGAGAATTGAGGATGTATAATTCATTTAGCCCAGGCAGCAGGAATGAAATGTTAAATGTGAATTTGCTGAGTGGTCATGCTCACTGTGGCACATTCCCTCTGGTCTCTCGGTGGACTGGTGAAATGCTTGTCAGGAGCCATTAAGTTTGAATACAGAATTAGACCTGACTGACAAGATACCGTCTTGCTGTTGGCCTCTGGTTTTATTAACAGGGGTTCAGTGTATGACTTCCTACAGAGAGCATTAGCATTTACATACAGAGGCCTCTGCATCACAAAATGTTGTCACTTGTTATTGACTTGTGTGCGGTATAATATATGTCATGGTATCTGTGTCAAAAGGGGGATGTGTAATTGTCCTCAGCAGGGAAGATTTGTGAGAGCATCCTCTCCCAGCATTCATACCCGCACACTGACAGAGCCAACATCAACATCATGAGCTTCTCTCAGTCATCATGGGCTCTATGATCCTCTTGGGGGTGTTTGCCCTTTCAGTAAGTCGGAGGGAGGGCCGGGTAGTGTTAGCAGCAGGGGTCCAATTAAGGCAGCAGGGTGCAAGGGTGATGTCAAACAAGTTGAAGGATATAGTTTTTGGAGAGGCAAATCAAATTATTTAATTCATTTAACACCTTGCTATCTGAGCTCACAGAAATTGTATTTGTTGTGAACAAAAGCAAGAGGTGAAATTAACAACTGAGTTGTATATTTACATGGGGAAAAAAAAGCTGACCCTCTAAACTTCCCTCAAGTTTAGCATGTCAGGAAAGGCCAAGGATGACCATGTTAGTGTCTCTGATTTTCAAGTGGCAAACTAAATTGCTGTGACTGAAAATGCCTCCAAAAGAAATGTAAGGCTCCCTAAGGACTGTTTGGCTGCTTTGGAAACAGACTGAAGTCAATTGTAACCCTTTTTATATGCCTTATAGCAACAAGATGGACAATTATTTTATTATAAAGTTTAATGTTTTTACTACTGAACGGGGTTTGGTGTTGTTATCAGACAGCTGGTAACATGTAGGAGAAATTACATTTTTTTCTGTTGCAAATATTAACACTAATTTGACATTTAAGAAAAAACACATGGGTGAGGTCGTTTTTCGTGTCAGAAAACACTACTAACACATCTACACAACAGAATTTGATGTTCAGGGTATCAGTGCAAGACTATAATCAAACAGAAGTTTCAAAACAGGTGCTGTAAATGAAAGGGTCCTACATTTTAACCTGACATTCTTTGTCCTCTCACGTAGACAATAGAAATTTCCACCTGGAAGACCTGTTTGGTCTACAACTGGGCTTCCTCGTGTTAATAAAATGGGCCCACACTGTGTAACTCTGCCTGAGCTGTATTATTGTAAACATGTGAAACACATGACACAGAGCAGCTCCTGGTCCACGTCCCATTTTCCATCATGGAATTGTATCATGTCATTGTATCGATCCAGTAATTGATTGTGTGAAGTCGAGGGCACCTGCAACGCACTCTGTCATTCCTCAGTGCCAGAAGCGCTCTTGTTTAATTGCAGGCTAAGGCGCTGCTTTTTCTTGTTGCCTTTGAAAAGCCTCATTGATTTTTATACCACCCTTCATCCTGGCTGTGCTCCGTTTTAAGAGCAAATCCCTTGTGTCGAAGTTGCCCAGAATGTAAAAGTATGAAATCTGTCAGCTCTTTTCACAAGGCTTCCAGGTGCAATCCAGACACGTTAAAGTATAAAAGTCTGCCTTTTGTGTGTTTTTTTTCCTATGTGTGTTTTTGTGTGTGTGTGTGTGTGTGTGTATGTGTGTGTGTGTGTGGGAGAGAGAGAGAGAGAGAGTCTTGAAATGGAAAGAGAGAACTGGTGCTCTGTTTGAAACAGTCTGATCAGACTGAAAAGGTCAAAGTTCACAATTCAAGAATTGAATGGGTTTAATTTTTTTTTAATCGGCATATTTCTTTTTTATTAGCGTCAAATAGGAGTTACGTAAATCATTAAATGCACGGAAAACATTATAATTTGATAATACATTGCACTTGTTAATCTGTAGCCAGTAATTCAAACATTGATTCTAAGTGTTTTTGTCAGGCCTTTAACTGCAGTTGAGAAACAGGCACGTAAATAATAACACACATTATTGGGTCTTTACAAAACAAAAATATCCTGGATGAATTTTGCTTTGCATTAATTTGAGCGGCAGCTTATCTAACATTCATACATTGAACTTGTTTTGAATTAGAAATAGGTTCTCATCATTTCCCTGGGATTGCAGCCAATTCATTGGATTCAGTTTTTTTCCCCTCAGCGGCTTGGGGAAGAGGATGATCTCCAACTGTTATCACGTGACATGCTGTGATTGATGGCCCATTAAAATGTCAGCCAGATGTACTTAAAACCACATCTTTTAGGTTGATAAATCATGGTGCAAATGGAAACATAAAGCTGTTAGAAACAAATATTCCTATCTAGAGCAATGTGGCTCTAGATAGTAATGGATGTTGTATGTGCTTGTCTGTCTGTCTGTATATGTGTCTTTCTTTAAATTTTCTCCCAGTGTATCTCTCTCGGTCGCTGCAGTCATATAATTACAACGGGACAGGTAGGAGTGTTCATATTTCATCTGCTGCATTCACGATAACATCTAATAATCCGAAAGCGTTGCAAAATTGGTATCTCGTTGCTCATGCATTATGAATGAGTTACTGATTGCTTTTTTGCATAGATTAGCAATCATTTCACAGAAATCTCTCATATAAAAATGTGCCAGGAGGATTTCTATCTCTTTTACTGAGGAGTTGAGGTAACACAAACCTCCGCTTTTTTAAGATAAGACAGATCAGGTGATAACACTTCTCCCCCTATGCCCCTCTGCTCTGGCTCTTGCTCTCTGACTTATTTCTTCATGCATATCATCACAGGGGGGATAAGTGTAATTTTCAGCCCACTTTGCAACTGATTGCTCACTTAGTGAATATATTCAGCATCTGCAGTGTTATTGTGTTTGGAGCCAAGTGGCTAAGTACCGCTGAGATTCTCTGGCATCAAAGTAAACATTTGCAGACTGCAGAAGTGCACCAAGGGAAGCAAATCTTCCTCCTCAAAGCTCTGAGATTGTGAGCCCTACATATGGATTTCACTGACCTCTGGTTGTCCTCACTCAGATTGGCACTACACATAAGGACCTTGTATGGTCTGGTGGTTAGGGAAATTGGCAAGTGACCAGGATGTAGTTAAAAGTCCCAGATGAGGTTTACATACCACTTTAGTTTCCTGTCAGGCAAATAACCTGTTTCACAGCCGCAGTGATCTGCATCACCCAATGAAATGTCAAGACACGTGTTTCAGACTACTTATGAAGTAAGCCTTTTAAGCAGTAGGAGCAAAACAACTTAAGTTGAAGATCCGACATGAAAATAGTTAATTTTGAACTTGTCAAAAAGCTTTTCAGTGCTTTAGGTCAAAGTCTAGGAGTTGCTTTGATGCCACAAAAATTTTAGCCCAGCCATGGTGTCAGTTGAATGTCGCTGGAAAAACGTCAACAGAACGAGGGTGGACGAGGTGTGTGGATGTGTGTAGGCCTGTGTTGTGTCGCCCATCGTAACCCCTGGCCTTTGCCCCCCTCCCCCAGATGGGCAGACTCTCAGCCGGGGCCCTGTGGAGGTTGGTGCCCTCTGCCTGACAGCCTGTCACTGTGCTATAGTGGAGATTTTTTTCTGCAGGAGATGGTGTCTGATTGGGAGCAGTGTGTGAATAGCCCTGTCACACTCGATAAGCCAGCAAGACGACCTGTGACGGGGACATATGGCATGTTTGACAGGCAGAGAGGGTGCGAATCGCACTGAATGATAAAATGGTGTTTTTCCCCCTTCGGCAATGTCATGCTTTCAGGCAAGCGTGTGGACCATCGCTCACTCAAGCAGCTGACTCCGGCCTCCTTGTGACATCTCCTTCAAGGTCCTGGGTTTCTCAGCCTCGCGCCTGGACAATTCTGACACTGCAAGCCCGCACTGTTCACTGCTGCTCTGTTAGCTTGTCGATGTGGGAAGCATAATTGGATATCAGTTTAGTTTAGCGATGCAGACTGGGAAATGCGTCCTAAGAGCCTGTTCGTCAGAGCTCCTCTTAAAGCTCTGGCACCGCAGCCCTTCATCCTGTCTCTTTTCAGCCTGTCACTGTGTTGATTAATACACACACAGGCTCATCAGACGGCTCTAATTGATGGGTTCAGCCTCCTCAGGACCCTGATTCATTTAAAGGGCCATGAACACTGCAAGAGAAAAGAGGAAGGAGACAAACAGGCTCGGGCTTAAGTGTGTCTGGGAAATTATTGAGTTGAACTACACGCCTCTCATCCTTACTGTCAGCTGGGTCTTGACTTGTGCTGTTGCAGCCTCAACTCCTATCCTGTCAAGTGTCACATTGTGTGTGTTTGTGGCCATGACAGACAGCCCAGGTGTCACACTCAGGCTTCAGTGCACCATCAGGCACCTCTGCAGCAGTCCCCAGTGGCTCACAGTCAGAGAGACGGCACAGTCCAATAACCCTTCTCAAACCCAGCATGTCTGGCTCCCTGGGGACCCCCCCTGTGGAGTTTACTCTCTGTCCATTGGGCCAGAACTTAGAAACTCTGCCAACGGTCACATGATCCTGCTTTCACTCTGAATGCTAATTATAACAGTCCAACTGCTCCACTGCTACTTGTGCCATTAGTCTGGAGGCAGGCATCTTTTGAAAAGGAAGAAGAAGTGGGACATTACTCCATTTGAAAAGACCGGTATTTATTAAGCTGCAGGAGAAGTTCTGGGTCTGCTAATCGAATAATGAATAGATGAGAAAGAGAGTGCCAGGATACTTAATTTAAATATTAGTTGCCTCTTTTTAATCAATATTCCAGTTATTATTCATGGAATACTTTTTGACATTTGACACACAAATAAAATAATCTTAAAATTAAGTCACTTATAACTTCCGAAACCCTGTGAAGACTTAATATGTGATTTTGAAATAGTACCACTCTATTGTGTTTACTTGTTAGTAATTCACAGTTAAAATGAGATTATCAAAGCCAAAACTGGTTATTTCCAAATGCTATTTCACAATGTCCATAGTTTAGGTTGGACTTTCTAAGGAGAACATGAATCCATTTATGGCGCATAGACCCACAGCCCACACATCAACAAGTCAACAGGTCTTCTTCAAAGTGAAATGAGTCTGGCCCCCTGTTTGTATTTGTATAAATTTAGAGGTTGCCATGTAGTTCAGTCACAGTTTAGCCTGCAGTCCATGCAAATCCATAAATTGTGTTGACGTTTCCTCATTTCTTAGAACTGCTGTCCATGCCCATGAAGAGGGCATGTCCATGTGTGAGCACTTTGTGACAGCTGCTGGTTCACTGAACACACTTTTTAACTGGCAGAGATTGGCCTGGACCTTCACTCACTGACCCTTGATCAGATTTTTTTTGTGTTCTGGACTTCATCAACAAGGCTTGAGTGGCAGGCTATTTCCTCACACAGACTGCTAAATGTCGAGCGCTAAAGCAGATCTGGCCTTTCAGTGATGTGATTGCCCTGCTGCAGTGCTATGAAGGGACAAGAGGGGGTCTTCATCATTGTATCTGTGTGATGATTGTTTGTTTATCAGCATGTAGGGTCCTCAGTTTTCCACAAAACTTAAGTCAAGTAACCATTTTGAAGATTTTGTCATGTTTATTTCATGCATTTCCCCAGAGGATTACAGTGATAGCTGGTGCTATAATATTCATAAATATGCATTTGGCTTTTTTAAACACCAGAAATGTGAAAGTGGCCATTTTGCATGATTACATTCACTTACAGGAGGATAATACTGTGGAGGAAGCAATTTTAAGGAGTTGAAAAATAAATCAAGTCTGTGATTAGCCAGCCAGTGTGTGACTGTGGTTCTTCAAGTAGAAAAAGTGAAGGAAACAAACCATGCTTGGATGTAGCACAGAGAAAGACGGATGTCAGTCAGTGTGGACATTTGCTATAAGATTGTGTGTCCAGGTTATTGTGCACCCATAAAACTCAAATAATTCAGTGAGTCTGTATGTTAGGAAAGCTGAAGGCACCAATTTACTACAATGACTGATTCATTTTAAAGCAAGAGAGAATATCGATTATAACAAGAGTTTCTATTGAAGCTTAAGGGTAGGCATTTATTTGGATGTTTTCAATGTGCCAAATACAGTAATGGACAAATATTAAAAAAGAAAGTAAAAATGTCAAATAAAAGCAACAAACAAGATTCATAAATTTTGGGTTTTGGAGAGCAGAATTAAAGCTGATAGCAAAACCACTTCAGTAGCATCAACTTATGATTTAAATAAGTAATACTAATTGGTTTATAAAGACTTCAATCACTTTGCATTGATAGAAATGCAAAGTTACTCTGGTGATGAGGATTACTTTTGGAGCGACTATAAAGCAGTGATTAAATCTGCTGGTCTGCTGCATACTGAGAATATTTCCTGAATCAGTGTCAGCAGTAGAGAAATGGAGAAAAAAACTCAAGAAAATAAAGTAGGAAAAAAGGTAATGTAAATGCATAATTTAACATTTTACACTGCACAAGTTTTCCTTCTTTTCATTGTTTTTATCAAAATGTGATGCATTAAAATGCCATTTGATAGTCCTCTCAGATAATTCCACTGCATTGTATTTACAGTAAAATGTATCCATTTTCAAGCGATAATGTAATCATATCACTCTAACAGTTAAAGAGACAGTAATTGATTTGGGGTTTAAGCAGAAGAAGATTCAACATCTGCTAGACAGATATCAAAGCATCCTGTCCTTACCAGTCATGTGTTACACCAGGAATACAGCGATTACTTTTCACTGCCTGCTCTGCCTCTCATGTACATGTGATTTTTTCCATTAGATGTGTGGCACGAAAAGAAAGGGGGAAAAAAATCTCTGCCACTGTGGATGAACACTGAAGTATTTAGTCCTCATCTGTAGTCATGAGGGCATCAGCTCTGATGAGCACAGTCAGGGTCACAGCACTTAACTCTCCAAAGGAGGACCAGTGCTTGTAATCACATAATATGTATGATCTCTCATTCAAGTGGAGCTGACATTCTGCTAATGCAAATGTATTCATGGACTGTAGCTATGAGAGTTTTGCTCTCTGCATGGTACGGTGTGATATATATGTAAAACGATGCATATATAGGCTGTAATGCTCAGGTGGGGAGAATGATTGACAAAATGTGAGCTATTATTTTTTGCGCAGCGTGCGAACTATTACACTCAATGGATGTTGGATTTGCCTGCTTTCTGCAGAAATTGAACATTGGGGGATCATGCATGAGCTGGAGCCCCTCTCTGTGCTGTCTCTCCCCCTCTGTAATTAAGAGCAACATTTTGTGCTAGATTATAGGGAGACCCATCGTGCCATTGAACTGGTCTGCCTGATTAATAAAAGGCAGCTAATTTCAGTGGAGGAAGGCAGCGCTCCAAAATGGCTCCTAATTACACATTAGGAGTGTGAAAGGCTCCTGCCGCTCCGGCCTCAATCCTCCACCCAACCCTCCACCCCTCCCCACCCAGAGTGCATGTGCTGGCCCACCAGCACATTAACACCGCTCCCAGGAGTGGCTAATTCCAGCCAACCCCGTCGGCACAATCAGTGGCAGATGTCAGGAATCGAAGATGATGAATTATGAATATCCCGGAGATGTGGATAGGATACCAGCATTAGGGGGAGAAAGACTCCCTTTTTTTTCTGTGCCATTTTTGGCAGCCAAATAAGCAGACTGATTCAGGAGGAGTGTGCGGAGGTTGGAGTGATTGATTTCTATTCGTCATTATAAATGGGGTCCGACTGAAATTGGATGTTTTAGTGAAGTCGTCAAGGACTTTATGGGTTGGAGGGGCTGTCTGGCAGTGTAGGGATTGTGCCTCACTGTGATAGCAGTAATGACTTCCTCCTCTTCTCCCTCCCCTGGGTGGTCAACTTGAGGGCTGAGGCAGCTGGGACTGAAGTCCCAAAGAGGCCAACATAAAGCTCTCAGTGCTCAGCATTTGCATGGTGACATGATTACAGTTGAGATGGAGGAGCTTTGGTGAGGATAAAGGTTAGACTTGAGGTGGAAGGTGGTGGTAGTCACAGCTGCAAAGAAAAGGAAAGGAAAGGAAGAGCTATTGTTTCTGTTTAGCAAGGTGTATAAGCATGACGGGTTTGCTTGGTCAAAAACAGACTAATCTGTTTATAGCCTGGATCTTACTGAGGGAAAGTATTCTAGTTACCTAATGTAAACGTTGGCTTTGGCACATGGTGGAAAAAAAGGCCTGTATGAGGAGCAGAGACGGACAGAATAGGATCCACCATGATGTCATCCAATTCATGGTAAGCTGGTCATGATTTATTTGTCTTGGATAAATAGTACAAGTATTTATCTAGAGATGAATAAATATGATAAATAAACCAAATATTTCCTTTAATAGATCATCAGATGTCTACATGCAGGTGCAGCTAGCAACCTGTTCTTGGACAAAAATCTGAACTCATGGATGAACAAGTACACAGCTCTTGACTCTTCCCTGTTGAAACAAATTGGAGTTAGATAGTTTTCCCCATCTTTGGGATAGTCCTGACAAACTTGAAATTTTGCTTTTTACTAACTTACACCATTGAGGTGAAGAGCTGTTAATTTTTCTAAATCTGTAGAGGAAGCAAAAAGAAGTATTTAAAAAAAACTGTAACTGTACTGTAACTATACATAACTTAACAATTATGTAGTGCTATTGTATGAAATGTAACAAGCTAGCTTTGTAAACTTAATTTACTGACCGACAATATTTAGCGCCTCCCACAGCCTACCCTGACATGCGTTTGTAACCTGTGATGTCAGTGGATCCTGGTTATGTCTAACCAGTTCTCAGCTACCAAGCAGAGCAAACATAACCTGGTTCTTCATTTTATTGACATAAGTTTGAACTGACCAGTGCAGTATCACTGTCTCGATGTAGGTTAGAATCTAATTATCACAAACAGCTTGGCCCGTGCTCTATCACCCTTCCATGTAGCTTTCCTCTGTTCTTCTTTCCTTATTCTTTCTACCAGTCCAGCTCCAGTGTCTGCCATTTCTACAAAATTAATCCAAGAAATCATTTCCAGCAGAGAAAAATGCAGATCTCGTTTCTCATTGCTTGACTTTATGCATATAGGCATATATCTAAGTGAGACTTTTTCAAGATTACTTCGACAGTCAGCACAGTCCCTTTGATTACACATAATTACTTACACACAACCTCCACTGTTTTACAAAGACTGAATTAGACCACGCTTATGCTTATTGATTATTGTGCAGCATGAAATCAACAGTGTTGCTCTTAAGCTTGAGGTAGATGCTGAAACTACACCTGACCTTTACACTTACCCTTTTCACATGGATGGAGGAGAAGCAGTGGACACTGTCTGCTGTATCCTGGGACCTTGAGACACATTGATAGAATCTGATTCCTTGTCAAAACAGATGTCAGACTGATGCTGAGGTCTATTACGGACTGACCAGTAGAATGATGAGCTGGCTGCAGACACATGAGTGTACACCTGGACATCTGTGGGGGGTCACGACCACAGTGAGATTCGTGTCTGGGGCAGGCTGCCAGGCCAGCCTTCACCTTGCCACTTCCAATGAGCCCACAGCACATTTCCTCAGCCCCTTCCTGCCATTTATCAGCACACCATGACAGGCAAATTCATCTGAGCAGGAAAGAGGAGCTAATCCTCTGTATCTGAGACAGTGATAGACTTGCTGCTCCACAGGACCAATGAAATTAGGCTAAAACTGCTGTGGGGGTTCACAGGAAATTGGCCTTGCCAATCATTCACAGCAGCCCAGTGTTGTACCACAGGCCTCAAATTTAATGTCAATCTAGCTTGCATCTGTTCATTTACACTCCCCTATTTCCATAATGTAAATGTTACCATCTCTGACTTTGAGTGCCCTCCCTCTGAAAAGTTGCTGCTTTCTCTAACATGATGTAGAGACTCAAGCCAGAAGTGTTTTGAATCCATAATCCAAAACATCAGTGGTAAACAGTAGCCTTATGTCCATAGTAGGGGATCAAGTGCATATTATTTTAGATCTCTCCAACTCTCTATGTGACTCTATTGATGTAATTTCAACCCATTTTCCTGATGAGTGCCTCAGTTCTGACGCCCACATAGCTCCTCATAATCGCAGCGGTCAGCATATAAGTGGGCTCTCAACCAGCAACTCAGCAATATTGAAAAGTGAAAATCTATTCATCAACATGTTTTTCCGATAACTACATCTGAATGCAGAGTGGAAGTCCCGATAGGGTTGAGTCATTACTTTCAGTAAAATAACTCCATTAAATAAGAACGAGCACAAAGCTTTACCCCCACACTGTTCCCTCGAGCTGCTCTCCCTCCTGCCGTCTCCCTCAGCTCTAATGCTGTCTGCCAGTTCAGCTCTACATAGATCTGTGAGGAGACCAGGGGTGATCATTCCTTCCCCCTTTTCTCTCCCCCTCCCTCAGGTGACACTCTGAAATATATTTTGTGTGCCCTTTCACTTCAGACGAGCTCAGTGTGGAGGAAGCCCAGAGGAGACTAATGAGAGAGTGCAGGGGTATGGCTCCGTCTGCCTCCATGCCTCATTTTTCTTGATTTCAGCTGCTCCAGTGTCGGCATGGGCTCCTGCTGGTCAGGTGATGGCGGTGCCAGCTGGTGCATCCAGCTCGGACGGACAGCGATTCATTTCCCCCAGCCGGTGATTTATGGCACAGCAAAGCAGGGAGAAGCTGGTGAGCGTGGCACCAGGCCGCCTGAGTTAGTGCACTGTCCGGCCCCGTCATGCTTTACCACACAGCGGGCTGGACTGCCTAATTTACGCTGGCAGACAGTCACATATATCACACCCCGTCTGGCCAATGAAGATTGGTGGTGTTTGAAAGGGTCTGTATACACAGTCAATTTTACCCACGTGTGACTCTCTGCCTAACATTGCACAGGGGAATATATTGTTTTTTTTCTTCCCCTTCTTTGTCTATTTGATCTTTCATGCTTCATTTCTGCACCTCTTTTTGGTTCCCTCTCATCTCTATCTTCCTCTGTTGTCCCCTCCCTTAGAGTGTGGATGTAATGTAAAGTGACTGTGGTGGAGGGAGGCCCTTTCTTGCTGGACCGGCTCCTGAGGACTGTGCCCTTCTGTTCAGGGGAAACAGGGGGAGGTCACAGTAGGTAGCTCCCTGGAGCCATGGCGTATTAATGCCCGGGCTGACCTCGGTGATAAGAAGGAAGCTTCGGGCGCATGTTTGATTCATGAGTCCATCCTCAGTGGGCCCTGGGGGGCTTTTTCCACTGCTGTCTTTTTACTGGCAGGGTGGAGGGTTGCTGCAGGGGAGATCAGTCCTGTCTGTCACAGGAGAGGTTGGGGTGTAAGAAAGGCACAGGGACTGGGATTGGGCCAGAGTGCACAGATCAGCCTCTGTCCCTGAGTTGGGCACAAGCGATAACTTAATGGTGGGTGGTGATGCGACAGCTGAGTGTAGGGGGATATTAGAGTGGATATCAGTGATGGGGCCTGACATTGTGAGCACCCCACCTGCTCGGAGGAGTTTGTCTGGGAGCAGGAGAAGAAAGTGAGTTGAAGGGCACTTGGCAGCTCTACTCTTTCACTTCGCTTTTGCCTGTTTTCAACATTTGTTACCGTTTCAAAATATTGAACATGACTTTGGGCAGGGGAAAAGCAGTTGGATGCCTCAGATGGGGTGAAAGATGGGGTTTGTGGGAGTAAGCCGACACAGTTTTTGGTTCCAGCGTATATCTCCAAATTACATCCTCTAGAGTTTGGTTGGGGATTACTCCTGTCTAATCCTGACAAATGCTGCAGAGTGAGACACTTCTCTGAAAACAGAGCAATGCCACAGCCTGTGATGACCACGGTGATCCATTTAAAAAAGTGAAGGGAACAGCACATACTCTCATGCACTCACATCACACAGAACTCTACTTGCTGGGATGAATATTTGAATCTCTTCATTAACTGAACAGAAAAGGCCAAAAAAAGAAAAAACAGTTCCACAAAGTTGACTTTAGAGGATAATCTTCTCAGTTGGTGGTTATTGTAATATTTAGAATCTTAAAGACATCAGCATTCTGATCATGGTTGCATGCCTTTTTATAAAAAAACAGTTTCCTAAAAACTAAGATCTATGTAATTACAACACACACATAAAGAGAGACACACACATCCTTGAAGAACAGTATCTTGCCAGACACTTGAACACTCCTAATGCCAGCTGTTTGAATGTGGCTGTGTAATATGTAATCCTGATTTGTGTTCCTTTCAGTCACTAAAAGATCCGTACATGCCTCAAAGAAACTTGTCAAGGGCTTTTCAGCGCACATTTCCCTCTCACAATCAAGTCGATGCTTGTCAACGCTCCCGCTATCAAAATAGTCGCAGCAGGGAGGGGCAATCCACTTTTCACATATCCCATTGCTGTCACCTCCTTCTGCCCGTCACTAATCTTTAAAAGCTATTTGCAGTTTTAATATAGATCTCAAATCCTGTTTCCCTTTCTCCCTTTACTTGCACACACACTCACAAACACACACTCATTGTTCTGTTTTGTGGTTTGCTGGAGAGCTGGGTTTGAGCGAGCCTTCTCATTCCTCCATGCGTTCCCATGCTCGTGCTTTTGTTTTAGCTAAGCTGGTGCCCCCGGATTAAAGTGAAAATAATCCTTCTTTCATTGTTGTTTTTGTTTTGAAAAACCTGCTGAAAAGCGATCTGTTGATTTTTCTCTCATCTTTCACAGATTAAGTTTAAATTGAATGGTGAAAGGAGAATTTGTGGGCACTGTTTGTTTATGTTTGGTGCGTGCTGAGGCAGAGGTAACATCTACTTTGTTTTGTCTGGTGATTTCATTTAAACGTGGTCGAGTGGAGCTGCTCTACAACCTTGTCCAATTTTACAATGTGTGATACACATTTGCTGCAAAATGTGCTGTATTTTTAATCCGCCCAATCTCTGATTCATATCCACTTGAATTATTGTCTGGCCCAGCAGCCAAGATAGCCATTTGTGTCAGATGGCAGACCAACAGTGATATTAATGAAGTCATTGCTTTAGTCAGAAAATCAATAGTCACTCGAAACAGTCAATACAGGCGAGTAGGCTTGAATGGTGACCTAGTTCCCATGTAATGACAGCCTCTAACCCATTCTGTATTGTTTGATGCTCACAACATCTGCTGCCGTACTGCTATGCCATCATATTTCTGCAACAAAACAAAGTGGAGTACAATACACAGCAGTGTATATGAGAAGGAAATTAGGGCAGCAGTTATTTCTTTTCTGTAGGTTACAATCAACTCTACCAGAGCAAAAAAAAAGTTTCAGGCAAGGAGTTCCACTAATATTATTCCACATCATCAGCTGTGAACAAAAGTTTGCAGATACTGAGTGTCCTTTTGGCTAGAGAAGGCCAAAGGGTTAACCTGAGTTTGGTTTTAAAATGCCCGGCTGTTGTTGTTGGGACTGAGCTTGTAAAAGAGCCCGCAGCGTTGGAGTTGGAGCGGGGCCATGCAGAGGTCAGTGGGCCCCAGGGTGGTCAACACAGCAATGAGGAGAAGGTAAAGTGAGGTGGGGGCTGTGGCAACTCTGGTTCCTGCTTATAGAAGCCCTGCGCCTCACTGACATCAGTCAAAACTCCTGACTGTGTTATTACAGTGTTCTGTTGTGCACTCAAAGATGAATAGGCTCTGAATTCAGGCGAACAAAGAGCCTTGGCATGAACGCAGGAGCAGGAAGTGGGAATTCTAATACTGCTTTATCATGGGCAGTAAAAGGAGACAATACCAGCTGTCCCCTCTGAACTGGTTTAGTCAACACTCAAATCCCTGTCTTCTGTGGAGAGACACTCCCTGTAAGTCATTTCACTGAGAGGACGTCGCTCTTTTTTCCTCCAGAATGCATCACAATGGCATGAGTGTGTACTTGTTTCAGCGCTGCTCAGTGAATCTGTCACCACAGCTGTAGCACTGTCGAGTCTTCTGTTATCGCTGGAGATACTTTGCTACAGTCACACTTTTCCTAACAAGACAATTATCTCCACTTCGGTAACAACCTCTGTTTCTTTCAAGATGCTTTGTGAGTTGTTCTTAAAAGCTGCTCTGATCTTGTTAGTTTTCTTTCCATTAAGTTTTTCTTTTGAAAGCTTGAGAAAACTGATTTGGCTGCTTTTTTACAAGACCTTGTTTTTTATTTAAGCCTTTCACCCCACTGATGTCAACCTGGGATTGGGAATTATTCTCGACACTGAGCACCTTAATTTTTTTCCTATCAGCTAGCACTTCATTAGCCAGTGTTTTGATATAATTGGTGATGACTTACCAATCATGGTCAGCTAGGTTGATAGCACAATTACTTATACCCTCGATTTAACCCTGGAAATCAACATTTTATTCAAATGATTCTCCTAAGATTGTCTGGAAGAAGTTTCAGCTCAATTCCAAAAAAACAAAACAAAACAAAAAAAACCCTGGAGTGTTTTGTTCAAACGAGAAAAATCAACCAACGAAAACTGGAACAAACAGCTGCTTACTCATCAAACTAGTAACAGTACACTAAAAGTAACAGATGCAGTCATACAGCTCCAAGACAATTTCTATTACAGCTGATTGCTAGCATAATAACAATAAGCAACATTACTTTTCCTCAGCAGAAGAGCTAGTGCTGGGTGTAGCAACATCATGGGACTGCACAACAAGGTTCAATGCTTATTTCAGAAAATTTTGTCCAGCTTGTAAAATCTGTGGATCAGAACCTCCACTTTCTTGGGATGTCCTGTCCATGAGTCACTGTAAGATTTTTTTTAGCCACACACTGTCACAGGCACTTTTGAAGTTTAAGTTCATTTTCATGTTCTTGTGCAAAGCTACAAGTTTGTAAACTGTGTTTTTGTTAATGGTCACAGACTCTTAAGAAATATGCTCGTCCAGTGAAGAATTAAACCTCTTTGTTGGCAGTGGATCGTACCAAGTCAGTGCATAAGTCATGGGTCACTTTGTCATGGGTTAACTGGCCAACTTTGATACTGTAAATTATGACCCTGCCAACCAGTGACCTTTGGCTAAATACATGTCTCAGGGTAGCCTGTAGTTTTTTATTACAGACATACCCAACATGAATATTTTGGGATTAGAGTATAAGATTTATTTGGGAGGCCTATTTTACGCTCAACAGGTTTTATATGATAAACCACTATCTAACACTAATAAATGTCTTCACTACAACAGAACTCTTTCAACCAACACACCTGCATCTAACTAGGCAAAGTGTGATCAGTACTCATGGAAATATTAACCTGATACACGGAGGGAAAATTCACTCAAGGAGAAGCCCTGTGGTGGTTTGTGCTTGGAGCTGCTTTGCATGACCACGGGGTGAACGTCAAATGACCAAAGTGAAAAATGCAGCAATACATTACTTTTTCATTTGAATTGGAAAAAAGCAAGCAAAAAGGGTGAAAGCATCTTATGTTTCCACTCTGTGGTGCAATGCAAGGTCACAACATGAATGTCATGTTAAATGGCTTTTCTCTCTTAAAACGCCCTAAAGCTGTGACCTTTCTTGCCACTGTGCTGCCCTGTTGAACCTTTTCTTAAAATACAAAAGAAAAACTGAAATTCATTGTTTATATAAGCACATAGAGAGATGTAATATATATAAAGCAGTTATACCATTAATTGTCAAACTACAGGAAAAGAGCAATTGTGTTGCTCAAAATTGAAGCTGTATTGTATATTGTAATATTGTATATAGTAAGATTGTCACAGCACTGAGGCTTAAAAGTGAAATGCTCAATAATAATGACGATTCATGCACAAAAAGGCTATAATCTCTCCGTTTGGCCAAATGAGGAACCACAACGTGAGTTCAGTGTCTCCTCTGTGGGCTGCAGAGCAGATGCAACTAAAATGCTGTAACCAGAGACAGCTTGGTCCTCGGGCTAAACTCAAATACCCAAATGCCAACCCCCTCACCCCACTCCCCACCCCCTCAGCCCCTTCAGCAAAACTTCCACATTTTAATCCAATAGTGTGCATAGAGCTCAGGGAAATGATATTTAGGAGACAATGAGTGCCCTGCAGAGAAAAATAAGGGAGGGGGGATTAGAGTGTGTCTCTGAAGTGGCTTTGACTCCCCTACTGATGGAGAGTAATTAAAGCAGCCTACTGTGTTGTCGATGTAGCTAAAGGGGCATAATAATGAAACATCACAGCTCATAGAGTTCAGGCCTGCAGCACCTCACTCTGGCCTAGAGCCCAGATTAGAAGCACAGTCATTATGTAGGTTGTTCCTAGACTTAATTCTTAATACTCGAACACACACCAGAATGCTGCAGCTTTCATGTGTTTGGTCCTATTAGGAAAGTAAGGTCTAATTTAAAAATACTCTCAGTAAATGTTGATAAAACGATCACAAGCTTCTGTGATGTTGTAAATCCTTGTGAAATTAACATTTTTGATCATCAGGCAGAAATACAGACTATCTCCTGAAATTACAACTGTGCTGAGAGGACATGAGTGGAAATGATCATTCACTATCACAGTTATCTAAGGTCACCATTTTCTCACAGGCCAGTCACACACAAAGCTGTGTAAAGTCTGTGACTCATCTTCAGAGTCTGACTCTCCTTATCTTCTTTCAAGATAATCTGCCAACCCGAAATGCCACTGCTTGCAACCTAAAAGATGTCAGTCGGCTGAACAAAGTGTATCTCTCATGTAACATTGAAAAAAAAAAAAAGATGAATCACGAACTCTTAATGTCCGATCTTTGAGCCAAGGTGTCCACCAGACATCTGTCACCTCTGTGACAGTTACATAAGTGGTCAACATCACATCAGACACCTGACTCTTTAAGTCATCATGCATAAAGACAATATATATATTTGTGTTATTTATGTATCAAGTTTACTTATCGTCACTGTGGTGACTTTTTCAGTGATTTGGAAATTTCCTTGATTTTTGTTTGCCTGTTCTTAATCCAAGTTTTGAAACAAGATTATACATGCCAAAATTAGTCATTGATGTATGCTTTCCTTCAGAAGTGAGTTTAGAAGCAAGATCCAACCTTTTTCTTGAAACAAGCAGGTCACTGGATTGCTTGTGTAGTAATGATGAAGACGAGAGCTGAACTGTCAAAAAGAGGAAGGACAGAAGGGCAGAAAGAAGTGAAACGGTGGAGTGAAAGAGCACAAGCTAAAACTCAGGTTAGGCTGTGTGTGACAGTGTGCATGACAACCCACACACAGCAGTTTTACTGCAGTGCTTGGTTTAAACTTGAGAGTCTTTCAATAAAATGAGGGGTAAAATGCTTTATGTAGTGAGGTTGTAGTTAGTGCAGTTGGCTGGCTGTGAGTAACACTAAACAGATAGTCTTCTCACCTTCTGCACACAAACCTACGGTAGAATTGAGTTTACAAAGTTCACTTGTAGTCACATTTCAAACAATAGCCCTGTCCAACTATAAATAGACATACATTACCTCTTTGCTTTGCATCCAAAGTTGTGTTGAATTAAGAAAATGTGCTGGAAAGAAGATGTGCCCTACATTCATTTACTTCCAAAACAAACAGATGTCTTGGCAAGAGTAAAGTCCTTACAACAGTGGGTGATAGTGCTCCGGGGAAATGGGGTCTTTATTCCAAGAAACTTCCAATTCTGCTCTAATGTGTCACTGCAATCAACACCAAAAGTCCTTACAAGACGTTAAATACGTGTGCCACCATTTATAGGGATTGTCTCCAATAAGCATAGCAGTCAGAGTAATTTCTATAGATAACATCAGGCTCCAACAATAAAAATTAAACCGGGGGTCAAAAAAAAAGTCTCACAATAGAAGCCTTACAGGTAGATGGCACAGAAATAATGGCTATGGTGAGCCACACATGACTCTTGAAAGTCACGCTATGGTTACTCTACGTCAGCAACATTTAATGTCATACGAATTGAACTTGATACGAAGATTCAGAGTTTTGAATCCAAATGCATTCAGTACATTTATTCAAATATATTCAGCCTCAGTGGTGTCTTTTTGCATTTGGCTGGTCTCAGAGCAGAAATCCTTACATTCCATATTCATCAGGATCAAACGCTGAGCGCATCCTCATGTTATATTCTGTTCTCTTAAAATGAATCATAAATAACCACAAAACCACATATTTTCTTTATGAAACTCTGCTTCTATTATTCCCACCTCTGCACCCTCTGATATGATTATCAATCTTCAGGTTTGAGGTTAAAAGCTTAATACAACATAGGAGAACGTGAGAGCTTTTTCCCTTTGGAGTTTCCTCTATCTGCATAATTTGTCTTGAAGGAGCTAATACCACATTTTATTGCACGTACAGATAGGCATTTCCTGTTTGAATATGAACAGCAGACTTGGCTGGTGAAGACGGACTCTGACAGATTTTCTTATGACTGCTGTTTTGTTTTCATGAAAAGTAGAAGAAGGAGATTACAGGTGAGAAACAATGGCAGGTTTCACTTCATTGAACTGTCAGGATCAACAGTCTCTTTCTCACTGTGAGTGGTTTGGTTTGGAAATCATGTTAAAGAGAGAGCTGCATGGACAAACAGCTGTGATAGAGCTCACTCTACCCGGACACATGTGGATTATGGATAATTTCAACCCAACTCCCATGCATATGCGTCAGTTATGGGGGCAAAGTGCAGGGGTGGAGGAGTCAGCAGATGCTAAATTAAGCATGAAGTGAATACATAATGAGCTATTAAGGCTGGAAAATGTGTACCAAATATGGTGGTATTTTGAACACTGATGCCAAACAGTCAAAGGGCTTGGTCTCAAAGCCCAGGTCCCTGTGGTGGTCCTGGCAGCTGGGAGGATATGAGGTTGGATTTTGAGGAAGCCAGTTCTGGTGCTTTCTGAATTTTGAATTTAAGCATTTAGGTCAAACTTTACCCTGGGTCCTGCTACCATCTGCTCCTGGGATGCAGTCCAAGGCCACAGGGCAGGCTTCTGGTAGCGAAAAGGAGGCCTGAAACCATTGCAGGCTTCATAAAGAGGCCTCATGGTGCTCAGCGTATCCCTCTAATGTGCCCTCTCCCCACCCTGTGTTTCAGGTGTTTTCCCCTTTTAGCTGCATCCTCTAGGGAGCCAGCTTTAAAATGGATGATTGCCTGCGACCGTCGCATTAAAAGCATTAATCCCACTCTTATCAAGCAGGGAATGATGAATTAGGAGCGTCAGCTCTGGGCTCACCTTTGTTGTCATTTGAACAGAATCAAAGCTTTAAATCACAGGGCTGCACCTGGTAATAGGAGGGGGGATGGCGTTCTAATACTGTGTGTGACAGAGCCGCACTGCTTCCAGCTGATTTAATAAGTCTAGAAGGAGGGGGTGGCGCTGGGCTAAATGAAAATTTGAGCATGGTTTTAAAATATATGATTGCAGGATGAAATGGCAGCTGCCCTCATTTCTCTTCGGGTAGCATTCCTTTTCCTTGCTGTGTTGTACAAGTCAGCTGAATGTGAGCTGTCATGCAGTTATTGTTAGGCCATTTTTGATAAGTTTTGTTACAACGCTGCACAGAATGTGCTCAGAGAACAATACTTGCTTTTACATTCTGAGGCCCGAGGGAATTCAAGTCGTCTTTGAAGGATCAGACTGACTTGCTGATGTTTCCACAGGGGACGTTCTTGTTGTAATCAAGGTTGATTTGTTTAGAGGTAGAGCTGGTGTTGGTACCGGAGCAGTGAACATGTTCTACCTATGATGGGACATTCTTTCCCTGTTGGGCCAAAGCTACTTTAACTCCATCTGCATTTCAAAATAAAAACACCACTCTCCTGCTTTAACACAAATTACATGTCTAATTTGAAATGTTCTTGCGGTTTAAATAGTATTGACTTAATCTCATATACGTGAGGACTCATTATGACAAAAGAAATCAACCTTTGGTTTCATCAAGTACATGCTTAAATATTTAATTAAGATATAAATAATTGTGGACAACACCAAACAAAACAGCTAACCTCTTTGTTTAAAGAATGCTGTTGTATATTTATGATTAACGAAAACATGAATAGAATTAAGCTGCTGCTTTAATGAGAAAAGACAACTCTATCATTGAAATTATTTTAGCACGTTCATTTCTGTAAATTCCCACATCAAAGCAGCTCATTACATTTTGTTAATTAAACCTAGCATAATTGAACCTTACTTCAAAATGTGGGGACATGAGAGTGGGTTTCTGTTATTCACTGAAACATGGATTGGACTTCAGTAGCCTAGTTTTCAGCAACATCTGAGGCACCTAAAGGTGATTTTCCATTTTCTAAATTATATTTTATTATTCCCTGTCCCATACTATTCCCGTTTCTCCTCTTTGCTCTAGCTCTATCAATTCTTCGTTGAACACCCACAAGGTCTGTAAAGCACTCAGCCAGCTCAATCCATACCCTTCAAGAAGCATGGAAACCACTCTCCTTTGAGTCTGTAAATGCTGCAGAGAAATATGTGAAAAGACAGTTCTGTTGCAGTGAATATTAATGGCTCTTTGAGAGCTTGCTCCCTGGTAAACAGAAGGATTGAGTTGACATGTAGCCAAAGACATAATTTAAATCTGGGGAGGTCACAGGAAACATTAGCAAATTATCTACCCAATGCCTTCCAAGATCTCCTGGCAGATAATGGAAAAGCCAATCTATTTGGCTGATCGGTATCTTATCGGAAAAGGCTGAGAAAAGCTCACAGTAATTTCACTTGATATGATAGAAGATTTCCCTTCACTTTGAGATTAGGTTTGCCTCAGGGGTCTGCGCTATAATTGTAAGCTCCTAACAAGGTGAAACATTGGTGGAATTCACAACTATATTTCCCATGAAACATACAGAGGGAGACAGCTCTGTGTGCATGTAGGAGTAAATACTCATGCCCTGTGGTTTACACTGAAGCAAGGATCTACGTGTCTGTGGGACATTATTGTCAATATGTTTCATTTCATGCAATGTAAGACTTGACTACAATATTTCACGTCTAGTTTTGTAATTTTGTAGACTTTCTTAAGACTCATGAGTTTTTAGCTGGTTCTGAAACTTACTTAAATAAAAAACAAACAAACAAACAAAAAAAGACACAAAAAGCCAAACAGAGACATGGCAGTGTTACCTACAAATGTGAACAAGACCATCAGCGACAAATCTGGCAATCACTTCAATGTACATTTTGTCACCTGTAACCGCTGCAAGACTCTAGGTATCAGACCTGACATTTGACAGCAAACTGAGGGAACATATTGTTCTCCTTTTTCACTTTGTCACAGAAAATATGGAAAAAAAAAATCTTTCATATTCTTCCATCTCATAATTCAGGGTTGAGATATATAACATTTTCGTTTTTATATATAAATTTTCAATATATTTTCAGGTCCAGTAAGGTAAATTTTGTTTTGAGCTATTGGTGTAATTTGTAGTGATTGATTTTGAAGCCAGCAACACCACCTTGGGAATTTAGACTGAAGAAGAAGGACCAATTATTAAGAAGGTACTCGGGTTTGTTCTGCTTCTTAATGAGCAGGGGATGTGGTTTTAAGTTCAAACAACAGTTTTTTTATTTTTTTATTTTAACAACTGCAAAAAATCACAATCAAATTACCAAACACACACACACACACACACACACACACACACACACACACACACACACACACACACACACACAAACACACACACACACACACACACACACACACACACACACACAGAGGGAGGGGAGACCTTATTCAGGTGCTGAGGCTTACAGATGATGTGATGGATCGAGGGAAAGGTGAGGGGGGATCCTGGGGGAAAAAAACACCCCAATCACTCATAGTATTTGCACTAACACTCACACAGTGATAACTAAAGTCCAGAGATACAAAGCACACAATAAGAGGGACACTATCATCAGGACACCAGGTAAGGGTGGTGTACCAGACTACAAGACGTGTTGCAACATCATCATGGTAAGCTGAGACATTTTGATGTTACAAAATCACAATGTTTAGTACAGCACAAACAACATATGAAATATACTTACACTTAATTAAAGTGAATAAATCTTCAACACTTCCTTGTCGCTGTGTTGAGGTGCCAGTGGAATGTATACATTAAGGTGGGTGCCACACATAATGACTTCAGTGCACTGAGCTTTCACTCAAAAGCTTATTAGCCAATGAGGATGCATTCCTCATAAAGCCCACCCACTCAAGAGGTTTTGTGCCAGAATGGTGAGGGCAGCATGAATAAAAAAAAAACTGACATTGAGAGCAAAATTCTTATCAGAAGGAAAAAGAGAGAAATGTAAATGCAAGGACTGATGATGAAGAAGTAAAAGTTAAATTATATCTTTCAAAGTCTTATTTTTTGTTTGGAATTTAAGAATGTCATTTTTTTTGGCACACCCCTGTGGAGTGTGCCAAAGCCAAGGAAGTGTGTCATGCTCAGTAACAGTACATTTGCAGTCACACAGGCCGAACCAACTTGACCTTGGGTTGAAGTGTGCTTGAGCACAGTATGCACTGCCTGTGTGACTGCGTCACAAGTCCACAGACCTGAGCAGCTGATCTGTGCTGCAGAAAATGTTCCTTCAAGGAGCGCGTACAGAACTGCTGCCCAAATTTACTGTTTACAAAATCTCAACAAAGTGCTTTTTATCCCTCAAACAAAGTGGCTTTCCATAGGTCATGTGAAAATTTTGTGTAATATATATATTTTTTCTTGTGACTGGCTAAATCATGTTTAGGGGTAGACCTCGTGGCCTCGTCTTTAGTGGTGTATTGCCCAGTTTCCCCAGATTCCTCCCGGATTCCTCCTGGATGCTCTAAAAAGGGTTTGAGTTGACTGGCATCTGCTGTGGTTACTACACTTCTTTTGCACCTTGTACACTCTTGCTTCCAAAAAAAAAAAATCCATCCTTTAAACAGGACTGTCAGCTGATCAAGGCCACTTGAAACATGGATGCTTGTCTTGTGGATAAATGCTACAAGCAAAGCATACTTAAATCCCCCATGAAAACACCATTGTCATCAACAATATTAAGAATGTCAATAGTTTTGCTAATATTTGGTGATGAATGAACCCAGGTCATTTTAAAAATTCAAGATCTGCACATGGTGTAAATAAACTCTACAGGAGTCAACGAAGTCATTAAGATCTTTCCTCCTGTGAACATTAATATCAGTACAAATTGAAATAAGCAATTTATCTAAAATCTGCATTAGATAGAAAGCTTTCATCCACATCCACCCTATGGTTAGAAAGATATTTCAGTTCTAGACTCAAATGCTGGTTTGACCAGCAACCCAACAGATAGACTTTCCACTGAGCCACACTATTAGCATAGCTGATAATTTAAAATCCAAAACAGATGGGAGCATGGATGGATGGATGGGAGGAAGGATGACTCATTAATTTAATCATAATTTTATCCTTAGTGTGGCCAAAATGTTGTACTAATCTGTCTAAATTATGTTTCACTGCCATGATGGGGTCATTCATGCTGATGTATGTTTGTACTTGTTGGTGAAGTCGTTGTCTGTGACCTTAAAGATGTGGAAATGAGCCGTCAGTGAACTTGAAGCCATCTGTTGCACATCTGCAGAGTGCACATCTATCGACTTGTAGTTGGAGCAGAAGAGAGAAGGAGACAAAGACAGACAGAGGGGAATCTCACCTTAATCTTCTGTCTATCCAGTCAGCTTCCATCAGACTGCTCTCAGCCTTATATTGCTCTGCCCTCAAAGGTTTTGTTTTAGTTAAGCCCAGCTGAGCTACCTTCAGAAACGGTGGTCCGTCTTGACGGGAATGAGCTCTGACAGCTGTGGCTATAAAGTGGAAACAGATCCGAGGGCTGGCTGCATGGCCTCTGGAATTCCACAGCTCTCTGGAGCCAAATCAGCTGTCCTTTACACCTATTGATCCAAGACCATTGATTTGTCCGCCGATTTAATTTGCTTTCTGGTGTCTGATTAGTAATGATTTACAGCGCCCTTTGTTCTCTATGCAAAACCTTAAAACAATCATTTTGAGGGATTTCTTCTGCTCTTTCATGTATGAACCTTAAAATTCACAAGTTATGACCCCAACTGCCAGGGAGCAACAGAGAGCAACGTGCTCTGCCCTCTGGTGATTGGAGGGGATAAGAGGAGCTCATTTTTACCTCACCACAGTAAATCTAGCTGCAGATGCCTCAGAGGTCATCAACTTGAGACAGTCTCAAAAAAAAGAAAAAAGACTGAGAGGTTTCTGCTGGTGGCAGACTGAATGATCAACAACTGCAGTGCCTCAAAAATGTCAAGACAAATCTATACTAACTACTTCCATTAATGTACTGTACGTATATATACTGTATACAAGCATTTCTATGTTTTAACATTTGGAAGTAATGCTTAGGAAACTTACAGCGTTTTTAATGACTGCAATTGAAACTTAATTGTTTTATATGAGGTTGAAATAATTGGTATTGACACTGGCATTGAAAAGAGATCGACTGCATCAATACTGGATGTGCAGAATTGTCCAGCAGTACAGAGACCAACCCAGCATGACACGCTCTCCTCTCAGTGTAACCTCCTCCCACCATGCGGTGCACAGAAAGCTCTGAGGTCACAGCTGCAGCATGCGGGGGATGTAAGGGCAGGCCTGGTGGAAACTGAGTCCTGAGCCGAGACGTTCTGATGAAGGAAAGATTTACAGACTCACCCCTGCTGTCAGGTTGGAAGGCAGGAAGTAAAACTTGTACTGAAGCTTCACGGCTGGAGCGCTCCCCCTGCCGTGACCCAGTGACTCCTGTAGCAGGTTTCACGCTTGTTTACAGCCCAGTGATAAAACATGAGAGGAACTTCTTGAACAACATAATATTGACATAAAACCTTGAAGTCAACAGTTCTGCACTCTGAAGGAGTTTGAAGAGTAACCACGTGACCATTGTGGCAACACATTTAAGGAATACCCTGCAAGACAGATTCTTTGGCTTTTCTGTAACTTGCTTTTTTACTTTACTTCAAAAAGTTTTGAGGGTAGCTTTAAAAAATGACTAACAGTGGAAGAAACAAAGTGAGATGGGTAGAGAGTATGTCCGCAAATAGGTTATGGATTTGAAAGAAATAGATAAGACCATCCACTCAGGTAATTTGCTCATAACTTATAGCACCAGCTCTTTTGAAAGCATGCTGGGACTGTAAGGGTGCTTGATCGTTCTATCCGTACTCGCTATTCTCCTACTTGCTGAACTTTAACCAACTTGACCAAGTTTTTTGTTTTGTCAGTCAATTGACAGTGACGGTCATAAAAGTATCTTTGAGCTATGTGAACGCTCACAAAAGTAACATGAAAATGGGCTGTATGGTTTGGTTGTGGGACTTTTCTACATCCTTATGTGCAAGTCAAGTCTAGAGAGCTAACTCCTGAAACCTCATTTGTTCTCACAGGACACAGAGCTATGTGGCCCTATTTTATCCACAATGACTGGTAAATCTTTGGCAATTTAATCAAAATAAGAAAATGATATTAGTTAAAAGGCTATTAAAGCAATTTCAGCAAACATATAAATGAAAACTCTTTGCAAGGTTAATGGTCTTAAACTTTCAATGTCAGCCTGTTCAAGTTTAAATGCAGCTTCAATACGTTACCTACCTTTTTGAATTGTGCCATTTTGAAGCTCCACTTACAACTTGCTTTACATCCTCCAGTGCAAAATGCAAGTTCTCGTAATTTTTCCCCCTGTGTCAACAGTTTTTTTTGGGAAGGCATTAGCGAAATTTAAAAACCAAAAATAAACAAGGACAGTGCAAGTGGGGTTTCCCTGACGTCAGTTTGGATAACCAATTAATTTGGAAAATTATACATTAAATAATAGGCTGTGTCCCAAATTGTGTCCTTCTGCACTTGCACCTACTATTTGAAGCATATAATTGGGTTCAAACCATCAGTGTGTAAAAACACATCACACTTAAATATCTCAGCTGGCGCACTAAAAAGGGTCAAAAAGTTGAGTGAGGAACACTGGAAACCTCTCACCTTCAATGGTCACCATATTGGCTACTAAGAGGAATAGATCATAAATTGGTTGATAGTTAAAATTAATTTACAGTAGTAAAATATGATTGTAGGTCCCGGTAAGTGCAAAGCAGCTGTGTTCTCTCAATGAGATTTGGTGCACAGACTGTACGCGGTGCACTTCATGCAAATGTGCTAAAGGAAGTATGAGACACAGATATAGTCTAGAGGCTATCGATGCTCTGATTTATACTTAACAACTCTGGGACAAAAAGGCTCTGCAAAAGAACTTGCAACCACTGTACTGAGGTCTGTACACTGTGTGATACATACATATTTTTGTATGCACCTTTGGTCATTTGCTCATTTTTATTCATCAAAGGTATAGCAGAGATGTGACCAGGAAACCACCCTCAATGGCCTAAGTTTCTGACTTTGTGGAGAAAAACAGACAAAAAACATTTCCAGTGAAGGAGGCAGTCTACAGCTCCTGCTGCTAAAGAGTGCTTTCAACAGCAGCCTGTGGGGACAGAACACGAGTACCATAGTTTACCACATTTATCCTCTCAAATCCTTTTGAGGAAGAATGTAGAATTGTTAACAGACTTTTTTTTTTTCTTTCCCAAATTACGAAACGCTGTAAAACAGTGTTAAGTCAAGATGCTACTCATGTTTTCATATCTACCTTCTGTACTTTTACAGGGCTTGTTTTCACCCCTATGGGGGCGTAGTCACTTTTGCAGGCAGTAGTTGACCTTTGACTGCTCTCATTCACACAAAATGGTAAATACACTGTATGGTGGACTATATATAGAGTAGTGAGTGATTTGAAACATGGCCATACACGCACAAAAAAAAACCACACACAAGGGCAGGAAGAAAGTAGTAGGGTTAGAAACAAAATGAAAGGAGAAATGAGGAAAATTATTCTTCTGTAAATCTAGAATCATCATCTTTTCTGTAAACCAAGTACATTCAAGTGATTTTTATAGTTGAAACTATTACCCAACTGATTAGGTTTATCATAGGATGGTAATAAAAAGGATTCATATATATTTTAATGATGCCACCAATGCGGTTCATAAATCAGAGCTGACATCTCTTTAACTACCAGTCTGTGAAAGTCAGATTTCCATATGGAGCACTCCTGATGTGAAATAAAGGAAAGGCACGTAACCTCTGGTGTGTAAATGTGAATGTTTGCCCCGAGTCATTTGCCTGCCAACAGACATGAAGACTCAGGGGAAATGAGGTGTGACACACGGGCCCACACACGCCAGGTTGTGGCAGTTGTTGCTTTGATGATCCTGTGAGCTTATGGGTCTCCAGGTGAAATGCAACTCCATCTCCCAGACATTGACTGTAAATATCCCACTGTTGTCTACACCACACAAGTAGGGGTTTGACTTTCTCTCCTTGCCCTTTAACTTCATTTCATTTAATAGGTTATACACAGTCTGACTAATTTTGATTTGGTTACAAATAAACATCAAAGGAGGTTTTGGAACAGTTTATTTTTTTTTGACTTCTCATGAAGAACAGTTAGGGGAGATTTTGTCCCAATATTTGGAGGTAGCTGATAAGTGATGGTAATAATTAAACTATATCTTCACTAAACCTTTGTAGGGCTACAAGCTTTATGGTAATCCTACGTCTTACCAGATGGTGAGATAAAAAAAGAAAAAGAAAAAGAGCCTTGATCAGCTCAAGATATCCCATCTTAAAATAATCAGAGGTACAACAGTGGAGCGGTTGGGGAAAACAAACTTCTCAAACATGAAAGCAGTTTCTGTTTGTGCATTCCCAAAAATCAAAGACCACCCGTGCCTTCTGGTATGTAAGATCATGTGAGGTGACATGGCTAATAAAACCAATTTGTTTTCAATCTGAAAGAACACCCTGTGCAGACTCCTCTGTTTTTTGAAACAGGCCTTGATTATTGTTCTGCCCTTGCCTTCAAAGTAAGCTTCAATAACACTACCTCGCTCGCAGGTGTCAAAAGTACAAGGCCTCTGAATACACACTGTCACATTCTTCCTTTCTGTCAAATGATTCCTCTCTGTCATTGCACTTTGTTTGCCATCAAAAAACATCAAGCAGGGGCCCACGTTTTGTTTTCAGGCTTGTGTTTGTATATGTGATTTTGTGTGCACAGCAGGTCTGATGCTCTCAAACACATACAAAGCTGATGATGGCTTGTGATGGTTGATTTCTGTCAAAAATAAAGCAGGCTGAGACTGAGACAGCAGGTGGAGATTTCTGTTAATGGCAGAGCTGCCCAGCCAGACTCCACAGAGACACCTGGAGTGAGTGTCGCTCTCTTAAGGTCAGGGAACAAATGTGTGTATGTGTGTACTCTGCATGCTGAACGCACACAGACTGAGCTACCAGAGCACAGTACAATGTGTGATACAGGATGTTACTTTCTGGCACTCAGTGAACAAAAGACAATTGAAAGACCTCCTTGGTGGAGTGATTGCCCAATGCTCAGAAATAACAACATATCTTGGCATTATGTCCAAGCTGTAGATATATATGATATCACTCATTGGGCAGGGTTATCATTCCATGGCAGATCACAACATATTTTAAATCTATGTACTGACAACTCTATCTGATTAAATAATGTCACATCTAGTCACAAAGCACAACAAGGACAGATAAATCAATTTTATCATGACTCACACCCGTTATTTTTGAAAACAAAAACACAATTGTTTCAACTCATAGCATGTTCAGCATCTAAAGGTTGGACACCATGCACAAACTTATGATATATTTATTATTAATCACTGTCTGTTGGTATTTATCAAAATCTTTACAGCAGTTTACATACACTCTGAAAGTTTACAGTATAGGCACGATGGTCTGTAAATGGGTCAATGATGTGGCATCTACTTTTTAAGTCCGACTAACTTTTTCTGTTAAAAAAAATAACTCAAACTACAAAAAAACAACAAACAAAAAATGTTTGTCTTATACCTTCCTCATACAACCACTCTAACTTCTCCAAACATTTTAGTAACTGGTCATTTTTCTGCTTTTTCAAGTGTCAAAACATCCTGTGTGTGGCGACTGTGCAGCTTCAACTTCTATTGGGAAAAGCAGCTCAAAATCACTTGAAATCCATTGAAATATTTCCATTGCCCTATTTGCCTTAATTTGTAACATGTTTTACATTTACTGGCAAAATTATGAAGCATTTGCTCTCATATTTCCATCATAATATACAAACAAATGTTGTTAGAATATGCTCATCATATGAAATGTCATCCAGACCATCAAGAAAACATGATTTGGAACTTAAATTTCAAAACCACCTCAAGAGCAGGTATCCCATCAACCAGACACATCTGAAACACCTAGAGGGTTATTGAGTCTTTCTCATATTTGCAAATAAACTTATTTTTCAACTACTGTAATGTACTGGCCACTTTTGGGTATCATGTATCATCATTTTAGTATTTAAGGAATAGCCTATTCAAAAATCTTGTCCATCAATGTCCCGAGTACGGAGTTTTTTGGGGTTTTTTTCATTTTATTTTGTGCATTAAGGCAGTATTTGAACTAATTTAACTGGAAACAATCTTGTCAGGGGTATAAACAGTCATGAAAGGCGTGGCTTACCAAATGGTTTATTGTCTCTACGCGGGGCCCTTCTTCTGCTGTCTGAGCGCTGCTTCCTGCCTCCACCCACACTTGTCTCCATTTCGCTCTCCTTTGCTGTGGCCGGGTGTCCTCTCACCTCTCCTCCCCTGAGGGCCCTCTCCCTTATTCAGTTCCCCCCTTATCTGCCACATCAAAGGATCTCATTACGAGCGGTGACACCACCCCCACCCTGAGCCAACCTGTTCCTACCATCACATTTAAATAGCATCACATTGTATTCATAATAGGTAATGTCATGCACTGCAGTCTCTGATGTCTCACAGATCCCTCTTTGCTTTCCTTTCTACTTCTCTCTCCCTATTTCAACCCCACATGCCCGACAGACGCCCCTCTATAAAATTCTCTTTTATTTATAGCTTGTTTGCTTTTTATAAGGCAGCTGTGTAGACCAAAGTCGCTCGTCTTGTTTGATGTGCACATCTCTCATCTGTGATTACGAAGTGAATCTTAAAAAAAAGGACAGGCTGTTAAATGAAACGACTGGAGTGGAGCCTCCTTAGTGAAGATTATTCTGCAAGCATTTTATTTGCCTTCTCTCCATCGACGCCACATAATTTGTGTCTCAGATCCTTTTGAAGATCGCCTGCACTCTTTAGAGGGGTCTGATTTGACATCCCCACCCGGAAACTAAAGTACCCCAGGCCCTACCTGTTAACTCAAGAGTCCCAGAGCTGAAGCGAGGGCCTTAATTAACAAAAGCATGGTACCTTTTATTGACTTAATTTAGTTACTTCACAGAGCATTGGCTCAGCTCTGTTCATGTTCTGGGTAACGCTCTCCACACTGGCAGAGCTGTTCAAGATTAGAGCCGAACTTTCCTCATGCGTCGTAAATAATCTCTGACGCAGACTTTACTGGAGCCGCTGTGCTCGACCAGAGATGAATCTGATTCTAATAGCGGATGGGGAGCTTTCGTGAGCTGCATTTGTCATGACCAATGTGAAGACAATAACGTCCTACTGGTTCTATGGATCCTAACTTTGTCTCCTCTGTGACAGATATCACTCATTTCTCACCTTCAGGCAGCCAATTAAATCAGTATATGGTCTAACCTAGATGCTCTCACTCGCCTGACCCACAGACAGACTACAGGAGTGTGTGAGTGCTGAGTGTAAAGCGTACTGGCGGTGGAGTGGGCGCATGCTGAGTTTAGGCAGAGAAAGCACAACTGCAAGGACAACTTCTCCATCTCTTGCAGACATTCATCCGACACTTGAGAGTAATAGATGAAGGTTGCAGCATTTTTGGAAGGGGATGCTAGAGTTTTATTTCACAGGATGTTTTGTTTTTCCCGTAGAGGATTTATTTTGGCAGGGCTGTTACTCACAAGCGCTGCTCTTTCCTCCCTCTACTCTCTTTCTCTCTATCTATCTCTGTCCTCTCTTCATCTCCATCCTTTATTTCTCTCAGAGGTGCTGTCTCTTTCTTACAGCCTCCCCCTCCGCTTGATAAACTTTTGAGATTTTGTATAACAAAGCACACAAGAAACAGCAGCCGCATGAAAAAAAGGACGATCACGCTGTCAAGGTGCTTTGAAGAGCAGAGCAGTGCAGCAGCAGATTAATGTCCTCATAAAGCAGGGAGCTGATTTTGATGGAGGACTTTATAGATTTTGTAGGTGGACCACCTCCTTTGGGTGATATTTCTTTTCTCTTTTGTTCTGCATACTTGAGGTAAAAGAGAGAAAGATGAGAAGAGATGTAAGAGTGGGAGTGAGCGCAGGGGTTGATGGTGACAGTGACAATAACTGGATCAGCGACACAGTCAGTCATGTATATGAAAATCTCTGCCTTGTGTGAGAATAGCATACTGTTTCAATGATTATTACCTCTCAGGAACATAAGAAAGCATGTTTTGCCTTTAGCCTCGTCCTCCCAACACAAACACACACACACTCCCACACACATAAACAGAGTTTTCAGACAGCTGAAAAGTGCCACTGATATTGCACCATCAAGAGGCAATTGTCCAAGAATGATTGGCCCCTTACAAACAATGAATCACTAGTTACTATGGAAATGGAGTCAAAAGAAAACAGCAGTGGCTGTTGACGTGGGCAGGTAATGAAATGATAATACCCCGCAGATGGAGCGTTGTCAAGGAGTCATTGACCTTGATTCTTCCCATGTCCCGGAGCTCAGGGTTGATGAGAACAAACAAGAAACCTGCATCATCGAAGACCTGTCAGATCAACACTTTTAGTCTGAAATACTTCAGAGTTTTCCCATCCGACACTATGTGTATCTGTGTTTGATGATGGCAAACAAAAGTGAGGGTCTATCCTCGACTGGTGAGTAAAGACTGCTGGAGTGATAACTCAGATGGTGTTTGCTTTTTATAAAATCAAAAGCAAACAGCAGCCCTTCCCGAACATTAACTGTATGTGATTGCGTGTTTGTCTGGAGGGCAAACTGAGAGTCTGTGGAATACAAAAGCCTTATGTTATATATCTTTCCTTTTTTGTGAGACCCTTTTTGCTGAAAATCAATTGAAGGGCCCAAACAGCAGTGGAAAAAAGCAAAAAAAAAAGAAAAAGGCAAGGCTTGATGGAAGAGAGTTGAGCCTGGGCTATGCAATTCAGGGTAAGGAGACCTCCCTCTGCGCTTGGCAGACCAATACAGTTTATTGATTTTCTGTCCTCTCCTTCAACATCTGGAATGCACCATACCCAATAGATTATGACAAACGTGCCCGCCAGAGACCAACGATCCTCTAATTGAACTTGATGGAGTGCAGCTGAGGATCAAAGGTTGGGAAAATTCGGTGACAGAGCAGGTTTCTCTACTCCTCCCAAAGACACTCCTTCAAAGTCTATAAAACAGGTCTAGGTCTTGGGGAAAAATGCAAACCCTCTGTCCAACTGTCTCTTGTCTGTTGCGTTCTCCATGGCCGTGGACAGCTAGACTTTCACCGCACCACTGAGCACAATGGAGTCAGTGCTTTACAATAACAACCTCCTGCCAAAAGCACAAAAAAACAAGGCAGGAGAAAAGCTCAGTGCTCTATTTTGATGAAAGTAACAAGCACAGCTTGTTGTAAATAGGCTTTCTGAAGCCTGAGGCAGCTTTTCTCCCCAGGGGACGTGCTTTCTGCATCTCTCCCAGGGTTGCTGTCGCCAAAAGGTTCTCTCTGTGAGGGAAAAAGGAGGCACAAACAAGAAGTTGCTTTAGCTTTTCTGGGAATAGGAAATCATCCCTGGGTAGGGCACACTAGCTGGGATTTACCATCCGTTCAGATTAGGAGTAAGATGTTGGGGCTACAATGCATGGTTGTTTATGGGCCTTTTTGTTGGCTGCATTGTTAGGATTACAGTCCAGGTGCACGCAGACACATTGTTAGTGGAGTGTGTTGAGGTGTTGAGCTGCTGAGGAAAGAGGCAGAGCCCTGTCTGCCTGTGAGCTCTTCCTCCTGATCCCTGATAACTCGGATGTGTGCTTATTCAAATGGGTTTTGCTCCAGGCACCCTCTTGCAAATCAGGTGCCATCCGCACTGGCATTGTCACACAAATTAGAAACGGATGTTTTGGGCAGAGCCGAGGTTGCAGAGTCCGTGGACATAGTTAGCCCTGGTTCCTTTGACGTGTTAGTGTCTCTCTCCACACCTCCACAGGAAGCTTAACAGCAGGGCTGAGTCTCTCTCACCTCTTTCTCCTTTAAAGAGGGAAGAGGGACATAAAAGATGATTGTCTTCAACCCACCACCCACATTTGAGAGAGTAGTTTTTTTCTTTTAATAAATCTCCTCAAACCTCTCTCTTCAGTTACCTTTCTCCCCAATGCCTATAAGCTCCTCTGATCCTTTCCAATAATAATGGCATTGCCAGCCAATCTCTCTGAAAATGGGTTCAGCGCATACCTAATCCCATTTAATTACTTAGACACACAGGGCTCAGGACACACTCCTCAGGCGGCGGCCCCCCCTTCTGTAAGCATGCCCTGTTTGCACCCCATCCACCTCTCCTCATGAATTATGGATCCCTGGCTGCGAGGCGAGGGGTGATCATTCCGCCTGCTCTGTCATAAGGCTCAGGGAGAGCCTTAGCTCAGTGTAAATATGGTGCCTGTCTGGGGTTGAGGTGCCCTATTGTGCATTGTATTAAAAGCTCACCACTCTCCCTCTCAGTCCCTCCACCGCTGCAGCGCTCGCAGCAGGGGGGCTGAGGTAATCGCACAGGCCTTCCAGCTCTCTGCTCGACTGCAGCCGGGCTCACGCTGACCGGCATTATGGCTGACAGTCATCATACCTGAGAGGAGGGGAGAAATGAAAAGGAGATGGAAGCTGAAAACTGGAGAAATGGGCTGAATCAGCCTGCTTTCTTGTTGATTTGTCAGCACAAACGCCGCTTTACACAGTGAGGAAACATCAACACTTGCAGTGTGATCGAATGTCAAAGTCCGCCCGACCCTGAGCTCTGGGTGATGTAATGTTGATATGACTTGAATAGACAGTCCCTGAATGATAAGGGAATTTTGAATTCCAGGCAGTGGCTGTTTGCTTTTTCAAAAGGGAGATCTGTATGCTATCTGAACACTCTGAGGGGCTGCGCTGATTCCTGTTGCTGCCATGAGCAGAGCAGAGGAGCACACTGGATAAATCATGCTGTCCACTGCTCATGTGCTCGGCTGGCAGGATCAGACCTCTTCTCTCCAGCTGCTATCACATGCTGCAACTGCAAACACTTCTAAGCATTATATCCCATTCTCTTGTGTCACTACCTGGCTGGAAACACGATGACATGTTTATAGAGAATACTTGTCTACCGTAGCTTTCATCAGAATAATATACAACCACAGAAACAGCTAAATAAAGTAGAAGACAGCCACCTAAGGACTCTATAATTGGCAATGTCACAGCTCCATCCTTGCCCTAGGAAAAGAAAAGAAAGATGATGTCTGTGTCAGCTCTGAGATGGTTCGATGCTGTCTGTCAGGGCCCTGAGCACATTTCCCTGAGCTTGATACAGACAGGGCTTGTCTCGCTGCCCTCAGCAGCAGACAGACGTCTCATCTTTATCTCTCCAGATTTCTACCTAATCTGTTTCTCTCCCCTTGGCCTCTCTTCATGAATCTGTCATAAATCATTTTTGGATTCTGGCCCCGTTTGCACAGACGGTTTCATAAAGGGAGAGGAATGGGCATCAGATATCCAGACTAAATAGCGATCAAATTACACGGGATATGAAATGCTGTAGTTTGGAATCCATTATACTACTCAATAAGAGTCTTCTCACTGTAATATGTCAGCTCTGGCCCTGAAGGGACAAAAGCACAGATGGTACTCTATATGTGCAATATGCATATGACTGAGCAGTCTAATAACTATGGTTGACAGCTGAGTGAACAACATACAAGCTTAGCGCACACAACTTGTTAAAACAGGAGGCTGCCTCTGTATGAGTCTCACCATATGCACATTAAATCTGAAGCTAAATTTTGTATTTTTTTTTTCTTATAAAACGTTCACAAACACAATAAAGCAGCAGCAGAGACCTTCAAAACGAAGCTTTCAAACCACCCACACCAGGTGCTCTTATCAGCAGAGGAGGGTTCATCTCACGCTTTGCCTTTTTACCAGCTACATTAAATCTGCAGGTTAATTACAATGTTATTTATTTATTTATTTAAACTCACAGTGCAAATAAAAAACAACTAATTACATTCAATAACAAACTAAAGTGATGATGGCACCAAATGGACTGAACTTATCTTCCTCCATCTGTTAAAACCACAACCATTTTTTTTTTTTTTTTTAAAGGGCTCTTCATTTGGACAAGTATCATTGAAAAAATTCAGTAGCCATGGCAACGGTAGACTCATTACATTTAATCCACTAATTGCTAACTAGCTCTACAATTGGCCGTAATTGCTTTGGGGACACAGTTAACCCCTCGGTTGGTATGCAGAGCGAGGCTACTTCTGCTGCCGTCGGACAAAGGCCAGAAATGAAAGATGGTGCCGTGGAAACTCCGCCCACAAACCCCCCCCAACACACACACACACACACACACGCACACACACACACACACACACACACACACACACACACACACACACACACAAACAAATCTGTGCACACTCCGTCTTCATCATCCAAGCATCCCTAAATCTCCCAGTGCAATATTAATTAATGGGGATGGTTGCCATGGTGATTGATCACCATATTCTCTGTCAGCAGTATTTAGTCAAATGGGCCCTAATGTTTGTTTGTTAATGGAGCAGTAAACAATACTGTTGGAGGTCTTTTATAACCTCCTCAGCAGCTCTGCCAGCACCTGGGCCTTTTATCTGCACTCTGTACACTAAACATCCTGTGAAAGAGAAGAAATTTGCAATCTTTGGCGAATTTATTATTTTGATGTATATTTATTTTTGCTCCTATGGTTGAAATTGAGACTGGAAGCGACCTCAGATACATCAAACTGTGCTGACCACATATACATTTACTCAAAGCCATTTCCAGAGAGACGTTAGTCAGAGGGGGAATTTAAATAATGTTACCAGATACATTGCTATTATTTTGTCTGCGTTATGTGTTTAATGATGTGAAGTTTTTGCTCACCAGAGGTTAAGAAAGGATCAGACTCAGGGGGGATTCACTGAGAATGGATTGCAGCAACTAATTGCGCATCATTTGCTTTCTCTTTCTGCTGCACCTCACTAAGTGAATAGTATCTAATGATATTCAAGATCGAAAACCTCCACAAAGTTCTGCAGCCCTGTGCAGATTCTTCCAGCTTTGCACCTGATTGTGACTGAGATTAGCTGCTGTATTATTACTCTGCAGCACAGAGTTTCGCTGTGTGCTCTTGTTCCCACTGCGCTAAATTCTATCCATTTATATGATGAAATGTATGGTGAGAGTAAGATTGTACCATCTTATTTAGGAGTTGATTCACTACTTATATGACACAATCTGCACCATTTATAACCAACTAAGTAAGTTAACCAACCCAGGAGTGATCTTGAAAAACACAGCTTGTTTGAATAAATATCCTTTGTTGTTTCAGATACGAAGTAATGAAGCAAATCGTCAGCAGGGACCGTATTGGAAATGCTGCCTCTGGAGGCAGGCTTTGAGGAACTGCAGTTTGTAGCACTTCTGCATGGGCCTCAATCCTCAGCACTTAACGTTTTACTATAACACTGCTTGAGGATAGAGACACAATAAAAGAGATGCATTTCATTGTTAGAAATAGCCATTGCTTGTTTCCACTTTTATAAACTAGAGACTAAACTAATTGGAACTATCAAAGCTTTCATATTCTGTTAAAGGCTGGCACCCACTAGACGATTCTTTAAATCTTCACAGATTTACAGATCACACACTTGGCGATAACAAAAGACAGATAGCACCCTATTTTCTCCTCTGATCTTAAAGTTTGTGGAGTGCACTTAAGAGCACACCACATGCTAACCAGTTCTTCTGCAGAGAATCTGGTTCTTCATGCTCAAAATTTGGAAATCTTGTGTTGTAAAACCTTCACTACGGTGTAAAGAGAAGTGTGTGACAGAAGTAGAAGCCTGAATGAGACAGATTTTAAGCAGCTGTTGCAATGCTTAAATGTGGTAGTTATGATTATACTCGGTGGCTGTTTCTGATTACTGACCAGGTTCATCCATTGCAGTCGCGACTACAGTCCAACTCTTCTCTTCATCTGTCCTGTTATGGTAAGTTTTGGACAAAACATGCTATAAACATTCATGCTGTTGCCAAAAATCAATTAGTTAGTCTTCCATTTTAAGCAGTCCACAAATTTTTTATTTTCACCAGCTCAATGTGGTTTGTTACGTCATGTTTTCATTGTCAGTCAGCCTCATTTTAGGACACGTGACACTCCACACTCTGCTTCCTTGGCAGAGGAGGAGACCACACACTACAAGATTTCTAGTCACAAATATTAAACATGTTCATTTTTTACAATCGCCTTCCAAGTCCAGACATTATCATTCTAAATGCATCGCACACTGTAGGAGAATTTGCAAACACCCGACAATCAGGCCTTAACTGGCAGTGATCTTAAGTGGCAAATCAGGACCAGTGTGGCCACCTTGACTTTGCCGCTTGGCTGTAATGTTCAGATACTATAACTCAGACGTAGTCATCTCCAAAACAAAAACAAAAAAAAAGCATTATTTTAACCATCGCTTCTTGAGTAGCACTAACATTAAGGTTTCAGTTTATTTTCACAACATGTCACGTCAGCCAGAAAATATGACGTTAACTGCATGAAATCGACAGTAGGCAGAAGTCTGACCCTGAACTTTGTGTATATCAACGTCATTTGTTTTTTTATCCATTCTGTATATAGAAAATTAATCTACCCATTTATAGATTGATTCAAAAGAAAAGCTGGTGCAAGAGTCAGGCTTCCCACCCACTCACTCAGACATAGCTCAATCTTCTCAACCCTAGACATAGTTTCTCCAGGAAAAGGCAACCATGAGGTATTGCCAATTACAAATTGTAATAATCCCTGAAATATCTAAAAATGTGAGAGAAACAAATTGTGTTAATTAAGGTATTAGAGAGCAGCTAGACCAAACAAATGATTCTCATTTTGATTTCATTATAATTCATTATCTGTACTTGTGTCAGTGTCTTCATTAGAATGAGTCGCACAAATATATGAAGACATATATGGTGACCTGTATGAAAGCAGCTTTTAGGTTCCTCTGTGTGTGTGTGTGTGTGTGTGTGTGTGTGCGCGTGTGTGTGTGTCTGTAAGTGTGTGTCTGTGTAAGTGTGTGGGTGTGTGTTCACATGTCAGTGCTAGATTCTGTTTTAGTGTCTGTGTGTGTATGAGTCAGGGCACTGAACAAACCCAAACCCCTTTGAAGAGTGAAAGGCTCAAAGGATGGAGAGGCAATCCGAGAACTTCACAGGCGCAGAGGGGAAATTGCCTTGAACCTTGAGGTGTATGAAAGTGCAATTTGTGTCCCATCTGTTCTGCTTCCCTTCCATTAGGAGGAAGGGTGCTCTGAGGCCACCGAGGAGAAAATGCCCCAGTGAGGGTCTCTAGGTACACAGAGGCTCTTGTAGATTTAATTTGCCAGACCAGTCATTCCCTCTATCTTCTTTGTTCTTTCAGACCTTTGAATGTTATTACCCAGGTCTACTTTGTAATTTCTTTTTCCAGATAAAATAACAATATGTTTTAGGGTTTTTGAAATTTTATATTCACCTGACAGTGGTAGCTTTGGGATTTGAGGCCAGCGAGCCAACAAGTGATTTGCACTGTAACATTTCCACGCTGTATTGACCACCTTTCAGAAAAGATGGGAACACTGGAGATGAGAGAATGAAAATGAGAGCAAGACAACCCCGCAGCTCTTAAGAGCTGACCCTCTCCACCCTCGTTGAATCCTGTCTCTGTCGTACCAGCCAGCAAAGTGGCTGCAGCGGCTTCCTTAACTTTTTGCCCTTTCTTCAGAGGGGATTTGCATGACAGAAGCTAGGAGAGAAGTTTGTTTCCTGGGTAACGGATTGCCTCCATCTGCGGTCGGAGCAGAGGTGATACTAGAGTAGCTGGAAACCATGGCATCAGCAATCAGATTAGACGGATACATGTTTTGTCAGAGCTGAGGTAGCATAGTGCATTACTGGTGCAAGAAAGAGCCACTGCCATTGATTCACGTTTTCAAAAAAGCTTTAGAGAGAGGAAATTATAAAGTGTCAGGTGCATTAGGTCAACCACTGACTTTTTAGCCTGCGTTTGCTTACACATTTACATTTGAAATGATATATTTAACACGTTATACTCTAATGGAAAACAGCGTGAGGTTCAAAAAATCCCTGGTCTGTTTCTGAGGAATCAGGAAATGTCATAGATCATAATCCCCTCTTTGCAAAACTGTTAGTCCTACATACAAATGATGAAAAGTCATATCTGAATGGAGAAGAGGTTGTAACAGAAATCCATAAATGCTGGACAGTTGAGGGTCAATCCTCTTTTTGAATCCCTGTTGGGAACTTTAGAGAGCTGTAATGGACTTAGAGTGGCCTTAATTGGGCCCTCTTGTGTAATTTTTTTCCTTTCCTGAGCAGTTTTAATGTGATCAAGAGGGAATTGCTTTTATTAATTAAAATGCATAACCAGGACAAAGTTTTACTCCCATAGTTTGGGGCTTGATAACTACAAGTGGTTATCTCTGCAAAGTTGTAAAAATTAGAAATTTAAATGCGCTGATGATTGTGCTGTCTATCAACAGGGGATAATGAAATAGAAAAAAATAATTTAAAAAAATGATTTAGAGTAAAAGCTGGAACATACAAGGGTATCGTAAAAACTTAAGATATAATGGCACACAACGAACGTAAAATGAAAATGCAGTACAACTAGGTTATGTTAGAAATAGACGTAAAAAATGAGTTTAGAACAAAAATAAAGTCATAGAGCTATGACATTTAAGTGAAAGAAAGTTGAACACTGCAAAAACTGAAATCTAAGCAAGTCATTATGTCTTATTTTTAGTAAAATTTGTCTTACTATTCTTGATTTGAGCCACATTTACTAGACGAGGTCATAAAAATGTCTTGTTTCAAGCTTTTAAAGACAAAAATGAGGCATCAATTGCTTGTAATAAGTAAAAAAAAATCTGCCAATGGGATAAGAAAAAAGATTCTTGTTTTAAGACATCTTTCTAATTTCAAGAAACTTCCCGGGCGAATTCATCTTATCCCATTGGCAGATTTTTTTTTTACTTGTTACAAGCAATTTACACCTTATTTTTGTCTTTAAAAACTTGAAATAAGACATTTTTATGACCTGGTCTGGTGAATGTGGCTCAATTTAAGAAAAATAAGACAATTTTTACTACAAATAAGACACAAGGACTTGCTTAGATTTCCGTTTTTGCAGTGTAGTGTTCAAGATTTAAGTTGAAAAGTTGCAATGTATGAGTTTAGCTTGAAAAAGTTGTAATTTATCAACTTAAAGTCGACCTGAAGTCAAAATATTACAAGATTTATGTTAAAAGAGAAGAGTGCAATCTTAACTGAAGAGACTTTACAACTTAAAACTTCAACATTCTGTCTTCACTCTTGTAAATTACACTGCAAAAACGGAAATCTAAGCAAGTCATTGTGTCTTATTTGTGGTAAAAATGGTCTTATTGTTCTTAATTTGAGCCACATTCACCAGACCAGGTCATAAAAATTTCTTATTTCAAGTTTTTTTTAGACAAAAATGAGGTGTAAATTGCTTGTAACAAGGTGAATGTGAATGTGGTGAATGTGGCTTAAATCAAGAATAATAAGAAAAAATTACTAAAGATAAGGCATAATGACTTGCTTAGACTTCCGTTTTTGCAGTGTAAGACTTCCTTTGACTTTAACCTTCCCTTTGTCTCTATCTCTATGTGCTCTCTTTGTTTTCTCAATATTCAATTAAAAACAATGCAAAAAAAGTCTTCCTCAAAAACATGGTTTGAAATCTGTGCGATGTGGTCTCTTGAGGAAAAACCCATTTCAATCTCAGGTCACATCATTTAAAGTGAAATATAATTTATTTTATAAGTTTTAAAAATGAATCAATTATTCTCCATAAAATTTTGGATGATTTGATGCTTTTACAAAGTCTTTGAATTAGAGGTGACCTGGGTGGAGAAACTAGAGTAGAAGGAGAACAGATTCAGAACATTAAGCAGCAGGATGATTGCTGTAAAAATGTAGAGGCCAAATCTAGTTGTTCAGTATTCAAAAGAGTTAACGTCTCTTAATTAGGTATCGCCAGTACAGGAAGAGAGAATGAGTGAGGGATTAACGTGAATATATAGTGACTGAAAAATGGATGAATGAATGAGTATGAAACAGTTGCCTTGCTTGATCTTAAGCAGAGCCTCATTTAAAAAGAGCAAGGTCCTGGGTGCAGACACCTCAGCTCCTTCCCTGCTGATAGAGCGAGTCCTAATGGCACCTTTCAGTGAAACGCTCTTCTCGACAAATTGATTTCCATGTGTGAAACAGAGAGTCATCCCCGGAGACAACAGCTCCAAAAACCCTCTTCACACGTATATGCTGCTAATTTAGAGGAAAGGACAGAAAATGAATGTGAAATAGAAATGGGAAATATTAACAGTGGTGGGGCGAGAGAAGGGAGCGTGCAGTTGGCGATTAGATGCACAGTTTATAGAGAGGAGAGTGCAGCGGTCCCTGTTGCCAACTGTGAAACAAATGGCATCTAAATTGAATAATTCAGTCTGGGGGAGAAAGACGTGGGATTTGCACACAAAGACTGACTGACAGATAGAGTGAGAGGAGAGGCAGCCAACCTTTAACAGAGCTGCAGAGAAAAGACAGTAAATGGCAAGTTAGATTAATAGATTGGCAAGGTCTCACAGAAGATGGGATAATAATTCACCAGGCACAAGAAAGGCAGCTTTTTCTGAGGTCAGAGTTGAGTGAGGAGGAATTATGGAGATGGAAATATGAATATTGAATGATACAGCTGAGATCCTTCCTTGAAACAAAAAAAAGGATTAAGTGTGGTAGGGGGAGTCAAAGGTTAGAAGCAGTTGTGGAGAGTGATAGAAACGAGTCAGGTGGGTGGGGGAGAGAAATCTGTAAAAGAACTGAACTGCATAGTGGAGACTGAACAACTTAAGAAAGAAAAGTTAGCAGCAGTGGACAGAGGTCACTACGAGTGATAATAGTCTACATCCAGCATCTCTCGTCTCAAGTCTGACTTCTCCTCTGTTGTGCACCTTTTGGCCAGCAGCTGATGTGCGGGCATGAAGTAACAAACGAACATGTAAATGAACACCTGTGCTCCCAAATGCTTCTTCAGATCCAGTTTCTTACAAGGTAATTTAAGCTGAACAAATACAAATCACTCAAAAGTCATTTATGTCATGGTGAATTGGGAAATGGACTATTTAATTTTTACAAAGCAACCTCTAACTGGGGCTAATTGCATGCAGCTTATTTCTGCTGGTGTCTCTTCCCATGTGAGGTGACTGCATGTCTCTATCCTGTTCTGGCTCTCTGCGCCTCAGTTTAAGATTTTTCTCTAATCTCTTTCTTTCTTTTCTACTTTCAGCTTAGATGTCCTGCTGGGATTGTTAACCAGCTTCCAACATAGACTTTTAACCTGCTCTCTCAATCATGGTTCTGCTGAAAGCTTTTATTACCCTCCTCGTCTTCTTTTGTGTGCTTATTTTTTGACTGACAGGTTTTGTATTTGTCTCTGTGAAGCAGCCTCTTAATACAATTTCACTATTATTTTTCCAACTCACAAGGTATAATTCATATTATAACATCGAGATTTTACTACAAGACTAACTGTATGCAAAGAGGTTGCTTGTAGCTATTCCATCAAGCGTTATCAGAGTACTTTTTAGTTCCTGGTAAATTAAGCAATAAAAGTAGCACATTTAAAGTCATTATTTGGATGTTTTGGCCTGCAATCATATATAAACCTACCTTCTCCAGCTTTTCTATAAAAATCCAAAACACTCAAACAGCTCTGTCCTAGTACAAGACCATAACCTGGCACTGTTTGTCTCGCTAACTCGGTATAGTATCCTGCAAATAGTGGCATGCTTTCCTTGTGAGTTAGTGATGATACAATTGTGCTCATATGTTTACATATTGTGGAAGAATTGATGATTTCTTGGCCTTTATTTCAGAGAATGTGAACGATAACACAAAAACTTTGATGTCACTCATGGTTTGTGATTGGGCATTTATTAACAGCTGTGTTTACTCTTTTAAAATCATAATAACAACAGAAACACCTAAAATGACTCAGATTGAAACTTTACATACCCAGTTTTTAATACCATGTATTGCCCCCTTTCCATCAATGACGGCTTGAAATCTTTTGAGGGAGTTGTGGATGAGGGTCTTTATTTTCTCAGATGGTTAAGGTGCCCATTCTTCTTGGCAAAAAGTCTCCAGGTCCTGTAAATGCTTGGGCTGCCTTGCATGAACTGCAGGGTTGAGATCTCCCCAGAGTGGCTCAATGATATTGAGGTCAGGAGACTGAGATGGCCACTCCAGAACCTTCAGTGTATTCTAATGTAGACAGTGGCAGGTCAACTTGGCCTTGTGTTTTGGATCATTGTCATGTAGGAGCGTCCAGGTACGTCACATGCACAGCTCTGAGTGATGAGAGCAAATTTTCCTCCAGTATTTTCTGATAACAGGCTGCACTCATCTTGCCATCAGGTTTGACCAAGTTGTATCATAGGCCTTGTTGACTCTTCTCCAAATGTAACGTTTATGGTTGTGGCTACAAAGTTCAATTCTGGTCTCATCACTCCAAATGACTTTGTTCCAGAAGTTTTGAGGCTTGTCTGTGCGCTGTTTGGCATATTGTAAGCAAGATACTTTGTGGTATTTGTGAAGATATGGCTTTCTTCTGGCAACTCGACCGTGCAGCCAATATTTCTTCAAGTGCCTCCTCATTGTGTGTCTTGAAACAGCCTGACCACATTCTTTTAGAGAGTCCTGTATTTCAGCTGAAATTATTTGTGGGTTTTTCTTTGCATCCCAAATAATCTTCCTGATAGCCGTCTGAACATGACAAACCTTATGTGTTGTGAATAATGTTAAACAAAACTACAGAAAAACAGTGTCAAATAAACTGTTTCAGTGAGTTCGTCCAGCTTCAACATGATGTCTGTATCAGAGTTTGAGCAAATCATCACTGATTTCAATCACATCAGTATCATATCCTGAATCGAACAATTTGAATCAGTGGTGATACCATGCCCTAAGGCCTGCTTCATGTGTTCCTGTGTACCTGTGTGCTTATGACGAGGCACCATCATCACCTCATTTTAAGCAAGAAAAAACCTTGTCAAAAACTTTTAATTTGATATTTGTGGTTAAAAGCAGAGTGTTTTTTTCTTCTCACACTTACAATGATGTTTTTTATTATTTGTTGAAATAGTCTGTTGTATTTTTCATTGTTGTTCTGTAAGTCAGAAACTACAGGGAAAAACTTATCCCCCTTTACAGGCAAATGCAAACAGAAATAAATATTTCTAAATATAACAAGCTAAGTGTCCTTAGCATCATTACAGTCGTCATTATCATTAATATAATGATCATCAACATTGTCATTATCATCATGGTTCTGCCTCCTGTAGTTAAAACTTCCCCAGTCATATTATGCATTTCTTTTTCAACATTTCAGCTTTACCGTTTGGTTTTATCAAGGACGATAAGTGTGGAGTTAAGTAATTGAACTAAGAATCCGATGAGACAGTTTCAGCGCGGTGATTACTTCCAGGAGGCAGCCGCGCTCGAGTGTTGTGGAGAGGTTGTCTCTAATGTGATTAGCTGTCTGTTTCAAATTAAACACAAGCCAATAATGAAACTAGGGACAAAGTATCCCATTGTCCTTAGCATCCTAACAGATATCCTCACTCCTTTATTTCTTTGTTCTGCCTTTAATTTCCAGCACATGTCCTTTTAAAAAGCAGACAGCAAAGAAAAAGGGACTCTGTGTGTGTGTGTGTGTGTGTGTGTGTGTGTGTGTGTGTATTTTGGGGGGTGCAGGATGGGTGAAAGGAGAGAGCACTCAAATCCCAGTGGCTCTGGGGAGCTGTCAGAACTGATAGTGCTCTATCACTCGCAAACGGAGGTGCAAAATTGGGCAGAGCTGAGCACTGCACAAAGCAGAGGATGATGGTCCCTCTGTCCACTGGAGCCTGACTGACAGAGACAGAGAGACAAGGAAAGTGTTCAACCAGCTGCCTCACAACTTGAAATGAACAAGCCTGAGCTTTTCAAAATGCAACACTAGGAATTCAGCATACAGTAGCTGGAAACAGGGATGGCAAAATATCGAAAATCTGTCTTTTTTTGTATTCATGACGCAAAATAATAAGAATATATGTATATTTAAATGATAAAACAATAAGAACGAAAATACTGTTGTTCAATGGAAATTATCTGCTCTGTGACTTTAACAATTTTTTTTGCAATAAAAGCTGCTTTTTGTCTGAAGTTTGATTGAAGGTTGAGATTTCTCTTTAACTCTTGAATTACCGAGAAGGAGCAAGTTAACCTGGCTTAGTTTAAAGACTGTGAACCAAGAAGTTAGCAGGTTTGACTCTTTCAAAGGTTAAAATATTACACTATATGTCCTCACAGAGTTGGTTTGTTTCAGTAACTTGTGCATATGAATCTTGTTTTGGCTATTGCCTCAAAGATTTGACTTGGTTGAAAGTTCACGCTGATTACTTTGATTATTTGTTTATTAATATTATCATTACCATTTTTATTGCTTGTCTAGAATCAACTGCCAAAAGTGCCGTAGGTTACGACATCAGCCAATTTATCTGTAATCACTTTGCAAACCACGGATAAGGATATTTTCACCAAATGCTTAGGGAAATGGGCAGTCAGTGACCCTGAGTAGAAATTGTTCGGTTGAATTATTTTGTGAAATGGTGTGAAAATATTCTTTGTTGCCCAATATGTTTTGCAATTTCATTTCAACAAGGGACAACACATCCTTGAATTTTAACAAAATGAACACAGAGCACCTGAAAACCTGAGAATGCAGAATGAAAGTAGGACACAGTGAAGGAGTTTAATCAACTCGTACTGAGATTACAGTCACGTTTAAATCAGATTAAGGTATCGAATTAGTGAAGAGATCATCACAATTTGTCTTTTCAGTACAGTGGGGGAACCTATGCTTGATGTATAGGAGGAAATATGTGCCAGTGCTGTATATTGGACTTGTTTGTTAAGCATCCAGAGAAAAAATGTGAATGCTTTCTTTCATGTTCTTTGCACTTAATTAAATTCTAAGTTGCTTTTAAATGAAACAAAGAGTATTCAATGGCCTCTCACCTGTCACAGACACCAGTGCTAAGCTGACGCTGCATTGTGTAAAGAGGGGAGCGACTAAACGTGAAGCTCTCAAACATGGGGGACGTAGCTGTGTTCTTGGCAGATCTGCCTTAACCAGCTGACAAAAACACACTATAAATGTGTGCGTGCGTGCGTGTGTGTGTGTGTGTGTGTGTGTGTGTGTGTGTGTGTGTGTGTGTGTGTGTATGTNAGCCTCATTTGAGCAGTTAATGTTTGAATCTCTTGGTTCTGAAGTGACTGAACAAGACAATTGATGATGATGCATCAGTTGTTAAACAAAATTTTGGAATAAAATTTAACTTCCAGTTATCAGCAATCAAACCACATGGTGATTGTGAGGAGAATCTGTTTGAAGTGGGCTACAGTGACCCTTCTGGCTGGATGACTCAGACAAACTGTTGCGACTCGTGTGGATCTTCCTTTCAACACCACTTTTCTTTGTTCATGGCAATTTTTTGCAACAAGGTATGGTATTTATCAACAGTCAAGCTGTGCTGTTGTTTGAAATGTGCAAACAAGCAAACCGTAGTGTAGTAGCCGGCTATGTTAAGCACAACTCACAGCCCTGTGCTCTGACCTACCCATAACAGGTAACGTGAGTGAGTCCTGGTCATGTCCAGTCAGTGCTCATCTACCAAGCAGAGCAAATGTAACCTGGCTCTTCATTGTATTAGCAGACTGTCTGAACAGATCACTGCATGATAACTGTTGCATGTAGGTTGGAATGAATATTACAAAAAGCTTAGCTCATGTTTTAGCCTTCAACTTGTGTTCTATCACTCTCCTGTTAAGCTCTCTATTGCTCTTCTGTCCCTTTTCTGTCAGACAGTCCAGCTCCACTGTCCACAACTGCAACTAAATGAATCACAGAAATTGTTTTTAGCAAAGAAAAATCACAGATTTCTCTTCTCACTGTTAAAGTTTGTCAGCTGGCGTGAGACTTTGGGTTACTGTAAATGAGTCTGATCCAGTCGAGAAGCTAGGTATTAGCATTTGGAAATAACCTCTTTTGGTGCTGATAATCTCATTCTAAACTGAGGATTATAACCAGGCATATATCTAGATATAAGACTTTCTCAAGATCACTTAGAAACTCCAGCCCCTCTAAGTTTGGCTATAAGCAATACTTCATCAGCCTTTGAAAGAACTCACCTGCAGCTATTTGAACCACCCCCTTTCTCTCACATCAGCTATTGAATCTCACTCAAACTTCAGTGCAAACCCACAGATGAAAAAGTCTATTTTATAATTGAAACCTATGTTCATAAAACCATCAGGACAGAGGCTAGCTCCTCAACCAAAGGAGGTGACAAAAATCAGCTTTTAGGATGTGTTCATGGTCGGGTGGGAAGAATGACCATTGGGCAAAGGTCATTTGAATGTCAGGATAGTTACAAATGTGCAAATATTTCTTTTGACTGGTGATAAAAATAACATTGGTTTAATATCTAAAACCAATGATACCCAGATTTCTAAAACAGATATTTCAACTAAGAGAAAGAAGCAAGTTTATTTATCACCCACCATGTTTATCAGAATATAGAAAAAAGTGAAAAATCTCCCTTTTGATTTTATTAGTAACAACAACAAAAACTTTCATCAGTTGTGAGGCATAGTTCCAATGTTTTATTAGTTGTCTTTACCCTGTCATTTGTTACAATTGATTTCAAACCATCAAATCTGTTCAGTAAATATTTTCAATGTCCCATCTTTTTTGAACAGAGCGGGCACGTAGTTATTAAAATTGTGTGAGTGAGTGTACTTTTTTGATATGCCTCAGGAGCTAAGGATGGCATAAAAGTGCAAAAATTAGGGTGAAAAGTGTTTTATATTTTCATGAGGTAGTGACAGCTGGATGCAAGGAACACTGCTTCAAATCTCCCCGGTCACTGGACCATAGCTTCCTGCATGGATGAAGCAAATACAAATGGTTTGTGAATGTCATCTTATGTTTCTTCAGGTTTTATGATGAGGAGGAGCTGCCTTAAGGTTTACCAGGTCTGGGTGTGACAGGGGTCAAACTGTGCCTGACCTTCCCTCACTTTGATAAGTTGAGATACAAAATACATGGCAATAAAACGTAAATGTTGAGTCCCCATTCAATCTGTCCTTTTATTCTGAATGAGCTTTGAAATGAAAGCTGTTGAAATTAATGCTGCCTTTTCTCGTTTCAAGTTCAGCCACTCTTTTTTCCCACACCCTGATGATATTGTTGTAAGTTTATAAGGCTGTTTTTATACACGACACATGGGCTTATGAATGGCAATAACAGCTATCACTCAAAACAAACGCATCCCAAATATACCGATCACAACACAGCCTCAGCTCAGTACGCCTGTGAACAGTTTCCTGTGTGCATGTTGAGGCTGTGGGTGGTGTCTCATGAAAACATCTCTGACTGGTCGCACAGGAAACCAGATGCTTTTGAGGGCTCAACCCAAACACTGCTTAAGAAAACAGCCTCCTAAGACGTAAACATGTGACAATCCTTGTGTCAAGTCGAGTCAGCTTCACTTAAACCTGCACCTTGGATGAAAACAAAAACAAAAACAAAACACGAGGATTCAAGGCCTGTCACAGGGGATCACTCTATTTAGAAACACTTTGTCCTTTTCAAACCTTTGTGAGTGAAAAAGACCTAAAAACAAACCCACAAAATTAGACTAAACTGTGGGAAAAGAGCAGTCTGGGAAAACACCTGAAAATACCAACCAAACTTCCCTGAAAGTTGCTCCAAAAGCAGGGGGCCTCATGGCAAACATAGAGCTCTACTTCAGTTTCAGTGTGGACGTGAGAACAGCCACAGAGAAGACAGAGGGATGTTGTAAAAATACCAAAGTCCAGGAGTAACACTTCTCCGTCTGGTTCTCTGGCCTCTGATCTCTGTCCTGGCTTCCCCTCGTCTCATCAACATTTGGCTGTCAGTGAAGAGTCTCCAGGGAGACATTGATTTGCCAATTGCTGAGACTTAAAATATTGCAAAAGATGCTTGTCTTGTCAAGCACTTGAATATGTGCTTACTCGTACAGTATTATCGTAGCCAGCAGCCTTTGACTGAAGTTGGCCCCTGTTGTGCTGATAAGTGTTGAAACAGGGGTCAGCTTGGTGATGTTAATTTTAGATGCTGAAACTGTCAACAGGACAGAAGTCTTGGTTTTAACTGGTGGTCTGGTGGCTTTTGCTTTTGCCTTTTTCACTCTGCTTTTCTGGTGAACTTGTCCATCAAAAACGTTTGATGCACGACTCTGGTAACCATACCCTATGTAAAGGGTATGTGTCATCCTCCATACATTATCCCCTCTTATCAAACCTTCCTCTGATTACCTGCTCAGTGCCCTCACTCTTTTCCCTCCTATGGATGCCCCCTGATCTCTTCCTCCACCTCTGTGTCCTCTAACCACTTGACACCTTTTCAGATTCGTCCCCATCCGATGGCAGACAGCGTGCATTTCACCCTGCGGGGCACAATGCAGCGATCCCCCGCGAATCAATGGCAGATAAATCAATGCTATCTCTTTTTTCCATGCCTCTGCTGCCATCGATTTTTTTTCCCCCTGTTACTTTGCTGTTTGTGGAGTCTCGAACTTTGCTCAATTAAACTGAGTTCACTTTCAGGAACAAATTGTAACAGCGTAAGGCTTTCAGCTCAGAGACAGACACTAATGTTGGCTGTGGATGGGGCGAACGAGAGCTTTATTTATGAGATGCTCTATTGGAAGAGAAGCTGCAGAGGCTTTTATTGAACCTAGATTTATTGTGAACTCTCATTCAGATGAAGCATGCTGTAGGCTTGTCTTGATCTTTGATTTTGAACCAGAGCTAATGCCTTAAACAGAGACAAAGCAAATATTCTTTGATCATATTTTCTGAGAAAGAAGGAAGTCCAATTAGCATGTGAATAACCCTTGCATTGGTGATTTGGTGAAATGCTACGAGGTTTCTTGGCAGGAAAATTTTAAATGTGAGTTCATATCTAATTCCAAGGCTTTAGATCCTGTCACTTGGAATGATTTCTGGGAAATGAAACTGACTCAGACGTATTATTTTGAAAACTACATTTAATATAGCCCAGAGAAAATTATCTGCTGTGATATTTCGCTTGTCTCCCCCATAAATAATTCATTGTTTTTATGTGCCCTCATGCCGCCTTGGGGATTGGAACAGCTGAGTGTTTTCACAACGTGTTTGTGTCCAATCTTCTGCGTATTGGGCGCGCTCTAATCAAACCACAGTAAACATGCCTTGAATGTTTGTTGAGTCATCTGCTTATCAGCTAATCAAATGGCTTATTTGCCTGCCTGCCTGCCTCGCTGGAGCACAACACGGCTCTGGTTGAATATTTTTCAATTAATTTGTTCATCTGTTTGATTGACTGTGCAGCCACACAGCAGCGTAGGTGATATGATTGAACACCACAGGCTTTAATGTATGCTCTATAGGTCCTCTGCAGCAATGAGGGGGAGATGTGATTGCACTGAATACATTTAAGGGATAGACCGAGTCAGAGGCTTTATTATTCTGGAAATTTTACCTTCCCAGCCACACTTTTTGCCATTTTCTTTTGGTGTCATGTGGGTGTAGGACCACACTTAAGACCCCATTTATACATACAGTCTGTACCTATTTTTCTGTGAAACCAACTAGCATGAAAGTGCAAGTCATGGAGAGAATTTCAAAGGCACAAGCCAGGACGGCGACATGGAGCTGCCAGGGATTGGTGAGCAATCAGATAGGGCAGAATTGATGACCTGGCTCAGGATGGATTTCTTGGAGCGGGCTGCCAGACCGAGGTAATACTTTCAGGCTCTTATCAGCACTGGCATAAGCTGAGTGCTGCATCACCCACTTCCCAGCGTCAGCTTATTATGAGAGTCCATGATGTGTGATTGCTTGTTCTGCCTTTGTGTGTCCTGGGGTCTGCTCTGTGCTCTGGACATAGTGTGCAAGAAGGAGAAGGAGAAGAAGAAGAAGAAGAAGAGTGGATGACTGCTGAGAGCTTCTGTCTCAGTAAAAACCTCCACTTCTGCTCCTTAATGACGTTTTGGAAAAAAAGATAGGTGTTTCGCAAGGTTTGCTGTGACTCATATAAGCTGAAGATGTCAGTGAAGGAATTCAGCTAAGTTAAATCGACTGTCACATCTGCCACATTTTTTTGAGACTGCCTTGCTGAAATAGAGGCCATCAACACTTGGAGGTAGATGACAAAGTTTTCACAGAACATGTGTGACCCAGTGCATTCTGGGATGGATTGCTTTGTTAATCTCTGCTCATATAGACCATACACTCTGTGCCATGTTGTACCTGGGTGATCACAAAGCAGCCATCTTTTGATATTATCAGATGATTATTGCTCTTCTTATTATCTGCGCAGGATATTTCTCCTATAGGAGTATCAAACCAATTAAGTTAAATGGCGTTTTTAAGTCTCCAATTCATAAACAGTAGATTCATTTTGCATGCTAATCACATTTAATTGTATTCTGGTTGCATAATAATGTTTTATTTTCCCCTGTAGATTAACCGCGGAGCAGCCTCCCTGCAGCTTGGAGTTTTTCAGTGTCTTGCTTAAGGGCACGTCTGCAAAGATGGTGCCTGCAGGTTTGAGCCCCGCTCTTTCCATGCAGGGGCGCTGCCTTTACCCTTTAACAGGGTTGCTGGTAGAGAGAAAAGAGTGATTAAAGATCTCAATCTGCATCCTGCCTCGGCAATTTATATCAGACGGTTTTTTTTCTATTTCCGCGAATAAACAACGTGGTTTCAGACGCTTGGACGCCGAGCATCTCTATGGTAACAGTCCTCAATTACCGATGATTGGCCAACCCGTGGGAATGTTTCTATTCCCTCAGCACAGTGATTGGTCGGTGGGCGGTCTGAACAGCCTGACAGTCTGCAGCGTTCCGGGTTATTGTCAGTCTCGGCAGCTCGGCACAAGGGCAGGACTGCGTCCCGGAGCTGCCCGAAGCAGCTAGCTCTTTATTTAGACGTAACCTTTTCTCACTTGGTTTGAACACCAAGCAGAGCATCTCGGAGCACTGCTATCGAGCATACTCCTCAGCCTCAGCTGGAAATCTGAGTCTGAATCGGGAGGCGAGACATCTGAGAGGCTGCCGACACCGCGGAGAAAGTGACGGACGGAGCAGAGTCTGAGCACCGGGATTGTACACCGCGTCAGTTTCGGATATTCCTGGCAGCTGCTTTGGCCCAGCCTTGATTTCTTTCAGGGTCCCTTTATACAACATTGCCTCAAAATATTACAAACATTATATCATTTGAATCACCAAAGGTCTAAAGTGAGCTCGCGGAACACTTTAAACCCATGCGTAACAGCGGTGGATTTTGGAATACTGCGTAGCAGTTCAACCATCCAGTTTTTCGATTAACATTTCTGTTATTTGGAAATATCTACAAGCAGAGAAGAGCACCAAGACCCTTTGCTTTGTACTGGGGGCTAAACGCTGAAAACCCGAGGCGCACTTGGTGCGCAATCCATCCGAGGACGCTCCTGAAATTGCCGACCTGCGCTTTTGCCCTCGACAAAATTGGCAGCCGAGTCGAGAAAAAGGCAAAGGCTTATTAACTTTGCATGCTAGAGGCTAGAGTGTGGAATCCAATTCGCGGGGTTATACCGGTGTATTTGCATATACCATCGGAAGAAGAGGATAAACTTAATCAACGCTTTACATCGACGAAGCGGCGGCTGGATGTTGGAGAACAGAATGAATCTTTTTTAATTTGGACCCCCGAAGTATGAGGCAGATTGCTCAGTGAATGCTACAATCTGCATGGAGTCCTAGTCTGCACTACGGAGCAATTTATGGTATGTATTATCATGAAATGTTGAAAGGTTTGTTTTCCTGGATACAAATGTGAGTCCGAGAGTTTCTGAAAGGTTGATTCTTAACGTAATTTGAGGAGGCACTGTAGGAGCTTTGGTAATACAATTTAATTGAAATTAAAAAAAGAAGTTACAGTAAAGACGAATAACGAATGTCCCTTTGAACCAGGGTGTTGCTCATATAACGTTGTCTCTGATTTAAAGCCTTTGTTTCCATGCGTGACCCTCTATAAAGGAGGTGTTGTAAAATCGACTTGTTAGAGAGCCGCTCCCGAATGGCTTTAGGAACTGCTTTGATGTGTAATATTGGTCTTTTCAAGTATGGCTGGCAATTAAGTGTATTGTCGCGGGGATTACACCGCAGGCACCACAGGAGGAGTATGTGGCACTGGAGGAGTTGCGGCTCAGAGCAAAAGGTGCGAATTTTTCATCTGCACGCCCCCGTGCGTCACAGCGCGTGGGGAGGGTGACTATACGGTGTCTGCTGCAATTAGTGATTTTTCACCCTGGAGTGTTAATGATATACAATCTCTTTTTATGGCGTGCCTGCATACTGTGACAGGCTTTTATCAAGGTACTCATAAAATCCAGGGGAATGTGTGCGTAACGCAGTAAAACTTTTCACTTCGTGCTCAGTGAAATACATGATGCTCTGTGCTGCATTCAGCTCCTGAGCCAATTTGTCATTGTCCTGTGAATTCCTCTGCAAATTTGTCCTCCGCAGCCCAGGCCTCCAATGCAAATAGCAAAGTCTGATTATCTCGCATGTAGCCGAAGTCCTCATTTTTATTTGAATTTGAATGCAGGCTGATAAAGTTTGGGCTGTTTGGACTCCCCTGAACTTTGAGCCTGAGGGTTTGCTGAGGTTGTTGTTGGAATATTTAGCTTCATCGCTCACACTGCACATAAATGAGGCTGCACATTATGCTGACTGTGCAGTGAGAAAGCTGCACACAGTATGTTTTATCATTAGACTACAAGCATCCTCAAAATCTATCTTCCTCACTGGCTCCAGTCATTCTCTCCCCAGCAGCCCTGCAGACAGCCGGCTCTCTGAATGTAATATGGGCCCCTAAAGCAGGGCAGGCGCCCCCACAGTCAGGGCACCTGCCATAGAGCCTTCCTGCCTGTATTGAATAAAACATCCAGTGATGTATGAGGCAGGGGCTGCACCCGAGGGGGCAGAACTGCCTCATTTACTTCCTCCACTCTGCGCCTGTGACCTGCTGAGCAAATTGTGCTCATATTAGCTCTGCGGCTGCTCCTCACCTAAACAAATAGTCTTCCCAGCATAATGCTCGCCTTAACTCAACATGATGGTTGGACAAGGCAAGGCAGAGCGGACGGGCAGAAAAGCTTTAATATCTAGGTCACTGAATTACCTTTTGGAGTTTGTAGCTCTTGTTTTTCTTTCCTTTTTATTTTCTGGCTTGCTTTTTGATCTTTTCTTCCCCTGTAACATTGAACCGTTAAGTGTCCCGCTGCAAGACTTTTCTGAAATTTCATCTTCCTGTGCTTTCACCATGTTTCCTGTTGCTGTACACTTCCAACTGTTTTGACACAGTCCATGTTTAATCTTAGGCTTGAAACTTATGTTGCAATAGAATTGATCACCCCTTAGAAGTAATATCTTACGTGGTAATGATTTTTTCAATCTAAATAATCACACTGGTATGTAATCTGTTCTGTAAATTTATGCTGCAACAGTTGAAAGGTGGAGAACATATTTTGGCATGGCATTAATAAAAAGTAATTTATTGAAAATAGGCTGACATTTTTATCAATTTTCAGCTCAAATAGTGTATTAGTTGGTTGATTGATAGCTTTTTGGTTCCTTACTGTATTCTTTGCTTATTAAAGTGGCTGCCTGAAGTGAAGAAGTGAGCTACACTCATGAATATCGTTAAAGTCTCTGAAGTTTAATTTCCTGCACTGTGTATTAATCTTTTTTAATCCCTGCATGGTTTGATTGTCTCAACACCTACCCACAGGCAGCAAAACTCATTTTGGCACTTAAGATGACTGAAATAGTTGATATAGATGTGTGTGCGCATGTGAGAAGAAGTGTGTGCATTGCTTCAGATGTACCCACCCCTGAAGGCTCTAAGCTCTGCATGTCCATATAGAACTGTCTATAGTCTGTCCAGGTAGCTTTAAAGACATTTTCTACTTCTGTCAAGAGAAAGAACAGACAACTCTTCATAGATTATCTGATACCTTTAAAAAGCACAGAGTGTCTTATTGGAAACACCGTCGTATTCTTCAAGAAACAGGAACGTTTTCTCTCAAAGCAGCGTCAAAAACAGCTCATTAGATACCTGATCAAAGACTTCCATATCAAGGAAAAGTCTACAACAGTTCTTCTTTTAACACCTTTCATGTGCAGGCAAACAAAAGAGACGTGCCCTTTTTTCGTGCTTTACAATCTTACATGATTTAATATAAACTTCATTGCTCGAGCAGGGAGATCTGCCTTGCAAATCAGTACTCAGGGATGTGAAGACAAAACGTGATAAAAGCATTGTAGAACAGAAGCCTTACATACAAATGACTGTGGCGAGAAACCAACACAGCTTTCACCCAGTCAGTGTGAATGAGTGGAGGTGAATGTGATGTTTAGTTTCTTGCAGGGATGATGGTGTTGTTGAGTTTGGCATTAAATATACACGCAGGATTGGCAGGGATGTTTTCTGGTTCTGCAAGCTTGACCTTGGACGTCTGTGTTGCACGGTTGAGGAGGAAAGACTCTGACATGTGGACGTGTCATATGACCATCATTTATTTTGATGGACACATCCTGAAATAGAACCTTTATGACAATTTTATGGGCTAATCCAGCTCCTGTAACACAATAAACAAAAGAGGTCTGTTTGTTGAGTTTCCTGTTACTTTAGTGCTTTCATTCGCTGTTTTTTTTCCCCCCTGGTATGAAACAGGCTGAAGTTAAAACTGATACCTCTTTCTGATTTCAAAAAGAAAATCAGACCATCACAAATAAGACAGCACATTATTGTACTTCAGTATTTAAAGTAAAACTGAGAGGTTTGGACAAACATGATACAGTTAGATCAACTGTTAAAACGATTGATAAAGGAATATTATTAGTAAGTAGAAATGATATTCACGTTTCCTACAGAGCAAAAAGTTCAAGTAAATATGAACTGTTACACTTGTAGATTTTGTTTTACAATTTACAGCATGAGGGTAAAAGAATTAGGCATGAACCTGTTGCATTGTTTGCTGTCTCTCATCAACCTGCATGTCAATACTGCTGTTTAAAGACCGACCGTCAGATTTTAGAAGTTTAAAATCGCTTGCTCAAGGGTTTTGCTTTTGCCAGCACAAATTGAACACAAAGTTGTTTGAAAAAAAAAAAAAAAATCAGGTTCACCAAGGACAAAGCAATTCCTTTTTTTAAAATCATCTCAAGACTTACAGCGTTTTTTCCCCCTGTTCTGAACTTAATTGTAAAGTACAGATCTTTACTTATGTTTTCATCTTTGTAATTGTGTGCTATGTCCACAAAACAAACGACAGTAATGTATAGTTTTTGTGTTTTTGATAATGTGCATGTTCGCAAGATGTTGTAGATAACACTTTGTCATCTTGACCATGAGAAAAAGGTGAACCTGACCACTGCTCTGCTCATGTGATCTGATCAGCTGTGGAGGCAGACATTGGCAGCTCTTCATCAGGGTTATCTGCAGCCACTTAGTGCATGACAGACAGCCATGATTCCCCCCTGACCTCCTCCCCCTCTGCCTCCTCTCACCCTCCCTGTCACACTGAATGGAAGTCACGTCTCAGCAGGCCTTGAGGTTAATGTATAGCCTTTAATTTGTAAAGGTTAGGGCACTCAGTCTATTTTTCGGTTTGAGAATGCTTTCAGGCATGTGGAAATATAGTCAAACTGAACTGTGCAGTTTATATGTGGTTAATGAGTACACTTGTGTGCTGAGCGGCTTGCTCTCTAACCCAGCCTGAAAAGTGCGGGGAGGCCTGCTCCCTTCTAAGTGTTCTTGGGGGGAAGAAAGAGAATAAAGCAAATCTGACAAGCTCTCCAACAGCGAATTTGCTCTCCTTAAAAACAATGCCGCTCTTGCCTTCCTCATGGTCACATTGATTTGTTCTGGGTGACAGTGCAGGCTGCTGTGAAATCACCCCAGCGCCATTGATCTCAAGGAGAGGAGGAGTAGGAGAGGCTGGCGACAGAGAGCAACATGGGAAAATCCTCCGCGTGCCCTCTTCAACCTGAACCAGTAATAAAAAGATGTCCCTGCTTACTATCAGATCAGGCCCTGCTGTACTTCTTCAGCCGCTGTATCGCTAGTCTAGTCGGTGCTTTGATTTGTTTTTGGAGACCAGTACGCTCTGTTTGATTTGCTATTGTTGCCTCGCCATGTTTCACATTATCAGCTGAACTCTTTATTGCCGCTGTTTTCCATGCCAGAAGCGAGGCTGTTTTTATCTCATGCAGGCCTCTGATTAATCTCCCTCTCTATGCTGGTGTACTTTAATCTTGAATGGGAGATATCTGATTCTCCTCGGCTATTGAGGAAGATCAAACTTTAATGGAACAAGGAACTGCACATCACCCTAATCTCCATCTCTCTGCATTTTGGTTGACTGCTCCCCCCTCGGGCTCTGTAGCTTTGTGCAGAAGCAGGAAACACATCAGACAGATAAGGTGTTTTCTCTTCATGCTTTGGTAATTTATTCCCTGTTGACAATGGCCGCCACTTTACATCTGCTCTGTTTGATTACCTGGTGAAAGGAAAAGCTGGTAGAAAACGCAGGGATTGATTGATACAGGATGACCTAATCGTGTGAAACTTCCTCAGAAGCTTTGATTGAGGGTTTCTTCAAAGTTGAGTATTTTGACTTGAAAATGGGCCTGCTCACTCTCGATTTATTGATAAGTAGGAGATTGGGTTGTGCATTACCTGCGTCATCTATCTATAAACGCTGGGAGAAAAGCTACATTGACTGCATGTATGCATTCAATGCATCTGATTACACTCCAGTCAATGGAGGAATTAGCTATTGACTGCTATTCCCTGCCTTCACTTTCACCATATCACTGAATAACTGCACATTATGCTGACCAGCATATGTCTGCTGCTGCATGGATGCATATTGTTGCAAATGGATAACACTTATGGGGTGTCACACCTCCCGCAGACAGCCTGTGTCTGTGACAAAAAGAGGCTATTACCCAATTCTAAGGCGGTTTGCTGTAAGGTAATGAAATTTCCACTGACTGGAGAAAACAATGTTGTCTGGTCCAGATTGTAATTGCAGAAGCCACCTTGCCATTTTTTCAGTGTGAATGCAACACGATTTAATAAAACTCTGGAGATTTTTATCATTTATTGCCAGGCCTGGCAGCAGCATCAGGGAGCGTAAAGCTGCGGCTCACTCAGATAAAACTCATTCAATTTGCTTGTTGAATTTTAACCAAGCTGGGGAGTGTTTACAGAAAAGGAAAGCAGCATGTGACCTGAAGGGACACATTCATGTGTTGGTCAGCTGTGTTGTTAATGCAAAGCCACCATTTCCTTCATCTAAATAAGGAAAAGTCTGGAATTTCTATCATCCCCCACTTTTATTCTTTGTGTCAAGAAAGGGTTGAAAATCCGAGGGATATTAGACCCTGAGGCCAAAGAGCTTCTGTGTGCCTGCCTCCACTCACATACAAAAACATAGGAACATTGACATGAGGACATGTATGGACACACACACTCACAGACACACACACACACACTCCTAGCCCTGTTTTATTACCTCCTGCCTGCTGCTGGAATTGCTTTCCTCCCTCGAGTGAGCCAGGCAAAGCCGGCTTTATTGTGTTAACCTATTTGTGTGTCAAGAGCGATTGCAGCGTTCTTTATCTCTGTTTGTATTCGGACGGGGAGACGGCAGAGCAGGGGAGAGAGAGAGGGAGGGAGAGAGAGAGAGGGGGAGAGTAGGAGAAGGTAGCGCGTGTGTGAGAGGGAGAGAGAGGGAGGAGAAGAGAGGAGAGAAGGGGGATTGCACAGGAGCCAAGCAAGCCACCAGAGTTAGACGGATGGCCGGTCACCTCGCTGCACTCTGGAGGATAATGACTGGTTGCTTAGCAATAACCCGCCCCCACCCACTTCCAGACTTGCATCCATAGTAATCACTTTTTCCTCTAAAAGATTTCATATATAATTATAAGCTCGCTGAAATCAGTCTAATGGGTCTTCGCTGTTATTTAGCAGAGTGGGTTGACGGTGCAGGGAGCTGGAATTTGCAGATTTTGGTGTTTCTGGATGGCTGCTTATCAGCCCCTACATTTTATTTTATTTTTTGTAGGATGCTCAACTCTGTTTGAGTGTGTGTGTATGTGTTTGTCAACATGTGTTTATATCTGATTTGCATTGAGCAGTTGGTGAAGTTTGACCTGGATTACCACAAGGCCAAAGCTATGTTTCCTGCTAGATAGCTGCCTCTGTACGACCTTTGACCTGCGTAATGCTGCAGTGGCAACATTCATTCAAATAGATGCATTCGCACAAGCATACACACTCACAAATCCACACTTTTTTTAAAGGCTGACTAGAAGCTTCAAGTGCTTCTTCTTGTGAGCTCTTAGTTTTATTAACATTTTTATTGAGTTGAACAAATTGCTGACCTTTTGTGGCATAATGAATAGCTCAGCCCGCTCAGGAAAAATGAGAGTTTTGGCAGAAGTGACTGGCGTCAATCCAAGCTGTTTAACTCATGATTTGCAGTGTGTGTTTTCAGCAGGTGACAACATTTAATACAGCTGAGTGTTTCCCCACATTTCTATTTCTGCTGCTTTTTTTTTCCAACCAATTCTATGTCAGGTGTTAATCCGTGGCTTTGTCTGTTTCTTTTATTTACAGTGATCTACAGCAGGATACTGTAATTTAAGGGAAGTGTGTTTTGAAGTGGTGGGATAAAGGTATAATATTTGAGCATGACCCCAATTTTGAGTGCTTCTCATCACCAGCAGACACTGATGGTGGCACAAATTCCAGATTCATTTTAATGCTTGGTCAGTTATCCTTTCTGCTTGGGAAACTAGATTCTTTTATGTAAGAGAAAAAAAGAGTTTAATTTCCCTTTGAAGTCCAAATAAAAGTTCGGTATATTTGTCGTTGATAAAAAAAAAAAAGAGTTGCTGGTGTAGAAACAGATTCCGTGCATCAGATTGAATGTGTGCAGCCAGTTGGTTTTTATTTCAACTTCATTTATGGAGAGAGGAATAATGATTTACAAAAAAAATCTTCTTTTGTTATCGCTTCTTCAAATAGCATCAGCTTTCGTGTCTGATAGTTACCCATCTGTGCCTTCTCTCCATATCCTGCTCAGTGCCATCTTTCCTTACCCGAGCTCATGCTCCATTGCTACAACTGACAGCTCTGCACGTCCTGGGAACCTCGTACTGATAAACTAAACATACAGCGCTATCCCCCACCCCCATCTCCATGGCATGCTTCTGTGGCTGCGTCTATAGGAACAGCTGTCCAGCTGTCACTGCAGCCAGCCAGTCAGCCGCTCTCCGAGGCAACATCTGCAGAGACTGAGCGCACAGGGGTGGCCTGCCGTTCTCTGCTCGTCCCCAAAGACCACAGAAGAAGTGTGTCAGGCCTTTTGGTTGCACATTACGGCTGACCACATCAACCGTATCACTGGGTTTTGATTGAATGTTATCTGCTCATGTCTGCGCCACTTAAATCAGCTCCGCGGGGCATCAAACTGTAATGTGCTGTCACCGATTCAAAGGGATCTGTTACTGAAGTGACTTATCACAACAGTTCTGAGAATCTAAACACAAGACTGTGCAGCCAAAAGAACACAACACATTATCGTTCCCATTAATAGTCATCTGGCTCAGCACAGATATGTGTGTGCGCACATGTGAGCAAGTGTGTGTGTGTGGTTGTGTGTGTGTGTGTGTAAACAAAATCCCAGCGAGCAAGGTGCAATGGCCTGGAACTGACGAGAACCCACTGGGACAGTCTCTCCTTGATGTAGCTCCCCCCAACATCTTTTCCTCCTGGCAGCGTAGTGATGGTGAGGTGGGCTGCAGCGGGAGGGGGTGTGTGTCTCTGCCTCTGTGTGTGTGTGTGTGTGTGTGTGTGTGTGTGTGTGTGTGTGTGTGTGTGTATGGTGGTGGCGTTGGGGTGGCACAGAGCCATGTGAGTGGGGAACCGAACAGAGCTGTGGTCCCCTCTGTCTGCCACAAACTAGGATCAGGGAGATCACATGGGACTCTCTCATAGGACGAGCAAACAGCTGTTCAGTATTTTTCTCTTACTCCTTCACCAACTCACTTGGGTTTTTCTCCCCCTCTCCGTTGTCTTCTCTCAGGCTGTCATTAGCTTCTGTCATGCTCTTATTTTTATGGAGGAGTTGTCTGAAAACGGAGAAAACGCTTTGAGTGTTTCTGCAGACATGGCTGAGATGTAAATTTGCTCTTTAAAAGTGGCATAATCATCCCTGCGCCTCTTCTTCTTGTTTTTGAGAACTTTTTTAAGGACTTGATTTCTTCATCAGTCCTCTCGGTGACTGAGGGCCTCTCAGGCATACTGTGTGCCTCTCCCACCAGACAGCTGCAGACTCATACAGGCTCTGGGCGAGCTTTGATGGATCCTGTTTACTGGAGCTGAGAGAATGCCTGGGTATCTCAAATTAAGTGTCACTTAAAGCTTGTCTTTTAGTCAGCTTTCCATTTTGTTCCCCCATCTCCTGTGACAGCACTGTGCTGCCAATTGTAACAGGGATTGAGAGGAAGACATTTGGTGATTACACATTCTGTCATGATTGAGGGGTGAAGCCAGCGACTCCAGGCAAAAACCAAATTCCATATGGCTGCAGCGAAATGTCTCCACCCATCTTGAGTTACACTCTGTGCCGATGACGGGGAAATCGCCTGCTCATGACTTATCGTTTTATCATTCAAATTCAGCCCATTGATGCTCGCTGCTGTGACTGACAGCCGGGCTTGAAAGCCACAGCTATCTCAATTGAGCTGCGGCAGCCAGTTGGTACCCGTGACAATGGTCTCCCCTCTTTGCCTTGTTTTCACACTTTTTCTGCTGTCACAGAAGCCTCGCTGATTGCCTCTCTGCCAAGACAGCATCCTATTAATCTTTTAAATAAGGGCCGCAGCCTAGCAGTATTGTTTGCAGAAAACCGAGAGGACCCTGTGAGACCACACTGAGAGGAGAAAAAAAAAAAAGCAACAGGGGCTGAATCTGTCTCATTGTGGCCGGAAAGCCAAGCCTCCTTTAAACTGGCAATATTAGAAATCTAATAGCTGCTGTGGAGATAGATGATGCTGAGGTTTGAGTGTAGCCAACGCTCTCTGGCCCCACCTGATGACTCTGTGGGCTCTCAGCTTTGCACTCCAGGTGCATTCTGGGCTTTCATCTGCATCGTGGCACTCTGAATAAAAGCCTCTGTGTTTATAGCCATTTTCTTTTTCTATGCACTTATTGATCCCTTTCAGAAGTGTTCGCAAAAGGCTCTATTTTTTTCCATCCTGGGCTCAAACCGCACAACAGCAGCATATTCTGAAATAGCAGAGCCATTGGTGTATTGTGATGTGACCTAGGAAAGGAAGAATAACAGCTGAACCCTTTGTCCCTCTGTACTTAGCATTTTGAAGGAGGCATAGACATGAGTGAAATAAGATGTCCTTCATGTAAGAACGTTTCTCACAACCAAGAAAAACTATGCACCTCTTTCTTGAAAAGGCTTGCTGCAGTCTGATTTCATGGACTCAGCTCTTGTGTTTAATTAGGTGTGATTTGTGAACATTCTCCAAATGGAAGAAAGTCTTTTTGGAGTTGCTGTAATTTCCCATTAAGTGGGTTTTGATGGTGAAATGCTGCAACGGTCCTGACACCCTCCGCTTTGTCAGGAGTGCCCTCATATGTGAAACAGTCTCACAAAGCAAACCTTTCAAGTATCAAGAACATGTGGTGGCAGTATTTGGCATCCCTGGAGTTTGGAATGTTAAAAAATTGACTGGATGTATCAGTCCATTGTGAAGCTTTTCTGGTCGCTGGTCATACAAACCCAGTGAGGCAGTGCAACCTCAATGACTAATTGACTTGCAGGTCAGAGCCACATGATAGCAAGACTGCAGGTCAATAGAAATTGATATAGTTTCCCCTACAGGGAGGTATAGCTGCTTTGTGATCATCCATGTGATCACACTCCCATGCATGCATACACGCATGAGTGTTTAGGCATACAGCTATTTGTAGATGTTCATCCTCCGTGCTTCCTGCACTTTGAAAACAATCAATCCATTAATAACAAGTCCACAATAACAGACACTTCCTTCTATGTGATTTTTGGCAGTGTTCAGTCATCTAACATTGGGCTGCTGGAAGATTTTTAAGAGTCTGAAAAATAATTGGTGCATTAGAGAATTTCTTTTTTTAATTCAGGCCTTTGAAAACAATGTGAAATTATGGCCTGGATGTAAAATATTTAGCACCGGAATCAAATCAAAAATTTTCTGAGAATTTCCTCAGGGTACCAGGACTGTTTTGCAGAGGTAAACTGCATGTTGTTTCTCTGCAAAACTTCAGAGTTCTCTTTGCTTTACGTGCCGCTTTTTGCACACAAAGACGAGCAAGCGTCTGTAACAGTTGGTCCTTGAAATGCGCTTAAAACCACAAGCCAGTGTTTCCTCTCAACATGCAAATGTGTGCACGCAGGGATGTCTTTATGATCTTGTTTGCAGGTTAAACATAAACACTGCTGTCCCAGATTCACACAGCAGCCCCCCTCCACCTGAGTCTGATCCTCAGCAACCAGCCCAAGCGCCTCACATGCAGCCACGAGCCTCCTCCTTCTCTTCTCCTCTCCTCCTCCTTCTCTGCCCGTCACCCCCCAAAAAAAAAACATCTCTCTCTGTTCCCCCAGTTTCAAAGCGCCCGCATAGCTTGACAGTGCTGAAGCACACCCCTCCTCCCTGACCCCTCCTCTTGGAGACCGCACTCTTGACCTGCTGCCCCATTGTTTCCAGCGGGGATGGATGAGCCGGCGCGATCCTTCACTCAATAGCTGCTCCATCTGTTGACTGCGTGACTCTGGGTTACAAGCAGGGATTTTGCTCCGTCTGTGCAGGGTGTGAAAGGAGCTATCTCAGGGGGCTTCCTGAATAGGGGGTTTAAACTGCAGAAGCAGGGTGTTGTGATGCCCCTCACATCTCCATCCCTCTCCCCTCCACCCGTCGTCAGCCCAGCACAGCCGGCTGGGTGTGTGCAGGATGAGAGGCCTTCATTGTGCCTGTTCACAGGCCCCTAGGCAACAGGGTCACCTTGTCCCCAAACAAACGTTGCCCTCAGAGGGATTGTTGGCACTGCGTGTCTGTGTTTCAGTGTGCATATGTGTGTGTGTGTGTGTGTTTGTGAGTGTGAGAGAGGGGGGAGTAAGTATTTGAGTATAAGAATGCATCATCAGGAAGAGGGCAGAGGCCTTGGCTGTGAGGACATTTATCTAACATCACTGCTTTTCACATCAAGGCTTATTCAGGGCAACGCGACTGCGTCCGGCTTTCAAAGGACATCACAGAGAGAGAAACACCCTGCTGCTTTACAGGTCAAACTGCTGCACTGAGCATTTAGACCAACAAAGCTGCCTGTGCCATTTTCTGTTTAATTTGCTGGAAGAAAAACATTTTCTTCTGTGTTTTTTGCAATTTTGAGTTCACATCATGGTAAATCATGGCTCAGGCTCTCACTTTGTTCCTCTTTGATGGGGACTGCTGGTGAACAAAAAGAAATAATCTGTGTCTGTTTTGACTGCTGGTTCACCTTCGATAATTAATGTTGAAATTGCAGTCTGCTAGACATTTGTGCTGAGGTCCTCTGTCTGTCTGCGTGGGAGTTGTTATTTGGCAATTCCTCTTAAATGAGAATAAGCAAGATTCTGCCCCATAGGATCCTTTCCTTTCTCCAGCAAACCCTTTACATCAGCTAAAAGTAAAACCTGTGATTCAAGTTGTTTAGCCTAAAAAAAAAAGCTTATTTCATTGCTGGTTAGAGTGGTTGCATGTATTTGTCAAGACTAAGTCAGTAATCTATGCTCTCCTTTGATTTTGACAGGGTCAGTCAGCTTGTTTTTAAATCCAGGTCTTCTTTTCATTTTTCTTTACCAGGGTGGTCTTTATGGGTTTTTTTTCTCTTCCCCACAGAGCTCTGAACTGAAGCACCCTCATCTGCCTCATTTCCTGTTCCTTTTTCCTTTATCATTCAGCTGCAGCTCCACCACTGGAGTCTCCACCCCTGTGCTGTCACAGTCTGTCCCTAGCACACCTCCAACTCTGTTAGGATGATTAAAGCAGCCCGGTCTGCTCTTCTCATGTCTTTCACACATGTGTTTCACCTCCACCTTGCTCCTCGCGCTGAGACACGACAAAGTGAGCAACAGTATCAGAGAGAGAAGCAGGAGCTGAGCCCCCCTCACTAGACGAGACAGAGTCAAAGGAGGAGGGAGGGGGTATTTGAGTGGAATGAGTGGAGGTAGAAAACTGCAGTGACAGCAGAATGAATAAATTGAAAAAGTCTCTCATTGTAAATTGTCTATCGCTCGTGACAAACGATCTGATAGGCGAGCGGCCCGGGTTTCCAACGCATCCGTCCCAATAGAGCTGTGAATAACCGGTCTATCTCCACACTGCTTAGCACTGGCCCCGCACTTAATAATTCATACAGTGTGAAATATTTTCCCCGGTACAGATATGCCAAAGAGCTGCCGCCAGCAGGCGGAGGGGCGGTGAGGAGGGGGTGTCCCTGTGGTGCTAATTTGGGGGATGGTGACGTGCGTAGATTTCTGAGGGGACTGTAGTTTAGAGGAGATGCCTCAGACACATTTGCTATCCTGTACGCTCTGTCTGAGCAGGAGACACAGAGAGTGCAGATGACATTTAACTCATGGCTGATCTGCCTGGAACCAAGAACAGAGAGGGGGAATACGTTTCCATTTGAGCTGACTGAGCACAGCTAGAAGCCACTGTGGGGACAAAGAGAGGCTGTAAACCTGCTAAGTACTTTTTGCTGTTTGCCCCTGTGAGTGTTGTGGCAGCAGGTTGTCTGCGGACACCTGGTTCATGTCTCTTGTTTGCAGTAGCTGACTCCTCCTCCTGCCTCAGGCTCATACAGGAGTCTAGAGCAGCTCTCATGGTCCCTGACCTTACTGTCCCCTTTATTCACAGTACTTAGCTTACACCACCTTTTCCTCCTCAGCTATGAACCTGCAGCTTTAACGTCCTTCATCATAAAGCATGTTTAGACTCGTGCAGTCTTGGACTTCTCTGTAATAGTGTCATGCCATTTGGGTCATTTTTGTGTGATGGTGCCATGTGTTTTTGTGCAGCTCGTTCCACTGTGCAGTTCTGTACAAACTGGGTTTTTATGGTTCGCATTCAGGCCCTGATACCAATTATGCAAACTATTAAAAATTTAAGGAGGACAGTCTTTTATAATTTAATCCTAAAGTAATAGATTCTATTAAAAATGCATGAGAGGAGCTTTATAGATGGAGCTAGAATTAGTGTCTATCAAAGACTCCAGTCAAGGATGCAGAGGGAATGGGCGGCAGGAGTGCTGCTATTGCCTCATTATTCAAATAGGATATGATTACCATAGAGCAGGAGTCCCTCAGAGCTGAGGCAGAGCTCACTGGCCACTGAGATCACACACAGAAGGAGCAGAGTTTGGTCCCCCAGAAGAGAAGCTCCTCTTTCTGGTGAAATGAAGCTGCTTTAAGGTTTTATCTTCCTCAAATAGGATTGGAAGGGATGTGCGATTTGTTGTGGTTTAAAGCACTCTGCTGCTGAAATGCTCTTTGTTTTCTCCTGTTCTTCCCTGGTGTTTTACTCAGGATTGTTTAGTCTTGTCCTCGCTGAAAGCATGTTGAAGGTGTTCAAGCATGAAAACAGGAAGCCTGCAGTGCTGTAACTTAATGGCTCATGCAGCTAGTGAGCAGCAGACCTTTTACTGGCCTCAGTGCTCCTCGGTTTACCTCTACAGAGCTCCCCGGACAGGTGGAAAGCGAAGAGGAGACTTTACCAAAGTAAATGTGCTTCTTTTAACAAAGCGGCTATATTTGCACACTTTTTTTTTTTACTCTATCCCACACTGGCAGGGGAGCTAAACAGTTTTTCTGCATCATAGGTTTAATGGGGGACAGATAGGAGGAGAATTTCCCTCTGTTGCCATTGTGCCATGCTTCAATAATTACAGGTGCAGCAATTGAGATACCAAAACAGCCTCTGAAAGGGCTCTGTGCTTATTAGTGTGCTGAAAGAAGTGGATTGTAAAAGCCAATAAAAATTGGAACCTTATGAAGCTTATATGGATTTGAAGTTGTGCCTGGGAGGTAAATTCCTTGCCTTTTTGATGTAATAGTTGCCTGTTTATGGAATAAATCCAACAGGCTTAATCGATCATCTCCATGGAAAGGTCAAGAGGAGAAGCTGTGGTGTTTGAAGTGCTTATCCCGTGGAGGAGCGCCAGAAATGTGACACCTCCTTATGAGTGGGCGGTGGCAGGCAGATTAGTGATGGACAGGGTGGCCCAGGGGGATGATTTAGGGAGATTCAGCTCTAAATACGCTGTGTATATCAGAGAGAGAGAGAGAGTGGGGAATCGTAAGCTGCCTTCCTTCAATCCCCCATTTTCAACAGAAAAGCACATTAGTAGATTAAAAAGAAAATTTCCCAAAGAGAAGAGGGAGAAACAAGGGGTCCCAGCTGGTGTGGAAAGGTGAACATAAGTTTTTTGGGGTTTTCACCTCCTGCCCATGCCGTCTGTTAAATGTTGCTTGAAGTTAGAGGCCGGTTTCATCCCTCTGTACGCTAATCTAATCTGGAGTGGGTGGCTGTGGGCAGCATCTGTGCTCCGAGTTGAAACCAGGCTTTCTCTCTGCCTAATCCTCTATCCAGGGATCACTCAGTAGGGTGAAGACAATTACCAGCCTGCTTTCTCATGCTAATGGAATCTCTAACTAGATCTTACAGAAAGAGGAAAAAATAGATGAAGGAAGAAGAGAAGCAGGGACAATGGCGCAGAAGGATGACCCAACTAAAATGGGTTTTTAGATTACTGTTTAATTATTGATAGAGACCCAGTTGTAAGGCCTAAGGTCAGGATTTGGAGAGCGTTTTCTGAGAAAGGAGATAGATTATCAGTTATTTTGCTGTGTGTGTGCAAAGGAGTGTGTGTGTGTGTGTTGTGTGAGGAAGTTGCTGAGACAGGCCTGATGTCACCCACATCTCAGCAGCTGTGTGCCTTGTAGTCTGCCTTTCACCTTTTTATCACCTGCCTCCAGCAAGGTGTCTGGAGTGGTTTTAAATTGCATTAATATGCAGGAATTTATAGATTGCCTCCCTTGGCATTTCTGCAGGGAGGGGAAGAGAGTATTACAGTCTCCATCTGCACTAATTACTGGGTCTTGGCAGTGTTACCTGTCTCTTGTGAAGGACAAACCAAGGCACAGCGCAGTAACACACAGAGCAGAAGGAGCTCATCTTCTGGGGAGTCTTCAGGAAGACACACGTCTCCGGGGCCATTTTTACCCCGATATGTTTGATGTGTAGGGAGCTTTGACGACCATAAGAAATCCCCGCTAGCAACATCAATAAACTTAACTGCTCTGTCCAACTCAGGCGGAGAAACTAACAGGCTTTGCACCTGATTCCGGTGACAGCCGCACATTTGCTCAAACTGTTGTAGTCGAATGTTTCAACATATATCTTCTGTTAATCCTGCTGGAAACTTAAATGGACTGTCTCTCGGTGTGTCAGAAGATTTAAAATCATGGCAGCTCAAGAGTAAATCTTAACAGGTGTACACCAATCGTGTTTGCCTTGAGACCTGAAACTGAAAGGGAGTCTTCTAAAATAAATCACCCAAGCAACGAAATGTATCAAAAATCCTTGGGAGGGGAAGATAATCAGTCTGCACATGTGCCGTTATCTCGGCGATGACCTCGCTTCTTGATTCTCGGTGTGGTTGGTCAAACTTGCTGATAACACAAACCCTTATCAGGCTGCTTTTGTCATGGAGAGCATTTTAAATCATTACAACCTGTCCACTTTTTCATTCTGTCCCTCATCATTGAGCAGTGACACCAAAGACCTTGCCTGTGAAACTGAGATCAATGCTTTAACTCTTTCACAGCAGCTGCCAGGATTGTGCTTAAAATCTGCATGCAGTCACTCCTCGTCCTCGCTGTGAGTTTCTCAGGTTTCCGTGTCTGCCTTTTGGGGCCTGTCAGGAAGACTTCTTGGATTGCTGCTGCACAAACATCTTGCTGCTGTTTGTGCCATCTGTGCCTTTAGCCAGCAGGTGATTACCAACCGCAGATTCACCTCCCACTCTGTCCAATTGGATTGCGACTGCTGGCACGGTCAGGGCCAGCTTTCAGAGGGAGCAGGATGACAACAGCTGGATAGCACACATTTATGGAGTGAAGGGAAAGGCTGCAATGAGGAGAAAATATGTGCAGGAAAAAATAAATGTCTGCTTGCTCTCCTTGCCGTCTTAGCTGTGAGCACTTGTGTCATCCTCTCTTTTCTAGTCCTTAATATCTAGCAGAGCAAAAATGGCTTTGTCACACTTGAGATATATCAAATGAGATCAGTGTCAACATTTCAACGGTGCACCGTTTGATTGCCTTGTGGGCTCCACAACACACTAATGTTATGCTTGAATGAGTATTGGATCCATGACACCCTCCAGTGAAAGACGGCAGAGCTGTCCTTTGGACTCGGGGAATTGAGGTCACCTTAGGCCCTGCAGTGAGCACTGTTTGGAGTCAGGCTTCGTCGAGTAAGAGAAGAAATCACATTGTTCGAATTTAATTATATTCCATTGATTTACTGAACAGCCATTAATAAGCATACATTCTGAGGCAAGGCCATTTTGCATGAAGGTTTTTTCCTCCTCTCTCTCTCTCTCACTCTCTGTCTTCATCTTTTCTCTCGCCTGCTCACTCCATTTCATCATAAATTGACATAAGCCTTTCTTTGAAGTTCAGGAGCCAAGCTGAGGAATGACAGCACAACAAACAATGAACAAAACACAAAAAGACAATGAACACTGTTTGAATATTCAAGTGAGCCACCGTAGGACGGGTAGAGGGAGAAAAAGAGCCCTTGTTTTATTGTTGTTGTGTTAAGCCGTGAATGGACCTGTCTGGGACAATAAAGGATTGTGTCACATCGGGATAAGAAATTCTGCAATATCAACAATGCTTTACAAATGGTGTGTAATAAGGTTTACCCAGAAAATATAAATCCAAGCATGAAAATGAAGAAGAGGTTTTGGCTGAATTTAGGTTGGGAGGAGGGTTGATTTATGTTTGACTGTCCTTCCTGTGAGGTGAAGCAGCATTCATGGGAAAAATCACAAGAAGGATCATTTTTCTAGAGAGATATTTAGTCTTAAACGCAGCCAGCTTTGTGTTCAATTAACAGCAGCCCTCTGGTGTATCTGTGATCAAACTCTGCAGCTTCTCTTCACATCTGTTCAGTATGTCACAGCATTCACAGGGTTTCAGTGTGAACGTGGTTTTAGATGACAACCAACGCCACTGCTGTACAACACAACACAACACAACAAAGAGCTGAGGCAATAAGAGGAGAAGCGGATGTGTTTCCCCTGTGGTTTGTCTGACAATCTTAAGCCATGCTCTCATTGCTCAAAGTCCCTCGCTGGCATCAGCAGGAGCACAGAGGCTCAGTCATGTTGCAAGAGCACCTTGGATTGTACTGAGCTGCAAACTGATTTTACCAAGGGGACTCTCCCTGCAAGGGATGCAGACTTTTGTTGGGTTTTAGACTGCACATTTGTGAAAAATACATGTTTAAACTCTGACTCTAAAATACACTACTAAATGTCAATTTTGACTTGAGTTTAGTGTTTTGCTGTTGTCAAATGTTTCCAAACTTATAAAAGTATGTCCTCCTTAAAAAGTTACAAACAAAGATTTAGATTGTGACAAAAATTGGACAGAAGTGAGCCTAAAGCTGGTACAGTACTATGCCGACTTCTCTTTCTGCTTCTTTTATTTCTTATATATCATTTCTTAACAAACATTTGCTAGTGTTAAATTTCTTCTTTATATTTCTCTCCCCTATCTAGTCTGCAGTGACGCTCTTAAATATTCTTGAATTAAATTCTGACAGAGCTTATTGGTGTCAAAATTTTCCCTCTTGAAACGTAGTTTAAGCTAATGATAATATGTGATTTAAAATTGGATTATCAGTACCTAAAAAGGTTATTTCTAAATGCTATTTCTTAGCTGCCAGGTTGGTTCTGTCTGGATCGGATTGATTGACAGCATGCCGAAGTCTCTATGACATTCCATTTTATTTAGTAGTTATTGTGGAAGCAGGAGCTGGACTGTCTGACAGAAAAAGAACAGGAGAGCCGAAAAAAGCTAAACAGGAGAGTGATAGAGCGCTAAAACATGGGCTGAAGGCTGAGACACAGGTTAGGCTGTTAGTGATAATGTTCATTCCAACCCACATGCAGCAGTTTTAATGCAGTGATCTGTTCAAACTTGAGAGTCTATCAATAAAATGAAGAGTGATGTTACATTTGCTCTGCTTGATAGATGAGCACTGCCAGGGCATAATGAGGATTCACTAAGTGACACGGAACCAATATGTTAAATGTAGCCAGCTACTAAATGACAGTACAAACTCAAAAAGTTTGCTTGTTTTCACTTTCACATAACAAAGCTACATAGCGTACAAAGCTGCGTGTAGATAAATACATTGTCCTGTCCCATTGCATCCAATAGTAAGTCATCTTCAATAAATAAAAGTACTGTTAAAAGTGAGATCTGATCTATATTCATCTTTCAAAACAAATACACAAGTCATTTTGATCGGGTTTGGCCCTAAGTCTATAGTATGGCACACTTACTTTCATCGTCATGCATTGCCCATATCCACCCAGAGCTCTTTTATGTTTATTTCACATGAGATCACCCGATGCTTAGATCAAGCTTATTTGGGCTTCTTTCACTGTGTGCTGGACACTGGTTATAAAAAAGAAGTGTTCAGAGACTGATGAAACTGATCCTTAAGTAAAATCTATCAAAAGCTGCATGTGTAATACTTCAGAGAATGTCTGTCTCTGGTTGTTTCCCAAATCTGCAGTGTAAGATGCATTGTTTCCTTCACTTGCTTGGATAACAAATGATTTGCAGCAATAAGTAGGAAGTCAGACTTTAATTTATTCCCCAAATGCTGCTCAGGTAGTGGCTGAAAATGTAAAGTTTAATAATTCATTGCAATGTTCTGCATTTCTCACCTTCAACAGTCCTGATGTGTTTGTGCCACCACAGCCTAAGCTGAGTTTTGTTAGCGATCAAACTCATAAGTGTCACTGTATGAATCTGCATCATTATCATTCATTCCATTCATCTTCATTTACTTCAGCTCTTTGTATTTTCCACATTTTAAAAAGTGGCTGCTGTGTGTCATAATGGCCCACTGCCTCCTGAGCACCACATTTACCATTAATGAAACCTAGCCCCGCACAGAGATGCAGCAGTTGGCTGTGAAGTCAATTAGTCCTCGTTGCTATTACAGGGTTGACATTAGTCTAGGCAGGCGTGTTTTGATTAGAGATGACAGACGACTCGCTGCTATTGGATTGCCAGACATTCCTCACCCTTCATCCCCTGGGTGAAGCTATTGAAGCTGACTGGAATATGGAAAGCTAACAGCTGAGTGTTTTTGCCAAGATGCCCTTCATCTGCAGAAAAACCTCTTATAAATACGACTGCGTGGCAGATGAGGCTTTATAAGCCCCAATAACAGTGACACGCTGCATCGTATATATAAGAATCAGCTGCCAATATGTTATTCCAGCACTGTATATCATGACAGTAATGCCTAAACTGCAGGCTTTTACACACAATGGCCTTTTGTTGTGCAGGTTATTTATTGTGCTGGTGTGAGGTTGTGCAGAGCATCCAGGGGCTTGTATTGTTGGGGAATTGGTGGCTCTTGTTTGTGGTGCTGGGAGGGTTTGCTAACAATGCCTTTTTTATGTCCCACAGTGCATGTATGTCGGCACACGTCCCCTCACAATTTTTGTTGGTGTGTTGTTTTGTTGTGTTTGTGTGCGCTTGTGTGGGTGTGGATCTGGGTAGGCTAACATAACCCTCTCATTGTTTGCCACATCAACGTAGACCCATTTTTTATCAGGTACATGTGAACATTGATGTGTGTGTGTGTGTGTGTGTGTGTGTGTTTGTGTGTGTGTGTGTGTGTGTGTGTGTTGGTAACATACAGCATGAGTGCAAATTATTTAGTGTGGCTGTGTGGAAAGTGGTGAGCTGAAGGGCTTTAATGCCAGTCCCTCCTAATGGAGCCTTTCACTCTGCCTCCATTCATGTGACGGTATGGTGACGGAGGAGAGGGTGGAGGGGTGTGCAGGGATTAAAGGGGGAGAGGCAGTGCCTTGTTAAAGAAAAAGAAAGGGTTTGAGTGTGTCGATTGGATTAACTTGTTTGGGCTTATTAAGAGGGGAGACACAGCAGCTTGTTAAAAGCACTGCATGGGGCGTCCCACAGTGAGACGGCAGGGTCACCATACAATTAGACTGAAGCCCCACCCCCTACTCATTGTAGCGGCTGTCTGCCAGGCTCCAGGACCATGCTGGTCCTGCACTGGGAGGGGGAGTTTCACTGGAGACTTTTTAAAAGCTTGATGATGGATTTTCTATTAAGAGCACAATAATTTTAGCCAGGGTTGCTGCTGTTCCCAATACATCACAAGTTACAGCCTCAGCCTCAAATTATACCTTTTTTTAATGAGTTTTTTTTTTTTTAAGAAATGGAAGCATGTTTTTGCCAGGCACCACTGCCAGACAGCTGTGTGCTGTTCAAAGATCCTGCAAAGCCTCTTTGTTTATACCATTCTTAGTTTTTTCATGCTACCATTGATATTCCCGTGTCTGTGTCCTTTGACAGTGAAGATACAGCATGGAAAACAAAGCACAGTGGTAAAGTTCAAGGCTGTGAATGAATCAGGGTTAGTAAAATTTGTCACATGGGGTCAACACTACTTATTTGTGTTGATGTCATATATGGTATGTATTAACAGATAATGCTACTTCAAGAGTATGGGCTAATGCAAGCCTAGACATAAACTTTACGTTAGGTTAATGCTACTTTCAAGCTGCTTTTCCTACAAATTGGACTTTTTCTTCTAAAGGATGAAGAAAGGAACTCACCTCACATAAGTTGATGTTGTGTTTCAAATAAATGAAACTTAGTTTGACACATTTAAAATGTGTAAAACCAGTGACTGGATAATCACAGATGAATCATTTAAAATGATAAATCCGACCAAACAGTCTGCTGTCTTTGACAAGTAAAAAGTTTCTGATTACTGGCAGATTTTAGTCCATAAACGAGAAGATTGAGGTCCACTCAAAGCCCTTATATCAGCTGCCGCTCTCTGTCTTTCACCTGGAACATTTGCAGCTCAAAACACTCACAAACACACCGCTTATTCACCCATGACCACCCTGTTACACCCTGCACTTGGCAGGATGCTTATCTGTGCAGACAGCTTTGGGCACGGGGAGCCATCTCCTCTGATCTTCTCTGCAGTTTAAGAACCTTTTAACTCAGAAATAGCCCTCCGCCGAGCCCACCGCCTCTTGATTCCGGCTTATTCCCTCATCTCGTAGGACTGATCTTCCGCCCCCATTGCAAACCCTGCAGCAGCGTTCGCAGAACGGGAAAGAGCCGATAGACATCCTGGCTTTTGAGATATCCCCACACTGGTGTAATAGGAGACCTGAGAGTGGATTTGATGAGTGAGTGAAGTGCAGGTGGGTTTTCTAGCAGTGTGAAAGTCGAGGTGTTTGTGTGTGTGTGTGTGTGTGTGTGTGTGTGTGTGTGTGTGTGTGTGTGTGTGTGTGTGTGTGTGTGTGTGCATGCGTGCATGCATGTGTTTGTCCTTCACCTTCTCAGGGTTTGACCTGGGCATGGCAGGCTGTGTCAGGGCAGCTGGATGATGGGTCACAGAGCTTTGGTTGGGAGATAATTTCCTGCTCCTGATAGATATCTGCTAAGTAGTACAATAAGCTAATAGGAGGAGATGAGAGGAAAGGGAGACATGACAAACAAGCCGAAGACTTGCTCCTTCTGCCTCGCTCTTAAAGGCAATAATAGGAGAAAATTGGTTCTTGAAATTGAATTGAAAAAAAGTGGGTCTCTTTCAGCCAAGTATAATGCCTCAGAATACATTTGGTGAGCAGCAAATGGAGAAAAATGGAGGGTAGTTAGACTATTGTCTTTCATTTCAGAGAGGGGAAAACTGTGGAGGTATCCCCCCGTTAGGACCGGCTTTTAGTCTCAATCTTCTCCATGTGTCCTGCTTCTCTCTCTCTCTCTCTCTCTCTCTCTCTCTCTCTCTCTCTGAACCACTATCTCTTAACAAATGGGCTGTGAGGACGGGCTGGTTGTGAAATTAGTATCCTCACAGAGAGGACACAGAGAAAGGATTATGTGAATAGCCCGTAATGAGCTCAAAGTGCCAGTGTGTTTGGGCCAGGCCTGCCTGTGTGAGAGAGGGAATGGCACTGCAAGCGACCTTTTTTTGCTCAAGCACCTGGCGAGAAATAGAGTGGCCCCTCTCTCCCATCTGCAGTGTGTGTGCATGTGTGCAAGCATTTGTATGTGCTTGAGTTAACAAGTAGAGTCTTAAGATTTAATTTACCCAGATTTATAAAAGAGGAGCCTTTCTGTGAACACATTTTTACACCATCAAGGTTGTGCTAAAAGTGTTGTGTGCTGCTTCTTACAGGTTTTAAAAATACACACTGACTTAGCGTGTTAAGTGTGTTACACAAGCCTCAGGGTCTGAGGTCAAATTTAATGTCTTGTGAAAATGTTTTATTTAAAATGCTTTTTAATGAGCAAAAGACCGAAATCTTAGAGGGGTTGTGTCTTCTTTTTTTCTTTCCAGTAACACCTGCTTCTACTTCAATCCAGGAATTTTATTCAACCTTAATTACTGGCAGCAAACTGAGTTGTGTTTGTCAGTGATGCTCCCGTCTTTCATTTGTCAATACTTACTTTAATCAAGTTTGACTTTATCTGTGGGAAGTCTTTTTTATTTGTCGCAAACAGAGCAATAAAACAGTGGCAGTAAACATGGATCCACTGCTCTGAGCCTCAGCTTTAAAAACTGTAATCTGTGTAAAGAGGACTGTAAAAGTTTATTCAAATGTTCGATGCTGATGGTTTTGATCTGATTTAGCTCTAAAAATCTAACATCCACAATTCTTTAAACTGATACATTTAGTGGATGCATTGTGTGAACCCCCTAGGAAGAATTAAGGCAGCATTTTATTCATCTTTTTAGGAGATTTGTGCTACAAGGTCAGATGATGGAGCATGGTCTGAAAAGCAAGCAGTGCATTTAAGTCACAGGAAAATAACCCTCAATGAATGTATTTCATTAGTGCAAATCTAACTCTTTTACTTCAGAATCACAGTTTTCAACCTTGGTCAGATTTTCAAGAACACTCTGTCCTTTCATAAAAGTCTGTTTGATTGAGTGCTTCTATTTACATTTCAGTATTTTGATGCATTTCACTGTCTATTTCTCTGTTCCCCCTTAAATGAGCTCTATGGACTGGCATTAATTTATCTGGTAATCATTGTAATTGCCTTCTTTCACATAAAGAATGATAATCCATACAACTACGTAATGGACTGATGGCAGGTGGCTAAATGTTCATTTAGTGATTCACTGAGAAAATAAATAACAGCGGACAAGCCTGTGACAGGCGCATGAGAAATCATTTTTCAATAATCTGCCACGCATCATGGCGGGAGACGCTGGCGCTGACAGCACCGATGAAATATTTGCCTCTGCTCTTTGTTTTAATATGAGATGAGACCAGCCCAGATGGAAACGATAGTGTTTCATATTGATGCATTTTGGACGAGGGAATCAAACACACTCAGAGACTAAGGCCACAAAAGCTTCTGGGCTTCTGTAGCATTATTCTCAGTACAGTGAGCACATATGTTTTCCTGTAATTGAACTACAGAGGCATGAATCTGGATCCTTGTCTTATAAAGTCACTGTCTGGACCTGAATGTTTAACTTGAGCTGTTCTCATCCAGCACATTACACAAGTAGAAGAGTTTGTAATCAGTCATCATTGTGCTTTGTGACACTGCTATGTTTCTCTGATGAATGACACCCTCCATGCTACTCGATTGTTGAGGGTTCTTAGCGAGGGAGCTGTGGGTTTTCTGCTTTATATATAAATATATATATAAAAATATATGAGTGTGTCCTGTGTTTCCACTGGGGTTCTGATGGGCTTTTTGAGAGGAAACTCACAGCACTGCCTCCTTCTTCCTGACTGAAGGTGGCTGTGGGGAAAAGTGGGAGTGCAGAGCTAGAGATTTATGGCCTAGAGGGAGATTGATTAGTGCCGTCACTAGCCCTGATGTACGGTTGGCAGTCTCCCCCTCCCAATCCATTGCGCGCACACATGCATTCAACACACAGCTACACACACATCCAGACACTGCTCAGTCCCCCAGGCCTCTCCTGACAGTCCCCCAGAGCTGTTGCATGTTAAGTTGCAGCAGACAGACTGCTGTTTTCTCAGCATTACCATTTTTTTCTCTGTCCATAGATAACGCCATCAATCACCACATACACACTGCTGCCCGGGAAGGAATGTGCCTGAGTGATGCTGCTTTCTGTGTGAGCCTGTGTGTTTGTTTTGAGGACGGTTTCATAGACAGGAGATGTGGTTGAATGGCTGTGTGGATGTGCTGTGTGAAGCTGCAGAGTGACTGGCCCTGGACTGTGCTCTGAAACCGTGTCAACCGTGCTGCCCCGGTGCAGGTGTGTGTTTATCATTCAGCACACAGAGCTGAGAGGCAGACAGCTGTAGGCATGCTTCCCCAATTAAATCCTGGGTGAAAAAACTTGCCCGCCTATCCCAGAGCTAGCTCTTGCAGGCTAACCGGACGCAGAGGTTTTGACCCTTAAATCATCCTGTTTTACTTACCTGTTCTTCTTGTTTCTTTCTTCCTCTGCTCTAGGTTGGCCGCAAAACTCCCCCCGCTGTAGTACCGTGCCCACCTCGCCATGCTGGCCTGTCTGCAGAGGAGGCAAAACCCTCCACCCCAGCACCCGGTGTGTGCCAGCAAGACCCTGGAACCCCCACAAACCCTTGGACGGAAATGTGAGTAGAGAATGTGATAGTAAAGGGTCAGGAGTTCAGAGAGTTAGAAACGCCTGTATTTTTGTTTTTTTACAACATTCTTTAGTCACGTTAAAATATGGAAAAAGGTAGATACCTGACGATAAAGAAAAGAGAATGGTCTCACTGGTTTCCGTTTATCTCTGAAGAATCCTAAACAGTTTTATTCACTCTGCACTTAGACTTTGGATTGCCAGCTTGTCAGTCCACTCATTGTGAGGCCTCTTTAGCTGTGCTGATTGTGCAGTCGTGGCAACAGGGCAGAACAGACACTGTTTAACGTGCCTCACTGGCCCCGGGTGACCCTGAGGGTCTGTAAACATTTACAGTGTCTGGCCCTGGCTGTGCCGGCCGCCTGTAAAGCATGACAGCTGCTCTGTTTGCTCCCTGAGCACCTCCCTCTGTCCACTCACAAAACGGTGTAAAGGGACAGGGATGAGCCAGGGCTGAAAACTGTTCCAGAGCCGGATAAACTAGTTCCAACCAGTTTTGGGATTAGAGCTAGCAGCAGCACTCTGGCATCTGGAAGGTGAATTTCTCACTAATTTTGTTGAAGCTTTAGAACAAGCTTTTTACAGTGGGTGTATTTTCTGCATTAAACACTCCTGAGGAATTTAGTGGCCTTTGTTTACATGGCAGTCCACAAGTTGATTAAAAGAACTGCAGTTGGAGAGCAGGGGAAAACAAACTTACCGGTTTCTACCTCAGCTTACATAGGCTTAGAGAGAATAGTGGATTCTTTGCTTCTGCAGCTGAGGGACATCATACCAAGCCTGTAGGTGTGTGAAACAGAGAGAGGACAAGAGCAGTAAGCAGATACAGTATCTTGGTGCATTTGGGAAGGGGCCACACTTAAGTGAGATTCAACTGGGCCCACTAATGAGGTTTCAAAGATGTGAAAAGACAAGAAGGTCAAAGAGAAACTGCAAAATAGAATTAGAGAAGTAAAGGATGGAAAGGAAGGGGGAGAAATGGATGCAGTCCTGAACAGCCGTCTTAATCGATTCTATCCTTCCAATTTTGCAGGATTAGCCCACTTCCTCTCAGGGTCCTTTTATTGAGGAGCAGCCAGTGGGAGTCAGGACTCAAATCAATAGAAAAAAAGAACAGTCTCCAGCCCTCCCTTTGCCCTACCCTTTCACTGACCCTCTCTCTTTGACCCCCCCCCCTCTCTCACTCACTTTTCCTCCACCTGTTAAACCCTTTGATTGAAAGACTACCACAGCAACTGACTTGAGGTCCATAATGAGGATGTTTGAACATAATAGCCCCCTTTCTGTCCTTGGAGGAGGAGGAGGGGGGAAGCAAGTGTTGGATTTCCACCACTGTGCAGCTCTTGGCCTCAATAAGGTGATTGTTCGTTCAGGCCCAGAAAGGGTGCAGAGAAGCAGACACTGGGTCTGGCAGCAGAAGTGGGCACACTCAGGTCACCATCGTAGCCCTGTGATTTATTGTTTTGTGACCCAGTTAGTGCCAACATGTTAGGGGGATTGTGGGTAAGGTGACCTGGGCTCCTGATGAGAGACCAAATACCAGAATACACCCCTCAAAGAGAGTGAGGGGGAGCATTGGAGGGGGAATACAGGGCAGCGAGATAGAGGTGAGTTGTGTCATTTGCATCTGCTGTCCTTTACAAAGTAATGTGAGTGCATGTGTGTGAAGATCAGGGTGGCAGAGCAGGATAAGAAGGCGAGGAGGGTTTTTAGAGAAAGCCCCTGCATGCAGATGCTGAGTGGCTGCACAGTTCATTGATGCGACTCCCATTAAAAATCCCTCATACCCTCAATAAAAAAGGACTTAACTGGCTCTGCCATCAGCTGGAAGCGTTCAGATCGGCTCGCCAGACAATCAATTTCCCCCAAGCGCACAGAGCTTAGCAGGAGAAACGGGAGGCGGAGAGCGGGATGTTTCCATTATCACAGCCCCGCTCTATGTCTGGACTCGGGGGGCTGAGGTTGGGGGGATGGGGTGAGGTTCTGTAGTGCTGGGAGTGCAGAGGGAGAGAAAGAATAGAGGTGGAGAAAGACAGACAAGTGGGGAAGAGAGAGAGAGAGGAGGAAGGCAGACAGAGAAGCTGGCTTTTCAAAAAGCCATTGACCGCCTGCCCTTAAAAATATCATATTGGATTAGCCTCACAGAGACGGCCTTTTGATATTTTTTTCTTTGGCCATAGAATTAAAAGGAGTGCGGAGCATTACTTGAATTATAAATCATAGGCACTTGCTTTCTCTGCACCCAAATTCTGTGCATATGTGGCTGCACTCTTCAGCGCCAGCCCCTGTCATTTTTAATTAAATCCCCCCTTATGGGTGACATTTGTAGTTTGCCCACCCACCCCCCAATCCTTCGTCCTCCCCTCCTCATCTCTCTACAACTGCCCTAGATGGAGACATGAAAGGCAAAAACAGTAGAGGAGCCAGGGCCTCTCATCCTGCTGTGCCCCAGAGAGAGGGCACCCATCCAGACAGATGAGAGAGAAAGGCCCTGCAAGGGGGGAGAGGAGTGAATGGATGCCACTGACCCTGGCCACCCTCGGGCAGCAGCGTCCACTCTTGCTGTCCGTCCCTCTCCTTGATCGTCCTCCTCCACTGTGGTTCCAGGGAGGAAAAGGAGAGCACAACAGTGGTGCACCAGTCAAATGATGAGTAACACCGAGATGGATGGACAGGAGGCCAAGTAGCCCCCACCACTCTGCCTCCTCTCTGGCCCAGACAGCAATTACTCTGCCACATGTCAGCTAGAGACTAACAGGTCCAGAATCCCTCAATTCACTGCTTGATGAGGAGATTTCTGCCGGGCTGCATCCAGAAATAATATCTTTTCAGATTTCAACAGATTTTCATTTGTTCATTCATTACTAACTACTTTAGTGCCAGGAGTGACATTTTCTGAAAATGTCATTGTCAAACTCGGGGTGCATATTTTTTGTTCAGTATTTGGGTCCATTGCTGGTTCTGCTATCCTCACCAACAGCTTACTGCTGCTCCAATATCCGCTCTGTAATTGCTTTTGACTTTGGGCTAAACCTGAGTCTCGAGATATGGCAGGTTATTCCTGTCTTGCATCACATGTAAGATGGAATTCAGTTACTCATTTAATGCTTGTATTCCTGGTTATAGGTAGTGATGGGTAGCTTTCACATTTGAATACCAGGCTAACTACTGTCCGGTACCTGGGGATCAGTAACTAATTTTTGGTACTTTTGGGCATTTTTATGTGGTAATAAATGTTATCTTTTTTAACAATAAATTCTCAAAATATTCCAATTAAACAGATTTATTTCTCAATCTTTAAACTTTAACAAATATATCAAAATAACATTTAACTGGTTGCACTTTGACATCACAGTTGTTTCACAGATTTCTTCATTATGAAAACCCCAAACTGAAATTGACTTAAAACTTACTGAATTTACTACAACTATGCAGTGTTTTACGGAAAGTAATGCACAAATTCAAACCCAGCTCAACGTACCCCATGGCCAATTGAGGTATGGAAAATTGCCCACTCCTCCACACCCTCACGATCACAAGGATGTGGTTAGTGGAACATGGTGCCACTTGATTTTGTGTGAAATGGTACTTGGTACTACAGACGGATTTCTGTCAGTGCCTATAAAAGTACCGGATTAGGTTCCCATCCCTAATTATAACTCCTATAAATACTGGATTTCTGAAAATATCTGTAATTTTGGTGTTTCACTTACATTTTTTGTTATTTATTGTGTTAATACTTAACATTCATTACCCATTTGCTGCCTTCAGACAACAGCTAATGCTACCATTGTACCACCTAGTTCTGGGGTTAGGAATAAGGAGTATTGTTTTTTTTAGTTTCAAATGAATCAATAAGCGGTTCTCTTGATAATGCTTTTCTGACACCTTTATTTTATGACTTCAAAACTCAAACCCAGCACATGAGTTGAAGCACCCAGACTTACCACCATGAATGTGAAATCTCTTACACTTGTGTTGTCTTTTTTTTGGAGGTGTAGAAACTCAGAAACCAGTTGTCTGATTAGTTAATTCAATCAATTTCTATAAGTCAATTTTTATCTATAAAGAGCTGAATCACAAAAATTGATTTAAAAGATCAAAACAAAGTATCCAGGATTAGTCTCCGAATGTGAGTTGTCACACACACGCACACCAACACACCTGCAGCTGTAACCCTCTGTGACACCACCTAGGAGGCCTGCAGTGCCAATCAGCCAGGCGCAAATGACGAGTTCCCAGAAGGCCTTATATCCTGGTTCATGCCATGTCGGGCCAGGTTCAGCCTTCCTCCAGTTGATGGACGGAGACAACCTGGTCGTGTCACATAGAGCCTCAGGACATGACACAGATGTTCACCTGGGGATTGTAGTTTTCCTAATAGCCCTCTGCCTGTGCAGACAGAGCTGCCAGAGCCATTAGTTTGCTTTGCTTTTAGCAGCTTCTCTTCCTATAAGCCACACTTCCTGTTAGGGGGAATATGCTCAGGTAATGACCTCCAGCCACCTTTCCTCCACTGTTGTCTGAGCCGCTGTGAGACATAACAGGGGAATTAACCGGCCATATCAAATTACAGCAGGCTACTCCACCGTCTGTAATATAGGGGGAAAACTGGGGGCAGCTGAATATTTAAAAGTGGTCACCAGCAGCTGCAGAAATAACAACCTTTTCCCTGATTGCTTCAGAAGCCTGGAGGTGGGGGGCAGAAAGTGGAACCAAGGGAAAAAGAGTGGTGACAGAGTGAGCGAGGGAAAGAGAATCTGCATACACTTGACCTTTTCCCACTGATTGAACTACCTCGTTTCTAACTCCCATTCAGAATTCCATAGAGGGCCCACAGAGTCTGTCATTATTCCTCAGTCTGAAGCAGGGAAGCAGAGGTCAGGAGGTGTTTTTCATTCTGAAAGGTGATTGACAGCTATCCATGGCCTGCCTCCTCCTGGGTGCCTACTTATGCAGTGTCATTTTGGGGACCACTGGGTCTGCATAGCCACATGAAAAGTGTCATCACACTTTCATCACGTTGCTATATTGCAAATCCAGAGCATTAATAGAGTTTCACTTCATCTCAGGGGGACAGCCATGTGGTATTGGTACCACTAGTCTTACCTCATACTACAGGCTCCTCTATCGTGTTGGCGTCTCAGTGCTGGCATACACAGGATCATTTCCGGCTGCTGGTATCCCACAGCGCCATGCCTTCCCTCTGCCCTCTGCCTTCTGCTGTGAACACAGGGGGCCAAGCAATCTTATTGCCTTGGGTGGTGAGTTTGAGGAAGAGGGGCTCCGCTTCAGTTTTGGGTCACAGCAGGACTTGGTTGAAAAACATGTTCCTGGTTCCAAAGCCTCCAAGCTGGCATTTGGGCATCCCAGGTGCAAGGCAGCGACACCCTCTGTCTTCGCCTGCCAGAGAGCGGGGGTGGGTAGGGGGATGTGAGTGAGGACAGAGAGAGTGTCCGCAGTTCCTCGCTGTCCCACAGGAAACAGTGTGACCTGTGCCATCTCAGAGCCGAGCAGACTGACCATGAGAGGCAGTCAGGACGTGCTGCACGTTCTTGGCATGTTGAGGATGATAGTGAGTGGTCTCTCTGCCCAACATTCTGAATAAAAATATGGTTTTGGAGCCAAAATTTGGACTCTGACAGTCTTTGTTATACTTCTAGCCAGATTTACAGCCTTTCATTTTCATTTATTCCAATATTTTGTACGAATCATCAGAAAAATCAGAGTACATTTAAAAACCCAAAAGTGTCTCCTTTGTATTTCCCCATCAATTTGAGTGTATGATGATATGTTACTGTAAAGGACTCTTGCTGGTTTGACTTCATTTACCAGGTTATACCCTCCCATGCAGTTTTTGATCTTATTTACCATCTCTCGATGTCGTTCAGTCCACTCTAATAGTGCAGATGGTTTGGGGGGATGGGAGATTGGCAGAGTGACCACAGCACAATGTTGAAATTATTGCCCCTTTGGGATACTTTGCTTTGGTTTCTGTGGTCTGCTTGTGATACTCACACTCCTAAAGACCATCTTTACATGCAGTGGTTTCATGCTCTGTACAGACTTGAGAAATGATGAATCAGATTTATTTGGTCATGGCTTTTGGGTTAGGGTGTGTTATTTTGCTCCCCTCTTGCTGCCAGTTCCAAAACTCTGGTTTCTGAGTCTTTGAACAGATTTCGAACAGCCACTTTTAAACGTTTTTTTTGGAGTTAGTTCTGGAGTAAAAGAAGCCTGATAGAAGGTTAAAAAAAGACGTATTAATTAACATTATACATTTCAGCTTTAAGCAGAATTTAAAGTACTTCTGTGGTTCTTTTAAAAATGGCCCTGAAACATCATCTTTTTAAGATTTCTAAAAATGCACACACCCTTTCCTAACTCTCTGTCTTTCCTCTCTCTTAATCCTCCCCTCCTTTACTCTCCTCTCCTTTCCTCCCTCCTCCTCTCTTCTCCTCTCGTTGGCATGTGTACTGTAGCTGCCTGCCTTGTTGTCTGTGCAGTGTTAAATATTAATTGGGAATCAGTGGAGGACTTGTCTCCTAAATGATAGAACAGAAGGGCCCAGGCTTGCCTCAGGCAGCCTGCAGGCGCCTTTCTTCTTCCATTTACCTGCAGGCCTGCGCACCAGCACTTCCTCCGGTCTGACAGGCCTGCTCAGCCGCCTCCAGCCTCCCCTCATCTCCCCCCCACTCTCTGCCTTTCTTCCTCCTCCTCCTGCTCTCTGCTCTGGTTCCTTTTCTTATCACTGTATGTGCTTACAATCTCTACCTCTGGGGTCCTTTACTCCAAACCTGTGTGTGTGTGTGTGTGTTGTTGTCTGTTTGAGTTTGTGCATGACTTGCTCTTGACTGTTCATGTAGCCCAATGAGTAAACGGTGTAATAGTGTGGCATATTCTCTTAGAGACAGGACAGGGAGGGTGAAACATGAATGTTTCAGGTCAGGATTTTAAGCTTGTTTTATTTTCTGTCTTGTACCACTCGCTGCCTCATCACTGATGATTTAATCTCTGTTTCTGCTCTCTGGTGTTTTCCTTTAATCAGCCTCATGGTTTCTTTCTTCTCTCTGAGCCATCTTTTGTTCCTCTTTATCAGCCGTGTCATCTGAAGAGGTATACCAAGACAAAACAACCAGCCAGGCTCCAGCTGTCTCTCATAGGACCAGCTAGCTTTAACTTGTGGATGACGCTTCTGGACCGACATATTTCAGCTGCAGAGTTTTGTTTTGGAAATTGGTCCAGTCCAACCTGTTGTTGTGTTTTGCCTCTGTGTGTTTTTGCAATGGAGCACAGCTCTCCACAGGGTTCAGTGAGGGTGTTTTTCAGAGCAGCAGGGCTGAATGTAAAATGGAAAAACCTAGAGAGGGGGCAGAGGGCAGTGGAGAGGCCAGGATGCAACTGGACAAGAGCAGGGGGCTGTGGTGGTGCTGGTGGTTGGGGGTTGTTGGGTGACTTTGATGCCGTAGGAATGAGTTCACAGGCTTGTGAGCACAGGCCTAATCGCACATGACAATATCGGCTGGTGTGCCAGTCGTAACGCATAACCACCCCGCTGCTTGTGCTGACTCGGGGTATTTGCTGATAAAGCTCTGCTTTCTAGACCATGCTGTATGCACAATGAGGGTGGCCTGGGCAGGCCTGAGGGCTGGATCATCACAGGCATCCCACAAATGGGGGAGGAAGATCCCCCCCATCCATACAGAATCACAGAGTCCTCTAAGCCCTTTGGCCAGATTTGATTATTAAACAGAGAGCAGTTTGTGATGAATATAGATATTTTTTACATTTATTATCTATCATGCTGCCCATAAATTATTGCAAAAGAAAGCTGCCTCAGAAACTCGTGCCTGAAATGAGGTCGTAGCTCTGTTCACAGTTTGAAATATTCAGGGTTCATATTTTTCTATTGAATGCTCTTTTTGGCTGTCATGGGAACAAACATGGAGGTCATTCTTTTTTGTTTGGTGGTTTTGTTTCTGGAGTGCACTGTGTGGTGTGAGGTAAACATGTTGCCCCAGTTTCTGTGTTTGTTTGGTGCACGGGTGTCCCACAAAAGGCCTGACATGGCTGCTAGCCTGCATTCCTCTGTGGCTCACAGAGGCCACAAACTACACACTGCTGTTGTTTCTGTCAGACGGTCCGCTCAATCATCAGTAATTAACACGTGCAGTTCTCTCAGGGGATCTGATATTTGGTTTTCTTTCAGATGTATTTTTTTTGTTTGTTTGTTTGTTTGTTTTTATAGCATAAATTGACATGGACAGACTACATCAAAAATGTTTCTGAAAATATTGCAAAGTAAGCAAGAGAGGCTTCTGCTGAGAGTGTAACTATTGTCCTCACCATGGCGAGACTATCAGATGCATGTTTCTTTGTCTTTTCCTTTAAAATACTGTCTCTACAAGCTAGTAATAATGTTTTAATTCAGAGGCAGAGGGTCTGCTCTTGTGCTGTCAGTGGTGTTAATGGGGCAGGAATGCAGGACGAGCACTTTCCCACGCTGTTAGTTTTCTTCTGCCGGCCGCGTTTGAGACGAGGCTCTGGGCTGGTGAGGCTCTGCTAATGCAGCCAGAGTGCAGACAAATGGAAAGTGACACTTGTGTGTGTAGAATGGTATTTGTGGTGACGCTTTGACTACAGATAATAAAGTGTTCGCCCTGAGGTGATTTCGCCCGGCAAGCACCCCAGATGAAACTCACTTACTCAGAGAGGGAGACGAAGGAGACAGAGAGGGGAGAGGGAGAGACTGCAAAAGAGGGATGGGAAGACAGATAAGGGGGTTAAAAGGAAGGGATAGAGAGGTACAGAGAAAAGGAGAGAGAAAAGGAAAATGAACAGAGGAGGAAGGGGATGAAATTGAGAGTGAAAACAGTGAAAAGATCAAGAAGCGTTTAAAAAGACAATATAACCATTGTTACCCTGAGTGCTTTGTGGATTAGAGGGTGCAGAAGTCACAGATTAAGCTCATTTTAATTGTGTGCGACAGTTGTTCATCCATTTTAAAGGTAAAAATATAGAAAGCATTTCAAGAGCATGCTTATATGTCTGGATTTGAACACCATAAGTCTGCTGTTGAGAGAAGGCAAATGTCTGGATCAACTGTTGGTGGTAGAGTGTGTTTGTGCGTGTGTGTGTGTGTGTGTGTGCATGTGTGTGAGGCCATGTGTATAGAGGGAGTCCTTCAGGATCAATCAATTCTCAGTAATTTCCCCTACAGCCCATAAAAGCCAGGTCTGTCTGGAAGGAGCACGAGGTTGCCACATCAAGCCAGCTAATTAATTTTCATGGCTGATCCAGTAACATCTGGCTTCAGAGATAAATTCTAACGAGAAAATGTAAACATGACAGTGTCCTGGTGGTGCAATATTTCACATTTTTTAGTAGGAAAGCTTTATAAGAGAAACCTAATTAGCTGTTTTTGATCTGACATGTTGTCCACTATCACATTAAACACATATAGAACTGTGAAATGATTTAAATATTCACAAACAGTAATGCAGAGCCAATAGTTCAAATAAGTGTTCATCTTTATGAAATCTGTATCTGTGGACCTTCTCTGTTTCAACCCTGCATTTAACACACATGTGCACCACCTCACTGCAGACTCACTAAATGATCTCATGCTGCAGTCTGTGTGGGGATGAAGCCACAATTAGGATCCCAATTTGGGATTTCTTCCATCTGCTCGTGCAGGAAACAAGATAGATTAAATCTCAGATTAGAATGGGTTTAATAAAATGAAAGATTAGTTTGGTGAGTTTTGTCCAAGTTTTTTTTCGGAAAATCTCTTTTAGCGATTAAATCCATTTTTGACCCAGGGCCATGTCTGCGTGCCTGTGATGGTTCAGAGTGCAGATTGCTTTAACAAACTGATTATCTTCTGCTGTTTGTGAGACATGTTGGCAGGTTGCAGTATTTAGCCCCTTGTTCTTGTAAAAGTAAAGACTTTACATTCATGGTGACTCATTCAGTGAAATTGTTTTCATACTTACTTTTAAAAATGTAATTCCAAAGTTTATGAAAGAAATAGATTGTTGAAATCTGGATAAATACAAATTACAAAGTAAAAACGATTGAGAAGACTGAGAGGAGTTGGATATAGACTACACCTTTTCACTCTCTCAAATTATGCATTAGTTTGATGATTATGATGACACAAGCAGCCACAAATTCAGACAGCTCTATCCTCTGAGAAATCACTGCAGTTTGATTTTTATCTTTGTAATTATAGATAGCAAAGGCCTGCTAAATAATTGCCTTGATTTTTTTCTCTTTTGTGCACAGAAAAATCAACCTTGAGATGAACAGAGGGAGATGAGTGTTCCTAAAAATGGCTTTTCTGATACCAGGCAAGCAGCAGGGTTTCCCTTCCCATCACGTGCACTTGAATTGATTAGCACTCTGGCTGAGGGCACATTCAACATGTCTGCCCCCTACGAGGCTGCGCTACCCTGTTGATCACTGGCTCATACATGTGCTTCCTCTGCTCCCTCACTCCTCAGGAAGCTCCTGTGGGGCTTTGAGGCTTTGATTGACTAGCGGCTGAGTCCACGGGACGCCTCTATTATTATCATCTCTACCTCTACGGGCGGGGAGGGGGGGTGCTACGTCCAGGGGGTCTGGCCCACAGCCCCTGCTTTGTGTGCACGATAGTCAATTAGAGGCAGCGCTCTGCCGGAGACGAGTGGGATGCAGGGTTAATTGCAGAGGACCAAACAGCTGGCTCTATCAGGGCCCATTGTGTTTGCAGCAGTTGTCACGGCAATTGAGGCCCGGCTGTAATCGCTGACTAATCAGCCCTGTGCCAGATGACACCTCCATTAGCACAAGGCAGGTATTGTTCAGGACGCGGAGCTGCCTCTGGCTTCCCCCCTGCCTGCCTGTCCTTCTACAGCAAGCTAATGGCAGCGGGGAGAGGATGTCATAGACCCTGATCCTATCTGCTGAGAGCTGAACAATGGCTGCAGGTCAAGGGTTCCTCTGTGGAACAATGCTGTTTCAATCTGCCTTCACCAGGCGGACGGGTCAAACTTTTTCCATGTTGAAGGCTTCTGGTTTGAAGTATTGGAGGCTGTTAAGCCGTGAATTATTCATTTGAATCACGTCAGTACAGTGAGCTTGAAGCGGCCACTAGTGGTGGGATGCAGTCTGAGAGCGCTGAAGGAGGAGGTGTCCTGCTGGCTTAGTAGTACAAAACACAAGTGACATGAATTCTCAGCCCAGTCGGTCTTGGCAGATGGCTTTCAGTAATGAGTCTGGTTCTGCTTGAGGTATCTGCCTGTTAGTAGGAAGTTTTTCTTTCCTCCTGATGCTTAGTGCTTGCTCTTGACAGAATTAATGATAGTTCACTGTTGTACTGATCACAAAGACTACAGGACAGGCTGTATACGTAAACTGTTGTAGGATTTTAAATCTACATTGTATAAACAGTTATTAATCTATTCCCTCCCAAAATGGACCTAGGTTACAAGGCTACCTGCCATTTCAAAGGGCAAGTCAGAGCAGCAGTTGATGCCCTGTTTAGCTCATACAGTGACCGATTGTTAACTTCGGTCGCGAGCCGACCTCGTGTTTTCTTTCAACTTTCTGCTAATCTCTGCTCCTTTTGTTTGTCCGAACCTCACAGACCGATCTGTTTGTTTGGTCAAAGTCAGTGTGTACTCCCTGCACTCTGTGTTCTGTGGAAACTTAATTGCAGTCCTACCAAATGGTCCTCTCCCTTCATTTAAACAGCACTTTTTCCCTCCGACACGGTCAGAGTGGATCAAAGTGTGTGTGATAAGTAGGGATAGCAGTTTGCAGGAGTGAGTGAGAAAACGTTGAGGGCTTTTTGATGTGTGGTAGAGCTTTCTCCACTAATAAGAAGAAACTTCTCCAGCCTCCCCATAATTTTAGAACACTTGGAACACTAATAAATGGGAGCAAGGGCATTTCAGGCAGTTCTCTCCAACTTTTTCCTCTGCTTATTCATTTAAACCTCTAATTAAAATGCATAGCATTCTCATGGTCCTCTGGATTTGGTGCTGCTCTCTCGCTCAGCCTCTGACTCCCTATCTCCTCTTCCTTTTTCTTCCCCTCCCCTGTTTCTCCCCCCCGCCCCCCCCCTTTCCCTTTCCACCTCACCTAACTCGCTGCTCTCATACTCTCTCTGTCTGCCTCTGCTTCTTGTGATCAACACAATTTGACCTCTCACTTGGAAGAAGTGCACAGAATTTAATGGATTTTTTACAGTCTAATCTAACCAGTTCCCTCTTTATTGCTGTTTTGTACCCAGTGGACCTCATCTTTACCAGGCCTCCCCCCACCTCTTCCACCCTCACACTAAGAAAATTAGTTCATCAGAATTCAAAATGTACTGCTAGCTAATTAAAGGAGTGTTAATTGAGTGTTCAGAATTGGGTACCCCCTTCACCAAACGCACTCAGATACACACATACACACGCGGGCATGTACGCACACACATGCAATCACAGTGACAGCACGGGGTACACCAAGGACGTCGCGCTTGGGGAGTTTCATGCCAATCAAAAATGGAGAGAAAGGAGAGTGCCCATCCTCCAAGTGAAATGGGATTTCTAGATCATATCAGGGCCTACTGCGGCTCAGTCCGGCTCCATGCTGCCATGTTATCCTATCCCAGTCTTTGCTATCTCTGTCCGACCGCTGGAGAGAGTAACAGCGCACAGATAGAGTCTCTCACTGCGTGCATGGTGCTAATGAGGGGTGGCATTTAGAGATGTGCTGCTCTGACACATGGGCATTGTGTGCCAGGCACTGGGTGATTAAGGACGAAGGTCAGCCCATTAATTGCCTCCCTGCCATCTCCGCTCCCTGGCGCGTGATCTCTCAGAACTAATCCATGTGTTTGCCTCGCCTTTTATCTCATCTCCAATGCAGTTCAATCATATGCTTGGTTTGTTTACATTCCTTTCATGTGAAAGTTTTTTTTCTTCTACTTATTGTAAAAGCAGAGCTAGCTAGCCCTGGTTTCCCTATGTCTGTGCTGATAGCTGTTTGGTGTGCTTGTGCGTGTGCATAGCCTCTCCTGCTCTCAGGAAGGGAAAAAGTATATTCTTCCATCCCCAGGGGAAATAATTAATCCTTACAAGGCTGTCGCATGTCGAAATGAAGCGAGTGTGAAGCATTTAGCCCAGGAGGCATTGCAGGCTGTCGCCCGCACAGGCACCTGTTGTTGTCCCTGCCCTACATTTCATGAGAGAGCGCTGAGCAGAGGATAACAACATGCTCCACTGATGCCAAATGAGACACACAACTGCACATGCAGGTTTGGGTGTGTATGCATTTGTGAGTGTTTTGCCTATTTCTCGATTGTGTTATCATGCTTTTTGTTTGCATGCACAACCACGCTGCAGAGTGTGCACAGGTGCAGGAAACCCCCTACCTTATGAGGAGGTGAGGGCTCACACAAAAGAGGCAGTGCTGGCTGCCTCAGAGGCTGTTTATCAGGCAGCACCATCTGTATGCTGCTGCTCAGAGCTGTGATCTACTGCAGCCTGAACCAATAAGTCACAGAGTGCCCGCCTAAAAAGAGACTCTCTCCTTTAACCTCCATGTCCACACTTATAGACTTAGTGCTCTGGAGGAGAGAGATGTGGAGACCCTGCACATCAAACACACAGTGTGTATAGGAGTCTGTGTATGAGAGTGAAATTACACCCCGCTTTGTGGCCATACTTACTGTAATCAAGTTTGCTGTAAAATTTATACCATGGAACTTTTTAAAGAGGAAGCTGGAATCAGAGGCATCCAGATGCTCATTTGCCTCCTCCTCCTCTTCTTCCTTTATGCCTGTGGCTTCTAATAACCGGAAGCCTTTGTGGAGCTGAGATGGGTTTTGTAGGCCTGAAAGGCCTCTAATCCCTGTGGCCTGTGAAGTGTGAAACCCTTTGATGCCAGGTTGGTTTGCCAAAGGCTCTGCCTATTGACAAACAAGGGCCAAGCTGGGAAAAGACGGAGGGAAGAGGGCTTTCTCGTCTCTCTCAGAAGAAATGCAGGCTCAGGCATGGAAAATATGGACTCAGTCAGAGAGAAGGAATAGAATTAGCCACCCTTTAATGAATTTCCTGGCTGTTTTTATAGTTTTTTTCCTCATGTGGCAGTAATTAGGTGGAATGATGGGCAGATTGCAGCTGGGGGCTCATAGGGGCGGCAGGGCACAGGCCCTTGATATGCCTGAAAGCCAAGTATCTTCCCTCATTTAGACCATGTGATGATCAAAGACAGTTTTTTTTGCCCTCATGTAAAGAAGATCAGAAAAAATGCTGCCATTCCATTTGCATGTGGATCAGCAATGTGCTTTGAAATGAGCGTGTTTTTCTCTTCTGAGCAAATGAAATAAGTCTTCTGTCAGTTTTTCACTGCTAGACAGAACATCAAAGCAAATGGCACTGCTGTCACCAGGGAGGCAGAGCTCTGCTTCAGTAAGGTTAGTTAGCTTTACATGGGCTGGACTGGTGCTATCAGCCTCACGCGTTGGGAAAGCACCAGGCTCCCTGTCTGATTGAAACCGCATTATTACATTTAGACTATTCAGCATATTGAAATGTTAATTTGATGTGTATTGTTAACAATTTTAAACACACATTTGCAGCAGGTTGAAGGATACTGGGAAGAATAGGCTGCACTAAATTTGGTAGGGATATTCACCCTCTGCTCTCTGCTGCTAAATTCCCAATTTATTTCTGTTATGATATGGATCTTGTAGATTTAATCATTTTCACAGTTGGAGACCCAAAGGGTTGTTGAAATGAACTCCCCATGCTATCTGTAATGGGAGCAAAGAAATGAGAATTGTGTCTACTTGGCTGTGGAGTCTCTTTAAAATGATTTTGCAATCGGGAAGGAAATGGAGTGAGTCCTAGTCACAGCCTGCACCCTGCACACTCCTTGGGTTGCCAGGACATTTGCTGACAGCACAGTTATGGCAGTTAATTTTTGTGCGTTTTGTTAGCTTTTGCATAAAAATGTCATTTTTGAAGGGGTTGCAAGTCATTGGTGGCAGCTGATATATTGGTAGTAAATTGAGTTCTTTTCCCAACCCCCTACCCTTTTTGTTACACTGAGCTAAGTAGCCATGAAATTGCCTGAATAATGTCGTTTAAATCCAATCTCACCGCGGCCCCTCACCTCCATACCCAGCCCCTGAACAATGACACATGGTGGGCTTTTTAGAAATTGCCATTTTCCTGTTTGCCACCTCGATTCACAATGGCCAAGCCTTGGCTCACTGAGCGATGGCCAAGCAAGTCTTACTTGCCACATTCACAGCCAAACTGAATTTAGGGTATTGAACAGTTTTTTGCAGGGGCGTACAGCAGTATAGAGTGTTTACATTCACATTCAAAACATCATCATTATACCTACATTTGTTTGTTCTTTCCTGTATTATCCTGTATGTAGAAAGAAGATTTCAGAACAATTCACATGACTATAAAAATCATCTTTGAACCACTTTTTGTTCATCATTAAAATAGGTAAAGTGGTGAAAAGCCAGACATTTGGCTTTGCTTGATTTGTATACAGCTACCTTGCTTATAGTAGCTTTTGAAAAGGCAGCATTTTCTCATCTGTAAACCATGTATGAGTGATGTTTCTGATGTGTTTTTAACCAAGTTTACACTTAAACCAGAGACAAGTCAAGAGTGATGGAGTGCTGCTGATATATTTCACCTTTACCAGCTATTACCCACAGATATTTAACTTCTTTTATTTTCTGAGGGTCTCTTTCCAAACTCTTGGTTTTCGATAAATATGGAAAGTCTGTGGCCAAGGGTAAGATCCAGCAGGTGATGCCACATATGAATCTCAAATGTGCCACTGCAATTAAACAAGCTTTTATCCCCTCCCCTTCATCCCTCCTCGCCCGGTATCCAAGGCTAACCCAATTCAATGCTAAAGAGAGTCCGAATTAATTTCACAATGGACTGATTTAACAGCGCCTAAGGTACCAGGCTTCGACAGAATGAGTTTTTAAAAAAGATCCATTTGTCTAGGGATGAACCTTCACAGGAGGGTGTGAAAATGAGACAGAGAGAAAGCTCAAATGGAGCAGAGTGATGGAACATAAACGCATGTCAGTCTTGATTTGCACTTTCCAAACTCTCTGGGTTGTTCTGGTATTTACATTGGGTTTTATTTCCTGCTCCTGTTAAACATTTTTCAGCTGCTTTAAACATATTGCTGCAACCTTGCGTGTTTTTTACTGGTGCAGCACATTAGTATTTATTCGAATTGATTGACTGATTGAGTGGACTTTATGGCTGCCAATGCTAGTTGTTGCTCTACTCACAGCATCATTGATGTTCATTTCACCCATACATTTTCTGTTTTTGTGCTGTAGGTGAGCTGGTGGTGCCTGCACATTCCCCACGCTATCCAACTGCAGCAGAACTTGACGCCTACGCTCAGAAGACGGCCAACAGCCCGCTGTCCATTAAGATCTTCCCCACTAACATCAGGGTTCCCCAGCACAAGCACCTTAACCGGACTGTAAACGGATATGATACCACAGGGCAACGCTACAGTCCCTACCCTCATCTCCACACAGGGGGTTACCATGGCCTGCTCGCCATTGTTAAGGCCTCCTCATCATCATCATCTTCATCTACCTTTGTTCCATCGAAAGGTGTTCTAAAAAACTCAGATGGCAGGCGGACTAAGCTCTCTCCAGCACATATAGCTGTTGCTCCATACCCACCCCCTAGTAGTAGCACTTTAGCCAGTGGTCACGGCCCAATGGTCTACCACACAGGGCCCTCGAGGCCTCCAGAAGGCCCCGGACTATCAGTCCCCCCGAATGTCACCGTAGCTGGCTCAGTGATTCCTGTAACAGGGGGCCGAGGCCTGGCCCTGCCTGCACAGTCCAACCTCCCCTCCATCCAGAGCATCATATACCAGATCAACCAGCATTGCCAGGCCCAAGCTCTGCAACAGGTGTGCCAAGGGGCCTCCACTACTGCTGCACCATCAAACTCCAGTCCCTCCAAGCAGGGCACAACGATCATGGGGGTTTCTTCCAGCTCCTCGGGGGGAGGCTATGTGGTGGGAATGGCTCCCCAGGCTAACATGGTGTATGCTGGCCCTGGGCTGCCAGCTCAGAGTGCAGAGGCGATAAAGAGTGGGGTGTATGCAGATGGTATGGACTATATCCTTTGGCAGAAGCAGCAGCAACAACAACAGCATCAACAACAGCAAACACAGCAACAAGCTGTGCTCCGTATGTACAGTGGAGGAAGTGGAGGAGGGGGAGCCATCAGTAAGTCCCCCGAAACTTGTGTTCCAGGTGGAGGGATCATGGCAGCCCAAGTGTCCTCCTCTTCCTCCAGACCGTACCACCTAACAGTGAGTGCCGGCGGTGGAGGAGGTGGGATGGACAAAGTAACCTCCTCCCCTTTGAACTGTGTGGGCATGCACGGGAATTTCTCAGTGGGTCAATACTTTGCTCCACCATGGAACAGTGTGCTGGTGACTCCTGACAGTGACTGCTACAACCCCCAGGAGCTCCTGGGCACCTCCACAGGAGGTCCAGTAACTGGGCACAGAGAGATGGGCTACCCCCACCACCATCACCACTACCACCACCATCATCACCCTGCCATAGACAGTGGGGGAGGTTTGTGCTGCAGCCTGCCCAGCAAGAGCCTGTGCAACACATCAGTGCTGAGCAGCAGCCTGCAGTCTCTAGAGTACCTGATCAATGACATCCACCCGCCCTGCATCAAGGAGCAGATGCTTGGCAAAGGCTACGAGACTGTGTCAGTGCCACGTCTGTTAGACCACCAGCATGCACACATCCGCCTCCCAGTTTACAGATAGAGGAGGATGTAGACAAAGAGAATCAAGACAAGAAAATCAAAGTTAAAGAATGGAGATGTTTTTTACTGCGTGGCACTGCTTTAACAAAGTGTGGGAGCTTAGAGAAGAGCAGGTGATGCTGTGCTGTGTGACCATAGGTGTGATGGTTTCAAGAAGCAGTGGGAATCCCAAATATAGATGGTGGTAGGAATGCAGAAGGAGAAAAAAAGGGATTTCAAGATTCTCCAAATGTTCCATTGTGTGGTTTGCCAATAGGAATTTTGGATTGATTTAATTTTTTCTTTTGTTTTGTTGTTTTTCTTGCCTGAACATTTTTGATGAGAATCATAGGTTGACATGAAGTGCATACACCACCTGTATCCCCTTTCCAAATACTAAGATGAAGCTACTGTGTAGGTTGTCACTGATGGTCTTTAAAGGGCCGAAGTTTAGGGCTGCTCACGGGATCCAAACCTCTGTAACACAGTTCTCTTACGCGCAGACAAACACATACAGATACACAAATGTACTGATACATGAGGACAAAATACGGGCGGTACTTGGGTGAAAATGTACAAAGATCATAAGGTTGAATTGAAAGGATAGTACAATATTAGTTATTATTGCTGTTTTAATTGATACATAAATTGCACTGCTTGAATCTTGTTAACTTTGAAGTTTGGAATTGGGTAGTTTGGATATGATATATTTAAGAAACTTGAAAAACTTGAACCTATTTTTTGTTGTTTTATATATTTGTAGGTATATTATATGCATCGGCTGCTATGGGGAAAGTGTCTCAAATGCTTTTTATTATAATTTTTTTGTTTTTATGATTTAATAATTCCTCCTCAAGCTGATGTGCAGTTTCTTATGTCCTGGTGTGAGGCATAGTTGCTGCTTTGGTTCTGTAAGAACCTTGTTTGGAGAGCGGTTTTTTCCTAACCAACACTGGAATCTACAATAAATCTTGAAATACTTATTTAAAAAGTGTTGCAAAAAAAAAAAGAAAAAAAGTAAAAAGAAATGTTACAATGAAGAATGTGACTGGGAGGTTATCGACATAACCTTGAGTGTATGTTTCTGCGTGTATGTGTCTGAGTGCATGCGCGCGTGGTGTGCTTTTTTATTAGTTTTTATTTTCTTCAAAATCCTCAGACTTTTTTGTATTGTATTGTATCATTATACAATACACTATATTGTATCATTACAAGGTTTTATACCACTAAGACTGAAAACTGATTCACTTGTCCCATAAACCTCATGTCTGAGAAATGTAAAGGAGATTCTTTAAAAATCTTGCTCCTTGTTTTGGGGGGTTTTACTATCTTTGGAGCTGGAGTAAGGATCATTTCTCACACTTCTCCTGTGGTTTCAGAGCTACATCCTGCTTCTGTCTAATGTTGTCATGATGACAGAAAGAGGTGGAAATAAATGGAAGTCGTATTTAATCCTGCAGACAAAAAAAAAATATGAAAACAATCATGCCCTGTCCTCTGGCATCAGATGAATCGAGACGAGGCTCACTGCTTTTTCTCGTCCATTTCAGCCCCTGGTTGGGATTTTATTCAACTAGGGCCAGTCTTGACTTGATGATTCAGAGCAGTGAAATATTTATTATGTCTGTGAGATTCCCTTGAATGTACTGCACTTAAATTACTGCAATGTTTTATTGCCTTGTGGGACTCAAGTGAAAGAGAAAAAATTGGATCAGTGCAGCAGTCCTCTGGTCCTAAATTAGCATTTCTTTTGTCCGTCAAATTTCAATGCTAAATTGAATTTGGTAACTCTAGAGAGAGAGAGCTGGAGCTTTCTTGTGGGGAAATACTGGCATCAGTCGAGATTTATGAAGTGCAATTATTATGACTGTATTAACATTTTTCTCTGAGCTTACACCAAAAAATGTAAACTACAGTTGTCAATACATTCCCAATGTACCACATCCCTAATCCCTCTCCTTTTTTGTTTTGAGGTGTAAAATAAATTTCTTTAAGAAGATATTCAGGCCACTTTTTGGCTACGAAGTCTGTCATTATTTTATAACATTTGACCTCATGAGGTCAGGGGAGATTGGACCCATGTGTCAACAACTATTGACATCCAGAAAGAAGTATGATGCATTTTGTAGATCATTTACTGCACAGGCAAAACCCAACTTTTTCTATTTAATCATCCTGTAAATGTTTACACTTTGGCCATCCAAAGATGAAAGTTACAGAAAAATAGGAGATTTTACTTGTGAAAATAAAGGTACAAAGGCAGAGGCAGGAGATATGTTTCTTTACCATGTGTTTTCCATAAATACACCTTTTTGGTCCCTTACTTAATCTAAACTATAAGCCTTAATTTATGAGTTGTTGGTGTTGTAAGACACTTCTTTGTCTTTGAAGACTGATTTCAGTCAAAAGATACCCAAGCCCCATTTGGTTTAAATTTGCACTGTAAGCCTCCTTAACATTCCAGTGAAAATTTTTCATGTTGTTTCAACAGCCTAATACCCCAGCCACTGTGTGATCCCAGCATATTTTCTGTCTTGTAGAAATATTTTGACAGATTTACAGATACATCCCATCCCTAAATCCCCTCCGTTTGGCTTCTGCATCCGAGCATTAAACCCTGTCACATGATGTTGAAGTGAAGGGAGACACTTGAGGCACTGGAGTTTCTGGCGTCTGGCCTTTCCTGCCAGTGGAGGTCTGAGGCACCAGGCCTTTCCACTAATGGGAATATTGGGTGACGTCTGGCTGCTGGACATTGCCAGTGGATAGAATTTATTCAGTCAGAGGGTTGAAACTGAACCTTTTTCATTTCGCAAGGGATTTCCTATTAGGTACGGAGAGGAATCTGACCATGTTGAGCTAAACAAACTGATGACATGAAATTTTCAAGCAAAGATCAAAGATTTAGCAGACATATTTCATCCAGAAATATAAATTTAATTGCGTTAATTTTACAATCTTGAATTTGCATCCAAAATTCCTTCTGTACAGGCTCCAATCTGTCCTTCCCTCTGTGCCTTTCCACACACTGCTAAGCCCCCTATGATGGGAAGCATCTCCACAGCCCTGGCCCATTCCACAATTCCCGATTTGGACAATGGATGCTTAGCTCCATATTAGGATAATAGAATTAAATTTCAAACAGATTCATCCCTGAGCTGATCCATGCACAGCTCACTCAGCTGCAGAGGCAGGGTGGCATATGGCACGTCATTATCTAAGCCCCCCCTCCCCGTCCAGGGCCAACAGGGTTCAGCAGTGCTTAAACAAACTGAAGGCTTGAACTTGCAGGCTGGCGTTGAAGGGGAGGACAGCAGGGTTTGTAAAAAAAGGGGGGGATAGGTGAGTGGGTTGCTAAATCACAGCCTCTACAGCGTCTCAGAGGGCCTCAGCACCACACCATGGCGCATGTGCTCGGAGGCCTGCTTTAAAAGCTGGGGCTGTGTTTGATGGAGGGGATTTGTTTTCTGTTGGATTATACATGGTTGCTCCCTGCCTGGCTGAGGGGCCCCTTGCAATGTGACAGATCTCTGCAAAAAAAGACAGAAAGAGGGAGAGCGAGAGATACAGGGAGGGATTTTGGGGTCAGAGAAGCCTCGAAGCATCAGTAATCAGGATAATTGCCATGTTCCTGGTGCTGGTTTCAGCCGCCCCTCCTCAGCTCTGCGGCCTCATATTCATATTCAAGCCCTGAGGAAATCAAATTCCTTTCTAAAACCACTCTTTATACACGAATTTACTAAATCCCATGAAGCAACATCTTCATTTGAGATGAAATATAATGTGCTCAAAACATATTTCAGATGAAGTTTTGAAGGAAATGATAAATCACTCCATCAAAGCTCCATCGGAAGGAGGACATTTAGATCTATAAGTTATCTCTGAGGCTTCACACTATTGACTGTTAACACATTTTCAAGGGCGATGGGGAGCTCACATGAATGGCCTGAGGGCAAAGAGGAGGAGCATTGACTTGTGCTGGTTGTAAAAATCCTTCAGTAAATCTCAATAAGCCCATGTGGACCTTTACCTGGTGCAAAGGTCTGGCCACAAATTGTGCACCTTAAGTATAGCTGAGGGGTGAAGAGAGAGGATGGCCTGTTCAGAGCGGGGTCAGCTTTTTTCACTTGAACAACATAGAGAAGAGAAGGGAGGGACAGAGAAAATAAAGGCAGCTGCTCGCTCTGCAGAGTCCTGGCGCTGCTTCTCTAACCTACAGATGACAGGGGGGGTAGAGAGAGGAGATGGGGGAGGGCGTCCCCTCCATGACGCTTTGGTCAACCTCAGTCCTGTCCCCTGGCTGCCCTTGGGCCCCCGGGGCTCTCAAGTCAGAGTCCTTGCCAGCATCCCTCCTCAGCGTCTGCAGCAGATAAAGTCCTCTCTGCTTGGCTCCTACCTAGCAAGAAAATACTTTAATCAATAGTAAAGATGTTCCTAAGGAGGCTTGTAGGCTTTACCCAGCAGCCTTAGGGCTGTGTTGCACAATGTCATATAAAGATTTGCTCTTTGACAGGCACATTGTAATCTCTTCAGTGGTATGCATAAAACTAGAAGGTCCCGCTTGAGCATCAAAGAATCTAAATGTTATTTTTGCATTTACCAGATAAAAAGGTAAAAATCATCACAGATCAAAAAATAAATCAGGATTTTATTCGGAAAGGAGCAGCCCCAGAGACCTCCTCTAAAAGCTCAGTGCAGCAGGTTGTAATTCCCGGAGCTTACAGCTTTTTATTCCTTCAGCATCACCACCATGTATGTTCAGCTGAAAAAGCTTATGGCCTCCAAATATTCATCTCATTTACGTGCTGGGTTTATTGCTGTATCCAATCCAAACACAAAAGTCTGGGGATTTTGCTTTTTTTTTTCTTCCTGTTTCCTTTTTCACTGTTTGTGTGGCTCTCAGAATGTTCCTGTGGACAAACAGGGCTGTTTTCCCCCAAATGATCTCAAATGCACCGACGCTGCCAAAGTCTGAGGGTGCTGCAACCTTGAGAAAATCATATATATGGAAATGGGGAATCTATAAAGCATCTCTCTTATTGTTCTCCCTGCAGTGTTGTATTTCTGTGTAAAAATAATTTTGTCTCCTCAGGATTAAAAAATATGTAAAGAATACCTTGCTTTTTTGGAAGATGATAATTTATGAGTTAGATTTCGACATAAGAAGTCTGAATATAAAAAAAGCTGTAAAATCCTTAAGTTGTGGGGTTTTCAACTTTTGAATGTGCCTACAGCCAAGCATCCCAGTGATTGCTTACCTTGTCCCTCCTCTGCAGTTCTGCAATCTCCCCCTAATCTCCCCTCAACCATCATCTTCAATTTGCTCAAACTGCCACTGTCCTCCCCTCATCCCAACAACCACACCAGATATTTTGTCTGTTCCCTGCTTTTGTCAATCTCAGGACTGAATTCTTTTTAGTTTAATGTAGATGGTTGGTTTTCATTTGACCTCTCCTCTCTTATGTATTATTGTTTGACGAGTAAATAAAGCAGATGACTTCCACGCCTGCCTTGTTGCTATAACCATCTGTTGTGACCACTCTTCTGTCTTTTCTTCCTGTCCCCTCCTCCTCTCTTTAACATTTTAATTTTTAAGACGCCGAATGAGACTTTACAGTAATGAAGGTAAGCATATTAGTCTTAGGATGCACTTTGCACATCAGCGCCATATGCCAGCCCCTACAATCCTGTTGTTCGCTTGACCTTTTTCACCTCTGCAGTGGTATACAGTGACGTTACCAACACCTCACCTGTTACAAGCAGGATGTCCTTCTTACTGCTATTGGAAAACAACCTCACCTCTGAAAAATCCCTCAATCAAGAAAGGGAGAAGAAGACTGACAGAAACCTTTGATACAGGGGGAATAATTGGCATTTCTCCTGGAGCATGACTTGGTGAAACTGTTCTTAAGAAGAGGCAAAGGCTGAGTCTCTTTACATGCAATCTCCACAAGTGGCAAAGACAAGGTGTCCTTCCTTTAAGAGTAGACTTTCAAGCCATATCTAAAGGGAATATCAGCTTTCTCAAATAGCTCCTTCTTCTGAGATTGCACAGAAAAGAGTGACTCTTTGACTCAAAAAAGTGTTAGATTGGGGTGCTTTTTGGATAGATGTAATCATAAATAACAGGAAAAACTTTAAAGCACTTTCAAAGCAATTAAAATGTGCTTATTGTTTTGGTATATCCATAAAGGCTGAGCCCATTTGTTTCAAATCAATGCACAACTACAACTGATGATTTTCCTGTATTCCTGCAGCTCCAACTCTTCTGCTCCACATAACACATTTACATGAAAAAGACTCTAAAACAGACTGGATTCTTCAGGTTAATTCAATCATTTTTTGGTCTGTATTCAAATGCCAAGTAATCAAAAGACATTGAGCTCACAGTCATGATGAATTTGTCCAGGCATTTTTCCTGCATAATTGAAGAAATTCACCACCTAAAGATAAGGAAGACACATACCCAATCTAAATGTTTAACAACACAGGTCCAAGAACTCAACATCAACGCCTTCTCCTCCCTTCTTCTCTCTTTCCCCACCTCTCCACCCACCAGAACATCAGATAAGCCACAGACTGATGAGCCAGCCGCCTCCACCAGAGCGTGTGCTACTGGGAGACTGCACACTGATTTCATCCACGCTCGCTCACACAGAAAAAGAGCTCTGTGGAGCAGAAATGCTTCTCTTATTAGCAAAACTCATTCACCTGCACGCCACATTGAGTCTGTGGCAATTTCACAATAAATCATGAGAGATGCCTACAGAGGCCGGGCAGCAGCAGGCTAACGCTGAGCCGCCGCCGTGCCCTCTCCTGTCAGTTTAGACACTCTGAATCATTTCGGGTTCAGCAGCCTCGTTTCATCTCAGATGAACTGAAAGGTCATCTCACAGGCAACCTCACCAGTATGTCTCCAGCTTCTCATCTTCCAGTGCTTCCAGTGATTGCTCGTTCCAGTTAGAAATACCACACCTCAGTCATGTATTTAACTGGGGATTACAGAAGGAATTTCAAGGAATTTCCCTCCAAAGGAAAATTAGCACTGACCTCAAACTGTGAGAAACCTGTTCATCTAAAAGTGTGGCCATTATGTAAGTAGGTTTTTTCTTTGTATCAGGCTGCTGGACCTCAGACAGACAAAAAAGTTGCACTTGAAACCACCAGTCAGTCTGAAGTGTTGCTAAGTGAATAAGGAATGAGGTGTCATTCCAGTACCTACTTGATCAGCCTAAACACTTTAAAGTTTAACTGGATGGACAATAGCTGAACTATTTGTTCTGCCAATATCTAAGCTAGTTACTTTACCTAAGACCAATGACTGGGGTTGTCAACTTTTCCCCATGTGTGGTTACTAAACGTGGGCCTTCCTCCTCTTTGGCTGTCACTTGGTTTGTTGAGACACATTTTGTGGCAGTGAGCACACACGCACATGCTGCAAGCAAGTGAGCCATTTTGTTAACAGTTCACACTTCCTGTGCAAAGTGTGTGGTTCCAGAGTTGCTGACAGTGACACTTGCAGGACCGAGCCCTGCCCTACTTAACAGGCTGCGGGGAGGAGGGCAGGCCAAGTTGTCAGCAGCGCTAGGTGCTCACTGCTTAGATAAACCTGGAGGATTAGTGGCCCAGTTAAAGTTGGGGCAAAGAGGATTAGCTTCTTCTCTGAGGTGGTGAGAGATTCCCTGTGTCCTTCAGCGCTGCCCGCCTCACAGAGAGGAGAGAGAGAGGAAGAAGAGGTGAGGAATGAGGCCTAAGTTATCAGGAGTGACAATCAGCACTGGGACATTTTTGAGAGGAAAAGGAAAGGTGCAGTGTAATGTTGAAAGGTGAGAGGAAATGAAGCAGTTCGTAAATTGTTCCCAGCTTGTGGTTTTATTAGGATGGCAGAAGCCCGTAATTACCGACCAGGTGTTGGAGGGAGGTCAATGACACCAGGGGTCTACAGAGAAAAAAGAAAACACATCTGAAGTGAACTGCATTCTGGACAATACAACCTTCAATAGTGGTAGCATTCAGCATTCATTTTAACATTTACTGCTGTGATTAAATTTTTTTTTCTGCCCTAAAGCGACTGCTTGAAAAGTCACCACTTATACAGTCTCTCTGAGCTCAACATGAAGCAGAACAGAGGACCCCAGGCCTTTGCTGCCACACTCAGGCCACAGAAGGAACTGCATGAGATGATTTACAGATGAATGAAAATGACTTATAATACCTCTAATGAGTTTTTGAGCGTTAGCTTTTAAGTGTAAGGTAATGAATACACTTTCTCAATGTAAAGGAATAGCAAATCTTTTACATGTGTGAGGTTATCATTTTCTTTCAGTAAAAAAATGATATGGATGATTGGCCCCTAAAGAAAGTAAACCTCAACTTCAACCTCAACTTCTGGCATAGTAACTTCAAATATGTAGTTTGAGAGAAGTAGATCATGTACATATTTCTTTTTAAAACTATGTCCTTAAAGCACATATATTTTTTTATTAAAAATACGAGAAAATGCTTAATTTTTTTTAAAGATGTTACCCATAAAATTCAAATCAAATGATCAAATACAGGTCACACCTTTCCTTTTATTCATTCTCTGCATGCCATCTTTTTTGGATCAATTAAAATTATATAATAAAAACCATAAATTTTGGATTATTATCTGTCGGTCTTCAGATCTTAAAAAGATGTATCTTTATTAATCAACTGTATTTTTTAGTCTTTTCCAGTATCATTTAAATGCAGGCAGACAACTATGTGGATTATAAAACAAATTCAGTGTTTATTGTGCTATGCAACATTGTAAACACAATATAAAATGTAAAGATATTCCTCCCTATTAAAGCAATGTAAACAGTGAACTATGGCTTGTAACCTTCAAAGTAATGAATTATCAAAGATGAACTTTGGAGTCTATCTGCTCTTAATCGTCATGCGGCACAATAACACAAAGACATGTATACATGCAGTCGTTACATATACAAAAGGCTATATAGGGCAAGGAGCCAATTGCAATGAAAACATTGCGGCAAATAGGGGGAAGGCACATAATGGCGAGGCCTGAGAGTTGATTATGCAAATACCCCAGCTGCAAAGGAACAATAACTGTGGAAATTCAAAGACAAACCATAACACGGAGGGCTATTGTCTTGCATTTGCATATTTGCTTGACAACTCTAACCTGCTCATCATGCCCATCTTGTTCAGAACAATGTCTTTGTGTTCATATAATAATGCACACATCACAAATTGTCATAGTGCATTGTTTCAGTTCAAATGAAAGCTTTGCAGCCTCAGCTGGCAGTTCAAGACCAACACTTTATAGTTTTGAAATTTTTAATTAATACATTTAAGTAAAACATACTTCATAAATACATTCTGTCCTTCTCTCCTATACACTGAGGGCTATGACTATTTAAATCATTGTATGAAATACATCCCAAAATAAAGGAGCTTCATAAACATCAAGTGAGCAAATTAAAAGCTGATTTTAATCTACATGTCCATGAATATTTATCAGGTTTTCTTAATGGAATATCTTGTGCTGCTTATAAATCTTAAGAGGGCATTTCTACAAAAGCTTTTGTTTACAGTGCTAATGCAATAATACAGTGAATAGCTTTTATTCTAACAAACAGTGAACTAATGATTCTGTTTTCTGTGACTCCTTAATGAGACTTGATATGCTGAAATGTTTCACCCTTTCAAATCCCTGAGTGCTCAAACACTGATGCCCTGAATGCAGAGGTATGATAGAGATTACTGATAACATTTCTACTCTTATATGAAAAATACATTTCATTCATGTTCAAAATAAAGCTCAATTGCTCACTCACTTTTTTATTAGAGTGTCAACTCTTAACTTAGTTTTTTAACAGTAGTTATTCTTTTTATATCTCCAGTGTGTCCAGATGCTAAGTCCTCTAATACTGACCATCAAACTGTAAGATTTATTATACTTTCTTTGCACAAAAGGCACATGAGATCTGAGCAAATTAGTTTCCTTATTGGTCCAGTCGTCCTCTGCAGAATGATCCCATTGAACTTCTCTTTGCTGTCTCCTCATAAAAAGGACAGTGTCAGTGCCTGGGCGTCAGTGGCTCCATCTCTACCACTAGATCACGACTCCGTGGTCCTTTACTTAACTCTAGTGCCCGGGGAACCACCGTGGACCAGCGATCTGGAGGGAGATAAAAAGAAAAGGTATTTTCAAAACCTCTTTGTGCACAAAAAGAGTGCTCTTCTTATGAATTTACACTTATTTGCCAAGATTTCATTCGTGAGAGCAAATAATCTCACCCCTCCTCAGGGCTCTGACGCTCTGCTGTAACCCATTAGCTTGGCATGTCTCATTCTTTCCTGGATCCTCATTGATTATTGCCAGGTTCTGATTCCAGTGGCACCAGTTCACCTCATCCACCCTGATATAACAAGATACCTTTAGGACTGCCAGTTTTCTTACAGGTGGCACAGTGCTGCTGACTGACAGTGACAGTGATACATGTAAAATACCTAAAGCACCAACGTCGGTCAGGTGTGCCGTCCCAGTTCTTCCCCACAGTCACCATCTCTCCTGCTCGAAAAGACTTTCGGAGGCAGACTGGAAAAGATCGCTCTATGTCCAAGATGGTGGTTGCCCACTGCAAATTAACATTACATGAACATGTCTTAAAAGTGGTACCACCATTTCAAATATAAGATATTTTTTCTCTGATAATGTCTTTGACATATCTTTCCCCATTGTGAATTACATTTAAAGACATCTGGACACTGAAATTTGGTACAGGTAAAGGTGATACCCAGTGAATCTAGATGCAGACTTCAACTGCTGTTAAAAACCTTTAAAAGAATTTCCAATGAAGCAATCGCATTAAGTAGAGAAGCTGCTACTTTGTGTTTTTATGTAGTTGGTTAAGTTAGTGCAGCAGTAGTACACCTGCCAGTGTTAGCATATTAGCACCAGGTTACAGGTTAATTATCTGTGTTAATAAGTTTCAAGCCTTTTATTTTCCAACTGTGAGCACCACCAAAAACATTAGTTTCCTGCATTTGTGGAAACAGCTCCTCACATCCTACATCAAATCAACACTGTCCACCACTAACAATATGTTTAACAACAAGCTTTGACTCACCTGAAGCTTCCAGATCTTCTTGCTCTGCTTGGAGACCTGTCCCACCGTCTCTCCCATCAAAGCGATCAACATGTTAAGCAGCAGCACAAAGGTAAGGATGATGTAGGTCACCAACAGGATGAGGAAGACAACAGGATACTGTGCACTGTCAATCATGTCCAGCTCTCCCATCCCAATGGTCAACTTGAATAGGTCCAAGAGGAAATTACTGAAGGTGTCTGGGTCTCTGCATTTGGGGTAGGTCGGGCATTCTCCACCACAGTCTGTGCCAGCTGGAGGACACACTGTGAGCAGAGATACCAGGGCTGTGGAGAGAAACAGAGACACGATGAGTTTATGTCTGTGGGCACTTCAAGGAATAGGTCAAAGTTTAGGAAGCATGTCTGTTTACTTTCCATTACTGTTCTCCATTACTTTGTGGTCAGATGAGAAGATCTTGCAAGTTTCTCCATTAACTATTAATGTCTGGGGACCTTTAGCTTAACTAGGCCACAAAGAATGAAAGGAGTCATCCAGCTAGGCACATCGTCTTGATAACATAACAAAACTTTTGTAAATTTTTTTAACAATATGAGAAGAATAAATACATAAAGAAGCAAACTATGGAGAGATTTAAAGATCATTTATGTTCCTGGTATCAGAGCCAGTTGGTGCAGTTTGCCTTGCAAACCCCACTGCCTCGCATAATTGTGAAACATTATGTTAGCCTTTATAAACAGATGGTTTGTTTTACTTAGCATTAAGGCTATAGACAGAACACTCTGTTACTCTGAAATTGAGACACAATTTTTTTTAAAGATTTTATTTAAGCTTATTATCTTAGAGGGACCATTCCAAAAAAACAAAATAGAGGACCCTCTACGCGGCCTCTTGGCGACACTGCAAAAATACCCCAAGATACTCAAAGAAGACCAAGTAGCTTCATAACACATACATTCGCTAAAAAAATTTTTCTGTGTTAGGTGAAAATGTCCTATTCTGTAAACATGGTATACAGAAGCCATTTCTGACAGTTAAAAATATAAAAATGAAAAACTTACTTTGTTGATTTTTTTAATTTTTGGCCCACATTTTTAAAAATCCCCCTGGACATGTTTTTAGGACCAAAAAGAAGGAAATGTCAGAGACAAAGAGGACGTTTGGTCACCCTGTACTATCTCCTGTCTGTCATGTCAGCTTCCTCTTATCATCACTTCTCAAACCAGAGAGTATTTTGGATATATCCTCTGTGAGTTGTCAGTATATTGAACTTTTCCCCGTATGATGCTGATATACTACACATGCAAGTGAGGTTGATCACCCACCTGAAGCATATCCAATCATGAAGAGCACATACACCAGGAGAAATCTGAAAAGGTCTTTGAACAGAATCTAAGAAACAAAAACAAGAAGAAGAGGAGTGTAGCAAAACTGAGCAGTGATGTCCCAGTGAATCTTTTTGTCTCTTATGTTAATGCATCATCTCACCTTCTGTATCATGATGCTGTAGGTGCCAGTGAGCTTCAGGCCTCTGGTGAAGTAAAGAGTGTTCATCCAGCCCAACACAAGTGCAAACACCATCACAGACACATACGCCTCTATCCCAGACAGGTAAAGAACAGCAGTGACTACAACCAGTACAGAGTAGATGAAGCTACAGATGTGAGAGAAAATGTGGTTATTAGAGAAAAAAATATCTGACACTGAGGAAAACATGAAGGCAGGAAAACATGACTGCTGGCATTTTTAACAGAGCGTAGACATCACAGCAACGTTGCTAATGATTTACATCAACAGAGTTCATAGAGGTGTTTGGTATTCTCTGCTCTTTGTTTGTATCATGTGTTTAATTAAAGATGTAAACTATAAAAAACATGCCAAGGAGGCGGTTGAGGAATTAATTAGATGACTCAATTAAGAGGATGCAAAGTTTGCCTCCAGCAAAAGTCAACAGGAGCAACAGCAGAGGTGAGAAGAAGGGGGAGCAAGGAGGATGGAGACGTACTACAGCAGCTGAAAAGATCCATCTATGAATAAAGACTTCACCCCAGGGCATTTTTTCAAGAATAGGTCCTTAATCTGCAAAAAACAGGGACAGTATTTTTATCGTAATTATTCCAACAACAGATATTATGAGTTTAAAGTTCAACTTTAAGGCACTATAGTGTGTTGACTCACATTGGTGAGGAAGAAAAAAATTCCAGACGCCAAGGTTATAATCTCCCCAGCCATTCTCAGGTAGTCAGATGATGTTGTGTAGCTGTATGGAGGCTGAAAAGAAACAAGATGAGAGTTATTTAACACTTGATTCAATTTGCTGATTCAATTTGCTGAAAATGCTGGCAGCTAATTATCACATCTGATAAAACCTTTCACTTGTCCCTGCAAAGTAAAGCTAAAGCTAAAGCTACGACAGATATTTAGCAAAGTATAAGCATTTTAAACCCAAATCAGTCATTTGTTCTTGCAGTTTGAGGTAATTCAGATTAATAGGGACTGAGCCTGGCTAGTTGCTTTGGCCCCAGTTTACTGTTCTTTGCACAAAGTATATCTAACCAACTGCAGATAAACAAAATTCAAAACATATCTGCTACTGTATACAATACATATATTTTTCTAGTACCCAATATTAGACGGAAAAAAGTCTCCCATCAGGAATAACTCATCAATTCCTTGATCATCTGACCATGCTGACTAAATGTCCACATTTTCAGTTCACTCACTGTTCCTTGTGTTGGGTGGTAATAAGCCACAAGGGTGAAAATAATCATGGTGATGAGGTAGGAAACCACGCTGATGTAAAAGGTGACAGCAGCAAACTTTTGCCATTTGGCCCTCAGTAGCTCATTGATGGGCTCCACCGCCAACATCTCATGGCGGTTCTGGCAACAGGAACACACGTATAACATTCACATGACATTAACAGACAAAAAGAGACCAATATTAATGTCTACTTTATATTCAAAACAAAAAAGCATGGAAAAAGTGTTTAATTTACCTCATTGCGACTGTTGTAGACAAGGATTTCCAGCACAGATGGTTCCTCTCCACATGTATCCAGTGATGACAGATCATAAAGAGATGAGTACACTGGTCCATAAGCCCAGTCCTTGAATTTACGTGACAGATGACGAGCTTCCTCATCTTTGATCTCACGTCTGATAATGTGCTGGAAAACCTGAAGAAACACGAGGAAAAAGAGCTGCTGACCTTTGACCTGGACATATAAATGATCCAGCCCTTTCTTTTTACTGTTGTTTTCCATACCCCTATCTTTCCCAGCTTGGCAGCCATCATGAGAGGTGACATGCCATCGTTGTTGAGCACGGTCTCCAGGCTGCAGTCTGGGTACAGCTTGGCACTCTTGATCAGCAGCAAGTCGTACATCTTTGTGAGGAAGCGCGTGTTGTCCTTGGTGTTGTCTGCAATGTGCACCAGGGCATGAAGCACCGTGTTTCCACGTGAATCCTGGCGCCGCAGGTCAGCCTTCTTGTGTGGATTCTCAGTCAGGTAGTGCACGATGTCAGGCTGGTTAGTGCATGCAGCCAGGGAGAGAGGCAGCTCACCTGTGCAAACAGAGAGAGAGAGAGAGAGAAAGAACTCACTTCATTCTTAATTCACAGGAGATTAAAGGAACAATTTTTCAGATCAAAATTAAGCAAATCAACAGGATGGGTAATTAAGAACTGTAGCTGGCATCTGTATGTTTTTCCAAAGCATACTAAACATGGATCAAAGATTTGACTTAAATCCTTGCTATGAAAACAACACAATTAGCAGTTGTTTGAGGGAGGGGCGCAATGGGGCCAGAGTGCCAAAAGCAGCTGCTGAAAATGAGCCGTTGCCATGGGTGACAGATTACTTTGTCACCTCACATAGAAACGCTCCTCTTCATGGATTTGCACGGGTGCATGCAGAGTGTTAGCGTGAGTCTAAATCCCATTAGCCGTCAGCCCTGCCAGGTTCCTGTTCACCTCGCTGCAAAGCTCCGCAGCAAATTACTCACACTGTGCCCGGACACGCTGGGATTTGGGAATGACAAGCGTGCTAAGTGCAAATAGAAATCATCTCCTGTGTGATGAGTGAGAAATATAACACGTGAATGTAATCAAATGATGCACTCTGAAAATGAGTAAGGGTTAAAAATAAAAAAAGCATCCCTAACAAGCCGTGTCCATCTTCTTGAAGTTGTTTTGAAGAATGAAACCAAAAAAAATGATATTTGCTCCAGTATCATCACAAGGTTGAAATGACATACAGCTTTGAATAAAACCCATTCCTTCCTCGGGTATCACTTTTTGTCACGTCCTGAGGAACATCTTGACTGGCACCAGCAGAGAGCAGTGTTGAGTAACATTTATGCCCCTGATTTGTTTATACACAGTTCAGTGAGGTCCTGCCCAGAGGAGGGTCTGCAGAGGATGTTTACTTTCTTCACTGCCGAGCACATACACCTTCAACTGGACACGCCTAAACATATGACGTAATGCTTGACTTTTCATGTGTTTTTGGAGCTCTGCTAATGACGGTTCCTCGTACGATACTTAAAAAAAAAAAAAAAAAAAAAAGGTGTAAGTTAGACTTCACCTCCGGACTGGAGCAGTATCCTGACTGTTTGCCATCGAAAACCTGCCACGTGAAAAAAGGAGAGAGGACGGGTCTAATGCCTCTTCATCTCTCTGTAGCTGCTGCTGTGTCCCTGCCAGAACCCTGTACAAGGCCATAACTATTTTTTGTTGGCAGCTACTGTAGAGTACCTCACAGAATTTCAATTTTACCTAGCTGATGTAAAAGACAGAGCAACCACTTCTGAGCAGCAAACTGACTCCAACCCAGGGTGGAAACCAAGAGAGTGAAGTCATACAGACCACAGACACAAGGCATTATTATTAGCACACGGGACAGAAAATGCAGCAACAACTTCAGACTCTCAGGACCACTGTCTGCCTGTGACTATAAGGTTCAAGTATGAAGTTTCTGAGCACAGAACACAGAAGAACAATAAGCTCTTGTGTTTTGTGGAGTGCATTTATATGCTCACAAAGGTCATTACCAAAGTAAAAGTAGCCCCCCTCGTCTCTGGGCTGGAAAAAGCGTCCCCTCGCCTGGGCATGAACATCAGCTCCCTGCTCCACCAGCAGCTCCACGTACTGCTTACAACGCCGCTCTATTGCAATGTGGAGCGCAGTCTGGCCTGTTAACACACACACACACAAATACAATACACAAATACTTCGGTTATTTTTAGTTGTCCAGACAGCTACTTAGTGTGTTATTAAAGATAACAGATGTTGATTATTTTGTTCCAAGATCTTGTGACAACACTTAGAAGTCTAAACCTAAGTAGCTTTGGCATAAAGAGTGTGAATTCATGCCAACCGTTTTTCTTCTCTAGAGAAAATGAGTTTGAGAGTGGGGTTAATTCACATACAGGTTAAATCAAGGGGGGCAAAAGCCCTACAATAAAAACAAGCCCTTTAACAGTTATATATTGTGTACAAAACTTTGCCTGCCAGCTGATATGCAACAGAGACTGAAGGAACTACGTTACAGGTGTATAAATTTACATTTTTATGTGCTTTCATCACAAATTAAAACATATTTTACATAATCATATGTTCTCATTATTTGGTTACGTACCTCTGTAATAGACATCCCTAAAGGGAGTGTTTATAAACTCTCTCAGGTTTCCAGTTTTCTCTGCTATATCCACCAGCAGAGGGATAGTGTCATTCTGTCCTCCATAAAGGTTCAGCAGCGCTTTAGGCAAACAGGTTTTACCCGTGGATGGCTCTAAGAGAAACATTAATTATCACAAATGAACATTATAGACTAAGACAAAGTGTTAATTGAAGTTTTGTACTACATGGCCCTACTATGTTTGAGTTAAATTAAACAAGACATCTTTTAGTGATACCCAAATGTTGTGTTGTTTGTAAACTTTCCATAAAAACGGTCAGTGTTGAAGCTGATTTTATCGAGTTTGAGCTCCACATAGCAAAAAGGCCAACCACTTGATGAATATCTCATTTACTTAGCCATGTAGTGTTTAATCTTGATGTATTCAAATGTTCTATTTGACTTAAGAATTTATCAGTGTACCCACCCAAAATATTATTGTTTTGTGAAAAAAAAAGAAAGTTTGTTGTTTAAGCTTTTAGACTAAACTTTTAGCCCACTATATGGTCTGTTGATGTTCTATGGTACTCAGCACATGAACTGATTATTTACTTTTAGCCAACAATTTCAGCAAATTATCAAAAACTTTTCTGACTATTCATACTTCTCTGCTTGATTCAACGTTAAACTGTCTTTTCCAAATTGTTTTTAGATGTTAAAGTTTACTTGTGATTTTTTTCCCCAAACACACTGTTTTCCTCAAAGTGTAATGAATTATGTATATACATTTATGATCCTTAAACAAAAATCTGTATCTACAAAGTTCCTTGAATGTTCTGGATAAAATGTGACTTCTTTTTGTGTCTCTTAACAAGAAATCAGGGCTCATAAGATCAAGTTTTAGAAAAGGTCAAGCCAGCCCTTTGCTATTTTTAGACATCCAATCTTAAAGGAGGCTGAAAGCCCAGTTTAAGTCTCTGGAGGAGTTGACAGTTTGCTGTGATTTCTCTCTTCTCCTTGTTACAAACCTGACAAAAAATCTTTAGACACACAGGAAGCTTTCCTGGGCCTGCCTCTGGCAGGACAAAGACTCTGACAGTACTGCACATTTCCCTTATCCCATCCTCTGAGCCAGGAACAGAAAGGGAGAGGCAGGAAAATACAAAAGGCCAGAGGTGAAAATGTCACAAGACGGCTGAGTTAAAGCTATGAAGCTGAGCAAAGATTAAAATGGATCATTTTGACAGGAGCTTTTTGATAGAGTTATAAAAATATTTATCAAATGCACCGTAATAGTGGCTCATTGGGATTCCAGTTAGCTCAGCGGGTAGACCAGGAGTTTACCAAAGCTGTAATAATTCACACATACTGTCTCCTCCCCGCCTCTCTTCTCTGTCTTTTTATTACTATTACTTCTAATGAGGGGGAAAAAAACATAAGTAAAGGACATTTTGACAATGCCTGTTTCACCAAAATTACTTTATGCTCCCTTTTATTCTGGCTTTTAGTGGTTGGTTTATGGAAATATAAAAGAGTTTATATATCTTGAGGTATCTGATAAACTGTAGTTTTAGAACCCTAATCCTTTACAGTTGAATCTCACCTCTGAAGTCCTCATCAGTTAACCTCTTTTCTTGGCTCTGCAGGTACTCCAACAGGCCCTCGAGGGCCTCTGGGTCTCCACGTGACACACACTCAAAGAGGAGAGAGCGGTTGAATATTTTCATCACTTTAGGGGGATCTGGGCCTTCAGCATCGTCACACGATGTTTCAGTTTTACTGAAAAGATACAAACAAATGTTATCATGTCCCTTTGTCACAATTCACCCCTGGGTGCAATCTGATAATTCTTATTCTGTTTAAAATTGTTAAATTTCATTGATAAAACCAAAAGCTGTGTTTGAAGTTTAAACCATCTTTTGAGCGCTCAGCCACACCCTCTACTGCTGAAGGAAAAAGAGACCTGTATGAATGGGTCAGGTAGAGCAGCCAGGAACTGTAAGCAGCATAAATATTACCTCAACTGCTGCAGACTGACCAACAACATGTTCTCTGTTAGATCAGTGAATGAGGCACTGCTTGGTTCACAGTGTGCTTGTACATGCTGTGTGTATGTGTGTACTTGCTCATGGGGCACACCTCTGTTTACAGTGGCAGTTGTGGGAGGTTTGTGTTTTTTATGACATTTTTCCAAACCAGCCCTTATGTCCAGTCTGGGTTTATCCCTGTTCGAACAGACTGTAAATCTGTGAACTGAAAAGAAGCACAGAGTTGCGATGTTAAGAGATCGTGGGGCCCTTCTTACCCTCTTGGTAGCTTCTTCCTCCGTCTCTTCTGGTTGCTGGTATTCCTGCAGGTACCATAATCAAAGAGAGAGTCCATAGGTGCTTTCTTGGGGCCTGGAACCACATTAGACTCATATATGGTTGATTCAAGTAGGTCCATGGGATTAGAAATGCCTTTCTTGAAAGCACCCTGGAACTTCATGCGCAGGTTCTGCCTGTTGTCTGTAGGCTGGTTGGGCTGGACCAGCTCCTGGGCTGGACTCTGACTTGTGTCTTGGGCTGATGGTGAGCCATCTTCGCTCTCAAACAGGTCTGAGATCTCACACAGGGCGGTGTCGTTCTCAGGCTGAGTGGACCCACCATTGTCCAGAGAGAGAGCAGCTCTGGCAGAGGCCGAGCTGAGGGTGTCAGCCTTGGACAAGGCGAGGTGGCACCTTCTGAGTATAGCAGATCGACTCTAGAGAAACAACAATTTCAATAGACCTGGAGTCAGTAACAAATTGTATGCTCAGAAAAAAAAGTGCCTAATGGAGTCTTCTCATCATTTCAAAAGTTTCTAGAAATTTTTATATTTGGAAAAGAGGTGCATATTTGAAACCAATTTGTCTCTTCTTATAACTCCTTGTTGTATTTCTTGCTGCCTTCAATTGCACTCTGCAGGAGGTTTAAATGTGTAACTGTATTGTCTTTGGTCACGATAGCAGAAATTTATTTCTTTTCCAGGCTGAACAAAAGTGTGATCTTTGTTATGAACAGGGCTTATGCAAGGAAACCCTCAAATAGAAATTTTTGCTTTTGGAATTTTGCTTTCTACAGCAACCCTTACAAAAAATACTGAATAACACCATCAAAATGAATTAGCCTAAAATTTCATTGTGACTACTATTACCAACAGGGCTGTGGTTAAGGTTTAGAGTAAACATTTAAACCCTCTGTACCTCATTCATCCCTTTTATCACAAAAATGTGCCAAATTCCACTTCAGGGGAACTGGAAATGATCCTGAAGCATGAGGGCTTCCTGAAAAAAACACAAAGCAGAGTAATGTTAAGCATGAATAATTAAATTGGAAGTACAAAACACTTACAGGAACTAATAAAAGCTCTGATGTTTGGATAGGGCTATATGAAAAAAAGGAAGGGCTGATGCCAATAATAATAAAGGGTTTATTAATTCACCTCTCTTGGTTAAAAAAAAAAGTGTTTTCCATCACGCAGGATCACACCACCTGTCTGCTCAATCAGAGTCAGCTTTGAAATAGACACATCAATGTTCAACTAATTCTCCTTCACACAGGGACACACACTTTGCTTCACCCTGCTGCAGTGTGTGAACATCTACAACACAAGAGCCTCACTTCCTTGCACACTTTCCTGAGTTTGTTCATGACACTGACAACCTATGTAAGCCAGACTGCTCTGCAAAGGAGCAACAAAAACAGGGGAGCGAGGGTCCCTCTGAGGGGGAGGCATGAGTCACATCTCTGTCTGACACACGGGATTATCATGCCTTTACACTTCCGTGAATACTGGATAGTAAAAAGGAAGAAGAACAAAAGGAGGCTACTCTTGATAAGCTAACACTGAGAATGAGTGATTACACTAGCAGGAGTGTGGGGGTAAAAAGGACCCACTGAGGATTAAACCTGTTGTGAAAAATTGACACCTCAAGATCAGTTGGTGTCCATTTGATGGGACAGGAAGTAGAAACCCACTGGGTAAAGTTTCTTACTGATAGTGGCTCTAATGTTCCCCAGAGATGAGGGGCTTCCTGTTCTGTCACAGTTTATGTGAGACATTACACAGTTAAAGAGGATGGAGCCTCTATCACTTACTCAATGATGGCAAAACTGACTGACTGAAAATAGTCCCTGATTCAAAATTAGCTCACAAAATGTATTTAAAAAAAAACATCACAGCAACATGAATTAACAGCAAACTGATCAATAGGAACAGAAAAAAGAGAAGCCAAAGACTTCTAATTTTCTAGAAATTCTATGAAGTAATGTCTGATGTGCTGAAAGTAATCTGTAAGGGATCATAAAGGAACAAAGCTTTCCCTGAAACATTTTTAAACTAAAATTAGTCCAAATATATGTATTTCCCTTGAATATCTAGGTCCAGCATGTATAACTGCAAACCAGAGTTGTAACTTACCTTGATCCAAGGTTCTTTATTTTTTGTTTCTCAAAAGTCGAACTTTTTCACCATTTACTTCCAAACTTTGAGAATCTTCTCTCCTCTGTTTCTCCCCAGTGTTGGTCTCTGTCCGGCTGCTTTTACTATATGACGGCGTGCCTTTCATTCATGTGTCTGAGCGCCGGTAAAATCTGAGGAACAACGGGGGCTTTCACTGATTTTGGGTGGGACAAAGTAGCCGCTCACTAACTTCACCAAACCCACCGATGCAGTACCAGAGGTGTCCGCTAGATGCTGCTGCCTCCAAAACAGTGAAGGTTTTCTTGTTGTTGTTTTTGTTTTTTTCCACTCAGTACTTCTCTCACATCCAAGAGTTATGGCATGTTTCAAACGTTTTATAAGAGGTATTCAAACTTTTCCTTTCACATGTTGGTCCTCTCGAATTAGAAGCCTATTTCCGCAGGTTAAAAGACTAAAAATGATAATCTGGCTTTGTTGAGATTTTTTTAAATTGCCATTAGGTTGAAATTTTGAGATAAAAGTCGAAAACTTTGACTTGTTTTCTCATTATTCTGGCTGTTTAACCTCAAAATTTCGACTGTTGGCACAAAATTGTAACTTTTTATTCCAACTTTTTCGACTTGAAATCCATTTTTTTCAGTTTATCTCAAAGTTTTAACTTTTTATCTCATAATTTTGACTTTTTATCCCAAATACGCATGCATTTCAAAAATTTGAGTTCATTTTCTTAATTTTTTTTAATCTAAAAAATCTTACTTTTAAATTTTGACTGAATATGGGCCAAAAAAAAGAAGCAATTTTACATTTTTATTTTCTTTTAAATGCGTTTCCACACTTAAAAGTTGAGGTGCAGAAAAAGGTAAAAAAAGAAAAAAAAAAGAACGTTTTTAAGTTACTTGCCCTTATTGATGACACCTCATGCACACATCATTGATGAAATGTATTAAAATTTAGATATTTACACCAAAGTATTTTGAGATGTAACATAAATATATAATTTATTTCACATCAATAACAAATTCCTCCAAATTTTCATTCAAAGCTTGTTGAAAAAGCCTTGATAATAACGCATGGATACTGTGTTTAATATGAACAGCAGGTGATACAGAATATTTAATGCTTTTCCTTGAGTTCTCCTACAGGATTCTCCTCTAAGTTTCCAGTTGTAACAGATATGACTTTTCTTCAAACCTTTTTTTCTACTGAAAGACTTTTCATCCAGTTTAAAAGTTTCAGCTGTGCTGAGGGGTCATTAGGTGTCGAATAACTGCTGAAAATACTAAACATAACAACTTACAATATCTGTCCCTGGTTGTATCTAAGGGTCAAAAAACAAATGTTAAGTCAAAGGCATTGGGTGAAACAGTGCTGAACGATCAAACTTTGTTGAAAAATTTTTTGTTGTAAATTTTGGGTTGAATATGTAGGATTTAGTCTTTTTCAAGATACACTCAGTGCAACAAAAACCCCAAGAGACAGCAGTCCGTATTGTTAAGCTATTAATTAAAACAGTATTGAAAGGCCACCATTACAACAACCCATTAATTTCTCATCCTATTGAATATTAATGTATAAGGCAACAAGTCAGGATGCAGCATTTGATATCTGACAGGATATAAAATTCAAGAAATAAAATGTTATGCTGAGACAATTATGTAGAGAGGACAGAAACACAAAACACACCTTCTTTTGAGATTAGCAGAGCCTCCCTCTGCATACATGGGGGCATGACCACACCCTTCAGAATAACTAGCATTTTTTCTTGAAATCCTACCTTGTTTGCTCAGAGCAACATGTACAAAGATATAAAGAGCTAAAGGAAGAAATTCTGTCATAGTGAAATACTCAATGCCTTGAGTCGAGGCGCACAGAGGTTTCCAATGTTTATTTTCTCTCACAGCTTTGGGTTTGTATTTACTTCTTTTTTGTAAACCTTTCAAAAACCACATCAGTATAATGTAGTCATGTGAAGTCACTGTAATTGATAAATTATTATTTTTTTTCCTGATTTGTGCATGATAAATGTTTCAAGCCTCAGGAATACAAGCATAAACGGTTAGAGTAAAAGAGATAATGAAACATCTCAGACTAAAAAGGAAAAATAACAATGGCATTACTCTCCAGCCACATCACATTTAAAATGTTGTTCTGTCATCTCAGTGTTACCTTCAATAAATGCAGCTCTTATATCAGTGGGGATTTCGAGCCATATATACATGAGGGCGGCCCTTACCTCGGAAAAAAGGAACTACCTTCTAGCATTTACTGCAAAAATACACTTTGCAAGGAAAAAAATACTAAAAATGATTAAAGCTTAAGCATGTGATATATCTTCAGTTACATTATGATGATGGGAATTGATGTGGCAATTAAAAATTTTAATATAAGACACATTACTCTTTTTATCTGCTCTGACTTAAAACACGTGAGCAAGTAGCCCTTTGACTCCTGGTATAATCACTCATTAGTTGAGTTAAATACAAGCAAGCATCTGAAAATCTTTGCTTCCAAAAATAGTTCCTTGTGAAGGCAGATAACTCAAAGAAACACAGAATTTGACTCTTCATCGGTTTCGCCCCAAAGTCAAACAGCACTGTGAAAGCCAGGACAGGCACACAGAAGAATCAAATTGCACACAGATTTGGTGTGAAGCGGCAGAGTAGGATGAATACACCCCCACAGTGAGCTGCTGGGTGTCCTGTAGAGAGCTGTGTCAGGGTGTAGACCACAGAGTGTAAACGGCTGTAAACTTAGTGGTTCACTGGAGGTAAGAGAACATCCTGAGGTCACACTGTGTAGTCAAGCTCTGCATTCATCTTATTGTACATCTCGTAAATAGCATCCACGGTGGCAGAAAAGTTGATGAGGAATTTTCTGATTTTTTCCAGGCTCTCCTCTTCTTTGACTTCCCGGCCCTTTGAGAGGGCCTTCAGAAAATCGGACTTATATGGAGCCGCAAAAAGAGCTGCCTAAAAAGGAATATGAATGCAAAACATTTATATGGTACATGTCCACGAATTACAAAACCTGCTTTCTCAGATAAAAGGACTCTTAACTCACCTTGAAAAGCTGTTGCACCAACCAGCCATGATACCTTTTCAGGGCGATTTCATAAGCTTTGGTGGCATTGACTCGAATGAGGTTTGGGTTACTCTCATCCTTTTCACCGTCTGCCAGGCTCTGGAGGAATACTTGAATAAATCGCAGACCTCTGGTTGGTGAAAAAAAAAAAGAGTGATGACTGATTCAGTTATAGTTAATAAAAGCAGCCCAACATTTTCTGAAAACAAGAAAACAAAACCTCTTTAGCCACATGAGTGCCAATGTTGCCCCAACTTTAGGCCATTCTGCTCCATGCATCTCTTTCTCAGCCTCCAAGATCTGCTGGAGCGTCTTGAACCGTGCAGGGTTACTATCGTAAACAGCCTTGATTTTCTGTCATAAAAAAGTATCTCATTGTTTTTAAAGGCTGCTGAGTGCTGCAAGCACAAACTAACAAATTTTAACTCAGGACACATGAAAGAATAATAATACTTACAATGATGTTTCCTGATATGTCAGCCTTCACAGGGGCAAAAATGGTAGAGCCCAGGCAGTCTGAGGAGAATTATTTACATATGACCAACAATTTAGGAAGATTCGACCAACACCCAAGACACAGCAGAAATAAAGGAAACTCTTGATGTTACATGAGAATATTTAGAGCTTCTTGCATTGAACAACAACCTCTGACAAATAATACAGATGTGTTATTAAGAGGATTTGACATTCATGAAATGCAATCATTTTTTATTATTATTTAGCTAGCTTTATTTATAATGCACAATATTAAATTTATATCTGGATACCTTCGGAGTGAGGGTGCACTTTTAGCTTGATAATCTTTGTTATTCAACCTTTGTCTTTGGCCACTGTTGAAGTTTATGTTTAACAAATTGGAAGTGAAATCGTAATGTATCTAAGTTCAAGCAACTGTAAGAGGGCACTGCATGAATTGACTCTAGGGATAATTTAGAATTCTTTCAAATGCATTTATTGCTCTGATGCACTGATGTATGACATGGCTTTTTACAGGTGCTAAGCAAAGAAAAGAGAAATACTGCTTCATGCAATGTTGTCAGATATTGTGTAACTAACATTTTACTTAGATTCTTAGCTACTCCTTACAAAGAAAATATAATTCTGATTTGTCTACATTAAAATTTTGGCCATTTTCATTATGGCGTCTAGGTGGGATGCTGACGTAGAGGCGTTCAGTCATATATTACAATAGGCATTGCAAAAAGTGTTTGACTTGTAATGTCACAGAAGATCACCCGTACATCACTGCAACTGACTGAGGAGCACTGAAGTAAAATAAATACTAGACATGCACTCAGGTTATAAGACTAATGCAGTCTGCTTTTACATCAATGCTTGAGGTATCAGGCAGGCTCTGTATCAGGCCTATTGTTTCTGCTGTCTACAGACACATCCTGTTAGTGGCAGTATTTAGATGCCTTTAATTAGGCTACTGGAGGGCCTGAGTATTCAGTGACAGGAGAGTAAACAATGAGATATCCAGATTCAAGACCTCACTGGGCACTCAACTGACCCACAGACACCACAGACAGCTATCAGCTCCTGAGCTGTCAGAGGAAACTGTTCGTTAAAGTCTACTCTGTTGTGCTGGTGTGATGTGATGTATTACAATGACACTGATGCTGGCATATCTTGTTTTGGAAACATCCTCATCCTCATCTTGCAATGTTTTCTGTCTATTTTCCTCTTTTTACTAAGATCTAAATCAAATTGAATTATAAATACAATTTGCTAACAAAAGCAACAAGATATGTATTAACCTGTCAGAAAAAAAGTAAAAAGTCTAGAATACAAACACTGGAATTAACTAAAATGTACAGTTTGAGCTAGAATGGGTCAGCATTTGTGTGTGTGTGTGTGTGTGTGTGTGTGTGTGTGTGTGTGTATAGTGTGTGTGTGTCTTCACAGAAGTGTTAATTGTTCTGGCTACTAAAACAACTACTAAGGTTGAGTTGGACAAGACATGCTGGAAATTTTCTGAGGTCACGAAACTGATTTGCCAAAAAAGAGTGAGCTGTCCTGTGATAACAGGCTAACACAGAAATGGTCTGTGGGGCTACAGTCCAGACAGCCCTCAGAAGAGATCTAATTGAGGTACAAATTTAAAACACCTGTATGAATGTACTATGAGACCACACAGGGCTTTCATAGCGTGTTGGAAAGTTGGCCGACTAACTTCTAGGTCAGGCAAAACAATAGTGAAGAGGAAGAAAGAGTTTAATATCAACAGCAGACTTGGTCCCTCTCGAGGGTTTCGCGTGGCAGATTCAATAGAAGGCCTTTGGCATATTAATACAGAATGAAGCAGCACAAAGATGCCCTGATGCACCATGGCGCTGGTGAATGGGCAAGGGGAACTCAACACCGTACTAGTCCATTTTCACAACTTAAAATCCAGGCCACCTGATTAAATTATGCATGATACCGGACTGTGGTAAACTTGATGAGGAGAAACATGATCCCGAAAAAGATTATCATTTGGAAAGTGCAAGATTATATCTTTGGGTTTGATTCAAGTGTTGTGACAGATTTCTGTCGCAGCATGATCTGTGTTTTTTAATCAAAGGTGAACAAATCCCATATAAGAAAGATGATATAGTGGGAGAAGTGTCCATGACAGTGGACATTTGGTAGATGTGATCGTGAATTTTTGCGCAGGCTTGGCCATTTTTGTATGATATGTTGGACATATTTGTTCAAAGTTAAAATAATAGTGTCAGTGCCTTCAATCTGGTCACTGCTGCTCAGTACATCCTTGACAACTTAACTGAAAATGTGTTCAACTTATCTGCAGCCACGACACCTGAGAATAACTTTTGCACATTTATTTCCACATGACTTCATCTCTAGGGATGTAAGAAGTACCTACACAGAGTGTCACACTGTGGAAAGTTCACTTACCAAAGAAGGGTGGAAGGTATGACACAGCCTCCAAAAATGGTCTTGTTTCCACCTGTCTGTCAGCTGGCAGCTGTCTGAACTGGTGCTCCATTAGCAAAGCCATCTCTGCGCTCTGGACAAACTCCTACCTCTGAAACGACAGCAGCAGCCTGTCAGCCCTGCACAGGAGATTTACCCTGACACCCTGAGAGGACCAACACACTCACAGGTACACACGGGTACACACAGGGGCGCACACACAGGGGCGCACACACACACACACACACACACACACACACACACACACACACACACACACACACACACACACAGAAGAGCTAAAGTCACCTACATTGGACCCATCTTTGGTGGAGTATTCAAAGGAAAGCTCTTAAACTCCACTTGTTGCTGATAGTTCCTGGTCTTCGCCTCATGTTGGCTGAAAACTCGATAAACTGTATTAAACCAAAAAGTCCAGCTCAACAGTAGAAGCCGGCAGCTGATGTGAACTAATCAGCTGACACTGGTCCTCCTCTGCTTGATCACACAAGCTACATTACTGCCAACTAATGGAGTTCAGAGGAATATCACCTAGAAATTCCACTTAACCTTACCAGCATTGATTATGAAGTAATTCTGTTCATTATAAACATTACATTTCCCATTACAACGTGAAAATTGTGAATTAAAAGTTTGGAATGATAAATGTGTGTCACATATTGTGATATTGCTGTTATCATCGTTTTATCTTGAGAAAATATAACATAGAGAGGTATTAGTACACCACAGGTCAATGATAAGATGTGATACTACTTAATATTATTCTGTACATATTCTCTCTATTTTGTGTAATTGTTTTTTCCCCCGCCCTTGTCGACAAAATTGTCACAATGTTATTCTTGTAACTTTCTTTTGCGGTCCCCTTGAAAAAAATCTTAATATCAAATTTCCCCGTAAGGGAACAGAGTGAGACTGCTATGGTAGAGGATTGGGACAAGGGTCAAATAATTTTTTATATAGTTTATTCCGGGATTGAAGACGGAATCCTATCTTTATCAGCAGAATTATTTTCTTTTTTTTCTTTTTTTTTTTTTTAGACGAAGTATCACTTTTGTTTATAGTGCAAGCCATTAGCCGAGCTTAAACTTGTAATTCTGACTTTTTTTTCTTTACAGTTCTCCGTTTTACCTTAGAATACTGACCTTTTTGTCAGAAAAAAATATTATAAAATTTACTTGACCTTTTTTTAATCTCAGTGGCCCTGATCCTCTTTCGACATGGACAGAGAGAGAGTGACGCATCGAAAAATATCTCCAACTTTGAAAGATCACATTTGATAGAGTCACTTGTGGATTTTAAAAAATATTTTACAATATTGCTTGCTAATGATGTTACAAATTTGTGGCTTTCGCGTTATTATTGTTTTTTTACCCTTACCTCGCTCCGTAGCGTGGGAGTAACTAGGAAGTGTCTGTGTAACTAAGGAAGGCTGTGAAGTGGAAAAAAGCTGAATTCCTTGTGTTGATGTCGAAGATTTGGAGGCATTATTACGCATATTTAGGGAGGGTAGCCCACTCAACCTTCAAGAGTTGGACCTTCTAGAGTAAGAAAGTTTTTCTTTTTAGCGTTTGCAGTTCGTAAATACTTGGGTAAGTGTGTCAGGTTGTAAGCAGAGTGACTCAAACAATAGCGTTGTAATTGTTTGGACTTTTCGAGTTTTCTTTCCGTCAATGGACTAAAACACCACATTAGGCATTAGGACTAACTGGTTCTTTTAGTTTTATGTGTAAATGACTGGGCCGGATGGGTGGACTTGGATGCTTGCCTTAGAAATGCGTTTGTTGAGTTGGCCATCGTTGTTTTAACATGCAACGTGATAAATTATCACGTTGAGGTGATGAGTGCATATGCACTCTATTACTTATGCTTCAGGTCAATGGCTCTACCTACCCTCTCGGCTCATGTGCCCAGTCGGTCCCGGGTGCTAGCGGGACAGCTGGCCCGGCAGCGGGAACAGGAGGCTCGGTGGCGGCAACAGTGGGAGCTGCATGCTCAGTACTTCAGGGAGCAGAGTGTCCGCAGCCAAAAACAGGCTGTGTGGAGCTCCCGACAGTCCTACCAGCAGAGGTAACTCATCAGACACACCTTACCAACAACTTCAAATGTGTTAGAATTAAAATGTGGCACCATTCAGAGTTAGTAAAGTAGGGTGACCATATTCTAAAAACCAAAATAAATGAGATCCAAAATATTGAAGATCCTGCAAAAACACCCAAAGACACTCAAAGACCACCAAGTAGCTTCGTAACCCATACATTTATGTAAAAAACTCCTTTTCTGACGGGAATATTTTCTGTAATGTACATAAATTGTGTATAGCCCATTTCCGCCTGTTATAGATACAAAGATGAAAACTGGCTTTGTTGAGATTCTTTTTCTATCCTACAGATAAAAGTCAAATGTATTAGTCAAAGAGAAAAAAAAAGAATTTTGACTTTTTCCATCAAAATTTCAACTTTTTTCCCTCATAATTTTGACCTCAAAAATTGTGGTTGCATCTTGCAGGAAGGATCTGTCACTACTGTGGTTTTGGTGTATTGTCCGTCTATCTGAAAATATTTGTCTTTCTTCAACCTTATTTTTTTTCAGTATGTCAGCGTATCACAATCAGAGACTGCAGGAGGAAAAGAAGGCCATCCTGGAGCAGCGCAGGAATCGGCTCAGGGCCATGCTTAAAGAAGAGCAGGACCAGCTAGAGTCTGAGCTCAGACAAGTGGTTCCTGACAGGACAACACTCACAAAACTGCAAATGCAAAAAACTGAAACACTACGCACAGCAAGAGAGGAGAGACAAAAGAAGGTTGCCAGTTTGAATTAACATTCCCTTTTCAGCGCTGCATCATGGTTTCTTTAATTCACTCTCAGTTTGTAACAGAAGTCTTCTCCTCTTTTATATCCTCAGCTAGCACAAGAGCTTCTACGAGAACACTGGAAGAAAAACCACCCAGAGCTACGAGAGGTGCCTAATTTTTAACTATTCATGGGAAAGTCTTGATATGTTGCCAAACCTCTTACCACCAGGTTGGACTGTCAGTGAAGTGATAAATGTTCCTTGGAGTCTTGTGACAATATTGTGCTTCTTAAGAAGGGAAGTAAGACAGTTTTTGTCAAGTCATCCACTTGATCTTGAAACTAATAGGGCTTGTGATGTGAATGTTGCGTGGCTCTCTGTTAACCTGAGAGATTGAAATGTTCTGGCATCTCTTTAGCCAAGGCTCAAGTTCATCAGGATCTGTCTAGTCATTGTTACTACCTGCTCCTTTAATCTGCCCACAGGTCGAGTCAGCGTTACACAAAGATCATGTTGTCAGCCAATGGCAGGGGCAGATATCCAAGAGGAAAGAGGTAAGAAAATCATCCCACCTGTCTAAGCAAACAGTTGGCTTTTCATCAAAGGGCTGTCATTACCATCTCGAAAACATCAGTGTGTTTCATCTTTAAGTCCTTACTCACACTTGTGATAACCAAGTATTCAGCTATTCTGGGGAACCTGAGAGTCAGTATGAAACATGTGACTGCGTGATTGGCAGAACAGTAACAGAGGCAAGTCCTCCTCTGTTTTCAGGAGCTACAAGTGAATGTTGACTGAATCTGTGGGCAGTTTTAGAGAGCTGCTGTGTTGCTGAATGTATTAATTTCTGACTGAAAGATAACATCTTTGACCCCTGTGTACCCACTGATGTGTGTACAGAGAAAATAACATGAGTTAAAATGGAAATATTTGGGAACAAATGATGGGCCCCCTGCAGTAACTCTACAAACCTCCTCTGGGCTGCGAACCCCGTGGTGAAAACCTTTGCTCTAAAGAATTGCCTTGGTCAAGGCAGCAGTGAAAACATACAACCCACAGATTGCTCATTTTTGTTCCTGATCTGGTTCTTTGACCACTCATTTACATAACAAATATTATTTTAATTTAACTTTGCTAAGCATTATCAAGTTTGAATTGTATTCTCATCAACCATTTTACAATTGTTCATAAATAAGAAAGTTTAGAAAGCCCCTTGACAGTAACCAACTCTGGATATGTAGCAAGAAATGGCAGAACAGGAGGAGAAGAGACGCTACGAAAATGAGTACGAGAGGGCTCGAAAAGAAGCTCTGGAGAGGATAAGGTTAACTGAAGAAAAAAGGAAAGAAGAGGAGCAGAAGAGGGCGGAAGATCTTCAAAAACAAATGGAGGAGCTGAAGTTGAGGGAAGAAGAGGTAATTAGTATTTGGTCTGAGCAGTTCTGCTCATAATAATGATATGGCAGATGAATTTAATTTAATTTTTTCACTCAGGCTTCTCGCCTGAAGAAGGAACAAGAGGCCCTGCAAGCTAAGAAGTGGGAACTGGAGAAGATAGAGGAGAAGAGGATAAAAATGGATGAGAAGCAGAAAAAGTCTGAGATGGGGTAAGGGAACCTCTCGTGCCTGAGAAGTTATCATAAATAAGGTGACACTTCATTCACTGAATTGTGTTTCACTAGGCATTTCTTGATCCGACAATACCGTGCTCAGCTAAAGCGGAGAGCTCAGCAAGTGCAAGAGGAACTGGTTTGTCTTCATAATCTTACCTAGATGCCTCTTTATTTTATCAACATATAATTCAGTCGATCTGTTTTCATAGCTCACTCAAATCCCTCTGTGTCCACCAGGAGAGGGACCGGCAGGTCCTGGCTGCCCTGCTGGAAGGAGAGGAGGAGGACCAAAAAATGGAAGCAGCAAGAAGGGAAAGGGCTGTTGCAGACACTGCCTGGATGAAATGTGTAATTGAAGAGCAACTTCAACTGGAGCAGGAGAGGGAGGCAGAGTTTGATATCCTACAGAGGTGAGCAAATATATACCACTCACTCAGTCTCTGAGAGGCCCTTTGCTCAAATACAAACTAAGGTATATCAACTATTTTAGAGAGGAAGCCCAACGAGTGTGGGAGAAACGAGAAGCACAGTGGGAGAAGGAGAAGAGAGCAAGAGAACGGCTCATGCGAGAGGTGAATAGCTGCTGGATCAAGCTGAGTTTTCTGAGAGTGTCATTCAAAAGACTTCACAGTAGCAGCTCTTCCTTCTTTTACTTGGAAAGGTGCTTGCAGAGAGGCAACAGCAGCTGGAGCTGAAGGTGCAGAAGAACCGCGAGGCTCAGCAGGAGTCACTGAGGCGACGGGAGGAACTGATTCAGGAGCTGGAGCATGAGAGGGAGCTCAGACAACTGGAGATGGAACAAGAAGAGGGTCGCAGGACTGCACGCATGCAAGAGATAAATGCTCAGGTTAGAGCATGTCAAATTGACTTGTGGTTTCATTGTGAATAATGAATCAGAAAGACCTTCAAGTAAGCTTTCCAAAAAAGATGCCATAAATGCGGCTCACTCTTGTATGGCTGAGATCTTGAAGTTGTAAGTCTTTGTGTGTACAATAGGTGGAGCAGCAGCGTCAAGAGCAGTGGGGGGAGCAACGCAGGATAGACCAGGAAGAGGAGGAGGAAAGAGAGGCTCTCCAAATCCAGGAGGAGTTGCTGAGAGAGGAGATTCAGAGGATGACTAAGAGAGGGTACAAGGAGAAGGTAAGAGGTGGAACTCAGTCTGCAGGAAGCTGATTATACTTTATAACTTCTACAATGTAACAAAAAGTTTGTACATGCTAATATAGTTGTATTTTTCCCTCTAGATTCACAGCAGACCTCGGTCAGCCTGGACATGACCAACCTGAAGAAATGCAATCAAAACAGAACAGAATAGTTAGATGTATCTTTTCTTGCATTTTATAAGCTGTAAACAACAGATTTGCTTTGACCAAATGAAAAAAAAAAAGGTTTCTCAAGAAGAAATATTCCACCTTACTGTCACACTAGCAGTCCACTCTCCTGGTTTGAATTGTTTCACAGCCACAGTTGGATGCTAAAAAAAGAATTTTGCACTCTAGGGGAAACCAATTTGATATGAGTAATTCACAGCCTGTGGCCATATAACACAGTGAGAAACACTCACAACATGAATTTTTCAGTACATTTTAGTGCATTTTGTGCCTCATTTCTCACTGGATTTGTATGAAGTGGTGTTTTTACAGCATGTATGGCTGAATGAAAATTTTCTTCAACTAACCCTTTAAAATTTTAGCAGTTATAAGACTGATTTCAAATCGTGACAGTCATGTCTCTAAGGACTGAAGAATTCATACAAGGCAGGAGGCCACCTGTTTTGTAAGTCATTTAATACTAGTTATTTGCATTTTTTTAAGAGTTTTATGCACTTTTGAGCATTTTCCATTTTGATTTTGTACTATTTTCAATAAAATAAATAAAACTAATCCAGTGTCGAGTGGGTAAGAAAGTGTAACATGAAAATAAGTCTGAGAAAACAGAGCAGGTAGTTATAAATTAATTTTATTTAGAAAATAATTATTTTTGGAAGTGCAACCTAATAGCTGCATCACATACATCTCTGCACTCCACTTGAGCACACAGAAGGACATAACCTTGATCAGATTTCAAAAAGATGATGAATTCTGAAACACTTGCTGAGGATGACTCTTGGGTTGCACAAATATTCAAGAGATGTCTACTGTTCTATCCCATATGTCGCACATTAAATACAAAACTAGCAGCAACAGAGCAGAGCACAAAACACATGGATGCACGTACAGCATGGCTATTAGCTCTGAATAACATCACCAGCAATGCAATGCGATGAAGCACAAGACCATAGAATACAACCCAGTGTGGAGCCTGTTATAAACACTGATCATCTGAAATTAATACAACATCTTGGCACCAGTGAAGAGGATAGTTTTGGCCCCCTGAACAAGTGTTGCATTCACTGACTTAACAAATGTGCAAACATTAATAGCTGCAACAAGTGTGCTGCGGACTGGATTACACTTGGACAGAGGACAAACATATAAATAGCTTCTTGGATGCAGAAACATTAGCATTACAGAGCTACATCAACGTGTGCGTGACTTAAGTTCCCAACATTCGTTTGGAAGTTGGCAAAATGGTCAGCTTGTTTTTGGAGTTTAACTTTGCAGTATGATCATTCTTGCACAGTGCAATTTATGACAGGAAGCTCCTTGAGCTGTGAGTGTACACAGTAGCCTTCATTGACAGTGGATTCATGGCTTTGTTATGGCTTTTCTGCATCCATGTCTGGCTTTGGGCTAATACAGTAACCAATATCATCAGGTGGAGCTGCTGTACTGTGCTTAACACTCTCACTCAGTTACAGTTATTTACATCACAAACTGATGAAGGATCAAGACCATTTAAATTGTTGAAGAGTATTATGAGAAGTACTATAGTCCCCAGGCTGACTGACTAGCTGTTGTCTTTAGGCTCGACATGATTTGTGTGAATTACCTCATGAGTAATTGTGCTATTACATTAGCCAGGTATGTCTTAGTAAAGTTGCTGACCTCTCTTCGCACTCATATTTTGCCCAGAGTTGGCTTTAATATTGTCAATAATCATTCATAAATTAAAAAAACATGCATGCATATATCACAATTACAAAAACAACAGAATCATTAAAATATATTTATATATAAACAAAACGGAGATGCTGGCTGCTTCACAGCCTGTAAGTACTGTTAGTTTGTATTCTCCTTTGTGGTGATGGTCACAAGCTGCTTGGCTGCCTTGGCAATATCATAAGCACATTGGATGACCTGCTGGGTGACCAGCTGCATGTCCGGTCCTGGGCAGCCTTCTGAGGGAAACGCCTTCCTGCACTCGCTCTGAAGCCGATACGCACTCGAGGTCAACAAGCGCAAAGAGCTTCTCACTGTCTCTGAGCGTGGCTTCTGCAGGGGGAGGTTAAATATTTTAATTCTGATAGGAAGTGTAAAATAATAACACATTTGTGCTAAGATCTTCCCTACCTTTGGAAAGAGAGCCGCCATTTCTGTTACAGCCACATGTATTCTTTCTGAGCAGGGTATGAAGCTGTGAGGAGAAGAGAGGAGATGGTTAGTTGGAAATATTTTGAATATACGACTAAATTATCAGCACATCTGTTCATCAGTCAATAAGAAGCTCTCACATGCATATCGTATGACAATATAATATTCTTCGCACGCCATGCAATGTCATCTTTAGCTTCGGGTTAACATGCTATTCAACAAGTACTTTGGTAAGGAAAGACACTTTTGTTTAGGACCTTTTCTATACTTCAAAATAACAGCTACACAGGAGAAACAACAACATGTACACTGTTTTTAATTTAGTTCTCCTCCTCTTCTATATAAGAATACAATTCACTGCAGGGTGCAACATGTGAATCATCTTTAACCCACTAAAGCACACTCAAGGTCAGTGTTTCAGGAGAAGAAGTTGTCATGTTTCAAACATGTTAAAATGTTATATCACAGGAAGAGAAATGTCATGTTAGCAGGTGAGACAGGACAGAAAGGATGAGGTTGGAACTGTGTGAGGGAGATAAATAAACTGTGCCTGGGAGGCAGGGACAGAGGCCAGAGTACCAGGAGGAGGGGTCAGGGGACCGGAGGCTGAGTGGCTGAAGGGGAGGGGGGGCCTTCTCAGCCCAAGGCACCAGAGTGCTGAAACATCCCAGGCTGTGCCTGAGCCTGCGCACACCTTCCCGCTCACATGGTCTGCTTGCAGGGGGTAGGGACATCAAACACACATCACAACATGGGCGAGGAGTGGAAGTGAAAAGAAGGGGAAGAGCGAAGTTGATAAAGAAAAAGAGGAAATGACAGGAGATAAACGTAGCTGAACAGAACTGATGATACATGATAAACCGGAAGGAACTTGGGGCTAAAATGGAAGAAAGAAAAGGGAATAAAAACCAGACAGTAAACTGATACAGAAGGGTTTTCTTCATTAGACACTGACCTTTCATGTTTGTTCTCCTGAGCAGCTCGCAGAAGTTCTTGAATGTTCTTGGTGATCTGTTCAGTTTTGCGGATTACGTCCTCTGTGCTGGGAAGCGTGGGGTCTGCTTCCATCTCTGCATCTGCCTGCTCAGGGATGGAGCTGCCCTCAGCTATCCAGCCGCTGCTCCTCAGCCTCACTCTCCTGCTCAAACTGCAGAGGAAGTTCAGAGCAAATCATCTCTACTGCTAGAGTCCCAACTGTTATTAGTTTCTAGTAAACAGTACATTCTTTCACTTGAAATGTATTTCCTTATATACAGATCTTACCCTGATTCGTCCATCTCAGAGTCATTGAATGTGTTGTCATAATCACTTTCAGGCATGCTGCTTTGCTTCTCTAGCTTAGATGCCTAGAAAGAGGAGAGATGATGATAAAATTGATGGCGTGTCTCTAAAAGAAATCAGTCTATATAATTAAAAGGGGCTGTCGGTATATCATGATTTCATAATTTCTTCCAAAGCGTTCATCTGTAACGTAGCTCTTCCTGTTTGCTGTGTGACAAACAGGAATACAAACAACAGAAAGCAGTGCAGACGACCCAGACTGAAACAAGCCTGTAAAGCTGTTAAGCACATAATTAATCTGAAGCATTCATTCTGGGGTTAGTAAAAGAGATGATATTGAGTTAAAAATGTTTATTGAAAGAAGTAGTTCGTGACCGCTGAATGCAACTTTCTGCTCTTAAAATCAGCCTTTTCTTCTTGGATCACTCATGTGATCATCAAATCTTTATGGATTTATGAAAACCCCATGCAATGGGGACCGTTTCACTCACGACAAATAAGAAAACAAGTAAAACCAAAGCCAACACTGATAATAAGCAACACATGGCAAAAACATTACATCACAGCTGCGACACGAAAGCTTTACTTGTCCTCCAAACTAAAGAGTAAACCCCTGACAGTCACAGATTCAGTCTCAGAAAGAGGAGACGTTTAAGAAGAGTTCATAAATCAAACTAAATCACATGCAACCAGATAAATATCTGTACTGGGCTCAAGGACATCTAGCCCCCCTTTACACCTCACTGAGGGGGATTCAGAGAGATTTCCTGTAATTTTAATATTTTCCCACAAAGCTTCATAGACAGGATGATGCAACAACAAAGTACAATCAAGCCCACTCATATACATTTTCTTCATCTTTAAATATGAGCAATTTAAAACACAACAAATCCTTTCCAACATTACCAACAATACACGCATGCGCCCAGCTCTTACACATCTGAATAAAACATTTTATCTGCCTTAACATCTTCTAACTCAGAGTTTGATTGTTGCTGGAGAAAGTGAAAGCATGCTGTTGGAAGCTTACTACACAAGACAGCCAAGCATTCGTTAGAGAGCAAACTGATAGGGGCTTCTATTCTCTAAACACTGTGTGTGAACAGAACAACACATCAACCATTCCAGAGGTAGAAAATCCTCATCCATTTAACAATATAACTCACTAAGCGCTCAAAAAGTTTTTATTAAAATAAGTTTTTCTAAAATTTAACACTTCTTGTAAACTTTTTGGTCAATCAGACTTTCTCAACATGGTCTGCTGCAGGTTTCTGTGGCAAATAAGGAAGGTGTTAGGGGTAGCAGGGGTTGTATCTACAGCGCAACTCCTTCAGCGCTCAGGCAAAGATTTTGTCTTTACAAAACAACACAATTCCAGTAATTTGGCTGCACAATGAATGCAGGTATCTGATGGTGGGGCAGTTGGTGGAGAAATTGCTCATGCAGCAGGGCAGATATTGAGCAGCATGTGGAGGACAGAGGAAGGTAAGGGATATGCTGCATCCCACGAGATGTGAACCGCGTGAGGATGTACTTAACCTTTGGCGCACTTTCGTCCCTTGGCCAGGAGAGGGTGGATGGAAATGAGGGGAGGGATGAAGATGTGGTCACAAAAGCGCCCTTTTCCGTCTGAAGACAAGGTTCAATCCACATTTAAAGGACACAGATGGCTTAAATTAAAATAGAAATATCTGTAACAAATATGATGAGAAGGCCATAGTCCCAAAACTCTTTTTGAGCCAGTTTCTGACTCAAAAACTGCAGAGTTGGAAGTAAAAAGAAAAATAACTCAAGCTGTGCAATGACAATCACAGTTTAAGATCTTTTTTAATCGTCTTTTCACAACATTGCCAAGCTTGTCTTTAAAAAGAAAAAAAAGGAAAAACAAAAACAAAGCAAAATTTAAAAAACAAACAAAAAAACAAGTACCAAAAATTGACTCATAAGCTTAAATTTAACTCATAAAATTCTGCCTTGTATAAATGTGAAAGGCAAAGAGATGAGGAGGAAAAGTGAGTTTTAAAAAAGTCCCATGCATTAAAAAAACACAGAGAACTTGTATGGTAGTTTTAATGCTTCATCAACATAAATGACAATACAAACCTTCAGAGTTCATCAAAATCACACCATCCTTTCATGGACAAACAAACAACACCCTGATAACAGCAGATACATCAAGTGTGAACACGTCTTTGGACAGGGTGGGATGTGACAGGCTGTGTTCAAGTGCTCGGTTTGATAACTCTGTCTTTGATGTCAAAGAAAACCACCCAGTGACAAACGAGGAAGGAGAGAGACTAAAGAGGATAGGGTTTGCAAACAGGGTGAAGAACATGAGAGGAAAGCTGTGGAAAAGAGGGCAGAGGGGAAGAAAAGGCAGAGAAGAGCAGGGAACAGGTCTTACTTACATGAGGTGGGAAGGGTTGCAGGGTAGGAAGGGCCTCCTCAGGGTGGGGGGTTTCCCCTTTAGGGAGAAAGGGCTTCAGGCCTGAGCCGGTCTCATACATAGACATGGGCCGACTGGCCCGCGCTGACTGCCGGCGTTTCAGGGCTGAGGGACTGGAGGGGTCGGGGTAGTCTGAAGTGCTGGGGACCTGATAGATATTGGTAGTGACCTGCCGCCTGAGAGAGGTGTTCTCACTTTGCAGAGATTGCAGCTGGAAGAGACGGGCAGCAACACACTAAGAGGAGCTCTCAGCAAAGCAAGATATCTTCCCTGTTCTGATTATAGCTACATAATGCTTAGAGTCTGCTACAGCCAGCATGCTTTGGTTTCTTTCTGCCAAGGTTACCACACTTTTCTGAGAAGAATCATGCTTCAAGATTGTAGAACCTGCTTTTAATGGTTTTACTTCTGTGATTAATCTAAGTTAAGTCACAATTTGGACTTTATTGAACCAGAACCTTGAGAATCAAGTTTCATGAATCTTGATTGCAGATGGTACCAAATGTTTTCAATACATCAACTAATATAGCTAAAATCTTAAGAAGATAAATGTTTGCTTCGTGTCTCAAGTCTAGAACGATGCAAAGCAAGTGATAAGAAAGCAAAAGGCTCTTGCATAGGTAAGCAACACAGGTGCAGTTTTAGTCAAAGACTGAGATTGAGATAAGTAGAGTAGAGATGGAATATCTGAAGGACTTTAAGAGGTCAAGAAGCATCTATGAATGAACAACATTACAAAGACTTTGTTGCAGATGCGAAAGTTTGGGGTGCAGAAAAACTGGCCTTAACTAATGACACTAGTTGCATTTGATCCAAAGTTAACGATAGAGCTTGTCAGGAAAATGGGAGAAGAACTGTTCAGTGACGTTCTTCTACTATTACAGCTTAAAGCTGCCATTGGGTTTAAATGAAAAAGACACGAAATTTACAATAAAGGGAATCTTTTCTGAGCAGTGAAGTTATCACTGTTATTGGTCATGATAAGCCAAATGCACATTTTGTGAGAATCTGTGTAACTACTCAGTAGCAAAACACTAAAAAACATCAGTAAAAAAAACAGTGCCATATGCTACAGTCCTGTAAGGATGGTCAAGTTTGCCAGAATTGATCATTAAAACCGTAACCCTCAAACACAAAAAATAATCAGTGGTAAAATTAGGCCCAAAAAGCTGTCGCATGCTGAAAACATTGGTGATTAAATTTATCCTTTACTGCTAAGATGGAGCTCATTGCAAAAAATTTTGCAGAGCCAGTAAAATCAGCAGTTTGACGTAACAAAGTAACAGCATTTATAACAGTTTCTTACTGTGACCTCTTTTAAAAAAATCCAAACAAAAAAACATGTTAAAAAAAAATCATCCAAAACACTATGAAACAAACACAATATATGTGATGAAGCAAAGCACACACATACAATTTCCATTAGTCACTACTCCCTATGAATATTTAAAAATCCACTGTTAATTACGTCATGCTTTTTTCTTTTAAACATGCATGTTAGTAACATTAGGCACAAGCCTTAATTTATTACAAAAAGAGAGATTTGACTATACTTTTTGGTCGTTAGCTGGAGAAATAAACAAAAGATAAAGAAAAAAAGAGAAGAAAATCTCCAGTTTCAAAATGAAAACATGCTGGCCTAAACAGAGGGCGGACCAGCAGGGTATCACAGCAGCAGTATTCCTCTACAAAGCATTCTTGTTCAGATAGCTCGGCCTCCACTCCAGAGAGCGATTGCACTGGCAAGGAGGAGAAGAGCTCTGCTGACCACTGTGGCCCCCCCCTCGGTCCGGCCCCCCCGGGGTTAGTGATCGTTTTGATGAGATGTGGCGGATACCTTTTTCTGCATCAGTCGCAACTCGTCACTCAGGTTGTTGTTTGCTTTCATGAGGTGCTGGATCTTTGCTTCAGAGGCTGTGAGCGCATTTTTCACCTCCAAGTACTCGTGCATGGTTATGGGACTGTCTGAGAGGTCAGAGTCCAAGCTCTGTCAGAGGTATAAAGAAGAGTAAAGACACTTGTAGAGGCTGGGTCTGTCGTGATTTTTTATTTGTGAAAGTGAGGGTGTGATACCTTCGTCCTGTCGCCTTTACTGGAGGGGAGCTCTTGATCTGTGTCCTCATCAGAGGCTACGCTGTCGTAGTCTGGCTGGTCATTGTCCTGACTGTCGCTGCAATGTCGCACAGCCACGCTTTTCAGCACAAACTCAACATTGTCTGGAATAAAGAGGAACAAATTAACACTGAATATCCGTGCCATACTTCAGTGTCAGTCAGATCTTTGTTTACTTAAATTAGATACAGACCTTTAGGGCTGGATACTAAGTTCCCTTGTTGTCTGCGCTTAGCATCACTCAGTATATCAATCACAAGTGTGGCAAACTCATGTGCATTAAATCGGGCTAGTTTTTGTCGGCCCTAAGAGGAAGAAACAGAGAAATAAAACATGCAGAGAAAAGCAAAATAAAAGCATTTTCAATATTGGAGGTGTATAAGCTGACTCACCTGGTTTCTTGTTGATGAATATTCTGGATTCACCGGGAGGAAAGGCACCACAGTGGTCTCTGTCACCAAGGTGCTGTGATTCTGTGTAGCCAGCCAAACTACAGGGAAAAAAAACAGATGTATGTCCAGATCGATGTTTAAGTATATCTGTAAGTGAACGTTTCAATGTGCCCGGTGGCTTTGTGTGGATGTTTTTACCTGCATCGGTCTCTCGTCTGTCCACCTCATCATACACATCCATGGCCAGCTCCTCAAACAAATGATTGCTCAGCTGCATAGATAAGAATATTAAACTTAGACCAGAGGGAAAAAGAAGCTCAGCAACACAACTATGTGAAAAATACTCACAGACTGCAGTTTCTTCTTTGCTGCTTTGGCCAGTTCTGATAAATCTAAACTGCTACAAACAGAAAATAACTTTCATTAATGCCATGAAATGTTCACTGGACGTCATGGAAACTTCAGTCTAAGAAATACTTACATGTTCCTTATCCATCAAAAGTGAGCAATAAAAGAAATCAAATGGGTGATTAAATGTCATGTTTGATTTAAAATGGCTGCTCTATTGATAATAAGTGAGCTGAAGTAGAAATATTTTCATTCTTGTCAGCTGCTTCAGAGAGTCAGTGCCCTCTCACAAAAAATTAACACTGCAGGCATTTAACAGCGTGTTGGAACAGGCCTCAGAGAAGAATTACAGCTGTCTCCCTATGTTCACTTTGTCTGCTAGATTCAGGTTAAACTCTTTCACCTAGACACAAACCACTTTATATTGGGTTATAGTTTATGTTTTCTCACCTGTCAGCCATCTGTGGAACAATGAAGTGCTGCCCGTTTTTATGATCTGTAAGAGACAACATGCATTATTAAATCATATCTGTTTGGCATTATCAAAAAACTTTACCCACACAAACTTTTTTTTGGTCTAAACACTCAGTCTTTTCAAAAGCAGTTTTCTCTCCCTCTCTGTATACCTGGTTTCCTCCCACATAGGTAGAATGCGAGTCGATCAGTTAGTTCATACTGAACCTCCACCAGTCTGTCTGCCAGGTCATGGTGGCCAGCTTCCCTGCAAAAGCAACATTAAAATGTATTTATCGAATACCAAAAACAGAGAACACATTTTTTGCCATTGGAGGTTTCTAACCTTGCATAGTCAATGGGAGTTTTGCCATTGCTGTCAGGGGCTCCAGGATCTGCCCCATAAACAGTTAAAAGTTCAGCCTGAGATACTTGTCCTGCCTTTGCTGCCACATGCAATGGAGTATTTCCTTTTTCCTACAGGAGGAGCGACAGTTATAATAGTACGTAGAAAAAAATTAAGATAACTTTTTTTTCTTCAAGCCACTGGGTCTTACAGGGTGAAAAAAATTAGCTTGTGCTCCCAGGGAAAGCAACCTCAAACATGTCTCGAGGTTCCCGGTGCGTACACTTGAGTGAAGTTGCTGGAAAGGAAAAAAAAGAGCATGTCACTTTGGACTGAAGATGCTTCAAAGTAAAGTTCCATTCAAGGATATGATTCAGTTTTCTCCTCACCTTGCTTAAATCCTTTGCTGCCGAGCTGTCATCCTCTCTGCAGGGCATGCGATGAACAAAGGCCAGCATCTGATATTTTGCTCTTATAAACTCTGATTTGTTTGGGCTTTTGGAGCAACATAAAACATGGAGGTCCAAACAGGAACACAGATGACATTAAAGAGTCAGTGAAGGCTCAACAATCAAGTTTTGTGTTTATCAAAGTATAAGCGTAGTTAGAGGAGAGTACTTTGTCACACAGAAATGACTCACTGCAGTTTGTCCTGAGGATTGGCCTTGCGTTTCCCACTCATCACAGACGCAGGGTCCAGAAGGGAGTGCTCCCATATGGAGTTTGCACCATTGCTGTACAATGTCTGAACCATCTACGATCAAATGACACAAAAGACCCAACTTCAAAATGTGTCACATTGATTCACATTGTATAATGCTGACTGGCTGTTAACGGTCCTCTCCCTGAACCAACATTTTCTATATTTAGCCAAAATCAATACGGCTCGGTGGGATCTGATGAGAAACTGCAGACATCAGATTTATCTTGATGAGGACATAAGCTGAATTAAAACTGCAGGAATATTGAACATGGAGCCAAAGGGGTGATGTGAATGACCTTTGAAAGGGACTCAAATTTTAAAGCTGATAACAGAAAGATAAACAAAAATATATTTGTGTCATGTTCTTGTTTAGGTTGATTACCTGTAGCTGTGTAGGGGGCCATGGTGTGTGGGTCAGGTGACGGACTTGGGAGCTGTGTCTGCCAAGACTGCGATGAACACTGCAGCACTCATCACAAATCAACACCCCTCGGTTCACCGAAGCCCAGCGAGGCTCTGAGAAGGAAACAACAAAGTTCATACCATGACACTTACATCAACCTAATGGATGGATCACAACAAATGACAGATGTAGGCAAAAGAATCGCTCCAGAAGCATGTTTCGTATACCACTGGTTTTACAACTTGCTCTAGTTGAAGACCTGAATTGCTAGAAATTTATCTCATACTATGTTCTCTACCTTCGATTCAAATTGACTTTACCTACAGCCTGCTCTCCCTTTTTTCTAGGATCCTTTTCACCCATGAAGCAACTTTTTGTGTTGTTCGCTATGGAGCCATATCATTTCATCATCAATCGATGGCATTTTCATCGTTGTTGCCTGCTGTAAGGCACGGGTATTGTGAAGAATATAAATTATTCATTATTTATCCATTTATTAGTCTTAATATAAAAATGGTAAAATTGAGGAAAGGTATGCCAAATCACAGGGTTTTCTTACACAGGCCTGCTACAGTTACATTATTTAAGAAAATACATAATTTGGATTTTTAGAGAGATTTCCATCTTCATTTGGAATAAATGTGGACAAGGCAGGGTGAGAAGAAAGAAGCAGAAAGTCCTGAGAGATAGATTAGCATTGTTGATTTCAGTCATCTTGTTAAATTATTACACAAAAAGGAAAACATCAAACTATGCCAGCCTCTTCCTGTTGAGCTCACTCAGAGTCAGTTTCCAGAAAATTGGGTGATCGCTGAAGGGGTTACGGATCTTTAATTCTGCAGGGCCCTTCTTTGGCAGATCACAAGTATGTCCATAAATGCTAAACAACACTACCAAATACATCTTTTGCTAACAAAACTCTTTCTCTATGAAACTAATGGGAACATTGTGTGTAGAGTCACTTAGTTTCTTTTCAATATATAAGATTAAACTCCTTTTGCAAAGCAAGTGATGACAAGTGAAACTCTATCATGCAACTCTTAAGTATTTGTTGTGTGGGTGGCCCTCTAAAGTTGAGGTGTAACTTGTGGATGTTTCTGTAGCTGTGATGTTTGGTTTAGATTTGTTATCCTTACATTTATCTTGCAGTCATTTTGTTAACTGGCTGAGCTTGAGTTTAAATCTGTGTGCATTGTTTTCATTGACTCTGCTGTTCTCCTCCTTTCATGAATCTAGGCACATCACTGAGATAACTCAATGAAAATCACATTCATGCCATTGTCAACATAAGGTTCTAGCATTGGTACATTTTTATTTCTCACTAAATGCCTTCAGGATCACAAACATCAAACTCTAGGCAGACAAACACAATGACACTAAATGAGTGTAGAGTCGGAAATCGCCTCATGAAGAGTAACAAGGGAAGCTTTGATACCCACAGGAGTCTTTCTCAGACCTGATTTTGGTACAGCGATTCAATGTAAAACAGGAAATGAGGACTAGCAGCTGAAGGCTGAAGCACCTCCACCTTATTGTTTAGAAACTGAGCTGCTTCCTCTTTTCATAAAGTATGTTAGAGTTTCCCAACCAATACAACCATGAGTTTTAGCTGTGCATCTGGAAGAAATACATGTTAGAGATATGAAACTTAAGCTGTTACAGTACACACTGACTAAAATAAATTTGTTAATTTAACTTTGACCTATTTCACACACTTCATCTGAGACAAATGTCACAGAGCTCAGTCTTCTCACAGAGACTCTTCTGACAGAAAAAAACAACTCATGAGCAGGAGTACTGTAAATTCATCTGGCTCTCATGTAGCCAATAAACCGTAAAGCAGATTGAGAGGCCACTGGCTCTGTGACAGGGCAGACAGTGAGGACTGTAAGTGTTTTAGCAGCAGCAGCTGAGTTGGAGGAGGAACAGCTGCAGGAGTTGCTGGTCAAATTCGTGCACCTGGTCCCTTCCTTTCCAGAGTCTTCTAACTTAACTTTTCACCAAGACCTAAGAGATGGTGCTAACAGGCCTGTTTTACCCTTTTCTCAACAAGTGCTTCTAAATTTAATACCACATCTTGAAACTCTAAAAATATTCACTCCCAACAACTGGTAGCACTTTTAGGAGAGGGCAATCCAGGCCAGCTGCTGTGAAGACCCGAGGGCTTTAACTAGGCTGAATGACATGATGAGAGACAAGGTACCATTACTGAATATTTGGCATACTTCTAACAGTTTGATGGTGTTCCTGGAAATACAAGCACGTAAGAAAACAACTCTTATCTAAAGACACTATATTTTCTACTTTTTAAAAAGATATCATACGAAAATGATTCTATTGTCACAAAACAGAAAAAAACTCATTTGCATTGAAAGTATGTGGTCAATTCACTCAGCATCCTGTTTTGCTTCCTTCCTGTGCCTGCTGAACAACACTACATCACTTCTGTATGAATGAGGCTTCTGAAAGCACCTCACACTGAATGCAACTTGTGTTTTTACAGTTAACCTGACTGACTGTTACTGTATTCAATGTTTTCTCTAATCCAAGGTGCTTTTTCATGAAAACATTTTCTGTCACAGGTTGCTTACAGTCTCCCCTCATTCATTACAACAAATTCAGTTGTCTTCAGTATTTCATCTGAACCATTAAATTCTTCTTGATAGCTACAACGACAGGGTCATTTAGGCTAAGTGTTAAAATAGGCTTGTGTGAGTTTTTTTAATCTGGTAATTTGTTTTCACGAGTGTACAGTTCCTACGCCCGTTTCTCTCATAACTACAGATAACTCTGCTTTTATCATCCATGAGTTCTGGCAGACTTTTTTTAGAACAATAGTCACTATCGCCAATATAAAGTGGCCCTTGGATGATAGAGCTAACACTGTGGCCACATCTGATCCTCAACAGTTACACCTGAAGGTTCACAAAATGGTCAAAAACATTACTTCAAATCAAGATTTACCCATTACCTGTGGAGAAACGTCATACAACACCTCACACCTGCTGCCCTGATTATTTAAAGCAAGTATCACCGGATGTAAACAGTTAATAAGACAGCTGCAGGTTCAATTGCATCTCAACCTGTCAGCAACAACTTGGTTGTAAAAATAACAGTTCACCTTGCATTATAGTTCAACGAAGGGAGGAAAGCAGTGTAGCCGAGCAGCACTAATAATCTGATTTAAGGACAGCAAGTTTGGTGTAAATCTTCGGATTACTAATTCCCTCGAAAAACAAACGTTTTTGTACTAAACTAATACATAACGGCTCACAGCCTAACATTACAGGAACGGTGTGAATTAGCTTACCTGGGACACTGCAATCAGCGCAGAGCTCCGTGTTTCGCAGACGTTTAGACATCCTCTAGTCAAAATGACTTGCCTTTGAAATGAACAGACTATTATGTCCCCTACGTAACGCTAACCATTGATCACTCTGAGGGGGTGCCTTCCGCATTAGCTAGACTTAGCTTATTAAATCTACTCCAGTCTAAACAACGACCTGCTGCCTCATTTCACTGTTGTTGGCCTGTCCGGTTGGGCTACCGTTTGCGTTATAACCATTATAAAGCTACCCCGGAGAGTGCCGTACACTGCTGCCTGCCTGCAACTTAGCTGACTTAGCACCTGAATAGCTTGTCTTTACCAGTTTGGTAGTTTACTCCTCAGCCTGTGCAGACAGCAGACTAAACACAGCTCGAGCAATCCCAGTGGCAGCTGCGGCTCTGACCTATGCCAAGATGGAAACTGGTCCCTGTGCTCAGACTCACAGGAAGTAAACGGCTCCATCAAAGCTAAGAACCAGCAAAATTTTGCCCCATTTTTTGCCTCAAAATATCCAAATCATTTCCATAATCCCGACAGATATAAATTAGTATTGACCACGGGGTGAAAATTTAGCTACACGTGTGATTTAAGTGTTAAGTTAAGTCGGCGGTACGCCTCACAGTTTAAACTGAGGAGTTATGATCGTTGTAGCGCCGAGGCGCATAAGGTGAGTTTGATCTCTACACCGCGGTGACACGGTGCCACAAAAATACGTTCAACAGCTGAAACTTGGACAATTTTGTAGGGTTCATTATCCACTGGATGACATTTTAAACCCCAATATAATTACCGTACTAGTAACGGATTTGGGATTTCACAATAAGTCATTATAGCTATACAACTGATGTCAGCTATTGCACATTTGACCAATGATAGGGTTAAAAAAGTGTATATGTGGACAGGTACTGAGTGTACACCACTGCATTGAATTACTGGATTAATATAGCTTGTATTTAGTGCACATTGATATTTGCAGCTCAACACTACAAAGTACTGTTAATAATTTGATGGTGTCACCGGCGGCACAGTGACACAATTTCAACCTCCCAGTCTCTACCCAAACGTCAACACGTCGATCTCATCTCGACGTTATTTGCAAACAGTCGATAAATGTGATAGATACTCAAATTACAATTCGTTTTTTTCACTGTTCGCTGAACTACGTTACTTAGTAACCATAGCGCGCAGGAGGTGATAGTTGTACCGTAAATGCGTATTTTTGTTCAGACACTGTGACCCCCATGCGGACATGTTAAATGGTTCCGTCTTACTGGGACCGTCTATTTTTCATTGAAGCTACGTTTGTTTATTAAAGTGATCAAATCGTGCGGTTTACTATCTGAAGTCAGATTGTGAAATTAAAATTAGGTTTGTTTGCTTTTAACGGTAGTAGAACGCAGTTTTAACCGTACGGAGTTTATTGTATCCCGGGTGTGTTTGTAAATAGGACACCCCTGTTGTTATTGGGCACTGCTGCTGGCACTTCCTTGTTCAAAAGTTTTATTTAGGGGAAGGCTCGGGGAAAAGTTAAGCGCCGGTTTGGACATTTCGACGTTTGTATTGAAAATAATATGGACAGGGAAAATATTCGTCACACATTTAGGCATGAACCGCGTGTGCGTATTTAGTCCCATGGCTGTAACAATAAGTAGCTGGCTAAGGTTGCGCTGAGCGGCTCCGCAAAGAGGAAGATGTCCACGGCTAACGTCAGCGAAGACATCCGAGTGAAGTTTCCTCTGCATTCCGCAGTGTGGGAGAATGATTACAGGAATCTAGAGCAACAAATAACGATACCACAGGTTGGTGAAACATTGACTGAGTGTATGGCAAACGTTTACCCTGAAGCCTGCTAGCTTGATGAAGCTTGGAGTAAGATGATAAATCTCTGTAGCCACACTTTAAGTAGGCCAGTCGTGTTGACAGATGCTCCACAAAGTCTGACACAGATTGAAACACATTTGTTATTTTTCACCCACCAACAGGTTTCCTGTTTTACCCACAAGCTCACTTCAGTTTTACATTCTTGAAGACGCTGACAGCGTTTTGTTGATTTAGGATGACTGAAACTGAGCAGTAACATACCAACATCTTCACTGAATCCGTGCATGTGTTCAGGGTGGAATTTACTCTCTGTCTTAGCAGGTTGTGTTATTTATTTATCAAACTCCACAGTTTACACTTGGTGTTGTTTCAGTGCAACTACTATTATTCAGAGTTTCTTGTGGTCTTAAAATGATCACTAATAACACATTTACACCAAAAGCATGACTCACATTTGGACCAGACTTGATGCTCAGTTTTGTCAAAGTACTGATCACTTTTATCCTATATCATTATCCATGATGACTCAAACTGTATGGTCTACAACTATAACCGAAAGTAATGATGTCATCTCTGCAATAAGCAGTCTTTGTGAGTGTCTTTACTGAAGATGGTAAAAACATGACATAACTTAAGCTTTTCTCTTTGATTTCCCCTAGAATGACATTGAGGCTGTGGACCCCAGAGGTCGCACTCCTCTGCACCTGGCTGTGTCACTTGGGCACCTGGAGTCAGTTAGGGTTCTTCTTCGACATGGTGCTCAAGTGACAAAAGAAAACTCCTACAATTGGACCGGTTAGTGAGCACAACTTTTCAATTACAAAGAAAGTCTCGATCTTCTTCCACTTAACAGCAGATATTCTTTAAGGCTTTTGTGGGCTGTGTGATCACTTAGAGACCATCTCACATCATCTGCTGTTAATGGTGCTTGAAGTGAAAGTACAAACTGACTCAACAGACTGCAGCAAAATGGTTTCACTTTCCCCTGTCATTACTGTCACTGTTGAGGTTGTTTTAATGGATAGTTGCCTCTCCTGAGAAACAGATGCTGTTACCCTAAAAGGTTAAGTGGTTCATGTCTGATCATCTGCTCTGTGCAGTGCTGCAGGAGGCCGTCAGCACAGGGGATCCAGAGATGGTTCAGTTAGTGCTTCAGCGCAGAGACTACCTCAAAGCCTCCACTGCTCTAGGAGGTGTGCCTGAGCTGCTGTCAAAGATCCGAGAGGTTTTACACAAAACATTTTCCTATCATGTCATTATTCACCCATATATGTTTATGGAAATAGTCACCTCCAAAGAAAATAATTACTTTTTCCCTCTCTATGTTAACAGTCTCCAGACTTCTACATGGAAATGAAGTGGGAGTTCACCAGTTGGAGTAAGTTCTTTATGCTTGTGTGTGTGAAGTAACCAGTTTATGTCTACCATGATGGTTTCCAGTAATAAAGCATGCAAAAGAGGAAGTAATCTTCTTATGACTGTTATTTTCTAACTGTTGACCTGAACTGAAAATTCAAACAGTATGAATCATCATTGGCAGCCAAGAGGTTTAATCAGGTAGTTCAGGAATAACAACATACCTTCTTCTTGACAGGTGAAGCTTGGTTCCGTTTAACACTGGCTAGCTCTGTTTTTCCATGTGTTTCTCTTTCCACAATGGGACATTCATATGCTGTTACTTCACAGTCCCTCTTCTGTCACGGGTTTGTCCAAGTGATGTCTGTCGCATATGGAAAAGTGGCGCCAGTCTGCGAGTGGATGCCACACTCCTTGGCTTTGAAAACATGACGTGGATCAGAGGGCGTAGAAGCTACATCTTCAGAGGAGATGGTTAGATTTTTAACCCCTACATGCAAAAACAGAAGAAAATAAATCACAGTTATATCTTTGAGTCATGCTGTTACTTTTAAAATGGTCTAAATGAATCTATGATTGTATGTTTACAGATTCTTGTGCAGAGTTGATGGAGGTGAACCATGATGATGAAGTAGTGGACACTGAACGCTTCAACATATCCCAAGAAATAGAGGATGTCACTCTGGAATCTATGCAGCCAGCTGAACAGGAAGTTGCCAAAAGGTTGACTACTCCCATCGTCAATACCTACCTGGACACCAAGGATATCGCTTTTGAGAGGCAAGAGTCGCAACGCTTTTTCATCCATAGATCCTAAGATATATTCTGACTTCTGTGCAATATTGGAAAGACTTATAATTACATTTATCTAGACACTTATTCAGGGATGTTACACGTTTATTATCTCATAAATCTCTACCTCAAAATGCCCAAATGTACATAATCCCAGTTGCTGTTTTCTCTGCCCTAGTCAAGTTTATTCCCTTTTTGTGGTTGATGAGAGAAAATGTGTCGGATGGAAACTGTGAAGTGTGCTTTTGCGACTGTGAGGAATGTAAATTTAATGAAAAGTCTAACAATGGATTTTCACAAAGCTCAGATCTATCAAATGGAGAACCAATCCCAGATTAGTGCTCATAATTGAAAGGGGAATGATTGCGGATTTTGCTTCTAATTATTATTTTTCTGTTTTCCCAGAAACAAGTCTGGAATTTGGGGCTGGAGGAGCGACAAAACTGAAATTGTCAACGGATTTGAAGCAAAGGTTTGTAGAAGTTACAAATTCCCCTTCAACATAGCTAAATTAAAACACCATGAAAAATTTCATGAAACGTGAAAAACGTCATTCTGTTTTTGTTTTCTCAGGTTTTTAGTGTGAACAATGTTAATGTGGTAATAAGGACGAGGACGGAGCATCTCACAGATGAGGAGAAAGCCAGGATAAAAAGTAAGCGTAGCTCAACTGTAAATACTTTTTTATTTATGTATCTCTGATATCGTTTTGTTTTATATGATAACATCAAAATGAAATAATAAAAATGAGGCAGAATCTAGATTTTTAAAACATCTTTTCAAGTTGACCCTCTTTTTTTCCAAAGGTGAAAGGAACATTTTGGAGTCTCTGCTGGGGACTGTGGAGCAGCACATAAGTGCACAAGGGGTAAGACATGAGTTCACTGATTACTTTAAAATTACACATTTTGACCACCCCTGCTCTAAGATGTGATATGAGCGTTCGACTTTGTAGGACCTCACTCTTGAGTATGCAACTGCCACCAACCCTACTGCCATCACTCCAGAGGAGTACTTTGATCCTGACTTTGACCTGGGAGACAGAGACATCGGGCGACCCATTGAACTCAGCATTCGAACACAGAAGTAGGATGAACAGCTAACTGGACTGTTTTTTTTTGTATGTGTACATCTGAAGTGAAGCAGTGGGAATATTTGAGAGCTTTGAATTATGGTCTTCTCTTGTGCAGGTTCAAAGGTACCCTGTGGATGAGCGAAGAACACCCTCTGTCCCTGGTGGAGCAGGTGACCCCCATCATTGACCTCATGGCTCGCACTAGTTCCCATTTTGCACGACTACGAGACTTTGTGACACTGAAGTTTCCTCCTGGGTTTCCTGTGAAAATAGGTGTGTGAAATTCCTGTCATACTTTCCAGAGGCTAATATTTTATTCTCTGTCTGAGGATTGTTTTAAAATTAAATCTGCTGTTCTTCATCACTGGCAGAAATCCCACTGTTTCATGTGCTAAATGCCAGAATCACATTCGGCAATGTCAATAAATGCAGTACTGAAGAGGAGGCGAATCCAACGCCTGCAGCCACGCCAACATCTTCAGGGGAAGAAGAAGAGGCTGCGGGTAACAGTCAAGTCTGTTTAATTCCAAATTTGACCTGTTTGGACCCCAGCTCAGGGGAAGCAACAGAGAGGAGGAACACATATCAGATCATCAAATAGTAACATATTTATGACCTTCAAACTGCTTCTTTTTTCATTCTCATCTCTCTAGCCCTGCCTTCATTTCAAGTGTGTCCTTCAGTGTTCAATGTGCCTGTCAGTTACCATCGCAGGGGAGGCAACCGGCACACAGCTGTGACCAACAACGACGAGGAGCTTCTGCAGTATGCCATCCATCAGAGTCTCCTGGAGTCTCGTGGTATCCCAAGCCAGGTCTTATCTTTATTTATTGCACCAACAATATCCTCTTATTATTTGTCATTCTCATTTTTATTGCAATTTGCTGCATCTTTGAAGTCCTGTGATGTTTTTGTCATTGCAGGAGAGGATGTTTGATGACACTGATGGGGAGTTCTCAGATATTATGCCAAGCAGTCAAAGTGACAGGTAGGATTACATGTTAGTTGCCTGCATAGTAGTCGTATTCATACACGTGGCTAAAAGGATCAGACATGCTACTTATTTGTCCTACAAGGATCTAAAAGTGTCTGTGTTGTCTTCTGTCATGTTGGCAAACCAAAGCTTTCTCTTCTCAATGTCATTCCAGGAGTGTCCCAGAGGGGGTGCTAGTGGAATATGGAGACACCTCCAGCCCTGCCAGTTCCCTCTCTGCATCTAGCCCTGACTCAGACCTTCGCCTGGCCATGGAGCTCTCTACAAAGGCTCAGATGGAAGAGGAGAAGATGAGAAAGCAGGAGGAAGAGGAGCTGGAAAGAATACTGCAGCTATCACTCACTGAGAAGTAAAGGGAATAAGAGGAAATAATGATGTAATAATAATATAACTTTGTCCAGATGCAGACGCAACCACCACACCTCAGTTTTCCTTCCTAACCACTTAAGTCATCTATGCAACCACAGATTTCTTTCTGTAACAGATCATTCTTGCAATAGCAGATCGGTAACCAAGATTTTCCAAAAGGTATTTTTGGTAAGAGCATACTCCTTTATATATTTGTATCTCAGTATAGTGTGTGTGTGTGTGTGCGTGTCTCCATCCTTAAACTTAATCCTCGGACTCTGTTGCATTATTTTGGGGCGCTTCATCTTTTAAAGTATTTCCTTATTTTATTTTCTAAATCAGAAACTTGGCAGCAGCTCATTTTTCACATCATCCTTGGGGAGTGGGGGGTGGGGGGTAAAATCAGTGTATTGAGGTTCTATGAGCAAAAATGTTTGACTTTAAAGATGACTTCATGTAGTGCTAGCACTCACTTAAGCTCCAGCGCTCTGAGTGCTATTTTCTGGTACCTGTTTCCTCAGTCTCTCTAGGAGCTAGAACATAAACAACCTCGCGCAATAATAGAGTAGTGTAATAGAAAGCTCCTAGTTCTTTTGACTCAAAGGGACAGATTTGAGTGTCTCCATGGTGAAGTCTTTCTTACAGAGTCACACTGTTGAGAACCGTGAGCACACTGAATAACACAAATCTCAGGGTTCATATTTTACACATTCTCCCTTCATTTTGGATTTAACTTCTTGATCATTTAAGAAATTATCTGAAATTGTAGCCTGATAAATGTCTCGTTGGAGAGACTGACTCATATCACTATTTGCCATGTTAATATTGATTTATTAAGTTTGATCCATTGAGTCAAAAAGTTCATGAGTGAATTGCTTGGCGAATGTACTTTGCAGATGGGAAAACAAAGCATGCCAGTGTGAGGGAAATAAAAATTGACTGCATGGAATTGTTAAAGCTTTGTTGCAACAAGGATGTTACTGAGTGACTCAACAGATTTCATTGCAAAATATGACTGTCTTTAATGAAACAGCCTTGTATATTACCAATCACTTTGGTTGAAAATGCAACAAAAGAGACCAGACATTATGTGGGTTTACAGCCGTTTCAATGAGAGGTCGCAAAACTGCTGCAGAAATTACCCAAATTCCCAAAAGCAGTGAGCTAGCCTTTTGTAGCCATGAACAACTCCACACCTCCAAGCGAAGGAGACAAGATAAAGCATGCTCGCCATACGAAGGATGTATTTCTTCAGCATGTGCCAAGGGAAAGCTTTGTCTCAGCAAGAAGTGTGGACAATATCCTGTGGTGCCACTCAAACTTAACTCCTTAGAATTTTTTTTATTTTTTATTTTGTTTGATCAAAATACAAGCAGAAAAGGTTTCAGTTGTACCAGTGTGACGCTGAGGTACACGCATTAACCACTAAAGCTGATTCCACTGATCATCCACCACGTATAAGAAGTGTCTCTGTGCGGCTGCATCTGTCTGCCAGAGCTTCAGCTAAAAACAAAGCCAATGACTGAACAGTTGAGTTTAAAGAGGCTAGCTTTTGTTCATCTTATACTGCACCGTTCCAGCTACAAAGTTTTTTTTTTTGTTTTTTTTTAAGTTTAAATTCTGAGAAAATGTATTGGTTTTTACATGTTGTAACTGAAATAAAAGCACTTTATTTCCATGAGGACAAAGGATGACTTCATGCGTTATAATAAACAGCAGTACTTCATTTATCATTTTGTTTTAAACTGAGGTTTCTTTGGTTTTAGTTCAAGTTTTAAGCTTTTGAAGACAGCATAGAAATTAGGCAATCAAGTCATTTTAGTTTTAACATCTGCACACATCTAATAGTGTTCACAGTCTCTGTAATTGAATCCTCTTTTTTTTTTATCCAGATTCTAAGCTGCATTGAAACACTGAAATGCAGCAGAGTTATTGTCAGTAATAAAACAAACATATGTGTTTCTAAGCTTTTAATAAGACGAGAGACAAACATACTGAAAGCATTTTATTTAGAATAAGTTAAAAGGGGATGCAAAAAAATAAACATTGTTTGCAGTTCATTTTAAAAACTGTAGGTTTAGATTTACACATTTACAGAAAAAAGATCAGTGCAAACTCCACTAAACTGATGTATTGTGAAAAATTAGACAAGTCATAAAGTGTATCAGTCAAGTTAAGTGATGGACTGCTACTGGCTTCCAGACCAGGTAATGTACCTGAGAGCCAGAACTCAACCAGAGGGAGCCAAAAACCACACCACTGAGGCAATTTTCTTATCAGTACTCAAAAGATGTTATTAGGATTTTACTCATATAGGTGTTAAATTATGCTGAAACTCTTTAAGACCATGAAGTATGATTAAAATGGTTTCATACTCATGGAACTGTCTGGGTTCTGTGGGTATTTTAATGTTTGATACAGTTTCCACAAGGGTAGATGTTATGAGGGTGTAGTGGATCACTTTCGCTGAAAGAAACCTCATTGACTTACTAAACCCCTTATGTCCAAAGGATCATGCCAGAAATGTTCCCACAGCAGGGGCCAAAATATCAGCATACTGTGGGGGTCATTCATTCAGGCCTTTACTGCTCTTGCTTAAAGTTTGAGAATTAGGTGGTGGAGAGCTATCTGATCATTATTTTTGAAAATATGAGAGCCTTGATTGGGAGTTTATGAAGCACTTTCTGTATAGCTGCCCACAGGTTGTTTTCTATTCGTATGAGTAGTTTTAGACAGGAGGTGATTGTGAAGCTGTAACACATCATGATATATTATATTATATTACATCATATTATAAAATATATTATGGAGATATTCCCTTAATTTTTCTATGTGTATGCAAGAGTTCACATGTTGGTATTACAATGAGACAAAAATTAACATACATACAATATGATTTAATTTACCTTTAAATTAAATAAATAAATGACCCTTTTGTGAAAGCATGATGTAATAAGTATCAGATGATCTGATTTCGTTAAAAACATGAATAAAGTCCAGTTTGCAGTCTCCCCCATAAGCCCGGATGAATCCGCTGAGCTCCCCGGGTTTTGGAGTCACTCCACGCGGGGCAGAGCAGGTTGAAGTCCCGGTCGTTAGCTTCTGTGGAGGGTTGGAGTCCAGTTTTTACCGGCGGGTCAGCGGTTTGTAGACACACACAGCCATGATGATCATTAATAAGAGCAGCACTGCGAGGACACTCCCCAGCGTGACTGTGGAGACAAAAACACCAGTGACCACACACAAAACTGGCAGAAGACAACCACGGATACTCTGCTTTTTCTATGTTTAAATCAGGTGCCACTCCATAATCAGGTGACAGCTGGGTTAGAAGTTCATGAGCACCGTTCAGTGTGACTGAAGCAGCATCACCACATGACCCGGGCCTTAGATGAGCTCTTACCCAGGTTCTGCTTCTGTAGGACCACATAAGGCCTCTCGCCCGCTTTGAAGTCCTCTGTCTGCCCGCTCACTAACTCAATAAAAAACACCATCAGAGCTGCAGAGATGGGGTTTGACATCATAGCGGCTCAGCATCGATGTAGTTTTAACAATGGACCCAGAGATGGCGCCTGACATGCCTTAATGGTGGAGGAGAGTGATGATGATGATGTGAAGCAGGGTGATGATGCTGAATGAGGGAGAGGCTTTTCTTCTTCCGCTTCTTCCGGACTTAGGATCTGGGTCCTAAAGCCGTCAGGTTGATATCATAGACTGTGTTGATGTCCATGGCGTTGATGATAATGGTAAATGATGATAAATGGTTTATTTAAAGGGCCAGTGTGCAGAAATGAGCGATATTTCTGCAGTTAAAGGGACTGTGAGGACTTTCTGAGGATGTTTGTAAGATGTTTGTGTGTGTACATATGTGTGGACAGTGTTATGATCTCTGGACCTGTTGAATGTTCTCTGTTCCTCCTCCAGACATAGGGACACACAAACATGTTTTGACCAAGCAGCAACCTCCTGTCTGAAAAAATGAGACAACGCGGATGTGCTAAAAAGCCGCTGTTCCTCGAGTGACCACTTGAGGCTGGCTCTGGAAGTACCGGAAGTCACATACAAGTGAACGGAAAACAGGCCGTTTTCAGAGCTGAAATTAGAGTATTTAAAGCCTGGTACAAACTCTGTCTCCCATCTGTATCGCTTATTTTGCTAACAGCACACACTGTGAGGGGGGTGAATTTTTTTCTAACTCGGCTGTTTGGAAGATATTAAGATCGAGAGCTTGCCATATCAGAACCACAGCTCAGATCACGTGACTGACGGGCGCCCAATAGCTGTGAGTTTGGGCACCAGTGACTCGTCCCATTTCCAATGAAGCCACGCCCGCCGTTTAGCCTCAAAACGGAGCTGCAGTAACAGACGGGTGACGTCACAGAGACTACATCCATGTTTTATGTTTTATACAGTCTATGTGTTTTATACAGTCTATGGTTTTGACACCTGACTGACTTGATACGTCAATTGTTAGGCACTAGAATGTGAATGAGACATAAAGACATGTGCATGTCAAAAATGAAATTCAAGATTCAATTCAAGGATTCAAGGAGTTTATTGTCATACAACCCATGTAAAAACATGGGTGGGACGAAATGAGGTTACCCTGGTCCTGGAGCAAGCCCAATAGAATAATGAGAATAATAAATATAAATATATACAAATATACAATAAAAAAGAGAATAAAAGTAGAGCACAATCAACTAGCTTTTTTAACAAATAGACAGACTAAAATAATTTAACTGTGCAAAAAAAAAAAAAAATTGCAGTGTTCATTTGTCGGGGGGGCACTAAAGGGGACCACCAGAGTTCAACAGTCTCACAGCTTCAGGAAAGAAGCTATTCCTCAGTCTGGTGGTCCTACTCTTGATGCTCCGCAGCCTCCTGCCTGAGGGGAGAGGGACAAACAGAGCATGTGCGGGATGGGTGGGGTCTTTCATGATGCAGGAGGCCCGTTTCCTGCATCTGGAGGAGTAGATGTCCGTGGTAGTTGAAAGACTGCATCCCACAGTCCTCTGTGCCGCTTTCACCACCCTCTGCAGAGCCTTCTTCTCTGCCACAGAGCAGCTGCCGTGCCACACAGTGATGCAGGAACACAAGATGCTCTCCACCGCACACCTGTAGAACGCCGTTAGGACTGAGCTCCCCAGTCCGGCGCGCCTCAGCCTCCTGAGGAAGTAGAGGCGCTGGTGTGCCTTCCTGACCAGAGAGGAAGTGTTGGTGCTCCAGGTGAGGTCATCCGAGATGTACACGCCCAGATACTTGTAGCTGGAGACCACTTCCACCGCTGTTCCTCCGATGTGCAGGGGAGGGAGGAGATGTCTGCTCCTTCTGAAGTCCACGATCATCTCCTTCGTCTTCTTCACATTGATGCAGAGGTTGTTGTCTCTGCACCAGCCCTCCAGGTGTTCCACCTCCTTCCTGTAGTCGGACTCGTCATTGTTTGTGATGCGTCCAATCACAGCAGTGTCGTCTGCGAACTTCACAATCAGACAGCTCGGGCTTATCGCTGAGCAGTCATATGTGAGCAAGGTGAACAGGAGGGGGCTCAGCACACAGCCTTGGGGGGAGCCGATATTGAGGATGATGGGAGAGGAGGAGACGTCATGGATCCTCACAGACTGCGGCCTGTCTGTCAGGAAATCTAGGACCCAGTTGCACAGGGTGGAGCTCAGTCCGAGTGAGAACAGCTTTTGGGTCAGAGTCTGTGGTCTGATGGTGTTAAAGGCAGATGTGAAATCCACAAAGAGCAGGCGGACGTAAGAGTCTTTCTTTTCTATATGGGTGAGGGCTGTGTGGACCACAGAAGAGATGGCATCCTCTGTGGATCTATTTTTCCTGTAGGCGTACTGGTGTGGGTCCACTGTGGTGCTGATTGAGTCNGTTATGAAGCTCCGTTAGCGCGTCGTTAGCTTTAGCATCCGGCGGGATGTAAACAGCCATAACAAACACTGCCGTAAACTCACGAGGCAGATAGTGTGGCCGGCACTTAATAGTCATATGCTCTATCGCCTCAGAGCAGTGGCTGTTCACCAGCGTACAGTTTGTGCACCAAAGTTTATTCACGTAGACGCATAGTCCACCCCCGCGGCTCTTCCCCGACTGCTGGTTGCGGTCCGCCCGGAAAAGAAGCCGGCCATCGATCTGGAAGGCTTGATCTGGCATGCTGTCATTTAGCCAGGTTTCCGTCAGACAGAGTACTGCACAGTTCCTCATCTCCATAGAAACCCCCAGTCTCAAAAGAAGCAGGTCCATCTTGTTGTCAAGGGAACGCACATTGGACAAAAACAGGGAGGGAATAGGTGGTCTCCCGGCGTTAGCCTTTAGCCTGGCTAGCAGCCCACCCCGTTTACCTCTCTTCTGCTTCCGTGCACACCGCTTCCTCTTGCCCCCTGCCCGGCGAACACTCTCACGCCAGACTGAGTCTGATGTCCTCAGGAGGTGCAGTCTGCCCAGCAAGGCCCTGAGATTGTTGACGGCTGTTGTTGTTTTTGTTGTTGCTGTAGTTGTCATCTTTGCAGTTGATGTGTATTTAGCTGAACTATCCCTTATTTTCATGAGTTCAGTTCGGCTATATCTTTTACACTCGTTTACAAAAGCAAAAGTGCCAAGGCTGGCCTCAGGACCAGCCAAAAAAGTGTTGGAAGGGGGCTTGTCCCCTGGAGCAAAAGAAGCCGCTGCACTCCTGCGCGCCGCCATCTTAAAAAACTGAATTAAAATATTATATTTGAATTAAAATAACCCTTTTGTTTGAACAAAATATATCACCTTTAACCAAAATGAGAGAAATGTCTTTAGTTTATTGCAAAATTGCATTGATTTCAACCGGGGTCATTTTAGACCCCACAGAGTTGGGTAGTGATACAAAAACTGCAATTTCTTAAAATTAATGAAAATATAAAGAAAAATGCAAATGGCCTCATGTCGCAAACATGTTTTATGAGGAATCTCTTGAATATGAAAAAATTACAACTCTGTCTTTTAAAGATTTTCAAGAAGAACAACTCAGTTTATTGAAAAACACATTGATTTCAATTGCAGTCATTTTTGACCCCACGTGTGGAAGAGTGTCAGTATTGGTAGGTTTTGGATCCAAGGGTTAATCCAAAGTTGCAAGTTTTTTGTGATAGTCCCCACAGTGCCTTTAATGGTGAAAATTACACATAGCGTTGCATTTGTTATCAGTTGTTTGTGGGTGCCTAAATTCAAATTTGGTTGTTCTTTTTTTGTTCTTTGAAGACCTGCAAACACCTAGGAAACTAGAAATTAAAGCCAACAAATTAAGAACTGTCAAAAACTGCAGTTTTTTTAAATAGCCACCCAAGGCTTGCTCTTAAAACAAGTCAATCCTCCTGGAGATTCATATTAAAAAACCTAACTGTACAGCAAAGTTCAGTGAAATAAAACACTGATCTGAAAAAAAAAATCCACAGCCACGGCGATGTCCCATTCACACTAAAAGATTGGCTTAAATTTTCTACTAAGTGAAGACAAAAACAGAATTAAAGCTATTTTTCAGTGTTAATTCAAAACATGGAGAAATAGAGTAGCTATCTTGCTATCTGGTAAGTGACATTGTAAACTTTTATTTTATGATTGTTGTTTGCAGCAAAGGTAACTCCCCAAACTGTGTACCAGTCAAATGTTAATTAAGACTTCAATGCAGAAATCACATCTGTATGACTATTAGAACAAAGTGTTTTCCATGACTTTAATCAGATTTCACCATTTACATATGATGAAAGGTGCAACAGCTAAAAATGTATTCAGTACAGCAGCAGTTTGTGTTTTCTTTAGATTCGACTGACACATTTAGTTGATGATAAATCATTTTTGATAATCAGAAAAAAAGGTCAGTCATTTAAGCTCTAGATACTTCTATCATGATTCCAACTGCATAAGCTTTCCTGCAGCCCTGACTGCAGATCGGTGCTGTTCCATTTTTCAGATAGTTTGCCTGTAGAAACTGTTTATAAAATCTCTTCTCTTACTGGTAACCATCAAACAAGTGTGAGGCCGCCATCACATTTTCCCATTCCTGAAATGTCAAAGAGCAATGAAGAATGGATATAAAGGTCAAGCTCCTCAGGGTTATATCCTTATATAATTACTCTGCATGACTGATATATGGCCTTTTACCTTCATCACTGCAGAACTTAAGATTGCACACCAATACACTTATTGCTCTTAATTGATAGCAAGAGAAGCTTAATGAGCTCTCTCAAATGTCTTTCACGGCTTCCTGGATGAATGTATCATCAACAAAATAACATTTCAATACAGCATGAACAAAGAAACCTGTTTTATAGGTGTTGAAAAAATTTAACAAGTTTTTTATTTAAGTTTCTACATAAGCAATTAAGTAAACAAAATATTGAAGGAAGAAAACAAAATGTTATTATGTCGTAAGCATTGTTCTGGGAATGTGATTCATTGTGCATTTGAATGTAATTTTGACAGCAGTTATGAAGGAGCATTGCATAATGACAGCCATTACATCATGACACATAAAGAATCATATATTAAAGCACAGCCCGATATCAGCTAGATCGTAACTTTTTATTTACTGACATACATTTTTGATGTACATTGATATCTTGAGACTTTGTACCAAACCTAGCTCAGAAATTGGATGAACAGATCAGTTTGATGTGGGCTGCAGTGTCCAAGCAACAGATGATAAATAGCTTTTGTTCTACACAATATGCTTTCTTTACAGACCTGAATTCACCTTGTGTCCCCCTCTTCTTACAGCACTGATCATCTGTTCAAGTCTGCAGGCTTTAAAAGGGACAAGAAAAATCTGGCATACTAGTCACTGGACATAGGAGGACATCTCTTTATAACACAACCAGAGTCAACGGAGGAGGAATGAAACTCTGTGGACCAATGGAGAGAAGAGGGGAACTTAAAGGCTAACTGGAGTACAGGACAGGTCCTGTTAACCTGATGGTGCAAGTCTGTAAACTTTAGGCCCATGTCGCTTGAGAGTCATTGCTGTGTGACTTTATTTATACCTTTGACTTATTTAGAGAACTGTTTATCAGTGCACTGCAGGGCAGAAAAAGTAGCGTGCTGAAAATGTTCTTATTTGAGTGTACAGTTACACTGAAGATTTTTTTGTGACTTACTTTCCTAAAATGATCCATTTTATACAGACTCTGAAACATAAATATCTTATCTTGTACACATGAGCTTATCTGCAACAGTTATTGACCTAGCTTTCATGTCAGTTCACTGGCAGGTTTCTCAGCAGAGGTTGAACACTCACTTTTGAAAAGTACTTTGTATACACCAACCCAACTATCTTTATTATGTTTACCTGCAATAAACTTAAGACTGATCCATTCATACCAGGAACTGGCTCACCCATCCCCCATAACCTTTTCATTGGGATTTGTCCGGAAGTGACAGGACTGTTGTTATTTTGTTTTTATATTCATCTTTGAAACACTACTTTAAACACGCATACATGTACTTGTACAGGTAATTTAAACAGGCAATATCAGCGAAGTCTAGCTCAAATGTGAATATACTGTAAATATTGTGACAGTTTTCCCTGTACATGTAGGTACTTTCTAGTTGGATGGGAGGGTTTCATGGGAATAAACAATTGCAACAACTATGTGAGGATGTGTGAATGAGTCGTGAGACATACAGCATCTTTTCTGTCATTCTGTCTTTCAAGTACTGTTTGTCAAGCTGCTTCTATCAGATGGAGAAGAAGCATGTGTCAAACAGTGTCCCTTTTATGTGTCTCTTGTGCTCTCCTGTTCTGTGCTTCAATAGCCATCACTGACACAAAAGGCCTTTGATCTGCATGTCCATCAACCAGCACCTCAATGGAGATTCATATGTTGCCATCCACTCCCTGCTCCCATGTGGCTTCATACCTGTCACCCTAAAAATGATCAGGCTTGGCTTACCCAGAAATATAAACCTGTTGAACGAGCAAAGATCTCAAGACCACAGTTATTGGGTACATGTAAGTGTACGTGTGTGTGTTTTGACGGTACAGGCAACTCTATTCCTTTGTATGTTGATGGATTCTGGATGTTGCAAATTAGCCTGTTAATTAGAATATCTAATAGAGGTGAGCAGCAACAGCCAACAACCATTACAAAGACCAGAAGATCCTCACATGGAGATTCATAAGAACAAATATCTCACATGATATCCTACATATTTACAGTGAGAGTGGAAAAAAAATGTTTGAAATACTGCATGATGTTTTGGCAGCTCATAGTCACTCTTAATCTCAAGAAATAAAACAGAAGACAGAGAAAGCATGTTAACTATAATCAGTTTATACACATGTGACTGTTACATAAACCTGGTTTAAGAAGACTGAAATCACACAACAATCATCACCTTGCTCACCACATTTTTTCTCTGAACAAAGAGTGTGAAGAGCTTACAGAGCGGTTAAACACAGGAAAAATACAAGTGATGTTATTGTCCCTGCAAAGAGTTCTGAACAGTCTTAAATGAGAGAGTATAAACATCTGAAATATTTTGGCTTTTTAAGGCAAAGCAGGCTATCTGGAATCAAAGGAGCCATCAGATGAACACCTAAAAGCTCATTTGAACTCAACGAAACAAGTCAGAAGCTTTGAGCGGGATCTGCACAAAGTACACAGGCTATAACAACCACAACAATATAAAGCCAAACCAAAAATTACTTTACTATAGTCTGAAAATAATATTTGAAAATGAATTGTTGTGGTCTTTTTTAATGGTCATTTAATCTCTGATACAAACATGCAGAGAGAACACAGCTATTTTTTTTCCTTGCAGTTTTAAGAACCATCTGGCATACACGCATTAACAAGCACATTATTACATAGCTACTGTGCAGATATACATTACTGCTGTAACACATTAAAGCAATAGAAAATATACTGGAGGGGTTATGATTTATTGTGGACTGTTGAGGGTTTGGTCCTCTTTAATCTGTCTCTTATCATCAGACAATGTTTGGACTGTTGCTGCACAAGAAACAATAACTTACTGGAGGTTTTGCAGTTCATTGAGAAGATTTAAAAGCCCCCCTTTGACAATTTCAATGCACACATAATGCATGCTGCAGTGGTTCTGTATCTGTAAATGCTACCATTATGTCAAGTGTAAAGCTGATGTTGTTGAAAAGCATGCTGCGTTTAATTTATCCAACTTTGACAAAACAAATAGAATAAAGACTTTAACAAAAGAAAAAAAGAAAAAGAAAAAAACAGCCTCTTGCAAGTATGAAAGATGTGCGTTTTGCAGAAATACATGTTTTTAATTTCCTTGGCATGTTGCTCTTAATGGGAAAACAGACATTTATATAGATAAGACTTTGTCTCAAATCATGTACTTCTGCATTTACACTTACACTTACTATTTTGAGTGTG